>OX336388.2:2011054803-2012254803 GCA_946902985.2 Meconema thalassinum | reverse complement strand
TATTCGAACACTCCACAAAAATTGCGGTGTCAATTCTACTGCAATAACTTGGTAATCCAATGTTTTGCTGATCGTGCCAATCGAGACAATCGTGCCCCACACGTTGATTGCGCCAATCCTACTTGGTAATCCAGTTTTGTAGAACAAGCCCCACGTTTTAGGGTCGCCAATCCTACTGTACCCGATATCCGGATAGTAGGCTGTCAGATATCCGCCCCCTCAATCGGATTGCCAATAATCAAACGCACCGGCACAGCTACATCAATGAAAATGGCACTGACAGATACTATCGAGATTAGAGCACAATAGTTAACAAGAAAATTATTGTGGAACACACCAAAATATACGGGGGTTCATACTTACCTTTACTTACCTCTTAAATTTATCTCGGGGACTGGGTTGTCAACGGGATCACTTATAAGTATGCCCACACAATAACCTCCACCATGATATTTAAAATGAACCAGAACGGAGACGAGAAACTTTAAACTGCACAATAATTTATTTCACATAAAGAATGATTAAAAAAAAAATGAAACAACAAAATCCACGTGGCAATCAGAAGCCATCGACCACATAACCATGTCCTCCTGTAGGACCTGTATTCTCTACATATAATGTTTCAGCTTTCTCAAGCTCATAGCAACGTAAAAATAATGATGCACATGGAATGGAAACGGGATTTGGGATGAGACACATATATCAATTGTTTTTGCGTGTTTATATACTTCACATTTTATTTATAGCCACAAGGCTATTATGGAACGTCCTTGGCCTCTGTAACACAGTTGTCCGGGCCAGCTGCAATGCACCTGTATTGTCAAAGCGGACTCCCGTTCGTTCAACCCTAGCATAAGCGTGTTACCTCAGAGCTTGGCTCTCCTTTCCAAACACGTAAATGTTCACATCTCAACTGAAATATTATCACGCAAATGTCTTACATGCTTCATTCAAACACCAGTGGATTACTCCATCAATCCCAAATCATGTTTAATTGCTTAAACCACTTGTTTAATAAGCGTTGTTTAGAGTATAAAAACAAACTCTAAATGTTAATAACAAAAGTTCATTAATTATTTATAACAATAATAAATTGTTTAAAACAATGTCAAATGACCATTGAAAATTTTATACACGCCTCTATTCATCACTATCATTTCAAATTATTTAACAAAGATATTTACAAAATTATTTACAATATTAATTGTTTATATTATTTATACAAGAAATACATTAAACCACACGTTTATCCGGTTGATAATTACTTAAATCGTGGTGATATAATCGACCAATGAAGGTTAGTTATATTTAACTGTCAAATTCAGGTTTAATAAGGTTTAATAATAATTATTAATATTTGTGACGGTAACCTCCATTCAAAATCTTTATCTCAAATTATTTAACACTCTTGTTAATTTTAACAGTATCTTCATATGAATAATCTTTCAAAGAACAAGAACAATACATTTAGCGGGAAAATACTTCGCTTATAACGCACAAAATTGCACAACAATTGGCCCAAAATTCATCATATATCTTCATATATATGGCATAAAAATCTTCCAAACTACACACAAAAACCTCCACTTATTAATTCATCAACTTCATTAATTATTGTGGGAATCTCCTTCATTATTCAAGGGCATTATTCAACAGCGACTTTTACACGTCCACTGAACTAACGATTATACATCCATTGTTCCTCTTTAAAAATTCTTATATTCATCAATTGTAATAATGACTGTTATTATTTAACCTTCGTGGGTTTCATTCATGAATCGATTTGAAGTAAAAATTTGCCAATCACAAATAAATTTAATAGCAAATACGATTAGACACTCCTGCCTGGTCTATCAAAATTGAGATTAACATCTTCAAAGTAACGCAGTATAAAATACTATCTTCAAGCAAAGTTCATCTAAACTGCAAAATAGTCGAATAGAATACAATTAGACTGTGGAATGCAAACATTATTGTTCCAATCTAGAATTGAGAAAAACTCCTATCAAATGTTCATTACTATAGTGTATTCAATAAATGGTAATAAAAGTTCATATTTCATAAAATTGTCTATAATGCAATGATAAATATCTATGTTGCAATCATGTTCATAAGACGACTAGTATTTCAAAGATCGTCGATATCGTAATAGATTTTAACGCTCTAAAATCTTTTAATCATTCTTCTTTCTTGAGGATGACAGAAAATTGGTCAAAGTAATTTACTGAAGAGTATTACTTTAATAAAATGACACGCTGTCTGAATTCAAATCTGCCATAGCAAATCGTTACTTTACAGTCAAATCGTGACTACAAAAATATGCAAATTACTGAAAGAATCTAAATCATCAGTCTCAACTGATCCAAAATTATTAAGGTATGCCAATGACATAGCAATGTCTCAAAAATCGAAGAAAAAGGCATAAATCATCGAAGTGTACAGAGTACAGAAATATCAATCAAGAAAATGGGGCAAAATATAGGACAGAAAATATGGGAAGAATGGTTGCTCAGATATCGCTACAAGACTCAAATAATACAAGAAACGTTCACGACTACCTTATCTGTTGATTGAAGATCCAGAGGAAAGTTTTCAAAGAAAACTGCTGTTGGTTCCATTTCACCAGCGTAAAGATGTGCTCCGTCCTCGAATTTGGAATCAGCGTCCTCGGAGAATCGAACTGCTTCCTCCTCCGAAATTGCACTGCTCCGTGGATACGAAAAACATCCTTCTGGCAAAACTCTTCTTTGTGCGCCGGGACAACCCTGGCCTCTCTTGAAAGTTCCCTGAAGTTCTTGCAGGAATTCGCCATGAAGTTTATTGTAGTTATTTCCGCAGAAATATTCATAGTTGTGGAGTATGAAAATATTTCCACTGTTATCTGGTATAATTCAGCGATGTATTCACGATGCATGAGTGTAGTTGGATGTTCACTACATGCTCGCTTTTGTAGAAAGACGATTAACGAAGTTCCATGCTGTTACTTTACTCCAACGATATATGTCCCAATTGCATTAAAGCCTTAGCCTTCCATCTCAACTACTGTTATAATCATTGAAAGCACTGCAAGATTATAATGTTCCATAGTCGAATGTATCGTTGTAATACCAAACGTATTCTCTAATATCACTGTTGCACTCCACGTATCAGCCGTAGTGTATAATGTGGATTTTTAAAAGTGTTTCTCATGTGGCGAGAAAATCACTTTTGTTGGCAGCCTTAAAGTTCCAATATCTTTCGAAGTATAACTGTGAAATTGTTCAAATCTTCTACACACCTCAATGTTATACTGCCCAATAGAACTATAATAAAGGCTGAAGTTAGCGCTTGATATCTTGACTGGTGGAAACGTTAATGTGAGCGTTTCAACTTCACCTAGTTTCGAGCAGCGTAAAATGGAACTGCCCCGAGTTCGTTCGATGCGCCGGGCTTTAACCACGCTAAAGTCAACTTACTTCACTGAATTACTTGAAAATAACTATATATCACCAGAAATATATATATGCGATCTGACATATGAGATCTGAGTATGAGTTCTGAGATTATGAGTTCTGAGAGCTCCTCTCTCCTGTGCACGACCTTTTATCAACTTCTTAAGGGGCGTATCCATCCCTTCCATAGCCTGTTGCTGCGTCATTGCTAGAAGTTTTAACTTTGGCTATACTTGCCGGATTTTCAAATTTCAAAAACTCAAAATTAATTTCTTCAAAATTCCAAATCAATGCCATAACTTAAAATAGATTTCCACAAATCTGCATGCCAAAAGTAATCAAATATCGTAGTTTCAGCAATCTCCGTCTTCCTTCCAAACTATCGTTCATTGGTTCGAGTCTCTCCTCCAATAGCGTAGCTTCTTCCTTAGCACAATACCTTGTTTCCTGCGACTGCGTCGTAAATCTAAGATCTTTCTCGAACAAAATCATGACGTCACCAAGAATCTCAGCTCAATCAGCCTATTTGCATGAATTCTACGTCATCCGTGCCTACGTCATGATTATCCACGTCATAACTGTGACATCCGTAACTTTAATCATATTTACCAATACAGCCACCGTGGTCTCAATATAATTCAAATTACGGGGGCAGTACCATCCCGGCATTTGCCCGAAGACGAAGTGGGAAACCACGGAAAACCACTTCGAGGATGGCTGAGGGGGAATCGAACCCCCTCTACTCATTTGGGCCACCCGAGGCTGAGTAGACCCCGTTCCAGTCCTCGTACCACTTTTTCAAATTTCGTGGCAGAGCCGGGAATCGAACCCAGGACCTCCTGGGCGGCAGCTATAATTTCCATACGAGTGTTTTAATTACCGTTATAGGGGAGTTGGATACGACTGTTTATATTCGACGATAATTATAACTTTATTATATGTTTTAACATAAATATTCATAAATATCTGTTCAGTCACTAGACTGTTGTGATCGGGTGCTGCGGTGGGTAGTATATCTCTGTTTCCTAAGCTCTCTGGATAACTGACGCATGCGCTCTGTGTGCTTCAATGCCATATGTTCAGATTGTGCTCCAGTATTCAGTAAAACTGTCACCGAAGTCGTTTCAAAACCACGCGCTGTGTAGAAATTGATTTTGGGGATATTAAGGTACAGTGCCATTTCTTGTCTCAGTTTATTTACGGGAACATATGGACGGTGCAATTTCGGTAATTTATATAGACATGTTGGATTTTGAACGCATGCGCGAAGGTATCCTTATCTAATTGGTCACACAACTGTTTCTTGAGCTCTGATTGGTGGGAGAAACTGTTTCATAATGAAAAATAGTGTTATAATGAGCCTAATTATGATACAGGTTTCTGACACATAATAGTTAGGGTCGAACATAAAAATATTAATTCACTGCTAGGTCGCTGCACCAACCTACAGTGATCGGCGCGGATTTTTAAAGGGGAAAGTACCCAAAACGAAAGATTCTTAAGTTTGAAGGCTGGCTTAATATAGAGATTAACGGACGTGAATGCATTACAATAAGTTAGTAGTTTTGTTATTCAATCATCATAAAGTATATAATATTGATTTTGACACTTACTGGCTAATTATCAATATAAAAGAAAACAAACACTACATGGTGGTAGAGGATTTAGGGATGAGGACAAAGAGTTATAAATATACCCATACATTTAGGAGAAAGTAGGCTATAGCCTATGATCTTTGCTGAACATCTTGTTGGGATTATGCCGTGTGAAATAATAAGTAATTGAAATGCCTAATCGTTTCGCGAGGGAGGGACCGTGTCTCATCTTTCAATACATCAAAACAATGTGTCAATAAGCTTACAAAAAAAATTACGAGCCTTACAGTAGTCGCATATGATGTGTAACATCTGACATGTTATTCGAATAATTCAATATTACTTACTGGCATTTTTTAAAGAATGAACTCATAGTGCTACCTTGTGCCAGCAAACATGAGAGGATTCTCCAATGCATCTGCAGTAGTGACATATACCTGCAACTGTATGCGGGAGCAATCCACTGCCTACTTGATGCGAGCTGCGTTTTATACCGGCCAGTTAGTGAACCCATGCCAGCGGTGTTATTGAAAATGGCCTCTTATTGCCGATATAGCGCACTGCCAAGTATAGGCGCGATTAAAAATTAGGTGTGCTGTAGGTATATTAAAGGCGTTTCTCCCAGTGATACGTTTAGACCAACCAAATAGCTTAATATGATAATAGTGAAAACTCCCACGAGAAACTGGCGACACCGATTATGCGTGCCATCTAGCGGTTCGAGGAGACAACTACGAACTCGATTTCAATCAGCTGGCAAGTTTATCTGCACATGTTAGAAGTGCAACTTTTGGGCGATGTATGGATGTTTTCATTACAAAATACAAAGTGATTATGTGATTAAGCTATTTGGACCAACGACGTTTCAATTATTGTTAGTAGTCGGTGTTAATATACTGAATTCCTACGTTGTTTGGAGTGTTGGTTGATGCGATATAGCACTCGAGGTATCGAGTGTATAGCATTCGAGGTATCGAGTGCTTACATTAAGTAAGAATACGGCAAAAGTATGAAGATTTAATAAATCGTAATTGTTTTCAGCAAATATGATATAATGAATATTTTCACACCAAAGAACGACAATTTAAAGATGATTTATTGAAGCAATTTCTTTAATGGGGCCTCCAAACCTTGAGGTAAACCGTATGCGATTTACATTCCACATAGTCACATGGCTTACAGTACGTCATTGTACCGATCTCCGCCACCGCGCGTGCTCATTGTATCCGTCCCATGCACTTCCGTCCCATCCACTTCCGTCTCTTTTCCAAAATCACTCCCACAAAAATGTCCAGCTACCGAGTGCCACAAAAATATCCAGATACTGAGTGGAAATATGTTACACATCAAAAACTAGGGAAGTTCCTCTCTACGTCACCAGTTAGCGGCCAGAAGCTACCTTAGCAGAACAACGCGTCATATTAAGTAGAAGGGCGGAATGAGTAGTAAGGAAGGAGAAGGAGTAGGGACGGCTGAAAAATTGACTCCCTTCGAAGAATGAGGATGTCTAAATAAGGGCAAGAGAGGAGGGGGCGGGGGGTATAATTGAACAGAACCAAAGGGGAAGTGTATCTATACGGTACCAAGTGTCATACAGGCCTCGGCGAAAAAACAATGGAAACTCCTCCAGTGACGAACATGATATGTTTCAAGGATAATAAGTAGTTTGGCTCAGGCGGGAAATTTGGGAACGGAGGTGAAACAAATAAAATACCACGCTATCATTACTCATTATAATTATTATACTGAATATAGCGTGCAGCGGTCATCTTAAAAATATGAGAAATTAATATTGATAATCCACTATTTATTACAGTGACATATTACAGTTCAGATGAGAGGTTTTATCTGCATAAAGCACAAGATCTACGATTCCATATAATTAAAATGGTAGAAGGGCGTACTTCTCTAATGTTAAGATCAATTCCTCTGGATGCAAGAGTAGAATTACTACGAAACTTAGTAAACGAGGCCAGACATTGCAGGGTATGACTTAACGTTTATCACAAGAATATTCAATTAGGCTATACTTCTTAAGGACAAGGAGATATCTTTAGGCCTACCTATACATATTGGAAATAACTGTTTCCGAAGGGAACAGGTGTTAAATGTCCTATTAAGCTAAGTATTATTAACAAAATCACAAATGCAATTTGATAAAATGGTCCAGCTAGCTCAAAACAGTTGCCAGCGTTTCGCCCCAGTGTACCATTGGGCTCGTCAGTTGGTATGGTACACCTCACCAAGGCCCGTGGCCAGTGCATTGCAGCAGCCTTCTCAGTATGACGAGCCCAATGGTACACTGGAGCAAAACGCTGGCAACTGTTTTGAGCTAACTGGAACATTTTATCAAATTTCATTTGTAGCTCAGTCGCACATTTAACATCCTGTTTCCTTTGGAAACAGTCATTTCCAATATGGATTAGCAAGGAAAGCTAACACTATTTTGAAAGGGAGTTGACTCCCGTAGTACATTGGCGCTGCTCGTGGCGACATTTTGTGCCTTGCAGCGTTCTTCTCAGTATGTACTGGCCACGCGTCTTGGTGAGGTGTACCATACCAACTGAAGAGCCCAATGGTACACTGGGGCGAAACGCTGGCAACTCTTTTGAGCTAGCTGGACCATTTTATCCAATTTCATTTGTGAGTTTGTTAATACTACCCATACATCTAGCAGAAAGTAGGCTACATATTCTTCACTAAACATCATGTGTATTGCTTATTTCTAATATTTTCTTGTATTAGCCTACCGATATTTGTAAAATAAATTAAAGTAGTCTTATGAGATCTCCACGGGCCAATTTATCCAAATTTGGTACTGAGGAAGCACTAGCAACGGACACCTCTGGGTCATGTTTTATATCGCAGCCGTCTTAAGGAAAACAAAATAGCGGCCCACCAAATGTTCAAAGCTTAAATCAAATTACGACTAAACTAATTAAGGGATCTCTATGAAATTTTGGGAAAACACACCACCATGTGGGGAGTGTTCTATGTTTACATTACAAGATCATCAGTCAAACAATTTAAAGATGGCAACCGTGCGAATCTTGTAAGCATTACTGTCCTTAAATTATAATCTATCACTTTCCGCCCAATCTATTTGGGCACACCTGTGAAGAGCAATTCAGTTGATGGATTATACAGACAGTACTGAAAAATGACTTCTAATAGTTGGAGTTTCTGTAAGAAAGTGATGTGTTTCTGAGTAAAGAACAGTAAAATATTGTACATCCTGCCAGACAATATATTCTAGAACTTCCTTCAGTGATTGTGTGATAAGGAAACTTTGTTAAACATTCTTTCATACAAACTAAACACAAGTTGTGCATTGGATGTGTAGTACTTGAACATTTTATAACTTCACCCTGTGCTTTCGATTTGTAGATTTCTCTGAATAAATTCATAAATTTAACAATTGAGAATTAAATTGTGGTAATATACTGAAAGATTCACGATGTTACTAATTCCTTCAATTGCCGGTAATGGACTTCATGGCCGCATTCACGGTTTGGACTGTACCGAGGAAAGCAACCGGGACAGCTAATCAGCATAATAAAACTGTAACTTCGTTATCCAGGGCTGCAGTGAATCTAAAACATGTTGACGAAGGTGACAACATCCACTACATGAGTAAAATATGAAGACAATCTATTTTAAACCTAAGTTAATAAAAAAATACAAAAATCATGTCATGGTGCAGTGAATAGCGTTGTTCGCTGACACTGTAAAGATCTCGCATTCAAGAATTGCTGTTGATGTTGTTTCTTTTAGGGGCTTTGCGACATCGTGGTCATGTAGCTACATGTACATGGATGCGTTTGGAATCAGTCTGATAACCTGTGCCATTCTGATGACTGTACTAATGTGTGTATGATTGGGATTTGGATTTGTTAGGAGGTGGGTGCCATCATGATTTAGATACCATCCAGGCATTTGCCTGGAGTAGAAGAGGGAAACCTCGAACAAACCACTACGAGGATTGCTGATGTGGGAATCGAACTGACCTTTTCCTAGTTCTGCTGCTGTTTGTCCACCCTGTTTCGCAGTGGCTAGCATTTTTGGCTGTCACCATGGAGCCCCTGGTTCAATTCCCTGCTCTACAAAGGAATTTCCTTCTGGTATGAAGGCTGGAAGCAGGCCCCATTGTGATGGGGTAGACTGCCTGCCTCACACCCGGAGGCCCCGGGTTCGATTCCCGAATCCGTCAGGGATTTAAGAAACTGACAAGAGGGCTGAAACAGGGTGTATTCAGCCTCGTTAGGATAATTGAGAAGCTGTCTGACAGTGAGGCAGCACCCCGGTCACGGAGACCAGGAATAACGGGCGAGGAGACCCGAAGCGCTGCCCAATCGTCACCCCATAATCTGCAGTTCAAATGGCTGTGCAGCGGTCGCTTGGTAGGCCTAGGGCCTTTAAGAGCTGTAGCGCCAAGGAGTTTGGTTTATGAGGGCTGGAACGGAATACACTAAGCCTCGTTTGTGAAAACTGAGAAGGGATGGGCTCGATTCCTACTTCAGCCATCCTGGAAGTGGTTTGCCGTGGTTTCCCACTTCTACTCCAGGACAATACTGGGATGGAACCTAATTTAAGACCAAGGCCACTTTCTACCCACATCCCACCTCAATTGCAAATACACACATTACGGTAGTACAGACATCACAGTAACACCGGTTATCAGACAACTTCTACCCACACCCAAGTACACGGGGTACATGATCTCGATATTGCAAGGCCTTTATAAAAATCAACAACAGCATCAGTTCTGCTACGCGAGACTGAGTAAGCTCCATTACAAACCTCAGGCTAGATTTACATTTATTTGCAGAGCTTGAATGGAACTTGGACGTCAGGAGGTGACATCCCAGAATTCTATTGATTACGCCACGAGGAAGACCTGACAATGATGCTTAGCATGGGTTGGTTGGGGTTGTTTAATGGCAATCTGCCAAATGATGTGGTGGTGGTTTCGGTGGCGTAGTTGGTAGCATGCTGAACTGCTGTACCCAAGATCACGGGTTCAACCCCGGCCGAAGTCTTTGTTTTTTTAAGAGCGTTAAAAATTCCACAGTATGCCTTCCTTCGGAGGGAAAGTAAATCCGGCGGGCCCATGTCATAGACCTATGGCATGTAAAAGAACCTTCCAGGAAGGAAGATTGTAGTTGTACGTGACCGTGAATCTTGTGATTATGAGCCACGGGACCTCCTTTTTACGTGGAATCCGAACCACAAGACATGGCATTTCACCTCGAAAATCTCACATGTATTGACCGGGAATCGAACCCAGTCCACATTGGTGAGAGGCCAACAGCTTGACCGCTGAGCCACCACGTCCCCGAAAAGAACCTTCCACTAACTACAATTGTGTGAAGCTAAATTTGTAGGTTAGATTTGATTAACACTCTAAAGTTCCTATTTTCACCACCAGGTGCCGGTTTCAGTGACATCTAGTAGCCAAATTCAAAGTTAGGTGTCGTTAAAGGCAGCATTTGGTAGCAAAAGTAGGGCCTACTTGAAATTGATTGCAGTCCTTACCTGAATTACAGATAACACACACTAATACAGACATCACAATTAACACCGGTTATCAGCCAGATTCTACACATACCCAAAGTACACGAGGCTACATGACCACGTTGTCGGTGCCCCTAAACTGAGGAACCAACCAAATGATGTGGCAAGAGGAGAAAGGAATTGGTCACACTATCACACGTCATCTTCGGCTCGGGATGTATTGTAAGTTATTCCTTTTCATATTCAATAGTCCACCTTTTGGTGTAGCAGCTATCGTTCTTGGCCATCGCCCCGGAGGTACAGGTTCGATTCCCGGCTCTGTCAAGAAATGTAATTCTGGTCTCAAAGCTGGAACGGGGTCCACTCATACTCGTGAGGCAAAACTGAGAAGAGGTGAGTTCCATCCCCATCTCAGCCATCATGGACGTTTTTATCCGTGGTTTCCCACTTCTACTTCAGGCGAATTCCAGGATGGTTCCCCAATCCTCCCCAATCTACCCAGACTAATACAGCCATCTCGATAGCACAGGTTATCATAAAAAATCCAAACACAACCAAGTACACGGGCTAAATGCCCAAGCATCTTAAATTAAATATCAATAACTCATAATGAAACCGAATAGGTCACCTATATCCATTGTGGATATCTACCAAAGTGATGAATTTTACAACATCCACAGTGTGAGTAAAATGGTTATTGTTGTGTTATTGTGAGGGCTTAGACAACGTGGTAATTTATCCCCGTGTACGTGTGTGTGTGTGTAATTTTGTCTGATAACCTATGTTATTGTGATGGTTGTATTAGTGTGTGTATTTGTTAGTCAGTTGAGGATTGGAAAAGAGGCGGCCGTGACCTTAATTTAAGAACCATCCGAGTATTCGCCTGGAATAGAACCACCTCCAGGATGACTGAGATAAAAATAGAACCCGCCTGTTCCCAGTTTCGCCTCACGAGGCTGAGTGTTCTCCGTTCCAGCCTTCAGATTAGAATTGTATTCCTTGGCAGAGCCGAAAATCGAATACTGGCCTCTTCGGTGGCAGCCAAGAGTGCTAGCCACTACACAACGAGGCAGGCTGCAGAATTCTGCCAATAGGTTGGGATTAGTTTTCCCTAATTTTTTACTAAACTAAACTGAAAGTACCTTGGCGATCGCTGTTTTAACGGGAGGAACATCGAGGTCTTCTAGCCCTGAAAGTACTCTGCAACACTATTACACAGAGATGGGTATGTAACCTACAGTATAAGGAATATGCAAATACGTGTACAGTACACTACTTTCTTCTGTAATCGGCTCTATTGGCCGGGGCGTTGCCTCACGGTCAGACAGCTACCCAATTGTCTTCACGAGGCAGAGTGTATTCTGTTCCAGCTCTCACGTCAGTTTCTAAAATCTCTGCGGGAGCCGAGAGTTGAACAGTTTGAGTCATGAAGGAAAACAAAAGAGAAAACTTACCACTGGGAGGAAACGTTTGTGAGATAATTTGATGATTTTTTTATTCACATATAACTTAACTCTTGTGTATTAAGAATATTGTGAACTAGAAACATTGCTGTAACATATGTGTTTTGTATTTTCTGAGTGAACATTACCTCACTAAAATGTAAAAGAAAAAGATCTACTCTTATAAAAATAGGAGAAAAAATATTATTTCAAAAGATAAGCAAAATATGTTAGTTTACGTTGTTAACCCAAGAATTATGAACATTCTGAAACAATAATCTTCCAGAAGTGTGAAGTTTTGTAGAAATTATCAAGGAAAAGCATGATCAATTTATAAATTAGTCCAATTTTTTGAATTTTTTAATAACTCTGTGTAAATAGTAAGAGAGCTGATTTAATGAATAAATTACCGTAATATTATGTCGAATTATTTGCACAATATATAACATTATGTTCGAATCATTTTGAAGTAAGCTAATTTGTGTCGTCAGGAGAATGCTCACAATCTTCGAGGCCTATTGTTTGTTGATTCTCTTATGGAAATACATGGTCTCCCCCTTGACTGCTGTGAAGGTACACAATATTGTTATTGCTAAAATAATTTTTAAATTTTAAATTTACACTGTATTATAATGTCGAATTTAGGTATGAAAGTTTTCAATCCCATAGAAAAAACAAGATGTTCGGGAAAGAACATATAGCCTACTTTCTCCGAAATGTATGGGTATAGTTATAACTCTCTGTCCTTATCATCTCCTAATTTCTTCCTATTTGAAGTGCAAATTGGCACACAGGATTTGAACAGTGGCGTTCAAACCATAGTTTATAATTTACCCCAGCATTTTGCAATTTCATCAGCAAACACTCCAAACACCGACTACTTACAATAATTGAAACTTCGTTGCTCTAGTAAGGCCCATCTACAATGCGCAGTCGGCAGTCCGTAGTTGGTAGTCCTCGGTCGGCAGTCGCGATCGACTCCGTGTATACTATAGGCACCATACACAACATGAAGTTGCAGTTGGTAGCTGGCAGTTGGCAGTCGAGAATTTTATCCTTGACTGCCAACTACCCGACTGCAGCAATGTAATAGCCAATCAGAGCAGATCAGAAACTGACGTCACGTTGTTGTTCTGTGTCGTGTACGAATGATATAGAACTAAGTGAAGTAACTTCGCAACCCGTTAATTTATAGGCTAATCTTAAATACACGGTATAACAAAATAATCCATCTCCAAATCATCCATATTGCAAGTTTTGAGATTATCAACAACGCCTCTGTGCACAAGGAATAAACGAATGTTACTGTCTTATTACTCCTAGCAGTCGTTAAGACTGGGTTCACTAACTGGCCGGTATAGAGCGCTGCTCGAATCTATAGTTTCTGCATAGTACAACTGAAGGCTGGAAGATGTCACTCCAGTGGAGAATGTCGTTTTTTTAATATATAATTTCCATTGCAAAAAGCACCATATAAAGCTTTATTTTATAACGTCTCAGTACTCAAGAAACAATAAATATAAAAACTAGTCGTGATATCTAGTTGTGAAATATCGAACAATATAATCCTAACAGAGCGAGTGCATTCTAGCGGCCAGAAGAAGAAACTTTTCAATAAAATCTGTTACCTTTTTGTCAGCTAGATGTCTCGATTAAATCTGCTGGCGAATTATGTTTTAATTAAGTATATGTTTTGCACCGTAATATGCACAATATAACGCTTAATTTTAAAACGTCTGAGTCATTACAAAGCAACAAATATGTAAAATGTCAAGCAAAAAACTAACTCTGATGGGGTTTGAACCATAGGCATATGAATGACAGACTAACGTTTTACCACTGAGCTAATTGTGTCAAAGAATATCGTTCTATATAAAATGACTTACATAGAACTTGTTAGCAAATAATGATTTATACTAAACGATTTCATCACTGAAGTATATTATTTATATATAAAGCATTTCATACAAAGTTTATTTATTTTGTTTCAGTACGCTATATTGCCTGCAATACTCAAATTAGTGAAATATAAGTCAGGCACAAGATATCCGCTGCCATCTTGTCTTATTAATGAATCAGCTGAGCTTTTTAAAATCACGTCTGCACTATAGTATTACAAAATAAACTTTTAATTTCGTACGTGCCTCTTCCTTTAGAACAGTTAAAACGATTCTCGGCTCGATAATCGGAACTGGTGGGTCCCATGATATGGATTATAAAGTTTGCATAATTCGCACGGCCGCCATCCTGAAATGGTATGGCGGACGACCTTGTAGTTTGGTCACAAGACGCATCCTATACGAAGGTATGTTGTTACCAAATTTGGTAGAGATTGGATGATTTGGTTAGTCGTTATTTGATTTTACGTTTTGAACATTTGAGTGGCCGCCATTCAGTTTTAGTAAAGATGGCGGCGATATAAAACATGACACTGAGGTGTCCTTTGCTAGTGCTACCTTTGTACCAAATTTCGTTCAATTCGCATTCACCGTGTTCGAATTGATAGGGGGGGACAGACATTCAGAGTACACACACTCACACACACACACAGACTCACACACACACATACACACACACAGACTCACACACACACATACACACACACAGACAGACACACTTTTTTCGCCCTGTGTTGATCTCATAAGTCTACTTTCATTTTTTGCAAAAATCGAAAGTAGGCTAATACGAAGTAGCCTACCTACAATTCAGTCATTTACGCCGTTAGATTGTTTTATATTCTTCGTTTCATAAATCACACTGGAACTTTTAACAATTAAATGTAATATTACTCAATTGAATAACTAGTTTTTGAATTATACCCACATGTCCACGGCTAACATTGAAAAAGTACATGAATTAATAACTAGTATGGGCTATTAGTTCAACGTAAGACTCATTAAATACGTCATACGACTCTACCTAGGTTTGCTTGTTGAGGACCAAACTAATTAAAACAATGCAGATGTTTTTATGTGCCTCTGCATTAAAAGTGTAAATCAACATTGTGCCTTCTCTATTCTGTAGTACGAGTAGTTAGTGATTTAACATGACTTATGTTGACAATTAAAATAATCGCTCAGAAACCCGAACCTCTTAGTGCCAGAGCCCATGAAGGCCTAGGCCTACCAAGCGATCGCTGCCCATCACTTTGGCCTGCAGATTATGGGGTGACGTGTGGTCTCCATGACCAGGGCGCTGCCTCACTGTCAGGCAGCTGATCAATTGTTCTCACGAGGCTGAGTGCACGCCGTTGCAGCCCTCACAATAGTTTCTAAAATTCCTGATGGAGCCGGGATTGGAACCCGAGGCCTCCGAGTGCGAGGCAGACGCTCTACCCCAACACCACGGGGCTGGCCTGAAATAATCGTTCAGGTGAGTTAAAATGCATAAATCCCCAGCAAAAGTGAAATCAGATGTTCCGAGAATAAAGTGTTCAAGGTAGTTGCCAGCTTGCTGGCCGTCACGAACACTAGTGTCGATCCACCAACCAAGAGGATGCAATTTCCTAACGCGCAACGAGCTTCGCGACTGTACATTTTAGACCGTGGTGTAACTCTGTCCTCCCAGGGTTGCCAATCTAACTTTTCTCCCGCTAAATATAGCTTATTTCAAACGGAGTCTAGTGCCAAATAATTGTAAATCTCACGTAACGGGACAATATTAGCTTCTTTATTTTCTTGGCGGGAGGGAAGTTGAATATAAATTAATCTAGATTTAATTAAAAGTAAAACGTTTCAATACGGAATTAGAAACTTCTGTGGATACATTAACACTAAGTTGGAGATCGTTGTTAACTTATTTAGCATGAGATAACCGTCAGCCGAGTTGCTTCATATTACATTTTACATAACAATTCCCCGAATTACGGTTATCCCCCAGTTACGAATGAGTGAAATTTGTCAAGTGTTTTGTGTAAGGTTCTGAGCCTCCTTCCCGCTGCAAGCAGCCTTCTTAAGACGACGACTTTCTGTGCTTCTCGATCCAGGTAATCTTACATTTTCGTTTGACTAGTAATAAAGCATTCACCTCGCATATTTTAATGTATATTCAACTGAGTTTATGAGATGTATTATATTTAATAAGTCTCTTTGCATGATGAATAGCATTTCTTTCGTATTCAACTAACCTTTTAATTTCTGAACCACTTTCATTGCTCGACATCATTAAAATGAAATTGAAATATGAAAGGTGATAATTATGAAAGTGTGCCTCGCTACGTCACTTTCACCATGCATGGGAGATTACAAGTGTTTCTCTGTGCCAATGAAGATAAAAGTGCACTTTTAAGTCAAATAAAATGGTTTCAGCTCTCATTCAACATTTCTGCGCTTTCTAGTTTCTACGAGGGTCGTTCTTTAAGTAAGCACCGTTCCCATGTATTTCCAGTGTAGCTCTGTGGTTGTGATGTATTACACTTTGGTGTTGTTAATTCAATTGACGTGCCTGGGACATCTTGGTCATCATCCTCATATATTTGGGTGTGTGTTGAGCTTGTCTGATAACCAATATTTCTGTGTCGACTGTATTAGTGTAAGTAACTGTAGGTTATTAGGGACAGTGATGAGATACGTTCCTTGGGACGAGATGTAAGGTTCTATCTCGGCATATGCCAGGAGGGAGTGTGTAAAACCAGAGGTAAATGCACACTCAGGATGGCTGCTGTTAGTGCCAGGATTCGAACCTGCATTCTTCGGACTTGTTGGAGCTATCCTCGCGGCCGTGGTGTACGATTTGATGGGCACGACTAAGCCACAGTATGTTGCATGTGCAATGGCAATGTATTTATTAATCTCATGTAAATTATTTTCGGATTAGGGAAACAACCCTT
This sequence comes from Meconema thalassinum, assembly GCA_946902985.2. NCBI lineage: Eukaryota > Metazoa > Arthropoda > Insecta > Orthoptera > Tettigoniidae > Meconema > Meconema thalassinum. Next base: position 2,012,237,993 of record OX336388.2, on the reverse strand, counting down.
ATAATTCGGTACAATCGTGTTGACCGACTGAAAAACATTAACTTTTTATAAATCAGCAATTCTTCTAGGTTTTTTGCCGTGTCTTGTGTGGGGTTTTGCCTAGGACACCAAGCTGGCTCATCAGCGGGCTCTTGGTGTTTTAATTCACTGGCCGTGAAAGACAATATACTATCATTAAATTTTTATTATTGAGGCATCGCTGAAAAATGGCTTCCAACGCAATAAGGCTTCTTTCATCATTTGTCAAGCCACATGTGACGTTCGAGACATGCACCTCATGTGGCCATCTCTTGGTGAGTTTTCAAGACAATAGATCAGCACCGTCCAAGGTCGAGGCGCAGTATGCAGACAGTGTGCGTTTTGGAATTGCAGGCGTACATCCCCTCCCTTGCTGTACGTCCTTACTTCCCCTCCACTCCGCCTGGTGGGGGAGTGTCCTCGTTCAAGAATCGTGTAGAGGTCAAATCGTAGGTGAGGAATGTATTTTGCAGGCAACGTGGGGAGATCACCGAACGTATTGTTCATGAAATATTATTTTCCTTGGATCAAAATGCTTGTCATGTGAAGGGAGGGGCTAGGAAAGAGCGGCAAAACGTTTCCTTTCAAAATTATGGTCACTTTAACTCTGGACTGTTTCAGGTACAAAATCCATAGTCATTCATGAACATGTCCCCCTTCTTATGCAAAAGGGAAAAAGGCAACATATTTCCACTGTGCCAAATATCACACAATAACAGCTTTACTGAAAGACAAAATACCTAATGTTTGTACAATGGCAAACGTACAACTAATTTCACACACCAATTAAGTACTAGTACCGTACATGTTGGCTGATACACATAATGCTAATTGCTGTTCTCATTTACAATACATCTTATCTGTGTGCGTTAACAATCTTGTTACAATTAGGCGCACATGAACGTGCTTCAGACAAGCGTATTTCTCATCTGAAATGCCTGCTGGTCTGATCACGAATTGATAGTGAAAGACACGAGTAACATTACAGGATACGTGTCTCCCATATTGCGCGCGAACCATTGTCTACCGTGACTGTTCGGGCACCACGCCTAACACGACTCTGCACTGTGCATTCACAGGTGTGCAGCTGTGCGACTGTAGGAGAGTTGTTTCTATCCTATTTGTCAGGCATTTTCTTTCAGCGGATCATCTAGCCGGGGGCCGTGAAGATTCTGCGATCCTGCCCATCTTGGATTCTGACAAATAGTTTAGATAGAAGGGCACACAAACACAATACCGTAACAGGCGTTGGTATTTTGTAAGCGCGGATAAATATCACCTTAACTGACAGCTTCACGATAGTACCTACGTTTCGTATGAATATGACTTCTCGATTGTAAGTTACCAGGGTGTTTAATCTGGACTTTGTGTCTCTAATGGTAAACATAGTACAGAGAGTTTAGTTTGTATGTAACGGAGACCCTCGCTTGCCCGCTCGCCCGCGTTGCGCGCCTGTCTTCCGCCAGGCACTTTGCCGTTAGGCGGCGCTCACGTGGCACTGAGTCATTGAGTATAGGAATTTGTACTTAAATTTGTACTTCAATGTGATCATTGACCAATTTTTTGACGAACTGACTTTCGGAGTGCGATTGTGAAATTACTTTCAACAAGATTCTGCCATTGCTCACACCGCCGAAGCATCCATGACAGAATTGCGTCGTATTTTCGGTACGAGGATTATAAGTCGGATCGTGTGGCCCCCGCGAAGCCCAGACTTATCACCATGTGACTTTTATTTGTGGGGGACGCTTAAAAATAGAGTGTATGCGAGAAATCCTCACACTATAAATGATTTAAAGACTATATTACAGCTGAAATACAGTCAATCTGTGCTGAGGAACTTCAGAGAGTAAATGCCAGTTTTATAAAAAAATAAAGGTGCCAGCGATGTGTAGCAGTGAATGGCTAACATTTTCAGCACCAGCAGTGAACTAGGAAAGCACAAATTCCTATATTCAATGACTCAGTGCTGCGCGGGCGCCGCATAACGGCAAAGTGCGTGGCGGGAGACAGGCTCGCGTCACGGGCGAGCGGGCAAGCGAGGGTCTCCGTTACATACAAACTAAACTCTCTGTATGTTACCATGCTCTATGCGCACACCACATAAACATAGGTACAGGACTGAACAAATCTCCCCAGGCATCCCTAATAATGAAGTAACTGACCCTCGTGTTCGAGCTAGGATCAGCCACACTTCTACAGGAAATGATATTCGACCTTTTTCAGAATGAATAATGAATTCATTTTAGCTCGTAGGGGTCATATCTTTGTCCAAACTTGACCCACACAGGAGCTGGATGATCTTCTCATTGCAGCACTGCATGCTTTGCAGTTTCAATGCTTCATGTTATTGTAATTTCCATTTTGAGCTGTGTTTGTTCAGTTGCAATTTGTGTAAACATTAACTCATTCACCGCGTTACGTCAAACACTGTTAGTTTATCCCACCTCTCATAGTACTGTAAATCCTTTAATTAACGTCGGGTATTCTGATAGAGTTTCGTTTGGGATTTGATTGCAGCATTACGAATTACATTTCTGGACAAAATAGATTCGTTAACGATACAAGCTTTGAAATCACACTTCGATTTGAATCTCCTGATTACTCTTCTAAAATGACTCTATTTTATGGTCGGAGATCATAGTTGCTTTCAGAGTCTATAGCTTAAACGGAAGTCAGAAATAGACGAGCGGGGTTTTTAGATTGTATGACAACAACTAGTAGATAAATATTGTACAATTATTATTACTTATTTATTTTACACGTTACAGGCCTATTAGACCACGTGACGCAATCATGACTACTTGTTCTTTCGGGTTTTCCAGTATTCTTTCTTTGTGCACTAATGGCGTTCTTCCTTTCTTCGGTCCACTTTGGTTTTGGGCTGTAGATGCTGCTTTCTCTGACATCAGTTCCCACCTGTATACCTTGTGTCGAAAGACGCTTTTGTCTATGACGTCTTCTGGGCCGACCTGTGCTTTTTCCAGATCAATTTTGACTTACATCATCCAGGGTGTAGTAGTCTTGAGCCGCTGTATGAATCTAAGAATTTTGTTGGAGAGTCTGTTTTGTGGGAGTCTGCTGATGTGGCCGTAAAATGTATTAGTCGCTTCTTTCTGATGTCTGCTGCGAGGTTGGACAATTTCTCTGAGTTTTCAATGGAGTGAAGCCTATATCCTTCATCTGTGTGCTTTGGACCAATTATTTTCCTTGTTATTTTTCTTTCCACTGTGAGGATTTTTCCCAACTCGCCCTTGGTGTGTAATGTCAATGTCTCACTGGCATACAGCACCTAAGGTTTGATAACTTTGTTGTAATGACGAAGTTTGGTGAATGTCGACATATATTTTTTGCTGTAGACACCCTGTGTCTTGTATAAGGTTCTCTTCATTTTATTTAACCTAGTGTTCTGCGCTACTTTCTCGTTTCTCGTCGGTTTAAGCACTTCGCCTAAGTATTTGGAGAGGGTGACTCTATTGATCTTGCCATATTTCGTGTTTAAATTCTGTGTGTCGAATTTCGTAAAAAAAAAAATAGTACATTATGCAACGAGCCTATAATGGCAATCATAGGGACACGAGTATGTTTATAAAACGAGCTTAGCGAGTTTTATAATTTCCATACGAGTGTACTAATTATCATTATAGGCGATTGCAAACGACTGTTTATGTTCGACGATAATTATAACTTTATTATATGTTATAACATAAATATTCATAAATATCTGTCGATATTCTGTCGGTTGACTTCTCCTTGGGAATTGTGTGGGCTCAGTATTCGAACTCTACCCAATAACGAATCCCAGAGCTTTGAAACATTGTTTATCCTGAAGTTGCACCAACAGATAGTGCAGAGGTACTATGTATGATCATTTTGTTATTTTGGTCAAAAAACAAAATATAGGTTGTTACAAACGCTTCATGATTAAAATGTATCGTATTATCAGCTAGTTATTCTTCAAATTCGATGCGTATAGAATTTCAACGGAAGGCAAATCAATGTAGTCCCAAATAGAACAGTAACGGTATCTGGCGGAAAAGTTTCGCATAATAAATCCATTTACTGAACACGGAGCTGAATTATAATCTCCATGGAACTAATGTCATACGCGTGCTTCCTCCATGCCGTTATGGTGTGTTTATGTCAACAACTGCAATCACTAAAATTACCGGTGAAATCTTACGAATGTGTGACCCTGACTATTATGTATCTGAAAACTGTATCATAACGAGGCTCATTATAACACTATTTTTCATTATGAAACAGTTTCTCCCACCAATCAGAGCTCAAGAAACAGTTTTTTGACCAATTACGTACGGATACCTTCGCGCATGCGCTCAAAATCCAACATGTCTATATAAATTACCGAAAGTGCACCGAGCATATGTTCGCGTAAATAAACTGGCGAATATAAGACTATAAATTGCACTGTATATACCTTAATATCCCCAACTCCAATTTCAACACAGCGCATTGCTTTCAAACTACTTCAGTAACAGTTAGACTGAATTCAGATGCACATCGGCAGGCTGTAAACATTGCCAAGCACACAGAGCGCATGCGTCGGTCACAGCACTTGGAAAACAGATATATCCTACCCAGCGCTCGCCCTTTGATCACAAAATTCTATTAACTGAATCTCAACAGATATTTAGGAATATTTATGTTAAAACATATAATAAAGTTATAATTAACGTCGACACTCGTATGGAAATTATAAAACGAGCGTGACTCTTGTCTTAATTATTGCCATTATAGGCTCGTTGCATAATGTACTATTCATTGTCAACTTTCAAATCATTTAATTCATGTCCGAAATGTTGGATTTTCAGTGCATGTCAGACTCTATCCTTACCTATTGAGCTCTGATTGGTTGAAAAATCTGTGTTAAAATGAAAATTAGTACTTTAATGACACCCATTATGATACAGTTTTCTGACATATATTATTTATATAAGGACATCGTCGAACATAAACTCTGTCTTTTGGAACGATATATGTAGCCCTACTTTTTCGGCGCACACTTGGAATACTTCTATCTTTCTAATTGATGTGATTCCGTTGTCTGAAAATAGTGCCAGAACATCCGCCAAGGCTAGACAGCCAACCTCCAGTTTGTCCTTTGGTCGTCCTAGTTGCACTAGCCTCCAGTAACCTTGTACTGTAATCTCAGCTCTTCTCCCATTCCTTGATGAGTTAGTTCAGCACTAGGTTGAAGAGAGGGGCGGAGAGACCCCGTCACCTTGGCGAACACCTGTAGTGATCTGAAATGGTTCCGAGATTTTCCCCATGAATGTCACTTTTGATGCGTCTGTCAGTGTCTTTCTGATCAATCGTAAGGTCTTTCTATCCAAGCCTGGCTCGAGTAAGATGTTGAACTATGACTGATGGTCAATGGAGTCATATGCCTTCTTGAAGTCAACGAAGGTACATATAACTGGAGTGCTCCTGAGGGCTTTGATTTACAATATAGTTTTTAGGTTGACGATCTGTTCCGCGCAGGAGTGATCAGGATGAAATCCCACCTGGCACTCACCAATCTTGTGTTCCAGCTGGTCCTGAGTCCTTTGGAGTAGGCACGCTGAGTTGATCTTACACGTAACTTGTAATATTGAAATGCCCCTGTGATTTTTTACGTCAGTGCGGTCGCCTTTCTTGTGTAATGGGTGGATCAATGCACATTTCCACTCAACTGGCAGCTTTTCTGATGACTAGATGTCTGTGATAATCTGTGTGAGTTCCCTAAGTGAGTGTGGCCCTAGGTGTTCCAGTAGTTCGGCCACTATGCCGTCTTCACCAGATGACCGGTTGTTTTAAGCCTATTTTCATTTTATGAAAAAAAAAATGGGCTTATGACATCACCTTTTGTCCGTGTGTGTGTGTGTCTGAGTGTGTGTCTCCCTAATAACTTTTAAACGGCTGGAGCGTATTCAATAAAACTCGGTAAGGGATAGCACCACTTAAGCCGACCCCAGCCGTGCCCTTCAAATTTTATTACGTCTCACCAATCCAACATATTTAACTGGCATTCTATATTTCCAAATCTATTACCGATATCACCCTGAAATTTTGTACGTTGATAGGAGGCACTAATAGAAGTTCACCTATGGGACTTTCAAAAACCTATTAAGTACGAAACGATCATGGCGGCCAAGCGAATTTGAAACATTTAAATAGAAATTTCTCGCGATTTAACTATCCAGAAACAATGCAACATGGTACGGCAAATGATTATACATATTGCAATGCACTGGCATCTAATTTAGTTCAATTGATTACATAACCTCAAGATGGCGGCAGTGCGGAATATTTCACCGGCATTCTATATCTCCGAAACTATTACCAATATCACCGTGAAATTGTGTAAGATGATAAAGGGCACTACTACAAGTTTATCTATGTAACTTTCAAAATCCTGTTAAGTTCAACACGAACATGGCACCCAAGCACATTTGAAACATTTTAATAGACTTTTCTTGCGATTTAACCATCCGAGCGCAGTGAAATATGGTACAGTAAATGCTCTGGCATCTAATTTAGTTCAATTCATTCGTTTATTTGCAATGGGGGTGTGTCCCTCGGTGGCAAATTGGATATACATAACAAATAAATAATTACACATAACAATTCAATAACAATTAAACTGGAGTATTTACACAAATAGTTAGTTTTTTTCTTAAACACATCTATATGTTTGGGAAAAGTTCCTATGACTGCGGCAGGTAGAGGGTTCCAGTTATCAATGGCACGGTTTACGAACGAATATTTACCATAATTTGTTCGCTGTGGTCGGCCCTTAACTTTGAAAGGATGATGGTTCCTACCCTTATAAGTGGGCTTTCCCATACGTTTGCTAAGCTCACCTCATGCTGGTTGATTTGTATACGAGTTGTACATAGCACTGAGTCTAGATTTCATCCTCCTAGCCTCAAGTGATTCCCACCCAAGTTTCTTTAACATACGGCTGACACTGCTCCTGGGATTAAAGTCACTGAGCACAATTCTAGCGGCCTTTCTTTGTACCATTTCCAACTCATTTATGAGCCCTACTTGATATGGATCCCAAACCACCGAGGCGTATTCCAGAATAGGTCTTAAAAGTGACAAATATCCTAATTCTTTAGCAGATGCACTACTTCCTCTTAATACCCTCATTACAAAGTGCGGGGATTTGTAAGCTTTAGAAACTACACATTCTACATGACTACTCCATTTCATATCATTCCTTACGTTAACGCCCAAATATTTGCAAGAATCTTCTTCCACAAGTATTTCCGAGCCAATTTTATATTGAAAATCTTGCCCTCGCACTTTCCCTATTTTTATGAGACTGCATTTTCTTGTGTTTATCTTCATTTTATTTTCAATCGCCCACTTATAGACCAGGTTCAGGCCATATTGCAGTACTGAGTTATCTTGTGAGTCATGTATCTTTAAATGTATTACACAATCATCCGCAAACAATCGACAGTCACTGCGAATCCCATTTCTTAAGTCATTTATAAACGCCAAAAATAACAAAGTTACGATTACGCTGCCCTGAGGGATACCCGACGTTACGGTAATTTCATCCGAGAATCGGCCTTCGACTTTCACATTCTGGGAACGACCCGTCAAATATTCTTGGATCCATAAAATTATTATTTTTATCAATCTTCGCCGAAGCTAATTTATGGAGTAGCCTCATGATGGCGACTGTGCAACTTTTTAAAATAACGTTTTTATTTCTTGTGTAGTAATCATGCGATCGAAGAGAAAGTTTGAACAATGAACCGACGGAATAATTTTCATTTAATGGTGCTTAAATCTATGGCCTATGCATTTAACATTCCAACTTGGTGACCATCGGAAATATTTAGACAGTTCTCAATATCTACGAATCTATTACAGCAATCAAACTGAAATGTTTTATGATCATAGAGTCTAAGAACACAAGTTCACCTATGGGACTTTCATTAACCTGGTGAGCACAAATCAAACATGGCGGCGACGCGATATATATTAAAATGGACGTTTCTCTCGATTTAACCATCCGAGTGCAGTGAAACTTGGTACTGTAAATGCTTATACAAATTTTAATCCAGTGGCATCTAATTTATTTCAATTGTCTTCATAACCGAAAGATGGCAGCTATGCGAAATTATAAATCTCGTTTTTATTTCTTGTGTCCTAATCATGCGATTGAAGTTTGAATACAACACCTACACAATATACTTCATGTAATAGTACATAACTCTGAGCCCTCTATATACAAAAATCCACATGACAACCTCCGAAACATTTAGGTGGTTCTCTATCTACGAATCTATCACAGCAATCCAACTGTAATTTAGTTTGTTGATAGAGGAAATTAGCATAAGTATGTTAAAGGAAAATAGGCTGTATAGTTATTCAGGGAACTACTTTTTGAGTTTGAGGATGTGCCTGTGAACTTCCTGTTGTTTCGGAGGTAATCATTCTGCGTTTTTGCCTGTAGGTTCTTCCTCTGGGAATCTCTCTATTGGTTCTGGACAGTAGATAAGTTCTGAGAAGTACTGTGCCATCACCTTGCAATTCTTCTCATTCGTTAGTGCTAATTTTCCATCACTTTTTCTGAAGCAAAGGTTTGGTGGTGTGTACCCTCTTATGTGTTCTGCAAACGTCCTATAGAAGTCCTTTACGTTGCAGTTACGGAAGCTGTCCTCAATGGAGTCCAGCTGTTCCTTCAGGTATCACCTCTTGGATTGTCTGATACATTTTGCGGTTGTATTTCGTGTTTCATTTAAAGTCTGTACATTTTCTGGGGATGTTTTGCTGTTGTATTTCTGATAAGCCAATTTCCTGGTAATGAGTGCATTCTTACAATCAGTATCCCACCAAGGATGTTTGGAATTCTTCTTCAAAGAAATGAGAGCTTGTGCTCTATGATTTTTCGATGGCAATTTTGCCAGTAATTGCCATGTTCTCTTTCCTAAATTTCCTTCACTTCAGAGTCTGCGATCTTTTTTGTGTCGAATTTTGGTAGAGGGGTATTCTGACAGAAAGTTCTTTTTGGGGTGAACTTCACCTTGACGGGTGTTAGGTAATGGTAAGAGTCAATGATGGCTCCCCCACTGGATATGAGATTGCCACATGGTCGATTTTCAACTCACCTAACTGCTGGACTGGAGAACACCAGGCTTTCTGTTTTCTAGGGTGTTTCCTAAGAGATGTTGACATGACCTTGAGGTTATTCTGCTGGCAGAGTTCTATGAGTCGTGAGCCATTTTTATTTGTGAATTTATATGTAGGAATTTTCCGACTGTCTTCCTGTACATCTTTTCTCTGCCAATCTATGCATTGAAGTCACTCATGAGGAGTTTGACGTCATACCTTTGGACTTTGGAAATCCCTGCTTCAAGGATCGACCAGAATTTTTCTGCGGACTGTGGGTCTTTCTTGTTACTTTGATTAGTGGGGGAGTGTGCATTGATCAGTGTGTACCTATTTGTTGGCGCACCGGAAGCGTATGGTCATCAACCAATCTGTTGTTTGCTGGAGTAACTTCTTCTAAGGACCATGAAGGCCATCCCCAGAATTGGAGCGCCTTTAGCAACGCGCCTGTCACTCTTGCTCTTGAACATGCGGTAATTGTCGTAGTCCATGGTGTCTTCATCTGTGATATGTGTCTCCTGCAGCGCGAGGATTAGAAGCTTCTTTCGAGTTATGTCACTAGATTGTGCGCTTGTCATAGTGGGTGAGTGGTTATCGTGTCGGACTGCCAACCCCAAGCTTGAAGGTTCGCTCCTGGCGATGGTAAGTGATTTTTGAAAGGCGGCAACAATCACCGCACGCATGTCATACGTTGTTGGCATGTTAAAGAACCCATTTGAATTCAGTAGGCCATGTTCGTAATGGCAAAATTAATCTTGAGATTTTCCGCCATCACTCTCTCTACTAGAAAGCGCTATAGTGTCAAGGAGCTTAGATATCTAACCTTCTTGACTTTCATAGCGCTCCAAGGAACAACACAATTTGTCATGCGAGCAGCCCTCTGGGCGCAAATAACAAAGCTTGCACCCGAGGCCATACGATATTATTATTGTTATTATTGAGCGGCTTCAGTGGCGTAGTCGGTAGCATGCTGAACTGCTGTGCCCAAGATAGCGGGTTCAAACCCGGCCGAAGTCGTCGGATTTTTAAGAGCGTTAAAAATCCTTCAGTATGCCTTCCTTCGGAGGGGAAGTAAAGCCGGCGGTCCCATGGCATAGATTTATGTCATGTAAAAGATCCTTTCACAGACTAAACTTGTGTAAAGCAAAATTTGTTAGGTTAGATTTCGTCAGAACGCTCTATCAAAGTTCCAACGTTCACCACTAGGTATCATGATATCTGGTGGCGAAAGTTGGAACTACTTGAAATTGAACGGAACTTGTAGCCACTTGTAGCTCACCCTTTAGGGTATCCGCTGGAAGCAGCTACAGACTCAGGCGAGCCGAACATTTCCTCAGACACTCCCGGCACATAAAAGCCATACGATAAATAAGTAAATAAATAAATAAATTGTTATTACTAGATTGTGTTACTTTCCAGGCTGTATGAGAGTGTTGATGCTTAGAGTGCCTATGTAGGTTGGTGTCTTATGTGGGATTGGTTACCACCTTGATTATTGCTGTTATTATTATTCACGCGCCATGGTTACCTGTAAGCAATGGGGTCTAGTGGTCATCCACTAGGTTTGTTAGAAACAGGGATTGTTAGTTCCTGGAACATGTTTACAGCCGCACCACTTGGTGAACAGACGCTGACCATAAGCCACCCAATCCGGGAACAAACGATTTTGGGATTCGAGTTCTTTATTGGTGGGGAAACCACATGGCTCCATCCATCGTTGGGAATCTTAGATTCCTCTTCCACCATCAGGGCGGTTGACAATTTTTTTCATGTAGTAACCCTAGCCAGAGGCCCTTACCGGGTGATAACATCCGGAGCCAGTCCATACCCAGGTTTTTTTCAACGAGGTGTCACAATCATTCTTCTTCTTCTTTTTCTTTCTTCGATTCGGCCAACTAGGGACAACGTCAGTTCAACTGTCTCTTCTTCCGAGCTCTAACTACCGTCCAGTGTTCCCGCATTCGTCTCCGGTGTTGTCCCCGTGGCTCATGATCTCAAGATTGACGGTCACGTTAAACTACAAGCTTCCTTCCTTTCCTTCGCTTTTCCGGTGTTGTTCTTTTCTCTCTTGAGACCACGCCTTCCCTGTCTTCAGCTTCGGCTTTTCCTGGAAACCTTTGTGCGTACGTAGTTTTTCCTGTAGTGGAACACGCTCCTGGATATCTTTAGGGGAAATTTCCACTTCACGTAGATCTTTCTCAACTTCCGTAAACCATGCCCCTTTGGTTTTCTTATCTTCAAAGTACGTCAATATCCATTTTGATATCCTGCCTGGGCTCATTCATTATTATTATTATTATTATTATTATTATTATTACTATTATTATAATTATTATTATTATTATTATCATCATCATCATCATTATCATTTCAAATTATTATTATGATTACTATTACAATAAATCCTTAGATCTAGCTGGAGAGACACAAGTCCTCCCAAGTCATTATCAAGCAAGATACCTTTCAAACCATTGTCAAGATAGGAAGGAAGGAAGAAAAGAAGGGAGGAAGAAATGAAGGGAGGAATAAAGGAACGTAGGAGGGAAGAAAGGAAGGATGGGAGGAAGGAAGAAAGAATGGAGCGGAGGAAGAAAGGAACGTAGGGAGGAAAAAAGGAAGGAAGGGAGGAAGGAAGGGAGGAAGGAAGAAAGAAAGAAAGGAAGGGAGGAAGAAAGGAAGGAAGGGAGGAAGGAAGGAAGAAAAGAAAGGAGGAAGAAATGAAGGGAGGAATAAAGGAACGTAGGGAGGAAGAAAGGAAGGAAGGGAGGAAGGAAGGAAGAACGAAAGAATGGAGGGGAGGAAGAAAGGAACGTAGGGAGGAAGAAAGGAAGGAAGGGAGGAAGGGAGGAAGGGAGGAAGAAAAGAAGGGAGGAAGTGAACCCTTTAGTATTGCAGTGTTTATAAACAAGAATCTTGATCAAGGGGTCGCGCTCAGTTCATATTGTGGTGTTTACGTTCGCTAAACAACATGCTCTACTGAGGTAAGGGTCATAGGATTAAAACTATAATTACGAAAGGAAGTGACAAGGCGTAAAATAATAACATAATTTAATGACTATTAGTGCAAATAAAATGAATATAGACAACAACAATAATAAATTTCCTCCCTGAATCTTCCCATGACAGAAATATTTATCAAAAGTTGAGGAGTCAGACGGATCTCCCCCTTATAAAAAAAAGTGGATCCAAGTTCCACTAACTTGCATTGGATTTTATGTGCGCGTAATGACTAACTACGAGGAATGAGTACTTAGATGACTGTTCGTTTACATCGGGTAACAGCCACGATGCTTACGAACAATCATCTCGTAAATCAACGTTTACGGATATGGGACACAACACTAATAAAAACCCTTAAAAATTAATGACACACAATCTAAAATCTAATATTTACAGGAATCTCCCTCGAGACCCTCCTTCAACGCGATGACGCATCTGACAAATGAGCTGCCAACCCGGCCAATTGCTCAATACACAAACAAGGAAAAATACAGCATCGCACGTGACTGCACAGGTCACTAATACGGAGCATAAACATGGAATGAAACCAACAACAACAAAGCCTCACCGGCTGAGATTACGTTATATGAACAAAAATGCACGTTAAGCTAACGCTTCGGAGATTGTAGTGATTCGTAGGCAACTCCCATTTATTTAAACAATTTTTACCATTGATTAGTTCTTATTCTGTATTTCAAGTAAATATACGGAGCCAACAAGCACTCCCCTAATGACCTTGATGCAATCTTTTCAGCCCGCCTTGTGAAACAACTTCCCCCTTCCTCAACTCTGGTCATCGTCCAGCCCCAGTGTGTAAAAATAACATGACCAACTGACCGTTATCTCGTAGAATCAACAGCAACAAATCTCAACCACATAAACATATGGTAAGACCTTAATCGATATAGCCACATATGTCCTCGCAAGGTAACCATATGGACTTGGCACCAAGCTGACAGAAATCAGTCTACGCTGAAATTCCCGCTTGAAATGACCAATAAAATACACACACACACACACTGCTGGGAATGACATAACATTTTTCACACAGGTCGGCTGAATCAGATCCTCACAAACTATTTAAAAATATTAAAACCTACGAGAGAGCTGACTGCTCCTCGCCACAATTAACATTGCTCCAACGGCAATAAACTCACTGAATCTGATCAATAATAAACATTACAAGAATAATTTACCCTCCAATCTATTGCATGATTATACTACTTCAGTCCTACTTCTGAAACACAACATATCTCCGAGAGACGCTTCTTAATCGCACTACGTAAACATATGCGAACACGGTCGTTCACATAGCCACGTTAATTAAATCAAACAAACAAGAACTTACGACTATAAAATATGTGCGAGCTGTTTCCATGCAAAAGGTATGTCAGACCAAAACTAAATAATACACTACTTTAAACACCACAAGCAAGATATTTACAAAACCAAATATGTCCCATATACCATAAGTTAATTTGTCAGATAATAAGAATATTATTCATGTACTCATACTCTGCCAGTCACCGTCAACGAACATCTGCAGCCATTTCCCTACTTAATGCTGCTTAGCTCGTCTCAAACATCTCGATGGAGTGTTGACAGTTCCAAACTTCTTCCAGGATAAGCGATGTCATCTCTCGTGCTGATGCAAAAAGTTATAGATTATTTCACGATATCTCGATATCTGTTTACTAAATTCGCCGTTTTAGGTACTTAATTCCCCAGAACAGTCTGTTGGCGAATTGTCGATGATACTGTCCCTACAAAATAGTACAGTGACTATCTATCACACTGAATTTAACACATTTGTATTAATAAAATCTGTGTCCTCATGACACGCAAAGTACAAGTGCCTACGTCCTCAGACGCGCAAAATGTAATGATAACCTGTGCCTTCCGACACACACAATGTAATAATAACCTACGTCCTCAGACGCACAAAAGTAATAGGTAATGTCTTGGCTCTTCACGCCACTTATAAATGAACTGGCCCTAGGTATCGATAGAGGGGGAAATTATATAAAAAATTCTCAAAATAATAGTGGTACAGGAATGAAACAAATATCACTGAACTCGTAAAATTGCGCAGGTCAAGAATATGCCCATTAATCCTAGAATCGATCGTAGAGATGTTGTCTAGCCGATCTCCCGCGTTAATGCTAGCTGTCGCGTGCCCAAGCTAGACTTGGCGCGTTCGTAAGCATTCATCTCTCATTGGTTCCACTTTTTCAATAACTTGGCGGTTTTTATCAGACCTCGGCCTCGTAGGAGTGTCCAGTAGTATCATCAGCCACTCACGTTACTGCATTATATTTTTTTTAGGCGCGAATATTACAATGAACATACCATGAGCGTGTCTCACCACGCGTCCCTTCTATTTTGAGGTAGCCACCACCTGTCCTTCTGAAACATTGCTAGGGTCTTTCTTTTCACAATGCTAAAGTATTTAGCCTTTTGTCAAACTGCTGCAGGTATGTCCCCGCTGTCTCCAACAAATGCTTGAAGTTTCCTCATCTTCGTCTGGCTATTTCATGACGCTGGTGGAAATATTAATTAATTGAAGAAATAAAACATCGAATCATTTATCCATCAGAGGATAAACTGTTCAGAAGGAAGAAAGAAAGGAAGGGAGGAATAAAGGAACGTAGGGAGGAAGAAAGGAAGGAAGGTAGGAAGGAAGGAAGAGAGGAAGGAAGGAAGGAAGGAAGAAAAGAAGGGAGGAAGAAAGAAAGAAATGAAGGGAGGAAGGAAGGAAGAAAGAAAGGAAAGGAGGAAAGAAAGAAGAACGAAAGAAAGGAAGGGAGGAATAAAGGAACGTAGGGAGGAAGAAAGGAAGGAAGAGAGGAAGGAAGGAAGAAAATAAGGGAGGAAGAAAGAAAGGAAGGAAAGGAGGAAGAACAGAAGGAAGGAAGGGCAGAAGGAAGGAACGAAGGAAGGACAGAAGGAAGGAAGGACAGAAAGAAGAAAGGAAGGAAATGTGTAGTTTTCCATGACCGTTAACCGTGCTATAGTGAGCTATAGGAACTCCTCGACGTGCAATCCAATGCACTAGACGAGAAATGTCACCATGAAGGTCCCACATGAATTAACCGATAACGTGTATTGAAATTATCGATAATTATCTGGAGGATTTCACTAATAGACTATTTATTCTGACTATTTCATAAATAAACTGGATTTTTCAATATAGTATTTAAAATCCTCGTTGTTATTCCATGTGTGTACAATTAAAACCCCTTTCGAAACATGCTACGTGATGTCTTTTTGCTGGAGATTGGACATACGCATGCACAGGTGGATTTGACTGTATAACTCATGCACTGTGGTCAGATATCTACGCTTTGCTTTGTTTAAAAACACGTGTCATTACTTCAAGTTGGCTGGTGTGATTAGGAACCCGTCCAAGCAGAACCAATGAGCAGTAAGCAAGTTTTTATTGGCAGAGGTTAGAGATTTACCGGAGATTGATATCTATAAGCGGCTAAAAGGACTTTTCAAGGACATCTGTTATGGATTGGTCGCTAATGTTTCATGATGGCCGTGAGAAAACGATGGATATGTTGCGTCCTGAGAAAATGATCTGTTTGGGCCATTATAAAAATGCCTAAGGGATCAATGATTTCACTTGGAAGTGGTAGTACGCGATGCAGTTATAACTGGTTACAGCTATAATGAAAATCATTCTTTGTGGACGCATTCACCGCCTACACAATGAGATACTTAGGTGACGGCGTAGGTGACTTTTTTTGAACAAATGAAAGCAGTAATTTGTAAAATAAACACTAGTCTTTCATTTGACTGACGGGCTCACGACTGGTCAATTCTGGATTTGGTAACCCCGAGAGATTCATGAGCTGAGTCCCGTTTTCCCCCTTTTTCGAGTGGCTCTTCCGTAGCCCCCTTCTCTTTCCCCGTCCTATCTGCCTATCATGTCTCCACTCCTTTAAAAGTCACTCAATTCTCGTATTCGAGTGTTGAGGGCATTTCTGTTCGCTGTCGTTTATTTCATTTATTCCACTTTTTTCCATCTTCTAGTTCGTAAGTTAGTTGTGAGTTTTCATTGCAGGTACCGTATTAATTTCATCAATATCACGATCATTCAAACTATTAGGAGCTGATAATCTTGATGTCAGGCTCTTAAAATAATAATGGTGATGATCATCATAGTCATCTAATGATGATGGTGATAATAATAATAATAATAATAATATAATACTAACAAGTTCAAACGCGCTCTTTGAATCGGCATATTGACGAAAGAAGAAGAATAAATGATAATACCTTCTCTCCTTCCACCCTACCTCCCTGACTTCCTTTGAATCATTCTCTCTACCTTGCTTCCTTCCTCCTTACCATCCTCCCTAACTTCCTTCGTACCTTTCATCCTACCTTCCTTCCATATTCCTTCGGGGCCGATAACCTAGATGTTAGGCCCCTTAAAACAACAATTATCATCATCATCATCAACCATATTCCTTCTTTCTTTCCTTCCCCCCTTCCTCGCTACCTTCCTTCCTTCCCACTTTTCATCCATTCTACCTTCCTTCGTAATTACTTTCCTTCCTACCTTCCTTCTTTCCCTCCTTCCTTCTTGCCTTCCAGCCTACTTTCCTCCTTTCCGACCTTCCTTCCATCATCCTTACTTCCTTACTAACTTCCTTCGTATCTTTCTCCCTAGCCTCCTTCCTTCATCCCTACCTTCCTTCCTCCCTCCCGACTTCCTTCGTATCTTTATCCCTAACCTCCTTCCTTCCTTACCTTATGTGCCGTCCGGCCTTCTTCGCAGATGTTGTCGCAGTGGAAGTGTGTACCTATTAGTCGTGCGCTGGGCCCATGATACATGACTAGGTGATGAAAGGATAATAGAATCAGAGGCGGTGGACTGAACGTACATCCACATTGCTTTGAATGCAAGTTCAATTCGAATCCCGTAACTACGAAGAACCATGGGCCTAACCTAGCCTAGTCTAGTTGCTTAAAGAATAAAGAACTAAACAGCGTGCGGAATAAGGTACACAAACACGACGTGTAACTAAAGGAACGGTAATCTATTCTCCAAGGAAATAGTCCTAAGGAATAACGAGGAAGCATTAGGCCTACATGCTAAGGTGAGGTTATGTAGTTGTCAAACATAAGACATAAGTTAAACTTTCGACCGTGACGATAAGGTTTTGGGAGGTAGGAGGTAAAGGAAAAAGGGAAGGAGATATATGGGGAAGGAATACTCGTAAAGAGTAAAATTACATTGTGAAATACGAAAGACAAATGGGCTAGACAAGATGTCAGGAAAAGTGAGTCTACCGCCAAAGAAGCGAACGGTAACTCTAATAGCCCAGAAGAAATGGAGTAGGTGAGGGAATATGAGAAAGGACGCGCGTTGATATGACGTAGATAAAATAAGCCAATAAAATGAGGGGTAAGAAACCGAAATAAAATAAACACAAGAGACGTTACGTTACACAAAATAAAATATATCCATCAAAATAAGTTACGTCAGAAAAGGGATTAATCCATACTCACAGAATTGCGTAGGAAGACGCAATCTTAAGATAAGGGAGGCAAACAAAAGATAAGCGGTATGGTAATGGTCTTACTGGTGAACGCACTATACAGTAAACCGAACCAAATACCCACACAAAAAGATACGACGATAGGGAGACAAAGATAACGGGAACGAAACAAGCTCACAATGGATATACTAAAAAGGCCATACGCCATAGTATTCCATACAGTAAGCACATACAAAGACAAAAAGACGTGACCAGCCTTGATGGAATCTGCTTAATCCGGCATCACGGAATTACATTAAATAAACTAGATCCGCGCCTCTACGCGCACCTTTATAATAAACATTTGAAAAGGGAGTAAAGACCGAAAGAAAACACGGCATCTCGAAGTCGAGAGCGGGAGCACAAAATGTCAAGTCCTAAGAGGGAGATAAAAAACAGAAGACTGCCTGGAGAGTAACAAAGGGCTGTCACTGGTGACGGAAAAGAGAAGATAAAAGGGAAGAGGTGTCACTAATCATAATTCGGCCCTGCAAGAAATCACTATAACGAACCTTGATCAGCAATTATAGAAATGTCCACTGATCTGCTCGGCTACCCTGGCCAGTAATAACCAAGAGGAAAAGAGAACAATTTCGATAATAGACACACAGAAGGGAAAAAGGAAAAAAGGAGGTCTAAAGGTGGAAGAAAACGGTTCACTTACTTCCTCCCTACCTTCCTTCCTCCCTCCCGACTTCCTTCGTATCTTCCTCCCTAGCCTCCTTCCTTCCTCCCCACCTTCCTTCCTCCCTCCCGACTTCTTTCGAATATTTTTCCCTAACCTCCTCCTTCCTTCCTCGCTACCTTCCTTCCACCCTCCAGACTTCCTTCGTATATCTTCCCTAACCTCCTCCTTCATTCCTCCCTACCTTACTTCCTCCCTACCTTCCTTCCTCCCTCCCGACTTCCTTCGTATCTTTTTCCCTAACCTCCTCCTTCCTTCCTCCCTACCTTCCTTCCTCCCTCCCGACTTCCTTCGTATCTTTTTCCCTAACCTCCACCTTCCTTCCTTCCTTCCTACCTTCCTTCCACCCTCCCGACTTCCTTCGTATATTTTCCCTAACCTCCTCCTTCCTTCCTCCCTACCTTCCTTCCTCCCTCCCGACTTCCTTCGTATCTTTTTCCCTAACCTCCTCCTTCCTTCCTCCCTACCTTCCTTCCACCCTCCCGACTTCCTTCGTATATTTTCCCTAACCTCCTCCTTCCTTCCTTCCTCCCTCCCGACTTCCTTCGTATCTTTTTCCCTAACCTCCTCCTTCCTTCCTCCCTACCTTCCTCCCTCCCGACTTCCTTCGTATCTTTTTCCCTAACCTCCTCCTTCCTTCCTCCCTACCTTCCTTCCTCCCTCCCGACTTCCTTCGTATCTTTTTCCCTAACCTCCTCCTTCCTTCCTACCATCCTTCCACCCTCCCGACTTCCTTCGTATATTTTCCCTAACCTCCTCCTTCCTTCCTCCCTACCTTCCTTCCTCCCTCCCGACTTCCCTCGTATCTTTTTTCCTAACCTCCTCCTTCCTTCCTCCCTTCCTTCCACCCTCCCGACTTCCTTCGTATATTTTCCCTAACCTCCTCCTTCCTTCCTCCCTACCTTCCTTCCACTCTCCCGACATCCTTCGTATATTTTCTCTAACCTCCTCCTTCCTTCCTCCCTACCTTCCTTCCACCCTCCCGACTTCCTTCGTATATTTTCCCTAACCCACTCCTTCCTTCCTCCCTTCCTTCCTTCCTCCCTCCCGACTTCCTTCGTATCTTTTTCTCTAACCTCCTCCTTCCTTCCTCCCTACCTTACTCCCTCCCTACCTTCCTTCCTCCCGACTTCCTTCGTGTATTTTTCCCTAACCTCCTCCTTCCTTCTTCCCTACCGTCTTCCCTGACTTCCTTCGTATCTTCCTCCCTAGCCTCCTTCCTTCCTCCCTCCCGACTTCCTTCGTATCTTTTTCCCTAACCTCCTCCTTCATTCCTCCCTACCTTACTTCCTCCCTACCTTCCTTCCTCCCTCCCAACTTCCTCCGTATCTTTTTCCTAACCTTTTCCTTCCTTCCTTCCTTCCTCCCTATCTTCCTTTCTCCCTACCTTCCCTTCTATCTTCCTTCCTACCTTCCTCCTACCTACCTTTCTTTCTTCCTTCCTTCCATCCTTTCTTCCGATTTTCCTTCGTACCTACCTTCCTATATTCCTTCCATCCATCTTCCTTCCATACATCCTTCCTTCTCCTTATATTAAAAGTTTAATTTAAGGCGAATGTATATTTAAATTAATAGGATCTGTAAATTGCAGATTCAATTTTACTTTGTTGTTGATAATTTGTTATTGGGTCCTGAGATATCTTGGTCATCAGCTTCGTATACTTGGGTTAGCGTTGAATTTGTCTGATAACCTGAGATTCAGAAGTGACAGTAGTAATGTGTGTAGCTGTGATTATTATTGTCAGGGATGGACTAGATTCCACGGATCTTGAAACTGGCTACTATCCTGGAATTTGCTTGGGGGAAGGGGGGAGTTCGGAAACATACCTTGGATAGCCAAAGTCAGTGCCGGAATTCGAACATTCGAGGTGACGACTTGTGTAGTTCCTTGTCGTGGTCGTGGAGTGTGACTTCACGCACATGGCTACGCCGTTAAGTACTGTAAAGTACTTTCTGTTCGACCCTGACTATTATATGTCAGAAAACTGTACTATAATGAGGCTCATTATAACAATATTTTTCAGTATGAAACAGCTTCTCCCACCAATCAGAGCTCAAGAAACAGTTGTTTGACCAATTAGATAATTAGATGCGCTGAGTTCCACAGCCTTCTAACTCAAATTTCACAGCCTGGCCTAGTGGCATTGTAGGGTAATCGAGGAGGCCATGATCAAATACAAGGCATTCTCTGCGTCCCATGCGCTCTGTTCAGTACATAAAACTGGTGAAATCTCGAGAGATATTTATGAATATTTATGTTCGGACATAAAATATTTATAATAATTATCGTCGAAGATAAACAGTCGTATGCAACTCGCCTATAATGGTAATTAAGAAACTCGTATGGAAATTATAGAACTCGCATACGCTCGTTTTATAAACATACTAATGTCTTAATTATTTCCATTATAGGCTCGTTGCATGATGCACTATTAATAAGTGAGATAATATAAGTGCTATATTCTCATCAGCCCGACTTCCAGTTTTCCAATAATATACGACCAAAGAATAAGTGCACATACTACAGTATATCCTTTGGTTTACCCGTAATTCCCGTTCCTCAACATATTGCTAAAGAGCAAACATTCTACTTGATGAATATCGTGCAGATGAAAGCCTCTTACCGTCATTGCTAATGCTTCCATATTGCGTCTCTCTTTCGTTATTTGTTCTGGGGCTTTCCATAATCAAATATAGTTCAAAGAAGGCTTAACCATAGAATACTAACAATATTCAATTCATGTTTTATACTAATACGAGGCAAGTCCAGAAAGTAAGTTCCGTTTGGTAATAAAATTAAATTGTGTACAGATACAGAATAATTATTTATTGCACAACATTCTACACCTCTTAAACTACTTTTCCACATAACTGCCGAACTTTTGCAGGCATTTGTCATAGCGTGGCACACGTTTTTGGATACCTTCTTCATAGAAGTTTGCGCCTGTGTCTTCAACCAGTTGGAAACATCTTCTTTCAGCTCGTCGTCATTGTTGAAGTGTTGACCGCCAAGGAAAGACTTGAGATGTGTGAACAGATGAAAGTCGCTAGGAGCGACGTCAGGGCTATACGGAGGGTGGTCAAACACGTCCCAGCCAAATCCCTGTAGGAGGTTTTTCGTCACATTTGCAGTGTGTGATCGTGCGTTGTCGTGAAGAAAAACAAGACCTTTTGACAGCAACCCTCGGCGCTTATTCTGTATTGCGCGGCGCAATTTCCTAAGTGTCTCGCAGTAAGCATCTGCGTTGATTGTTTGACCACGCGGTAAGAATTCAATGAGTAAGATGCCTTTCCAGTCCCAGAACACTGTGCACATCCTTTTCCGAGGTGTCAAGATTTTTTTCGGCTTAACCTTTGCTGGGGATGAAGTGTGCCTCCATTCCATTGATTGCCGCTTACTTTCAGGGGTGTCGTAAGAAACCCAAGTTTCATCTCCTGTGACTATCTGTGTCAGAAATTCTTCGCCGTCTTCATTGTAACGGGTCAAAAACTGAAGTGCACTACCCATTTGTTTTGTTTTGTGTTGCTCCGTAAGAATCTTTGGTACCCAACGTCGGCAAAGTTTACGAAAGTTCAGTTTTTCGGTAACAATTTCATGAATTAGTGATCGTGAGATTTGGGGAAATTCCATAGCGAGAGCACTAATTGTAAACCTGCGGTTTTCCCGGATCTTGTCATCAATCGCGTGAACCAGTTCTTCTGTAACCAAAGATGGACGCCCACTTCGTTCTTCATCGTGCACTTCACTACGTCCTTCATTGAACTGTCGGACCAATCTTCTCACCATTGAACACTCATCGCATTTTGTCCATACACTTCGCAAATTTGCCGATAAATTTCAATTGGTTTCACTTTCCTAGCATTCAGAAAACGAATCACAGATCTGATTTCACAAGCGGCGGGATTTTCAATCAACACCGACATTGTACGAGTAAACATGCACAACAACGCGTACGTGACTGACAGCGCTCTGCAAATGGCGCACGTTTCTTCTCCTTGATACCGAGCGTCTACCGCGCATATGCGGAACTGCGCTGCAGCGGAACGTACAACTAGTTGAAGACACAGGCGGCACACGTCTATGAAGAAGGTATACAAAAACTCGTGCCACGCTACGACAAATGCCTGCAACATTTCGGCAGTTATGTGGAAAAGTAGTTTAAGGGTTGTAGAATTTTGTGAAATATGTAATTTTTCTGTATCTGTACACAATTTAATGTTATTATCAAACGGAACTTACTTTCTGGACGTACTTCGTAATACGTTAAATTTTCGTACATGACAAACTTAGTGCTATGGCACCAACTAGTTAAATGGTTGAAATTAATATATATTTCGTATGTAACACTATTTATATACACTGAATCCTCTGTGGTATTTGAAGTGTAATATGCTAAGTTCCATCTTAAATACAACAAATACAGAAGTGGTTTACTTTGACGAAAATTGCAGTACGTAATCTCTCCAGCCACTTATACTCCTTTTATGAGGTTGTTTTTATAATCCCTCTGAAGTGATGTGGCATATCTACGTCAATTTCACCACCTCTTTGTTATTGCTATGGAGAAACCAATATGTTGTTAAATTCAAGGATAGTTTCCAGGCAATTCGTTGCCCCATAATTATGCCTCTAGAACTGTTTGGCATTAATAGCAAAAGCATTGACATCACCACCATAGACCAGCTTGCCACGGTGGGTGAGTGGATAGCGTGTCGGTCTACTAACCCCAAGATTGCAGGTTCGGTCCTGGCCGTGGTAAGTGATTTTTGAAACGCATCAAAAATACGACACGCATGTCATACGATGTTGGCATGTCAAAGAACCCATTTGAATTCAGTAGGCCGTGTTCATAATGGCAACATTAATCTCGGGAGTTTCCGCCAACACAATGTTCCTAATTTCTCTACTAGAAAGCGCTATAGTGTTCAAGGAGCTTAGATATCTAACCTCCTTGAATTTCATAGTGATTCAAGAAACAACGAAATTTGACATGCAAGCTACCCTCTGGGTGTCAAATTACAAAGCTTGCACCCGGCTCCCGAGGCCATGCGATATTATTATTATTATTATTATTATTATTATTATTATTATTATTATTATTATTATTATTATTATTATTACCAGCAGAAGCATTGCTGGAAGATGGCAGTGTGGGGACAGATATAGAGGGAATTCTAAGCAGTTAAATTATTCATACACGTATATTTTACGAATGTTAGTATTGTAGGGTTAATGCATTACTCCAGGTATTATTTTGTATGGAAGATGCTTTTCTTCCCTTTCAGTATTACGTGTTACACCGGAATTATAGGCTTATAAAATCACCTATTGTCCGCGTTTGTATGTGCGTGTGTGTGTCCCTAATTATTATTTTTTGACTGGAGTTATTTAAATGAAACATGGTAAGGACTTACTACTACCCAGTCTAACGCCAACCATGCCTTTTAAATTTCGATAAGGGTTACTGTTCCAATATAGTGACCAAACGAAGTATCTCACCAGTACTCAAAACGTCCAACATTTTTGTAGCAATCAAAATTACATTTTGAAAGATGGCAAACGACTATGATGACATAAAATGTGACTTTCAAAAAACGGATAAGCACGAAACCAACATCGCGGCCAACATAAAGTTCAAAAATTAAAGGAACTTTTCGGCGACATAATCGTCACAGTACAATGATAGTATACCGAATATTTAGAGCTTAATCTATTGGCGTTTAATGCAATTCCACTGCTTTGAAAATTCAAGATGGTAGCTGTGCAAAATGTTATAAAATAATGTTTTATTTTCTTGCACCCAAATCCAAATAAACCTTTGTGTGATGAACCACTATCTTAGTAAATTATATATGGCGCGTATGCCCGCTCCTCAGATATGAATTCCCTTAACTCGTCAGAGAATGTTTCAAACTTATTGGAGGTGCATGGAACACTTCCTCGAATGAAATTTTGTGGCATATCATTTTCTCGTGTAATTATTTATGAAAATAAATAGCCCATGTGTTATACCTGTTACATAGCGTCTATTGTAGTGAATGTCAAGAAAATAAACTAGTGTGAAGAACGAAATATCCTAAGAAATGTTTCAATATCTGGCATATCATGTCATAGTTCATTTGTTCTTTAATCTCTATAAATAAATTAAGCTTTCTGTGTGGATATTTTGATTTGTTGGCTAAAACGTTTTATTTATCCCAGATTGTGACCAAATATACCTTCTTTTTGATTTGTGTCTGTTTGTTATGGATTAGCGTCAAATCTACTGGAGCGAATAGCATGAAAATTCGTATGTAAGTAGCAGACACCCTTATAATAAAATAGGATATTAATTATTCAACTATTGCAAAGGGATGAGGATGTTAACTGGGATTCTATCATTTTGCCAGTAAGGAAATTACGCAATTCATATTGAACCCTTAAATATTAAGGCATATTTAAGTCTTCAAATAATTTATTTCTACGGCTCTGAACCAGCGCAGTTGAGAAAAGTTCATGTCATATTTCGCAAGAGCAGGCTGTCTGGAACGACGTAGTGTTCTACGTCACAGAGTAGGTTGAGTTCTGCAAGTGTTGCTTACAATAATTTGAATGAACAGCCAATAAGAAATATGATGCATCTTTAAGCGGGAAATTACTTTGCCCACGAAATCGAGAAGTGTGTGACCCTACGATCGAACTTTGTGCACGCGAATACCATTGTGATGTGCTGATTTTTATGAGTTCAATGAGATGTTTTCGAAGTCTGTAGGACAATTTTCAAGATTTATTGAGGAGCTCCATTCCCCTTCCACTAACATTTGTGCCATATCATATAAATACGACGACATGATGTGAAGTTATTCATTCCATATTTTATTTCTGACATTTAATCTGAAGACGTTTGAGGGTGAAACTCTGCGCGTGTGCATAGCACTCTGATACTTTAACTTTATAGCAAAGTGCAACGCTAGCACTTAGATTTTGGAAAATAATTTGGTGTTGTGTGCGAAGCAACATGTTATGTGTTGATTTCAGTGTATGTTAGGTGGATACATCTCCACAATAATTAGGGCAAGTTTGAGATACTGCACAGGACTTTTATCGGTGAATCAAGTGGCTGATAATGCAGTGTAGTTAGGTGACTGAATTTTGATAATAATAATAATTTTTCTGCAGCAAGATGTACGCCAACGAACGTGAAGACATGAAGATACATGGTTCATTTGGCTCGATGAAGACTATGATGGGCTAGGTTCACAGGATGGGACGATGGCCGGGCATCATCATGGCACCAGGCAGACTGAAGTGATGAGTACCAAATTAATTAATTAATTTTGTCGGGACGGGTTACGCGCAATATTGGGAATTTGCTGTAAATATTTGCTTTGCTGTTTTTAAATGTAGATTCTTTGTTTGTGCTGACATATTAGTTTTCTTGGCATCGCGTGACAATTTTTGTAAATATTTTATTTGTGTGTGATTTTTCTTGTGGCTTTTGCCTTTCTCTTGTTTGATTACAGTACTCGTTTTATGTCGCCCTGCGCACATAGTACCATAGTACCTTGGGTACATTTTATGGCGGAAAGATTAGAACCTGGTGATAAGTGAATCTTTTGAAAGGAAGTAATATTAGACATGGGGGGAAAGTTCCCGTTTGTAATGATTATAACTTATCAGGCTGAGCTATTTTGTTTTATTTTGGTTTGTACAACTGTTGTTGTGACACGGAAGGCCGTCCGCCTTACCGAATGTAATGTCATTAGCCTTGTTGTGAACTCGTCATTTCTGACAAGTAATTCTATTCTTGGTCTGATGTATGAGCGAGGGTCAATGGTCAAGCTTCGACAGGTGTGTGTGCCATATGTGTGAATCTTCGTACAGTGGACAGGTAGGGGCATGGTGTTCCACTACTGTTAGCCACTTATTCCGGCTTATGTTACCCGAGGGGCATAATTGCTGATGACTGAATTCTTGATATCCCATGGTGTGGATTTTTCAAGAAAATATTATTGTGTTGAATATGATAAATGTCGCGATTTCAGAGCGCCAATGGAGGCCGTTCTTCAACACTCAAGGCCGTGTAGGCTTGGGTTATTTGTGAGGCACACACCATGCACATTAGGTGAGTGCTTGATTGACAGCCATACAGAGATTGAGAATGTTGATAAGCCGTAGCTGCTCTGCGCTACGCATTCTTCGTGCTGGTTAATATTTAAATCTCGAGCCTGAAAGATTATAATGAGTTGATTTAATGTATGGGAGTTATTCATGCCACCTATCTAATGCTTTTCCGGCCATATTTATCGTAGTGTAATTTAATTGTTTTTACGCCTGTTGAGGCCTGGTAATATTTTGTTGTTGTTGCTTGGCTTGTTTTCGCCAAGATTTTATGATGTCATGTTAGGGTAGCAATCGGCTAACCTGTGATTTTCTATGTCACGTGATTGCATATGTTGATTTGTGAGCGTAAGACCGCTCGTTCGGCTACTATTTACTGTAAAATACAATTCGTGTATATTGCCTTTAGGTAGATTTCATTAGAACGCTAACTATTGCAATGGGTACCATGTTCCGACTTCCGGAAAATTTCTACATATCTTCGCATTTCACATCCCCAAGACCCCAAAACCACCGTCAGTTCAAAAGTTTATATATAATTTATGTATATATATATATATATATATCACTTTCATGTGGACACGATAACTGCCGTAATTTTGCCCCAATTTTTACATGATAAGTATCCCATTAAAATCTCGGTCGAGTTCGTTAATGGGCAAAATCGGTCGAAGGGGGTGAAAATGGGGGGCTTTTTTTTTTCGAAAAAGTGAAATTTCGCTATAACTCTCTTAATACGTGAAATATCGAATCCATTCAAAGTTCATAATATGTGTCGGATAAATGCCAACAATTTATGTCAAATACGTTTTTTGATAGCACTAACCATTGACCAAAGGGGTAGGAAAAAGTGTTTTTTTTTCGGGAAACATTAATCATATCTCTCTTAATAGGTACAATATCAAAACCGTACAAAATGGAAAATATTTCCCTAATAATTACCTAAAACTGTTGTCTGAAAGAATTTTTGATATGACCCACCATTACGCCAAGGGATGAGAAAAATGATTTCGGAATTAAAGAAAATGCCAAGTGCTATCAGAGGTTACCATGACAACGCATCTAAATTGATGAGGGATGAGCTATCAGAGGTTGCCAAGACAACGCCATTGACGAGATCACATTAATTTTTAGCCTACTTTTCACACTTTGCAAAAATGAGGAAAAAGTAGACTTATGAGATCCATCCGGGAAAATGTGTCTGTCTGTCTGTCTGTCTGTCTGTCGGTCTGTCCTTCTGTCTGTCTGGCTGGATGGCTGTGTGTGTGTGTCCCCCTCTATCAACTCCTAAACGGCTGCAGATTTCGAAACCAAATTTAGTATGAGTTATGTTGTATACTGGAATATCTCAGGCCCACATTTGAAAAATATATCAGTGCTACCAACTGCTAAAAAACGTACTAGAAATTTGAGCTCCATGTTGGATATCTTGGAATGTATACATGGGAGCTATTCCAAAATTGGCACACATGTAGATAATACTATTTTAGTTTAATTTCCAGGAGGCCATATATGACAGTGTTGCCAAAATAATTTTAAGCCTTCTGATAGGTCCAATTTTTAAATGCATATAACGTCTAGACTATCAATTCGATTTCAACCAAATTTTGTATGTAATATGTGTACATATACAGATATGACTGAGTGTATTCTTAAGAGCCACCAGGGCTGCCAACTGTTAATAATTGCTCTCTCTATTTTTTATCCAAATACCAATATATCAGAAAGTATGCAAGCCGACAGCTTTATACTATGCACAGGTATATTACCTGACATTTTACATTAATTTGGAGTAACTTATATGCGTCAGTTCTACGAACATGATTCTAAGCCTGCTGATGGACCAATTTTTAAATACATGTAACTTCTATACTGTCAGTTGGATTTCAACCAAATTTCGTATATGCTATATGTAACATAACAGATATGACTATAAGTATTCTTAAGATCAATCAGGGCTGCCAACTGTTAATAAATGGTGTCTATATTTTTTACCCTAATATCAATATATCAGAAAGTATGCAAGCCAACAGCTCTATACTTTGCACACGTATAGCACCTGACATTCTAGATTAATTTGGAGTAATTAATATGTCAGTGCTGCCAGCATGATTCTATGCCTGATGATAGCTCCAATTTTAAAATACATGTAACTTCTATACCAACAAATGGATTTCATCCAAAATTGGCACAAAAAGATATCATAATATTTCAGATTATTTCTGACCAGCACTCACATGACATTGTTGCCAACATGATTTTACGTGTACTAATAGATCCAATGTCTAACTCCGTGTAACGTCCTTGGGACTTCAACCACATTTTGTATTCAGTACCTTAAGAGCTGGAATTAAGAATATATTCAGTCACCAGGTCTTCCAACTGTATTGCTCTATTAGGCTACATTATGCCTAGTATACAGTATTTCGAACTAATTAAGACATTTCGATATTACCAACTTAATTTCGTCATTATTCTAGATAGGTTCATACACTGTAGATTAATCATTGGCATGAATCTTAATTTTAAGAAAAGTAGGCTCTTTAGTTCGTCACGGAACTTTTTGTTCCATCTGACTATGAGGGAAGCGGCTAACTGGTAGCATGCTGAACTTCTATGACCAAGGTCGCTGGTTCAAAGCCGGCCAAAGTCGCCGGATTTTCTCAGACGCTAAAAATCCCTCAGCATGCTTTCCTTCGGAGGGGAAGTTACAACGTTCGTTGCAAGTTGCTGGTTGCGGTGGCATCTAGTAGCCAAGTTCACAGCTAGGTGTCGTTGACGGTAGTATTTGGTACAAAATTAGGTACTACTACTTAAAATTGACCGTCTGCAGACCCTACCTGAATTACAGACTAATACAGTCATCACAATTAACACCGTTTATCAGACAGATTCTAAACACACCCAAAGTACACGGGGTTACATGACCACGTTGTCGCAGCCCCTAAACTGAGGAACCAACCAACGTCTCTGCGGGAGATAAAATTTTGCGTGAAGAAGTAACAGACTGTTAGATAGTTACACATCAGTTCTAAACCTTGCATAAGGACAGTGTGATCACAAGTATAAAAATGAACCCCAAATGACAAGAAGGTTACCATCCCCACAAGACAATAAAATGTTCAAAATATGCATAGACGAAAAAAAAGTTTATTAACCTCTAATTGTAAAATACTTTCTCGAAATAAATGAGGTCTGATCCTCCTACGAAAACCTGCATATTTTGCCTATTATAGCCTATCCCCTAGTTTGCCCGGTGAAATCCACCTCCGCCTTCCGGCGGGCCGAGAGGATTTTTTGTAGAAGTTTTAGACTATGTTAGCTATTATATTTAACTGTTAGCCGTTTTCTTTGTGTATTCCTATATTGTCGTGATTCCAACTCGCAGAACGGGGATTCATAACTTATTAGATTGTTCGAACAGGAATGAATTCTCGTCAACGTACTCATTATCTTTAGTTGTCTGATCGCGCACACAACACATAAATTTGTTTACATTTTTATTTTGATATTTTTGAATTCTTGGAATACTTTTGATTCATGTTAATATTTCTTTAGGTGACATTTTGATTTACCATGTTTCTTAAAGCTGTCTAAGCCGAGTTTGTGTTATATATATTTTTGGACTGATATGCTATACAGTCAAGTTTGCTTTTTTCGTCGGCCAGCCTAGTATCTAGGGATACTATGACGCCGCATGTGGGGCATTGTGTTGCTTGTGTGGATTATACCAATAAATAAACCGTGACATAACCAGGCATGATTTACATTTGTAGCTTATACAAAAGCGAATCGAAAAAGAATAAACAAGGAGCAAAGAGAGGCATATACAAAGAACTCTCTAGATCAGTTCTTCAGATCTCCACACCCTCCCCACTCTGGTCGTCTTCCAACGGAACGACCAATTGAACAGGTCGGCTGACACTAGTCCCGTCTGTCTTCCGGAGGATGAGTGTTCGCACCTTCCCATCTCTGCCAGGTTTAGTCTCTGTGATCAACACCCTCTTCCACACGTGCCTCGGCCTTGCGTCTTCTTATAATAAAACTATGTCTCCCACTCGGCACCGTGTTGGTCGTTTCATAGGATGCTGGACCTCGTGGTAGCGTCGTAATTTTAGAAGATATTCTTTCTTCCATCTCTCTAGGAAATCGTCTTGCATCTTTTGCCTTTGTCGGACTTCTTTTCTCATGTTTATCTCAATGCTAGTTTCTGGTCCGGTAGGCAAAGTTGTCAAGCGTTCACCATTGAAGAAATGACTTGGAATCAGTACGTCTGAACCACCTTGGGTGATGGGTCTTCAATTAATCGTTGCCTCCACTTCTATCAATAGCGTTGTCAGAATCTCATCGTCAATCAGGGACTTGCCCAGAACCTTCCTGAGACATCTCTTAGTTGTTCCAACCATTCTCTCCCACCACCCTCCCCACCAAGCCGCGCGTGGTATAATAAACTTCCAGGTGATTGAATGTTGTAGAAGGTGGTGGTTTGTCAATGGTTGACACAAGATTTGATTCAGCTCCGATAGCTCCATATTTGCTGCCATAAGAGACCTTGCGTTATCGGAATACACTGGGTGAGGAAATCCTCGTCTGCCGGATAAACGCCTAAAAGCCATGAGAAATTTCTCTGTGCTCATGTCTGTCACAAGCTCAAGGTTGTGGTTGCGCAAGTGCATAACACTATGTACGACTTCTGAACCTTTCTGAGACATCTTGCAAATATTTGGGCGTTCACGTAAGGAATTATATGAAATGGAGTAGTCATGTAGGATGTGTAGTTTCAAAAGCTTACAAATCCCTGCACTTTGTAATGAGGGTATTAAAAGGAAGTAGTACCGCTGCTAAAGAATTAGGCTATTTGTCACTTGTAAGACCTATTCTGGAATATGCCTCGGTGGTTTGGGATCCATATCAAGTAGGGCTCATCAATGAGTTGGAAATGGTACAAAGAAAGGCCGCTAGATTTGTGCTCAGTGACTTTAATCCCAGGAGCAGTGTGAGCCGTATGTTAAAGAAACTTGGGTGGGAATCACTGGAGGCTAGGAGGATGAAATCTAGACTCTGCGCTATGTACAACACGTATACAAATCAACCAGCATGGGGTGAGCTTAGCAAACGATTGGGAAAGCCCACTTACATGGGTAGGAGCGATCATCCTATCAAAGTTAAGGGCCGACCACAGCGAACAAATTATGGTAAATATTATTTTGTAAACCGTGCCATTGATAACTGGAACTCTCTACCTGCCGCAGTCTTAGAGCCTTTTCCCAAACATATAGGTGTGTTTAAGAAAAGACTGACTATTTGTGTAAATTCTCCAGTTTAATTGTTGTATAATTGTTATTGAATTGTTATGTATAATTATTTATTTGTTATGTATATACAATTTGCCACCGGGGGACACACCCCCCATTGCAAATAAATGAATGAATATGAATATGAATCACTTAGTTGTTCCAACCATTCTCTCCCACCACCCTCCCCACCAAGCGGCGCGTGCTAGACTCAACTTCCAGGTGATTGAATGATGTAGAAGGTAATGCGGGCCTGCGAAGTCCACACCGGTGACAGCAGATGGCTTAGTGATTTACACACGATCTGACGGCAAAGGAGCCTCTACTTCACCTCCAATATGATTCCTTGCTCTCTTGCATGGCAGACACGTGTTGAGGACTTTCTTGATAGCTTGCCGAGCATTCAAATTCCAATATTCTGCACGCAGTTCAGATAGAATAATTCTTACTCCTAGGTGATGTAACCGGATGTGCGTCTGTCGTAGAAGTAACTTCGTAAAAGGGTGATTACCATCAAGAAGGAGTGGGTGCTTCTGTTCCTAGGTCAGCTCAGCAAATTGGAGGCGTCCACCTATCCGTATTAGGTCGTCTTTTAGGAAGGGATTGTAACGTGCTATCTTCGATTTTGTGTAAAAGTCAGTTTTCTTCTTGAGTGCGTCGTATTCTGTAGGAAAATTATCCCTCTGAGCCACGCTGATCCAACGAAGACGTGCTGCTGCCAGTTCATGGACTGTCAGATCCCCTTTGAATTTTTCATTGTATCTCAGATTATTTATGAAGCGTAGAATCCATGCCATTATGTGCAGAATCTTCCAATATGAGCTGAATTTCGCTGCATCTATAGGAGGTTCCCACGTGTTGACAGTCAAGACTTGCTGGGGTGCCTTTCGAGCTTCTGGAAGTGAGACATTCGAGGCGGTGTTGTCAGGCCAAGTATCCGGATGATCACGTAGCCAAGTAGGTCCGTGCCACCACACTGCAGAAGACTGAAGTTCTGTAGTGAGCCGTCCACGCGATGAGGTCTGCTGGATTTTCCGTACCAGGGCAATGTCTCCATTGAGCCGGAGTAGAGCTCTCATGAATTTCTGCCACGCGGTTAGAAATGAAAGTTCTCCAGCGATTAGGATTACTGCGTATCCAACCTAGAGCTACCATTGAGTCAATCCATAGGGTTGTTCTCACAATGTCATGTCCCGTAGAGTGGCAGAAATACTTGAGAAGGCGCGTACCTGTTAGGGTGGCCAACAATTCAAGTCGTGGGAGAGTTACCCTTTTGATAGGAGCAAGCCTATCTTTGCCGCAAACAAGTTGAACCGAGGCTTTGGATTCAACCACGGTTCTAACATGCAGATTAGCTCCATAAGCTCTTTCTGACGCGTCGC
This sequence comes from Meconema thalassinum, assembly GCA_946902985.2. Lineage (NCBI taxonomy): Eukaryota > Metazoa > Arthropoda > Insecta > Orthoptera > Tettigoniidae > Meconema > Meconema thalassinum. The sequence continues at coordinate 2,012,204,829 of OX336388.2, read as the reverse complement.
AGAAAACGTGGACTTGCGAAGTCTCTGGAGTCCAGCTTACGGATCCTATCCATCTAGGAATACTTATCGTGTATAATTGCTTGATGTTTGAGATCCAATTTCGCCATTTTAGGGCGATATCTTGTGGTAAAATCTCATCCCACTGGATGCCCCTGCACCAGATGTCTTGGAAAATAATTTTTCCTACGATTGACACGGGTGACAGCATGCCAAGAGGGTCGTAGAATTTCACAACTGTTCGGAGTATCCGTCATTTGGTGGCGGGGTTCGTGATATCCACGATGTCGCGATGATCGAACTGAAATTCATCTACTTCTGTATTCCAGATGACACCGAGGATACTAGTGATCTGTTTGATATCACGACCTTCAGCTTTCCATATATTATTCAGTGATTGACAGTTAGTTGCCCACTTTGCCAGTGGTAGACGTATCTGTTTCAGCAAGCTCGTCAGTTCGTAATATGTCGTTATGGCCTTACTTTCCTCTTCACAGCTGTAGGCGAAATCGTCCATGAACAGTCTCTTGTTTAAGATTCTCGCAGCTGTTAAATACCTGTCACTGAATCTTCTAGTCAGTTCCTGGATAGGAGAACAGGGCTGCAGGTAAGGCCAAATGGCAAACGCATGAATCTGTAGGTGATGATGTCCTTTGTGGTCTGTAAGCGTCCATCGTCATCCTCCTCTACTCGGAACCAGAAAAATCTTGTTAGGTCCCTATCTTTCTCATTTAAATAGAGTTGCAGGAACGCTTGAGTCCCATCTGTGATTAACGCCTGCTGGTTCATCCGAAAGCGAAGTGACATGGATAATACTTCAGATAACAGGTTAGGTCCTGGTTGTAAGGCGTCATTAAGGGATGGTGAGTTCTTCTCATGGGACGAAGCATCGAAGACGATTCTCCATTTTAGTACATTCTTTCTTTCTTTCTTTCTTTCTTTCTTGACTGCATGATGAGGCAAATAAAATACGATATTGGTTGATTCCTCAAAAGGTATTGTTTCGACGTGTCCATTATTAATGTAATTCATCATTTCGGAATGGTACATATCGCGAAATTCATGATTTCTCTGAAATTTCTTCTGTAAGGAACCGAAGCGGTTTTCTGCGTTGATACGATTTGAGAGTATGACAACACCCTCTCTTCTGGGTAGACACACCACTCTTCGACCATTGTCCATTCGGAATGAGTTGTGAAATTCCTTCATTATTGCAGTGTCCTTGACAGTTAAAGTCCGTTCCTGATGATCTCGAATCCCAAGCGTCTCTAAGTCCCAAAATCGTCGCATTTCATCGTTCAAAGTCGACAATTCATCAATTTCGTGGATGTGATTTACAGAAACATGTTTGACTGATATGCCAGATTTGTTCCCAGTGATTATCCAACCCAACTTTGAAGGGATAAGCACCTGCGCGTCTGAGAGTCGAATCAGTGGACCATCTTCAACTATTTTCCAATATTGATCACCACCGATCAATATCTCTATCGGTAGATCACGTCCGTCGTCGGTAGGATCTGCTATCTGGAGTTTTCGCAATCGCAACAACGATTGAACGTCGGATGTTGATGTGGGATGTGGCAAGTACTTGTTGGTACTTTCTAAGGCTGATATTGGTATAGTGATTGTTCCATTTCTAATTTTGAACTGAATTAGTCTACGAGTTCTGGCCCTGGAGTGAGGCGATTCAAATCCTGATACAACTAAATCTCATTGTCCGATAACCTTCAGCTTTAGCTGTTTCACGAGATCTGCGCTAATAAAACTTGAGTGGCTACCGGCATCTAGTATGCAACGCGTCATTTTACTCTCACCAGTGGGACCAATAACGGTAGCGCGGGCAGTTTGAAGATGGGTGAACCCTCTTGTTACTACGTCGAACTTCGGCATATTAACATGTATTTTCCCTACAGTTACTCCCACTTGTTCTTTACAGATTGAAATGTGATGTGGTACGTTACATGTAGCGCAGTATACTTTGTCCTTTTTATAGCAGTTCTTAATAGTATGACCTTGGTTTATACAAAGGAAGCATCTTTGAGAGTGTTTTAACTTCTCTACCCTGGCCTGAAGTGCGACTACTTCTGTTCGCTCTTGTGCCCAGTGACCTTTGTTTTCACAGAAGACACAGAATGGCGTGATCGCTGTCTTATTCCCTCTATTAATCCCTCGTGGCTTAGTACTAACTTGTAAATAAGATGCTGTTGGCGTGGAATGGGACGTAATAGCGATACTGGCATCTCCCTCGATTTTCTGAGTGTTAAGTGCTCCTTCCACCTCTTCACGGAGGAATTCTATCAAATACATCATATTGCCTTCGGAGATTTTGTTACGTTTTGCGTGGATCAGCCAACGTGTGCATATGTCTGCTGGAAATGCTCGCAGAACTTTTGGGGCTATCACGCATCCGTATACATTAATATCTCCCCCGAGTGCCTTGAGTGCTTGTACTCTTCGATGGCACTCCAAGTACGCTGTGTTTAAATCGTCTGGGCTCTCTGAGAAGGCGGGCTGTAAATTCTCCAGGTAGTTAAGGTGGGCCTGGATTATTTTATCCTTGTCGCCGTAGCGTTCTGTAAGTAATGCCTTTGTCTGGGCGTACGTATCTGCGGTAATTGCTATGCCATCAATAAGTTGCTTTGGTTCCCCTTGTAAAAAAAAACCGTAAGAGTACGTGCTTGCTAATGTATGGAATGGTGGTATTATTATCAACTGTTGCTTGAAATTGTTCCCAGAATCGAGACCAGGATTCTAGGTCTCCTGAGAATGGTTATATACGACGTATTGTCGGTAGTTTGACATCTGGGATACGTGTGGGTGGAATATGTTGGTTTGGGCTAACAGTGACCGTAGGTATATTGGTTTCTTCTCGATTCATTGCGAGTATTTTTTTGTGCCTTGTGGATGGCACGTGTTGCACTGTCAGTGTATTCTTCACAAGACCGGACATGTACGGCGTATTCTGAGTCATCTAGCAGGATATGAATCAGATCGTCAGTAGAGAGCAATGATTTTAAAATTGTCTGGAGTCTTTTTAGGATGTGTTCTATTTCATCGTGATATGTTGCACTATCATTTTGCTGTATAAAATTAACAAAGCGTGTGACATTGGAGCGCTGAGTCGTGCGTTTTCTTTTTAGAACGTTGAGTTGTTCCCTTTCAGTCATTCTGAAGGGATGAGTGAACTATCTTATTGGGGAACGGGATTAATGTCTTTGCAATGCAAAGTTCACCGAGAGTTACGTGAATGATCTGTAGATGGCACCACTTGTGAGTCAATCGTTCGTGGGTTTAGTTATGCAACAGAATAAATAACCTCAACAAATCAATAGTAATATATATTCACTTATAAGATGCTACTGAATTAGTTAGTCATATCACAGAATTAAAAACTGTAGTATTTATCGTGAGTCCTAAGGGTAAAATATCCATCGCTATACATGCAGCTGTAGGCTCAGTGATGATTTAGTGGAATTCGCTCGAGACGGCTACAAGTCAATCATTGCTTCCGGAATGGGGCGAGAAGCAAATTAAGCTAACATGCGTGTGACAGAATCATGCATTTAAGAAGTCGTCAGGTATAATCTATCATTCAGTTCACGTGACCGTAGGCTGATAAAGATTCAACAGAGTGATACCATACGCACGCTACTTACCCCATCTACAGACTGGGTGGTAGCGTGAGTTAACGTCCTGGCCCGCTCTGCACAAGGTTGCAGGATGGTATTTGAGTGTGCGCAAATGCGAGGGAGCCGTGTTAGCAGATTTACAGTACTGGCATGATAATGATCCCCTTTGAGACAAAATTCCTGCACCGTGACGTCTTCAAACGCTTCAGTAGATAACAGGGACGTAAAGCCAATAACGTTATTAGGTAGATTTCATTAGAAAGCTAACTATTGCAATGGGTCCCATGTTTCGACTTCCGGAAAATTTCGACATATCTTCGCGTTTCACATCCCCCAGACCCCAAAAACACCGTCAGTTCAAAAGTTTATATATAATTTATGTATGTATATATATATATATATGTATATATGTATATCAGTTTCTTGTGGACACGATAACTGTCGTAATTTTGCACCAATCACTTTGAATTTTTTATATAATATGTATACCCTTAACATTTCGGTCGAGTTCGTTAATGGGCAAAATCGGTCGAAGGGGGTGAAAATGGGAGGCTTTTTTCTAAAAAGTGAAATTTCGCTATAACTCTCTTAATACGTGAAATATCGAATCCATTCAAAGTTCATAATATGTGTCGGATAAGTGCCAAAAATTTATGTCAAATAAGGTTTTTGATAGCACCAACCATTGACCAAAGGGGTGGGAAAAAGTGGGTTTTTCGGGAAACATTAATCATATCTCTGTTAATAGGCACAATATCAAAACCGTACAAAATGGACAATATTCCTCCAATAATTACCTAAAACTTTTGTCTGAAAGAATTTTTGATATGACCCACCATTACGCCACGGGGTGAGCAAAATGATTTAAATTATAAGAAAATGCCAAGTGCCAAGAGAGGTTGCCATGACAACTTTACTTTTAATTGATAAGGGATGAGCCATCAGCAGTTCCTATGACAACGACACTGCACGAGATAACATTCAGTTTTCCATCTGTCTGTGGGAAGCGACTTCTGTATCGGAACTGGTAGCATGCTGAACTTCTATGCCCAAGATCGCGGGTTCAAACCCGGCTGAAGTCGTCGGATTTACTAAGAGCGCTAAAAAACCCTGAGTTTGCTTTCCTTTGGAGGAGAAGTTCCAACGTTCGTTGCGAGTTGATGGTTCCGGTGGCATCTAGTAGCCAAGTTCACAGATAGGTGTCGTTGATGGTAGTATTTAAGTAGATTTCATTAGAAAGCTAACTATTGCAATGGGTCCCATGTTTCGACTTCCGGAAAATGTCGACATATCTTCGCGTTTCACATCCCCCAGACCCCAAAACCACCGTCAGTTCAAAAGTATATATATAATTTATGTATGTTTATGTATGTTTATATATATATATATCAGTTTCTTGTGGACACGATAACTGCCGTAATTTTGCACCAATCACATTGAAATTTTTATCGAATATGTATACCCATAAAATCTCGGACGAGTTCGTTACTGGGCTAAATCGGTCGAAGGGGATGAAAATGGGGGATTTTTTTCGAAAAAATGAAATATTGCTATAACTCTCTTAATATGTGAAATATCGAATCCGTTCAAAGTTCATACTATGTGCCGGAAAAAGCTCAAAAATGTATGCTTGAAGAGTTTTTTTTATAGCACCAACCATTGACCAAAGGGGTGGGAAAAAGTGGGTTTTTCGGGAAGCATTAATCATATCTCTCTTAATAGGCACAATATCAAAACCGTACAATATGGACAATATTCCCCTAATAATTACGTAAAACTTTTGTCTGAAAGAATTTTTGATATGACCGACCATTTCGCCAAGGGATGAGAATAATGATTTCGGAATTATAAGAAAATGCCAAGAGCTATCAGTGGTTGCCATGGCACCACTACTAAATTGATGAGGGATGAGCCATCAGACGTTGCCATGACAACGCACTTGTGCGAGATCAGATTCAGATTTCCATCTGACTAAGTGTGAAGCGGCTTCGGTGACGTAACTGGTAGCATGCCCAAAGTCGCGGGTTCAAAGCCGGCCAAAGTCGTCGGATTTTCTAAGAGCGCTAAAAATCCCTCAGTATGCTTTCCTTTGGAGGGGAGGATCCAACGTTCGTTGCGAGTTGCTGATTGCAGTGGCATCTAGTAGCCAAGTTCACAGCTAGGTTTCGTTGACGGTAGTATCTGGTAGCTACATTAGGAACTACTGCTTGAAATTGAGCGACTGCATTCCTTACCTGCATTACAGACTAATACAGCCATCACAATTCACACCGTTTATCAGACAGATTCTACACTCACCCAAAGTACATGGGGTTACATGACCGCGTTGTCGCAGCCCCTAAACTGAGGAACCAACCAACATCTCTGCGGGAGATATAATTTTGCGTGAAGAAGTAACAGACCATTACATAGTTACACATCAGTGTCGAAACCTTGCATGAGGACAGTGTGACCACAAATATAAAAATGGACTCCAAATGACAAGAAGGTTACCGTCATCATAAGACAATAAAATGTTTAAAATATGCATAAAATGACGAAAAACAAAGTTAATTAATCTCCAATTATAAAATACTTTCACGCAATAAATGAGGTCTGATCCTTCTACGAAACCTGCATATTCTGCCCATTTTCGCCTATCCCCAAGGTTGGCCGGTGAAATCTTCCTCCGCCTTCCGGCGTGCCGAGAGGACTTTTTTTTTCTATCATTTACGGCCAGAAATAAGGATAATAGATTCCTTTCACAGCTGCTTAATGTGTATTGCAACATCATAACTCTACTGGCATTTTCTTGGCGGAGCATATGCAAAATTTTATTTCTGGCTATAGATTCCATGTTAGTAAGTACTTCAGTCTTCAAGGAACATAGGGTTAGTGAGAGTTACGCTACTATTAGATATTTAGAGGAGAAGGCTGTCTGTTGTAGAAAGCTTTCCAGCGGGTGGACACAAATTGTGCCCAATTACATTACGCGTACACTTTCTTTGTACAAAAAGTACAAAACACCCCCCTTTTTTTGTACATAAAAGCATCTTATTTTGTGATGAATATCTCATGTAATTTATTTTTAGGTTAGGGTGTTTGAATACAAGTTTTCCCACCTAATGGAATTGGGCATAGTTCGTGTGGAGCGCCCGGAAAGCTAGAGCTCGGCAACACTGAAAAATAGCTTCTAATAGACTGTCTTCCATCTTTATTTTATGGAACTGTTGTTTCGGCTCTTCGGTGACGGGGAGATGACCTAGAAGTTATCATCACGTCAATGATGGGTAATGATAGCTAGTATGTATTATAAATATCACTCGTGTTATCACCTAATATTTAAGCCCGTCACATAGCGTCTATTGTCTGCACGCCAGGAGAAGTCAGTTTGACAAGCTGCGACAGAGAGCGGGAGAGTTTGTTGTGCGCATGCGCATCCGGTCCATTCCTGACCCAAATAAATCGGCAGTGATTTGCTGCTTACTCTTGCATGGTGCTTGTGTTTATCGGACTTAAAGTGTGTGTTGTTCCCTTTCTACTGTCAATATGTTCAAATCATATTGTGTTTACTTCTTAACAGAGCATAGAGTAAAAATAAATAAAACAAGATAGCGTTGAGTGTGTTAAGCAGGTTGTAACCGATTTCATGTTTTTGGAATGCTTCTTACGCGTCACGTGGGAAGGCATCTGTAGTTCAAACCAGCGGACTTCTCTTGGCGTGCAGACAATATTGATTCTATCGTAGAGAATACTGAAAAAATAAACTACTTTTTTTGTTGTAAATTTTTAGCCTGATTTCGGATATTATAAGAAATTGAAAGTAGACTTATGAGAATTACGCGGGTCAAATATTTTTGTGTCTGAATGTGTTTGGTCGTGAATGTGTGTAGGCCTATGTCCGTTCTCCCACTAATTCCCAAACGAGCAGAATATAGTCAATCAAATATGGTACAAAGGTAGCTTTAGTAAAGAGCACCTTCAAGTCAAGATTTGTATTGCTGACAACTTAACAAAAACTAGAATATAATAGAATACCCTCGGTTCCAGATTTTGGTTAGTCAGAGAGTATTATTTATTGCAAACAATACGTGATACGTGTGATTAGTTACAGTGATTCCATAATAGACAAATAGAAAAATCCATCTCAGTAGAATTAATAAATATCAACATGAATTTAAAAAATAAGTTACAGAACCAATGGTATAAAATGATATATCGATATATAGTTTTAGAACTTAAAATATTTTAGATTGTATTAAATGATATAAACAATTATCAAAACTATTGATTATGTACCTACTACTTTAATCTTATTATAGTGGCTTCGGTGGCGTAGTTGGTAGCATGCTGAGCTTCTATGCCCAAGATCGCGGGTTCAAACCCGGCCGAAATTTTTAAGAACGTTAAAAATCCTTCAGTATGCCTTCCTTCTGAGGGGAAGTAAATCCGGAGGTCCCAGATCATATATTTATGGCATGTTAAAGAACCTTCCACCAATAACACCTGTGTGAAGATAAATTATATATAGGTTAAGCATTTGACTAACGTTCTTAGGTTCCTACGTTCGTCGTCAAGACCCGACTGCGGTGGCATCTGGTAACAAAGTTTTGAAGTAGTTGGTCGTTGACGGTGGCGTTTGGCAGCAAAAGTAGGAACTACTTGGAAAAATTGAATGTCTGCAGTCCTTACTTGAATTAAAACAGATGCACACTTTAATACAGTCATCACAATTACCACCGGTTATCAGACGGATTCTACACACACCCTAAGTACACGGGTCTACATGACCGCGTTGTCGCAGCCCCTAAACTAAGGAACCAACCAACCAATCTTATTCTAACTGATGCAGATAGGCTATCGTAGACTTTAATTAAGTTTTATAGTTCAGGAGACCGTTTACTGTAGACTTATATTTGTATCACATGCATCTTATTAACGAATACTAAATGGCGGCCACTCAGAGTGTTCAACGCATGGATCAAGTACGGTATTGACTAAACTAACCTTCCGATCTTCCTTGGCACGGTTGGTGAGTGGTTATCGTGTCGGTCTACCAACCCCAAGCTTGCAGGTTCGCTCTTGCCCGTGGTAAGTGATTTTTGAAAGGCAGAAAAAATTACGACATGCATTTCATACGATGTTGGCATGTGAAAGAACCCATTTGAATTCAGTAGGCCTTGTTCATAATGGCAAAATTTATCTTGGGATTTTCTGCCAACACAAAGTTCCTCATTTCTCTACTAGAATGCGTAATAATTTCAAGATGCTTTGATATCTAACCTCCTTGACTTTCATAGTGCTTCAAGGAACAACAAAATTCGACATGCAAGCTGCCCACTAGGTGTCAATTAAGAAAGCTTGCACCCGGCATCCGAGGCCATACAATATTCTTATATATATATATATATATATATATAAAGATCTCTACTGAAAATGAAAATCCACAGCCTGCTTCCAGTCTCCGACCGGGTCAGGAATGGAATGAATGAAGCCCCTATCTAGCGGCGAGGATATGAACTGTGCCGGCTGCCGAGGCCTGACGCACTCCTCTGGGGCAATGATTAAATGAATGACAGATGAAATGAAATGATAGTGGAGAGTGTTGCTGGAATGAAATTTTGAAGGGAAAACCGGTGTACCCGGAGAAAAACCTGTCTGCCTCCGTTCTGTCCAGTACAGATCTCACATGGAGTGAACGGGATTTGAACCACGGACTCAGCGGTGAGAGGCCGGCGTGCTGCCGCCTGAGCCACGGAGGCTCCATATAAAGATCTCTACTAAATTTTGTAAAAGAAAAACCACATGAGTGTGAAACGTCATCCTCATAAGTCTGAACGGCGGCCAATTATTACTATTGGGCCTACTGATTGGTAAAAATTTATTTTCTATTGCACCCATTTTCTTTCATTTTATTCTCCGAATCATTATTATGATAAAGCACCCTTTGACAGTTTCTGCTAACACTTTACTGTACCGACTTTCATATTACTTGGTAACTTTATAACGACATTCTGCAAGTACAAATTGAACACTTCAAGCGCACACGTACAGAGGCTGTGTGGACATTGTCGCTGTGGCAAAGTTTTCAAAGTTGCTGTCAGCAGAAGGCTTTCAAGAGCACCTGGAATTCAATGCATTTCTTAGTGAATACATATTGAATGTGGATTGAATAAACATACGCAAAAAATCTGTCACCATAACCTTCCTCACCCTCACCTTATTGAATAGTCTAGTATTTATAGGGTATTCGACGACCTAATTGAAATTCATGGCCATGACTATTACGAATTACTAAAGTCGGGAGTTCTAATTCAATTTAAAACGTTCACATCCCTTAACACAAACACTGAAAGTGTTATGGTTGTAAAGGAAATTAGGGATGCAGTAGATCAGGACTGCCCAACCTACGGTCCGCGAGACTATTTTGTCCGCGCACGCGCAGTGTCGCCAAAACTTTGAAACACCTAAAGTCAACTGGACAAAGCAGTGCACGCGCATCCCTAGCCAAAGCAGCTCCAGTCGTGGCACTAAATTAAATTATCAGGAACTTTATTTGATAATGTGATAAATATTTGTGTCAAATGAACATTAATACTCACTCTTTGTCATTTATGCTGTATGAGTGTATTGAATATCATCGTACCTCTATTTTAAAGGGATTTATAAAAAATATGTAAATGTATTTTTAGTGTTTTTTTTATCCACTACAAATTAATATAGAAAACGACAACAATACTAAGAAATCTAAGCTCAGACAGCCAGAAAACTAATCATATTTCACCTAAATTTTTAAAGGAATTCCATACCCCCCACCCCGAGTGTTATTGGCCCGCAAGGTCCCTCAACTATAATATTTAAAATGTGGCCCTTAGTTAAAAAAGGTTGGGCACCCTTGCAGTAGATCCCAGGCCACCAGTTTAAATAGAAACGGTTGATTTAGAACAGGGTTTCCCAAACATTATCTGACCATCGCCTACTTTCGAGATTTATAATTTTTTTTTGCCCACCTCATTTCAAAAAAACGCACAAATTTTAAAATTACTAACACATATATTCAAATACCATATAAGTTGAGAAATGAGGATTTTACGGAAATTTTTCTCTTAATAGGCACATCATGTTCATTTAGATACACCCTAATTATGTACGTAAAAAATTTGCAAGTAATAGGTCTAAAAAGGAGAAGCCTCCGTGGCTTAGGCGGCAGCACGCCGGCCTCTCACCGCTGGGTCCGTGGTTCAAATCCCGGTCACTCCATGTGAGATCTGTGCTGGACAAAACGGAGGCAGACAGGTTTTTCTCCGGGTACTCCGGTTTTCCCTGTCAAAATTTCACTCCAGCAACACTCTCCACTATCATTTCATTTCATCTGTCATTCATTTAATCATTGCCCCATAGGAGTGCGTCAGGCCTCGGCAGCCGGCACAGTTCATATGCTCGCCGCTAGATGGGACCTTCATTCATTCCATTCCTGACCCGGTCGGAGACTGGAAGCAGGCTGTGGATTCTCTCAGGTCTAAAAAGGAATAAAAATCAATGAAATGAATTAAAGAAAAAATTAAAACTACATGAATGTTTATATCTAATTAATTAAACAACTTGAATACTTATGTCTAATTAATGTAATTTGATAAACTACTGTAGTTGTAAATAGATTAAAAAGGAAACATAACTTGATATACCGTAATTACTTATGAAAAAATCCACAGCCAGCTTCCAGTCTCCGACCGGGTCATATATTGCATTTTCATTTTATTCCTTGTTTTTATAGGCAAACATTTCTCGGTCGTATTGTATACAGGGTCTTTCATATAAAGTAAGAACGCCGAGCGGCGGGTTTGTTATCCGCTAGTGTGGTGGCCTTGACCGAGCTTGTGGCGAGCCGTGGCCCCCTGCTCTAAGCGTGTGTACAATCCTCTATGAAATATTACCTTATAAAAGTTGCTGGAAGTGTCGTCCTTCCTGGGTTATACAGACATTGTATCTGGCAACCACATTTTGGCTGACGCGAGTGAGTCATGCCACAGTAGTTTTTCAGATTTTTTATTTTGTGTTTTTTATTGAGCACTGAACCAGTAGTTTCAAAGTTATTTACAATTACGTGAATCTGTGCTAGTGAAGGTGGCACTTCATCAGGAAATTTCTGAACAAATGCATCACGTACCCGCCGAGCCGAATCGTAATTAAAATAAATTTTACATACAAAAATACGATGTTGCAATGATAACTGTCTCAACATGTTAGCAGCTGAGGTTCAGACTGGCGACTGACAACACCTGCACGCTTATTGCAAGGTCAAGTTTGTACAATAGTAGTGGAGTAGTGGGTGTTCCAAGCCACTCTAGAACCCTCCTCTTACCACTACTAAGCCTTAGTCATGTTAAATATTTGTCGAACGCGTGGTCCGATTTTGACAAATGAGGTATTGTTGGACTCGGGCTGACGTCCTCTTTGCTATGGACCACTCGTTATATTTTTCAAAATTTTTTTGAAAATTTTTGTTTTCGAAACTATGTGATAGTTTGAAAACCAAACAGGATAGAACGTTGTGCCATGGCTCAAACGAACAGTCTTTATGACCTTTATTTTTTGTAATAAAACTTTTTTATTTTTTATATTTTTTTGAAAACACTTTAATTTTGAAAATCCTATATTTTGGAAACTAGGAACTCTACAAAAAAAATTGTTTAACGTAAATCAATGGTCCCTACCCCCTCTACCCCCAAAATAAATTTCAAGTCTCTAGAATGAAAACCTGCAGTAGTGGGATGGTGGGGGAGCTGCTTACAAAAGCAAGTGGTGAGCCCCTGCGACCTTGGAATGGAACGAGCCATGCTAGGAGGGCGTGCTTGGATTCGTTTTTTTCGTCTCGTCGTGCTCTTTACGGGAATGTCGGTGTCGAAAAGGTGAAAATCTGGAAACACAGTCTTTTTGGGGTAAAAACGTGATTTTAGACTTTTTGCTATATCTCGCGAACCAATCATGCTAGAGGCATGTTCGACAGGTCCAAGGACTCGGGGTGACGTCCTCTCTGCTATGGACCACTCGTTATAATTTTTAATAAAATTGGAAACTCGATTTTGGGGTAAACACATGCTTTTTGTGATTTTGCCGATATCTAACGAACCAATAACGTTAGAGGCATGTACGATGGGTCCAAGGACTCGGAGTGACGTCCTCTTTGCTATGAACTACTCGTTGTAATTTAAAAAAATTTTGGAAACGCGATTTTGGGGTAAACACGTGTTTTTTGTGATTTTTGCCGATATCTCACGAACCAATAACGCTAGAGACGTGTACGAGGTGTCCTAGGACTCGGGCTAACGCCCCCTTTCAAATGTGGTAGATATTTTTTTTCAAAAAAGATAATTCACAAAGGGCCTAACGCCATACATGTTGAAAAAACGTTTTCTTTTTCTTTACCTGTTTATAATGTTTATAAAGCGTGGTGGTTGAGAGAGAGAGACCATACGGCTGGGTGTGTGTGTTTCAACGAACCTGTCGCTAACCACAAGGACCATGCTTAATAGAACAATCGCTATTTCGACGGGTCGGTGTATGACAGAGCGAGCGTGCGTTTTTCTGATATTTTACCTTTAACGTGTAAACGGTGATGAGAACTTGATTCTATGTTGGTCGAAGCGAGTATCGAAAACAAACGAGCAGGAGGTGAAGGTCATTTGAGCTTATTGGAAGGCTCCGATCTGACTTGACAACAGGTGCAATGGAAAAAATGACCAAGACGCTTGAAGGTGAAATAATCTGACCATTGTGGTGGCAGGGAAGTGCGAAAGGCGTGCACACATGTGAAACCACAGGCACGCTAAACCAGTGACATTCTGTCTTGCTTCGTACGTGACAAAATGCAAGTCCATGTGACATTTGATCTACCGCAGGTGTTCACTTTGGACGTTATCTGTCCACGTGCATGATAACTGTTAACAAGTCACATCCTGTTTTGCTTCGTACGTGACAAAATGCAAGTTCATGTGAAATTTGATTCGCCACAGGTGTTCACTTTGGGCGTTAGCTGTCCACGTGACCGATAACAGAATGGTCAAAGCGTGGGAAAAAATGATTATACATGCAACGTAGTATATATAAAGACATGTCGTTATCATTTCCACTCTCACTTGGGTGGACTACCTTTGAACACACTGCGTTGCATGAAACCCCTGGTCTTGTTTAACAGTTTTGGTGTTGGTGGAAAATACTTAACCGTGTTGTGGGGTAGGTATTTATTTATATACTTATTCATTTATACATTTATTGATTAATATATATGTATATTTACAAGCAATTATTTATTGATTAAGTAATTAATGATTTTATTTATTTGTTTGCAGATAACCGGCATACCTTACATGTCTGAGGGAGAAGAAACCATTGCACTTTTGAGCCCACTAGAAGGGAAGAGTAACAAGTCACTGCAAGTAAAGGTGAGATGATTTTTTTAAACTAACTTGTTTCATTTTTTTTGTTTTATGTTTTATTTTATGAAATGTATGTATTAACCTGAATTTAGGTATTTATAGCGGTTTATTTTATTTATTTTTAGAAACTTGGAAAGAATAGCCTTACCGCCGTAGCAGTCGCTGAAAAAAAACAGAAACGCACTAAAGCGAAACCACTGCCAAAGAGTGAACTGTTTAAAACTCAGGTAAGTCCAACTTAAAAATGCTATTCCATTTTACCACTACTGAAAACTCGTAGACAAAAAAAAATTCATTACCTGTACATGACTGGGACAATGATTGCTTTCTTGATGAATGGCTATGTTGTTGTTGTTGACTGGGAAAAGTACAAGGCCATGTTGGATTTTCTAAAAATAAAAATAATAAATTTAATTTATGGGTGGTTCCCTATGGACTCAACGAATATCCACAGGTTTGAACATGATAATGTGAACAAAATGACATGACATTCATTTTTGTTTATATATTGGTTAAAGGGAGGGTGGGGGAATGTAAATGACTGTAGCTTTATAAAAAAGAAAATAAGTACATGGGTTACTGTTAGTGCCAACATACAGTTTATTTTTAATGGTGTTTTGATATATTAATGCCAATTAACGTTAACGTTTTATTTACAAGTATTGATTGATTGATTGATTGAGTGATGGGTTATTTTGTTTGCTTTTAGGTGTCGTCATGTGCCATTAACGTAATGAACAGACAGTGAACAAGCATGCATTATGCTTTAAAGTACTCTGTGCAATGTTAATAACTTACAATAAGAAAAAGTTTTATTATAACACATGGCGTTAGTACCAAATACAACAAGTGAGCAAGTTGGTTTACCACGTGGGTTAAATTTAAAATCAGAACATGATCGATGGTTAACATTTGAATCCTGGCCTGTAGGCTTTTTGTCGACGCATGAACTTGCAAAAGCCGGTTTTTTTTACTTGAACCGAGAAGATGTGGTGCGCTGTGTGTTTTGTCGTATTGAACTTTCACACTGGGAAGAAGGGGATGATCCCTTTAGAGACCATTTGCGATGGTCTCCTCACTGTCCTTACATGCTTGGAAAGCAAGTGGGTAACCTACCCGTGCATTCATTTTACCGAACCACAAGGCCTTTGGCCGCTACTTACGTTGCTGAATCACAAATAAATAATAATAATGATGTATTACCAGCCAACGGTAGTGTCGATATATGTGGTCCATATGCCATAGACAGTGTTGAATTGGCGTGTGCTTTTGAAAAATTGGGAGTTTGCAAGACTAAAGCACTAGCACACCCAGAGTACAGCTCTGTTGAAAAACGTTTCGAATCTTATAAAAATGTTTGGCCATTAATATTAAAACACCTTACCAAACAGCTAAGTGAAACTGGATTTTTTTATACTGATGAAGGGGATAAAACAATATATTTTTATTGTGGATTTGCTTTAAAGGATTGGCAAATGACTGATGACCCTTTTGTGCAACACGCTCGTTGGTTACCAAACTGTAAATACATGGTGTTGCTTAAAGGTCAGGAATTTGTGAACACTATTCGTAAAGAAAAAGTGATTGCAGCACAAGACATAAAAGTGCCTTTAGAGTTAGAGCACGCGGAGCAAATACATAAGGCTGAAAGAAAAGACTTGTCTCACGAACAGATACAAAAGTGTGACCAACAATTATGTAAAATTTGTTATCAAGATGAACTAGGTGTTGTATTTTTACCCTGTGGACACATGATAGCCTGTGTCAAGTGTGCATTAGAACTTAACACTTGTGCTATATGCAGAAAAGTAGTATCTGCTACAGTTAGGGCATTTCTTGCATAACTAGTATAATTTATTCGCCATGCATAGTGCAAAATCCCTAATTGCACAATATTATTAAAGCTGTTTTAGAGTGTAATAGATATGCTTTTGTTTTGTTTATAGACTACTACAATGAATGTTTTGAATGCTGTGGGACAATCATGTGGCTTAGAGACAAAGAAGCTCAGCGAATTGCCAACGCATATTCCATTCCGCATTATCAAGATTCGGAAATTGAAAACAGCATATGGTGATCGTGTACTTTGTGTATGTGAAAACTTTGAGACATTTCTGCCTATACGGTTTAATGATATGTCGGAGAGTGTTTTTGATGAAGTCAATAATGCTGTACAACCTGTACACATAATTTATGAAGGTTTTAAAAACAATAGGTGCATGGTTCGTTTTAATTAAATAAATAAATAATGTGAAATAATAATGGAAAATATAAGTAATGACAATATACTGAAAAAGAAAGAAAATATGTGTATAGAATAATAATGTTTTAGTGTTTAGTGTTGTCTTTAAAAATATTATGATGAAACCAAAAAAAAATGTATATAAAGTTTGTAAATAAATGCAAAATGATGTTACAATGCTGTTTTATTTTATACAAAGTTAGTATATTTAACATTGCAGAGTATACATGATTATGACAATAAATGCACACTGAATACAAGCCTTTCTCACTTTACAATAGTCTGTTATAGTTTTAAACACAAGGCTTGTTGTAGATCATTTTCTAGCAATGTCCATTCAATGTTGTTTTCGAAAAGTGGGGAAGCCACAATGGTTGTATTGACATAAAAACCTTATGGTTATTACTATTTAGTCACTTTCACCCCCTTGCATATCAAGAGCAGATGACCTAGTTGTTCCACTCTTTAAAACGACAACAACAACACTACCTCTTGCATAGTTTGTGATGTTGATGGCTCTTGCGACGTGGAAGATGGATTAAAAATAACTTTGAGAACAGGGGTTAAACGTTGATCATTAAACAATGCACTATTTTGAGTAGCAATATGGTTTTCTTGATTTTTTGTCGACGGCAACTGTGTTTCATGCGGTACACTACATTGATGATCACTGACACTTAAAACCTCACTATTTTTACTTTTTAGGTCACTACGACAATGTTTGGAACGTTGCTTTGAACAACGCCAAATAACAGTTCCATTTTTATTGGTTCGTTTCACAATATATGAATATCCTTTATAGTATGCGTAAGGCTTACCATACCTAGTCACTGATACTTCCATATCAACTGTCGAGTATAGACTAAGCTCTAGTAAAGTCAACTTGGTAATAAGAATACTAGTTTAATGTGAGAGCAAATATGGATCCAAAGAGTTCAGGTAAAAGTGAAAGCAAATAAGCAAATATTAGAAACAAGTGTTGGGGTGAAAGTGGTCGCAAAGTGGTAGACCCATTACACAATAATTTCAGCACGACGAAGCTCTTGTTCAATTTCTTTGATTTCCCAATCGTGACCAGTATGGCCAGATTGACGTGAGGCATGCAACAACTGTAGCCGCTGGACGAGCTTATTGGGATTGTGCCAGTATACAAATTTAACAAATGGATTTTTAGGTGTAAACAAAGCATTACCATTATCATGATCATTATCATCATCATCATTATCATCATCATGATCACCATTATCATCATGACCATCATCACTGTTACTATATAGTCCTTTTTGATCCTCTTGCAATACCACTTTATTTATAGTCTGAGTTGATTTTGATAGTGTTGAAGGTTTCTTGGACGTTGACAACTGTCCTAACATAACGTTTTGAGGACATGATAAGTCCTTTTGAACAAACACTGCACTATCTTTAGCCGCAATATCGTTTTCTTGAACTTGCTTTTTAGCATTTTGATAATTGTTTGTAAACAGTAAGCGTGGTTCGTTTCGAGCACTACATTGATGAACACTCACACTTAAAACCTTTCCATTTTTACTTTTCAGATTGCCTCGACATTTTGTTGACCTCTCTTTTGAGCATCGCCAGAATATTATTCCATTCACATTCTGGCGATTATAGTTATAGGAGTAGCCTTGATAGAGTGCACGTAGCCTACCTTTGTTGGTTGTAATAAGTTCCATTGTAGTAACTGACCTGTCAGTACGATGTTCACACTACAAAGGTTACAACTGTTTTGCTGATGGAGTGACCTACTATAAGCTTATATATTGGCTTATGTGTTGGCTTTTTGTGTTGGCTTTTCGTGTTGGCTTTTCGTGTTGGCTTTTTGTGTTGGCTTTTTGTGTTGGCTTTTCATGTTGGCTTTTCATGTTGGCTTTTCGTGTTGGCTTATGTGTTGGCTTTTTGTGTTGGCTTTTTGTGTTGGCTTATGTGTTGGCTTTTTGTGTTGGCTTATGTGTTGGCTTTTTGTGTTGGCTTTTCATGTTGGCTTTTCGTGTTGGCTTTTCGTGTTGGCTTTTTGTGTTGGCTTTTCGTGTTGGCTTTTCGTGTTGGCTTTTGTGTTGGCTTTTCGTGTTGGCTTTTTGTGTTGGCTTTTCGTGTTGGCATTTCGTGTTGGCTTTTCGTGTTGGCTTTTTTTGTATTGGCCTTTCGTGTTGGCTTTTTGTATTGGCTTTTCGTGTTGGCTTTTTGTGTTGGCTTTAGTATTGGCTTTTGTATTGGCTTATTTGACAAGTTATTTGTGTCAATGTATTTAGTGGATTTTTTCTTGGTGTTGGAAAGTAGTTGAAAGAGAGGGAATATTTAAAGACTTAACCTGAGCTCACTAACCTAACCTAACCTAACCTAACCTTTCAACTCTCAGATGTTAATTAAATTCTGTGCATAGTCGAGTTGGAGCCCAAGACCTCAGGGGTAAAAAAACAATTATTTTTGACGACTTATTTTGGTAACTTATTTTAATGGCTAACCTAACTTTACCTAACCTAACCTAACCTAACCTAACCTCAGCTCACTTTGGA
This sequence comes from Meconema thalassinum, assembly GCA_946902985.2. NCBI lineage: Eukaryota > Metazoa > Arthropoda > Insecta > Orthoptera > Tettigoniidae > Meconema > Meconema thalassinum. Next base: position 2,012,186,012 of record OX336388.2, on the reverse strand, counting down.
TATTACTAGTAAGTGTTCATATCCTCTGCTAGGTAGCATGCTAGTAGTACAGGTAGTGCTCATATTTACCGCTAGATAGCGGAAACATATTTTGCATGTTGCATGTGACACTTGTGAAGTTTAACCACATGCAAGACGTGCTTGTATAAGTTCTCTATTTAAACTCAATATACAATTAACCACTAAATGTTCAGAACTAACATGTATAGCCATGTTTAGGGTATATAGGAGACCCTTAGCAAGAAAGGCTGTCTAACCCACGAGTGTACAGCCTTGTCATACGCAGTAAGCCCCTGTTGGCTTTCTCAAATTGTTGTTGTTGTTGTTTTCTGCCAACAGGGGCTTACTGCGTATGACAAGGCTGTACACTCGTGGGTTAGACAGCCTTTCTTGCTAAGGGTCTCCTATATACCCTAAACATGGCTATACATGTTAGTTCTGAACATTTAGTGGTTAATTGTATATTGAGTTTAAATAGAGAACTTATACAAGCACGTCTTGCATGTGGTTAAACTTCACAAGTGTCACATGCAACATGCAAAATATGTTTCCGCTATCTAGCGGTAAATATGAGCACTACCTGTACTACTAGCATGCTACCTAGCAGAGGATATGAACACTTACTAGTAATATCCAAAGTGAGCTGAGGTTAGGTTAGGTTAGGTTAGGTTAGGTAAAGTTAGGTTAGCCATTAAAATAAGTTACCAAAATAAGTCGTCAAAAATAATTGTTTTTTTACCCCTGAGGTCTTGGGCTCCAACTCGACTATGCACAGAATTTAATTAACATCTGAGAGTTGAAAGGTTAGGTTAGGTTAGGTTAGGTTAGTGAGCTCAGGTTAAGTCTTTAAATATTCCCTCTCTTTCAACTACTTTCCAACACCAAGAAAAAATCCACTAAATACATTGACACAAATAACTTGTCAAATAAGCCAATACAAAAGCCAATACTAAAGCCAACACAAAAAGCCAACACGAAAAGCCAATACAAAAAGCCAACACGAAAGGCCAATACAAAAAAAGCCAACACGAAAAGCCAACACGAAATGCCAACACGAAAAGCCAACACAAAAAGCCAACACGAAAAGCCAACACAAAAGCCAACACGAAAAGCCAACACGAAAAGCCAACACAAAAAGCCAACACGAAAAGCCAACACGAAAAGCCAACATGAAAAGCCAACACAAAAAGCCAACACATAAGCCAACACAAAAAGCCAACACATAAGCCAACACAAAAAGCCAACACAAAAAGCCAACACATAAGCCAACACGAAAAGCCAACATGAAAAGCCAACATGAAAAGCCAACACAAAAAGCCAACACAAAAAGCCAACACGAAAAGCCAACACGAAAAGCCAACACAAAAAGCCAACACATAAGCCAATATATAAGCTTATAGTAGGTCACTCCATCAGCAAAACAGTTGTAACCTTTGTAGTGTGAACATCGTACTGACAGGTCAGTTACTACAATGGAACTTATTACAACCAACAAAGGTAGGCTACGTGCACTCTATCAAGGCTACTCCTATAACTATAATCGCCAGAATGTGAATGGAATAATATTCTGGCGATGCTCAAAAGAGAGGTCAACAAAATGTCGAGGCAATCTGAAAAGTAAAAATGGAAAGGTTTTAAGTGTGAGTGTTCATCAATGTAGTGCTCGAAACGAACCACGCTTACTGTTTACAAACAATTATCAAAATGCTAAAAAGCAAGTTCAAGAAAACGATATTGCGGCTAAAGATAGTGCAGTGTTTGTTCAAAAGGACTTATCATGTCCTCAAAACGTTATGTTAGGACAGTTGTCAACGTCCAAGAAACCTTCAACACTATCAAAATCAACTCAGACTATAAATAAAGTGGTATTGCAAGAGGATCAAAAAGGACTATATAGTAACAGTGATGATGGTCATGATGATAATGGTGATCATGATGATGATAATGATGATGATGATAATGATCATGATAATGGTAATGCTTTGTTTACACCTAAAAATCCATTTGTTAAATTTGTATACTGGCACAATCCCAATAAGCTCGTCCAGCGGCTACAGTTGTTGCATGCCTCACGTCAATCTGGCCATACTGGTCACGATTGGGAAATCAAAGAAATTGAACAAGAGCTTCGTCGTGCTGAAATTATTGTGTAATGGGTCTACCACTTTGCGACCACTTTCACCCCAACACTTGTTTCTAATATTTGCTTATTTGCTTTCACTTTTACCTGAACTCTTTGGATCCATATTTGCTCTCACATTAAACTAGTATTCTTATTACCAAGTTGACTTTACTAGAGCTTAGTCTATACTCGACAGTTGATATGGAAGTATCAGTGACTAGGTATGGTAAGCCTTACGCATACTATAAAGGATATTCATATATTGTGAAACGAACCAATAAAAATGGAACTGTTATTTGGCGTTGTTCAAAGCAACGTTCCAAACATTGTCGTAGTGACCTAAAAAGTAAAAATAGTGAGGTTTTAAGTGTCAGTGATCATCAATGTAGTGTACCGCATGAAACACAGTTGCCGTCGACAAAAAATCAAGAAAACCATATTGCTACTCAAAATAGTGCATTGTTTAATGATCAACGTTTAACCCCTGTTCTCAAAGTTATTTTTAATCCATCTTCCACGTCGCAAGAGCCATCAACATCACAAACTATGCAAGAGGTAGTGTTGTTGTTGTCGTTTTAAAGAGTGGAACAACTAGGTCATCTGCTCTTGATATGCAAGGGGGTGAAAGTGACTAAATAGTAATAACCATAAGGTTTTTATGTCAATACAACCATTGTGGCTTCCCCACTTTTCGAAAACAACATTGAATGGACATTGCTAGAAAATGATCTACAACAAGCCTTGTGTTTAAAACTATAACAGACTATTGTAAAGTGAGAAAGGCTTGTATTCAGTGTGCATTTATTGTCATAATCATGTATACTCTGCAATGTTAAATATACTAACTTTGTATAAAATAAAACAGCATTGTAACATCATTTTGCATTTATTTACAAACTTTATATACATTTTTTTTTGGTTTCATCATAATATTTTTAAAGACAACACTAAACACTAAAACATTATTATTCTATACACATATTTTCTTTCTTTTTCAGTATATTGTCATTACTTATATTTTCCATTATTATTTCACATTATTTATTTATTTAATTAAAACGAACCATGCACCTATTGTTTTTAAAACCTTCATAAATTATGTGTACAGGTTGTACAGCATTATTGACTTCATCAAAAACACTCTCCGACATATCATTAAACCGTATAGGCAGAAATGTCTCAAAGTTTTCACATACACAAAGTACACGATCACCATATGCTGTTTTCAATTTCCGAATCTTGATAATGCGGAATGGAATATGCGTTGGCAATTCGCTGAGCTTCTTTGTCTCTAAGCCACATGATTGTCCCACAGCATTCAAAACATTCATTGTAGTAGTCTATAAACAAAACAAAAGCATATCTATTACACTCTAAAACAGCTTTAATAATATTGTGCAATTAGGGATTTTGCACTATGCATGGCGAATAAATTATACTAGTTATGCAAGAAATGCCCTAACTGTAGCAGATACTACTTTTCTGCATATAGCACAAGTGTTAAGTTCTAATGCACACTTGACACAGGCTATCATGTGTCCACAGGGTAAAAATACAACACCTAGTTCATCTTGATAACAAATTTTACATAATTGTTGGTCACACTTTTGTATCTGTTCGTGAGACAAGTCTTTTCTTTCAGCCTTATGTATTTGCTCCGCGTGCTCTAACTCTAAAGGCACTTTTATGTCTTGTGCTGCAATCACTTTTTCTTTACGAATAGTGTTCACAAATTCCTGACCTTTAAGCAACACCATGTATTTACAGTTTGGTAACCAACGAGCGTGTTGCACAAAAGGGTCATCAGTCATTTGCCAATCCTTTAAAGCAAATCCACAATAAAAATATATTGTTTTATCCCCTTCATCAGTATAAAAAAATCCAGTTTCACTTAGCTGTTTGGTAAGGTGTTTTAATATTAATGGCCAAACATTTTTATAAGATTCGAAACGTTTTTCAACAGAGCTGTACTCTGGGTGTGCTAGTGCTTTAGTCTTGCAAACTCCCAATTTTTCAAAAGCACACGCCAATTCAACACTGTCTATGGCATATGGACCACATATATCGACACTACCGTTGGCTGGTAATACATCATTATTATTATTTATTTGTGATTCAGCAACGTAAGTAGCGGCCAAAGGCCTTGTGGTTCGGTAAAATGAATGCACGGGTAGGTTACCCACTTGCTTTCCAAGCATGTAAGGACAGTGAGGAGACCATCGCAAATGGTCTCTAAAGGGATCATCCCCTTCTTCCCAGTGTGAAAGTTCAATACGACAAAACACACAGCGCACCACATCTTCTCGGTTCAAGTAAAAAAAACCGGCTTTTGCAAGTTCATGCGTCGACAAAAAGCCTACAGGCCAGGATTCAAATGTTAACCATCGATCATGTTCTGATTTTAAATTTAACCCACGTGGTAAACCAACTTGCTCACTTGTTGTATTTGGTACTAACGCCATGTGTTATAATAAAACTTTTTCTTATTGTAAGTTATTAACATTGCACAGAGTACTTTAAAGCATAATGCATGCTTGTTCACTGTCTGTTCATTACGTTAATGGCACATGACGACACCTAAAAGCAAACAAAATAACCCATCACTCAATCAATCAATCAATCAATACTTGTAAATAAAACGTTAACGTTAATTGGCATTAATATATCAAAACACCATTAAAAATAAACTGTATGTTGGCACTAACAGTAACCCATGTACTTATTTTCTTTTTTATAAAGCTACAGTCATTTACATTCCCCCACCCTCCCTTTAACCAATATATAAACAAAAATGAATGTCATGTCATTTTGTTCACATTATCATGTTCAAACCTGTGGATATTCGTTGAGTCCATAGGGAACCACCCATAAATTAAATTTATTATTTTTATTTTTAGAAAATCCAACATGGCCTTGTACTTTTCCCAGTCAACAACAACAACATAGCCATTCATCAAGAAAGCAATCATTGTCCCAGTCATGTACAGGTAATGAATTTTTTTTTGTCTACGAGTTTTCAGTAGTGGTAAAATGGAATAGCATTTTTAAGTTGGACTTACCTGAGTTTTAAACAGTTCACTCTTTGGCAGTGGTTTCGCTTTAGTGCGTTTCTGTTTTTTTTCAGCGACTGCTACGGCGGTAAGGCTATTCTTTCCAAGTTTCTAAAAATAAATAAAATAAACCGCTATAAATACCTAAATTCAGGTTAATACATACATTTCATAAAATAAAACATAAAACAAAAAAAATGAAACAAGTTAGTTTAAAAAAATCATCTCACCTTTACTTGCAGTGACTTGTTACTCTTCCCTTCTAGTGGGCTCAAAAGTGCAATGGTTTCTTCTCCCTCAGACATGTAAGGTATGCCGGTTATCTGCAAACAAATAAATAAAATCATTAATTACTTAATCAATAAATAATTGCTTGTAAATATACATATATATTAATCAATAAATGTATAAATGAATAAGTATATAAATAAATACCTACCCCACAACACGGTTAAGTATTTTCCACCAACACCAAAACTGTTAAACAAGACCAGGGGTTTCATGCAACGCAGTGTGTTCAAAGGTAGTCCACCCAAGTGAGAGTGGAAATGATAACGACATGTCTTTATATATACTACGTTGCATGTATAATCATTTTTTCCCACGCTTTGACCATTCTGTTATCGGTCACGTGGACAGCTAACGCCCAAAGTGAACACCTGTGGCGAATCAAATTTCACATGAACTTGCATTTTGTCACGTACGAAGCAAAACAGGATGTGACTTGTTAACAGTTATCATGCACGTGGACAGATAACGTCCAAAGTGAACACCTGCGGTAGATCAAATGTCACATGGACTTGCATTTTGTCACGTACGAAGCAAGACAGAATGTCACTGGTTTAGCGTGCCTGTGGTTTCACATGTGTGCACGCCTTTCGCACTTCCCTGCCACCACAATGGTCAGATTATTTCACCTTCAAGCGTCTTGGTCATTTTTTCCATTGCACCTGTTGTCAAGTCAGATCGGAGCCTTCCAATAAGCTCAAATGACCTTCACCTCCTGCTCGTTTGTTTTCGATACTCGCTTCGACCAACATAGAATCAAGTTCTCATCACCGTTTACACGTTAAAGGTAAAATATCAGAAAAACGCACGCTCGCTCTGTCATACACCGACCCGTCGAAATAGCGATTGTTCTATTAAGCATGGTCCTTGTGGTTAGCGACAGGTTCGTTGAAACACACACACCCAGCCGTATGGTCTCTCTCTCTCAACCACCACGCTTTATAAACATTATAAACAGGTAAAGAAAAAGAAAACGTTTTTTCAACATGTATGGCGTTAGGCCCTTTGTGAATTATCTTTTTTGAAAAAAAATATCTACCACATTTGAAAGGGGGCGTTAGCCCGAGTCCTAGGACACCTCGTACACGTCTCTAGCGTTATTGGTTCGTGAGATATCGGCAAAAATCACAAAAAACACGTGTTTACCCCAAAATCGCGTTTCCAAAATTTTTTTAAATTACAACGAGTAGTTCATAGCAAAGAGGACGTCACTCCGAGTCCTTGGACCCATCGTACATGCCTCTAACGTTATTGGTTCGTTAGATATCGGCAAAATCACAAAAAGCATGTGTTTACCCCAAAATCGAGTTTCCAATTTTATTAAAAATTATAACGAGTGGTCCATAGCAGAGAGGACGTCACCCCGAGTCCTTGGACCTGTCGAACATGCCTCTAGCATGATTGGTTCGCGAGATATAGCAAAAAGTCTAAAATCACGTTTTTACCCCAAAAAGACTGTGTTTCCAGATTTTCACCTTTTCGACACCGACATTCCCGTAAAGAGCACGACGAGACGAAAAAAACGAATCCAAGCACGCCCTCCTAGCATGGCTCGTTCCATTCCAAGGTCGCAGGGGCTCACCACTTGCTTTTGTAAGCAGCTCCCCCACCATCCCACTACTGCAGGTTTTCATTCTAGAGACTTGAAATTTATTTTGGGGGTAGAGGGGGTAGGGACCATTGATTTACGTTAAACAATTTTTTTTGTAGAGTTCCTAGTTTCCAAAATATAGGATTTTCAAAATTAAAGTGTTTTCAAAAAAATATAAAAAATAAAAAAGTTTTATTACAAAAAATAAAGGTCATAAAGACTGTTCGTTTGAGCCATGGCACAACGTTCTATCCTGTTTGGTTTTCAAACTATCACATAGTTTCGAAAACAAAAATTTTCAAAAAAATTTTGAAAAATATAACGAGTGGTCCATAGCAAAGAGGACGTCAGCCCGAGTCCAACAATACCTCATTTGTCAAAATCGGACCACGCGTTCGACAAATATTTAACATGACTAAGGCTTAGTAGTGGTAAGAGGAGGGTTCTAGAGTGGCTTGGAACACCCACTACTCCACTACTTACAATGCGCGCGCTTTCAATACTACAGCAGCGGGCTGTGGTGCGTCACAAGCTCGGCCAAGCCGGCTTCAGCAACGGACCGCCGCTCGCCGTTCTTACTGTATATGAAAGACCCTGTATATAAAAAACTGAATTATTTACCCACCATTTTTTTTTTAAATCGTCCATCGAATTCACATTCTGTCAGTTTCGCCCACTGGCGTGCTAAAATCGCCCACTACTGGGCGAATTCGCTCTGTTTGGGAATCTCTGATTTAGAACATAATTAACAAAATAGACAACACAATTTCTGAAGTTAGTCACAATAATAATTCAATAGATCACAGGTTAACATACTTAAACTACATTAATAATAACGCAACAACGATGAAAGTTTGCAATACTATCTCTAAATAAGTTTGACGCGTTACGCAAGATTTTACGAACTTATGTAATCTAATAATTGTAGGCTATTTATATTTGTGCTTAAGTGCGATTCATAAACATCGTACAATAACAAAGATTATGCGCATCAAATTGAAAGTGAAGCGCTAAAGGAAGTGGGAGACTTCTGTTACTTAGGAAGCAAAATAACCAGTGATGGACGAAACAAAGTGGATATAAAAAGTAGATTGGTTCAGCCAAGGAAAGCATTTCGACACATAAGGAATCTGTTGACATCGAATATAGATTTGGGTATTAAGAAGTCATTTTGAAAGCCTTTGTCTGGAGCGTGGCACTGTATGGAAGTGAAACTTGGACTATTGGTGAAGCAGAAAAGAGGAGAATGGAAGCGTTTGAAATGCGGTGTTACAGGAGAATGATGAAGATCAGATGGGTAGATAGGGTAACAAATGAGAGGTATTAAGACGAGTGGGAGAGGGGAGATGTTTCTGGCGACTGATAATGAAGAGAAGAAATAGGTACTGTAGGTAGGACAACTACTAAGACACTCGGGAATAGTTATGGAAGGAAGGGTCGAGGACAAGAACTGTAGGGGTAGAACAAGGTTAGAATATGTAAAGCAGATTGCCTCGTAAGTAGGGTGTGGTAGATATGTAGAGATGAAACGATTAGCTCAGGACAGGGAGGCATGGAGTGCTGCATCAAACCAGTCAAAAGACTGAAGCTTCAAACATCAACAACAATTACAATAAGTGATAATGACTATCGAAACATGTCAACCAATGAAGTACGGTACCCCCATTTTTAGCCTACTTTCGATTTTTGCAAAAAATGAAAGTAGACTTATGATATCAACACAGGGCGAAAAAAAAGTGTGTCTGTCTGTGTGTGTGTGTATGCGTGTGTGTGTGTGTCTGTGTGTGTGTGAGTGTGAGTGTGTGTACTCTGAATGTCTGTCCCCCCCCCCCCCTATCAATTCAAACACGGTGAACGCGAATTGAACGAAATTTGGTACAAAGGTAGCACTAGCAAAGGACACCTCAGTGTCACGTTTTATATCGCAGCCATCTTGACAGAAACGTAATGGCGGCCACACAAATGTTCAAAGCTGAAATCAAATTACGACTAACCTAATCATCCGATCTCTACCAAACGTTGCAACAACATACCTTATTGGGGGAGCATCCTTTGGCAAAACTAATAGGTCATCAGCCTAATAGTTTACGGTTAGCGGCCATCTTTGTGTGAAAATCGATTCCCCCTATTAATTCGAACACGGTGAAACCGAATGGAACGAAATTTGGTGCAGAGGTAGTACTAGCAAAGGGCACCTCAATGTCATGTTTTATATCGCCGCCATCTTGACGTAAACGTAATGGCGGCCACACAAATGTTAAAAGCTTAAATCAAATTACGATTAACCTAATCTTCCGATCTCTACTAAATTTTGCAGCAACATACCTTTATGGAGGGAGCATCCTTTGACCAAACGAATAGGTCCTTAGCCTAATAGTTTGCGGATGGCGGCCATCTTTGTGTGAATATCGATTCCCCCTATCAATTCGAACACGGTGAAACCGAATGGAACGAAATTTGGTACAGAGGTAGCACAAGCAAAGGGCACCTCAGTGTCATGTTTTATATCACCGCCATCTTGACGGAAACGTAATCGCGGCCAACCAAATGTTAAAAGCTAAAATGTAATTACGACCAACCTAATAATCTAGTCTCTACCAAATTTTGCAACAACATATCTTTATGTGGGAAGCATATTCTGACCAAACTGCAAGATCATCAGCCCAATAGTTTGCAGACGGTGGCCATGTATGTGTGCAAATCTATTCCCCATATCAATTCAAACACGGTGAAACCGAAATGAATGGATATTTTTACAAAGGTAGCACTACCAAAGGGCACCTCATATTCATGTTTAATATCCCTATAGACGTTGTATTTCAACAAGAAACTACAACCAACATTCAATTATACTCCTTGAAAAGGACAAAGAGTTATAACAACACCCATGCATTTAGGAGAAAGTAGGCTATATGTTCTTTACTGAACATCCTGTTTGTATAAAAAAGGGTGGTATTTTGTCATAAATTTCGGATTTCTTTCAACCAAAGGCATGTAAATACTTGTCTTCCGTCTGAATATAATTGGGCAAAACATGTGTTGACGAAATGGAACGCTTTAATAGAACCAGGCAACACTGATAAATGTCTTCTATCATTTCAATAAAACACACACAAAAGTTGGTAGTGGAAGATACAAGGTCCGGATGTCGGGAGAGAACGAAAAGATTCAAATCAGTGGTTAATAGGTTACACTAACGGGGGTATTCCACGTTTCTTGTTCCCGCCGGATCTCCTGAACTTGTTTTTTACATTATCCATTTTTCGCGTGTGTTGCCACGGTGATCTACTACTCTCCGCCTCTGGCTAGGTATTCAAATATTGACAGGTCCATCCCCCCTTGCCTAATCCCTCTAAGGCTTCGTTCATTAGTTACTCATTTCCAATGACGATGCTGAAGGGCATCTCGAACTTAACAAATCAATTTAAATTATATGCCAGTAGATTAAGGCGTGGTGCACACTGGAGAAACCTGTTTCATGCAACTGGTTTCATGAAATCGGTTTCAAGAAACCAGTTGCATTGGAACATGCACACAGAAGCAACGGTTTTCCATCAGTTACGATGGTGGGGCCATGATTTTGTCTTGTTGGATTTCATGGCCCCGCCTTCCTAACGAGGACCATGCCTGCAAAGAATAATGAACCCGAACGGTAACTAAATACAATTAAAATTCGGTAACCATGCCTGTTTCCTTCAGGGGCAGGTAACCTCGTTGTTCCGCCCTTTAAAACAACAACCACCAGTTGCCTTCGTGTGATGTTCACGTGATCGCAATATAAACCACTATCGCAACCACGCAGCTTCCCCTACTTGCCAGCCCAAAAAAGAGCGCCTGGTTCAACTGACGAAAATCAATAGAAAGGACAAGGACATCCACATTATAAATATATAACATAATACTAACTTAAATAACTGACCTTGCGGATCACATGAGCAAAGAGGTTGCCCGATTCCCCACTCCCCTGTTATTCTGGGGCGTATAAAAGAGGGGTGTCTGGGGGACAAAGCAAGGCGAGGGTTAAACAGTGTGATAATCAGTTAGCTCTGATCTTATGTGTAACAACATAACCTCTTATTACTCTCCAGTGCCTTCGCTCTTATGAACCTACCAAGAACAGCAACAAGTGCCCTTGAAGCGTGTGACAAACGCTTTCTCCCTAACTTTTAATACCTTTATCAAACCTTTGTCAAATTTGCCTCTCTCTCTGCAGCTACTGGTACTGCCGAACGGAGTTTGAGTTGGTTGATAACATACCGGTAATTTAGAAATTCTGAAAACAGACTCAACCGTCTAGTACTGTTACAGAGGCATACGGTACATCACTGACGATGAAGTTATAAACCTATATGGTAATGCTTCAAAAACCCTGACTTTATATTATAGTGTAATTTGTAAATCAAAGCAGTACAGTAAACACGGTAAGCAAGATGATTGTATTAATAAAACGTAACATCAAATGGTCTTACTTGTGTTTGACATTAACCAAACATAAAACATCACAACAAATTGGTTGAAAAAGAGGTGCAGGATAGCCTTAAAACTCATCATTTTGCACCAAATTATGTAAAAGTTTCCCGGGGAGAACTCCGGATCCGCCATTCTTTGGGGCCTATACCATGCCCCCTAACTCCCGGGTGGGTACCCCACAAAATAAAACTCTTTATACGCCCCTACTGTTACTATAAGGTACAATTTATATGTCTTGTAAACACCTAGGTTCGTAATGTCCAACCAACAGCAGGCCACGATTTTGATTCCAAAGTTTGCACTTCATCCTTCAATAGCAAATTCATATATTTACGTTATAGACGAGAGGCATTGGCCAAAGAACAGTATTAAAATACATAGGGCTGTGCACAATGCGTTTCATGAAACTGATTTTACGAGTTTCACGAAACCCAGTTTCACAAAACCAATGCAACTACAGTTTCATGAAACGCAGTGTGCACAGCCCTATGTTATTCTTATCTATCTGTTGCAAGCAACTTTAGTTTCTCGTTTCACGAAACCAGTTTCACGAAACGGGTTTCTCCAGTGTGCACCGCGCCTAAGTCCTGTACTAAGATTTACCATCCCAGGTTCTACTTCGTCTGAACGACAAAATTGCGAGAAGATTTCATTTAAATTTAGAACAAGAAGTTCCGTGACGAACTAAAGAGCCTAGTTTTCATAAAATTTAAGATCCATGCCAATCTATATAGACCTATCTCGAATAATGACGAAATTAAGTTGGTAATATCGAAATTTCTAATTAGTTCGAAATATACCTGGTATAATGTAGTCTAATAGAGCACTACAGTTGGCAGCCCTGGTGGCTTTTAAGAATACGCTCAGTCATATCTGATTTTCCACAGATAGTACATACGAAATTTTGTTGAAATCCAATTGATAGTGAAGAAGTTATATGCATTTAAAATTGGACATATCAGCATGCTTAGAATCATTTTGGCAACACTGCCATGCATGGCCTCCTGGAAATTGAACTGACATATTTTTATCTATATGTTTGCCAATTTTGGAATCGCTCCGATGCATACCTTCCAAGATATCCAACATGGAGTTCAAATTTCAATTGCAGTTTTTCAGCAGTTGGTAGCACTGGTATAATTTTCAAATATGGGCTTGGGATATTCAGGTATAGATCTTTACTCATACCAAATTTGGGTTCGATTGCTGCAGCCGTTTAGGATTTGATAGGGTGGGAACACACACAGCCAGCCAGTAGCCAGCCAGCCAGTCAGACAGACAGACAGAAGGGCAGACAGACACACATTTGCCCGGATCGATCTCATAAGTGTACTTTTTCCTCATTTTTGCAAAATATGAAAAGTAGGCTAAAAATGGATTAAAATTGTTATGATTTGAGTTAGGAAAATATATAACTTTGCTTCTAATAGCAAGATGTGTGTGTTTCCTTGGATATATACACAATTGTTGTACAAAAAAACATTATTGTTTTGGCTCGCTGTATGTTCCCCCTTAATTGCAAATGAAAAAGCTCAGCACTGAGATAGCAAATAGCTAACTGGGTAGCTCAGCACTTAAAAGGCTAAAAGGCACCGTTGAGGTTGGACGAGGTAGTAGTTCCCGTTACCGATTTTTACTTAAATCGCTCTAGCTGTTTAGATTTTATTGGTGAACACACACACACAAACTCACGGACTAAATGTAATCTCATAAGCCTATATTTCATATGACGAAATTAGGCTAAGAATTTGTTTATAAAATTTCGCACTAACACTACCTTGACTTTTGAAAAACATTTAACAACATTAGACCCTCTAATTGAGATTGTCCGCCTCGTAGTGCAGTGGCTAGCATTCCTAGCTGTCACTGCAGAGGCTTTACCAAGAAATGTAATTCTGGTCTGAGGATTTTTAGGATTTTTAGGTGCTGAAAATCGGGAAAATATTTACTTTTTATGTATTAAAAATACCTGAAATATGTGACAAAAAGTAAAAATATTTAAATATAATTTAGTTTATTAATGTGAATATGAGCAATAAATATATGCAATTTGTGCTATGTCTCACTGACTGCTGAAGCATTACAATACACAACGAGATACATCTTCAGGTTGTTCGTCACAAATGACCGATGATTATCGCAAAACACTTCTTCTGAAGGCGTGAAACTGAGGCAATATGTGTCTTGCCCTCGAGGTGTTGTGTAACTTGAGATTGCAGTTCAGCTTTGATGGCTTTCTCACATGGTTGCCAGAACAGAACGCTCCCATCAGAAGTAAAATAATATTTAAATTCTGCAACATACTGCTGCAAACGATAACTTGTAGTTGTTTTTACTTTAGGCATCGTAGAACTACCTTACACTTCCCAGTGCCAGAAATGAACTGCATGTGAGTGACTCTGGTTCCAGGTAGCTGGAGGGGTGGGGGGGAGGTGGTCTAGCACGTGGGGCAGGCGTGGATCTAGAGTTTGGTTCTGGGGGGGGGGGGGGGGGTCAGAGATTCGATCTAGAGTTTGGCTTTAGGGGGGGGGGGGGGGTCAGAGAATCGAAATTGTTAAGAAAAATGGTATCACTAAAAACGCAATCACAAAATAACCAAACGTACAAAACCAGACCAATCTTTTGCAAGCTTCATGGTGAACCCTTCAGAATAGCAGTGTTTATATGTAAGAAATCTTAATCAAGGGGTCGCGCTCAGTTCCTATGTGATGTTTACGTTCGCCAAACAACATGCTTTACTGAGGTAAGGGTCATAGGATTAAAACAATAATTTAGAAAGAAAGGTGACAAGACGTAAAATAATAACATGATTTAATGACTAATAGTGCATAAAAAGAATATAAACAACAATAATAAAAAAATCCTCCCTGAATTTTCCCATGACAGGAATATCTATCAAAGTTCAGGAGTCAGACGGATCTCCCCCTTTATAAAATGTGGATCCTGGTTCCACTAACTTGCAATTTGGATTTTATGTACGCGTAATGACTAACTACGAGGAATGAGTACTTTGGATGACTGTTCGTTTACAACGGGTTAACAGCCACGGTGCTCACGAACAATCATCTCGTAAATCAACGTGTACGGATGTGGAACATGACACTAATAAAACCCCTTAAAAATGTAATGCTGACACACACACAAGATCTACTATTTACAGGAATCTCTCTCGAGACCCTCATTTAGCGCGATGACGCACTTGACAATGAGCTGCCAACACCGGCCAATTGCTCAATACACAAGCACGTAAATACAGCATAGCACGTGACTTCACGGGTCACTGAATGGAATATAAACATGGACTAAACCAACAGCAACATAAGCCTGACCAGCTGATATTACTTTATATGAACAAAACTGCATGTTAAGGTAACGCTTCGGAGATTATCGTGATTCGTAGGCAACTCCCATTTATTCAAACAATTTTTACCATTGATCAGTTCTTATTCTGTATTTCAAGTAATTACGGAGTCAACAAGCACTCCTCACTAATGACCTCGCTTGCAACGTTCAGACCGCCTTGTGAAACATCTCCCCCTTCCTCAATACTTGTCATGTCCCAACTCCAGTGTATATAAATAACTGACCAGCTGTGCCGTTATCTCAATGAATCAACAGCAACAAAATCTCAACCACCTCAACATATGGTCAGACATTAATCAAAATATCCACAATTGCCCTCGCAAGGTAACAATATGGACTTGGAATCAAGCTGACAGAAATCAGTCTAGGCTGAAAATCCCGCTTGTAATGACCACAAAATACACACACACACACATCTGGGAATGACATGACGAATTTCACACAGGTCTGCTGAATCGATGCTCACAATCTATTCAAACAATATTTAAAACCTACGATAGAGCTGATTGCTCTTCGTCACAAATTACATTGCTCCAAAGGCAACAATCTCACTGAATCTGATCAATAATAAACCTTAAACAATTTTAATTACCCTCCTATCTACTGTATAATTATATTACTTCAGTCCTACTTCTGAAACACAACATATCTCCGAGAGACGTTTTTAACCGCATTGCGTAACATATGCAAACACGGCCGTTCACATAGCTACGTTAGTTAAAACAACAAACAAAATCAAGAACCTTCCACTAATAACATGTGCGAGCTGTTTCCATGCAAAAGGTGTGTCAGACCAAAACTAAATATACTACGTTAATCACACAAGCAAATTATTTACAAAACAAATTATGTCCCATATACCATAAGTTAATCTATCTGATAATAATAATATTATTCTGTACTCATCCTCGGCAAGTCACCCGTCAAAGGACATCCGCTGCCATCTCCCAACTGAATACTTCTTAGCTCATCTCAGCCATCTGGACGGAGTGTTGATTGTTCCAGACTTCTTCTATGGTAATCGATGTCATCTCTCGTGCTGATTCAGAAAGTTAGATTATTATACACTTGGTATCTGACTACTAAATTCGCCGTTCCAGGTACTACTTTCCCCGTAACAGTTTGTTGGCGAATTATCAACGATACTGCCCCTACAAAATATAGTACTGTGACTATCTATCACTGAATTTAACACATTTACAATAACTTCTGTGTCCTCATGACACGCAAAGTATAACAGCCTACGTCCTTAGACGCACATAATAAAGTCAACCTGTGTCCACGACACACAAAATAATAAGCAATGTCTTGGCTCTTCACGCCACTTATAAATGAACTGGCCCTAGGTCTTGATGGGGGGGGGGGGGGGGGGAATTATATAAAAATTTCTCGAAATAATGGTGGTACAGGAATGAAATAAATATCACTGAACTCGTAACATTGCACAGGTCAAGAATATGCCCATTAATCCTAGAATCGATCGTAGAGATTTTGTCCAGGCGATTTCCCGCGTGAATGCTAGCCACCGCGTACCCAAGCTGGACTTGCCGCGCTCGTAGGCATTCATTTCTCATTGGTTCCACATTTTCTGTAACTTGGCGGTTTTTAGCAGATCTTGGCCTCGTAGGAGTGTCTATTATCTTCCTCAGCCACTCACGTTACTGCATCATATTTCTTCTAGGCGCGAATATTACAATGAATATACCAGAAGCGTGTCTCACTGCGCGTCGCTTCTATTTTGAGGTGGCCACCACCTGTCCTTCTGAATCATTGCTAGGTCTTTCTTTTCACAATCCTAAGTATTTAGCCTTTTGTCAAACTGCTGCAGGTATTTCCTCACTGTCTCCAGCAAATGCTTGAAATTTCCTCATCTCCATCTGGCTATTTTCATGATGCTTGTAGAAATATTTATTAATTGAAGAAATAAAACATCGAATCATTTATCCAACAGAGGATAAAGGGTTCAATGGATAGAAATTTAATGCGTTTAGCGCACCAAAAATATTCGTACAAATTGCAACGGCGTGTTTTGAGACTTTTACATCGAGCTTCGAGAAAAGGATCAAGGTACGTCACAGTTTCGGCAAGTCGAGTTGATACCGACAAAGGGAGAAAGTCACAGCTTAAATTGCCAACCAAGCTTGCAGTTTGGACGTCGGCAAAAATTTTTGTTGCAAAAAAAGCCCCAGTTTCCTATCCGTGCATTGCTGCACATTCATCGTGATATCACTATAAACATCGATTCGGTAATCACAAGGTTTGCTAAACAAAATAGACGAGTTGATTTTGTTGTATAACTAATAGTTTTTATACAAGAGGTTTGAAGTTGTAAATATGTACAGTTGTAACAGAACATAATAATTCCAATAAAGATAATTCAGTATTGAATAAAATGAAAAAAAAAACAACTGTTTTTCAGTTAAAATTCGTTAAGTTTTACTTGTCTGGTAATTGTGTTTTCGTTTTTTGAGTTTGCAAACAAATTTGGTCTCCGTTTTGGGGGGGGGGGTCATGACCCCCGTGACCCGCCCCCCCCCATTGAATCTGCGCCTGACGTGGGGGAATATGGCTATGGACAAGGAAATCCCTGGCTTCCACGGTGAGTGGCACGGGACGACAAGTTAAGAATAACACAGTTGCAAGCTGACATACGCTCTGCATTAAAATCAGATAGCTCACAGGTTCTTCCCCGTTGAAGTAACACAGCACAAAAATGCAATAAACTGAAAGATCTAGCATGCTGATTTTTTAAAATGTAAATATTATGTTTTTTATGAGCTAATAAGTGAAAATCAGGAATTTATGTATTTATAGAAAAACGCTTAAAACATGTATTTACATAAAAAATATTTATTTACCTAAAAATCCGAGCCCTAGTAATGAATTATTACCTAATACTGAAAATATGTTACATAAGATTAATAAATATCCTACTTTTTGACCGACAGAAAAATATCATATTTTGATGCACACCAGTACAGACTCACTGATGTACACGGGGCAACATGATCGCAATGTCACAAAGGCCTCAAAGAATCAACAACAACAACAACTTCGTCAAATTTTGTGATTGCTGTTCTTTGTAGGTCATGTAATAGGTCGTACGAGGTGTGAGGAGAACAAGTCTCTTCGGTGATATAGGATTAGATCAAGATCGGTAGAGGGACAGAAACACCTCAGATCCTTGCGGAAACCAGTAGCCTAATCGACAGCGGGAATCACAGCCAGTATGAATATGAGTCTATGTTGAAGGAAGAATAATTATAAGTATCTCACTGAGACAACGTACAAAATCTATTTCCACCGTTGTTGAGAACTGCTTTAATTGTTGTTGTTGCTGGTGATTCATTTTAGGGACTTGGAACATCTTGGTCATCAGCTCCATTGCGTTAGTACACGATTTCAGTACAGTTGGATGACTTCAAAATTTCAACTGTAACACTGCGCAACCTTCACCTTTGCTTGTATGGCTTGTAGAGGTATTGAAATCCTGTACGTACAGTAAGCATTTTATTTATCTTAGGAGTTGAAAATGATTTCACTACCCTAGTTTAAAAGGGAACTGCGCCTAGCCTACTCATCATCACAGATCGTCGAAATTTGTGGTATTTTCAGGGTTTGACCAGAAACGAAAGTGACAGAAGTAGGAGCTCTAGATGGCCAAGCGTTTAGAAAGATCAGCATTTTTGGTGCGGGTCGGACGAGGCATGAGCCACAATGTTAGCGTAGTTTCCAGGGGGCGGTTGACGCTGAACGGTAATCCGAGGGTCGTGGGGTCGACTCTCTATATGGAAATATTTTCGTCATGTCCTTATTTTAAATTTGTACATTTTTTTTGGTCGTGTGGCTTCCTGAGAGGCCGAGTGCAGGTCTTTCAAGTCGAAGCCCGTGGGCGACCTGCGCGTCGGGATGAGAGATGGAATGGATGAAGATGAAAGAAACTGGGAAAGGATGTGGAAGGAAGCGGCAGTGACCTGTCAGAAGGTACCGTCTCAGCATCTGCCTGGTGTTGAAAATGGAAAACCATGGGAAACCATTTCAAGGACGGCCGACGGTGGGGCTCGAAGCCATACGGCTACCGAGTCAGCAGAGAGCTTGGCCCCATGACCTAATGCTGCGCTTTAGCGAGCGTAGTCACTGCTGTTGGTATTTGTACATTACAGTATTTAGACTACACTGGAAATGAACCGAAATAATGTTCAAAGTAGAGTATCGGTATCTATTTTATTTGCATAAAAACCATGGAACGGAAAGGCAAATGAAAATATGGAAGGACATATACATTTCCATGAAGGGATTTTAATTAAGGGGTACACGAGAGCGTCGAATACAGTAGCACATTAGATACATTTATGATTTTACAGTAGATGATTTACACGTGCTGAGGTGATATTCACCGCCAAAGCAGTAATTTATTCGGTATTCTGCACATACTACAGACACCGCTATTTTAGATACAGGGTTGTTTTATAGTTGCTATAGAGAAACAAAAAAAACATACGTAGCTCATGCCTCGCCGACTCGCACAAAAATTATATTTTTATTTAAACGCTTGGCCATCCCGGACTACCTCTTTTGTCACATTCCAAACCCTACATCTCTATATATAACACGTAGATCCGTGAAGAACTAAAGCCTATTTTCATATATCCTACTTATATCAATTGCCTCTACCAACATAAAAAATATCAGTTTGATTGCTGTTATAGATTCGCAGATATTGAGAACCCTCTAATATTTCGGATGGTCACCAAGTTGGATATTTATATATGTAGGTCTTCGAGTTAAGTACTGTTACATGAAGATTATTGTGTACGTGTAGTATTCAAACTTCAATCACATAATTAGGACACAAGAAGTAAAAACGTGATTTTAAAATTTCGAATCGGAGCCATCTTGTGGTTATGGAAACAATTGAAATAAATTAGATGCCAGTGGATTAAAATTTGTACAAGCATTTACTGTACCAAATTTCACTGCACACGGATGGTCAAATTGCGAGAAACGTGCATTTAAATATTTATACTTCGCGACGCCGCTATGTTCGATTTGTGATCACCAGGTTATTGAAAGTCCTATAGGTGAACTAATGTTCATAGCCCCTATGAACATAACGGAATTCAGTTTGATTGCTGTAATAGATTTGTTACCCTATTTTAAATTTTGAAAAAAAAAAAACAGGCTTATGAGATCACCTTTTGTCCGTGTGTGTGTGAGTGTGTGTGTGTGTGTGTGTGAGAGAGAGAGAGAGGTGTGTGTGTGTGGGTCCCTAAAAAATTCTAAACGGCTGGAGCGATTTCAATGAAACTCGGTAAGTTCATAGCACTATTCCGGGCGACCCCGACCGTGTCCTTCAAATTTTGTTACGTCTCACCAATCCAACATGGCGGCTGTGCGAAATATTACACCAGCATTCAATATCTGCGAAGCTATTACCGATATCACCCTGGAATTTTTTTACGGTGATAAAGGGAACTACTAGAAATTCAGCTATGTGACTCTTGAAATACTGGTAACTACATAACCAACTTGGCGACCAAGCGAAGTTGCGACGTTTAAATGGAGGTTTCTCGCGATTTAACCAACCAAACGCAATAAAACTTGGTAGAGTATATGTTTATACACATTGTAATGCGCCGACATCTAACTTGGTTCAATTATTTACATAACCACAAGATGGCGGCTGTGCGAAATATTTCACCGGCATTCTATATCTCTGAAACTATTAGGGGTATTACCCTGAAATTTTGTACGGAGATAAAGGAGACTACTATTAGTTCATCTATAAAATTTTCTAAAACCGGTTAACTACCAAACGAACAAGGTGGCCAAGCGAATTTGAAAATTTAAATAGGCCTTTCTCGCGATTTAATGTTCCAAACGCAATGAAACTTGGTACAGGAAATGTTTATACACATTGTAATGCACTGGTATCTAATTTAGTTCAATTGTTTACATAACCTCAATATGGCGGCTGTGCGAATTTTTAAATTATGTTTTTATTTCTTGTGTCGTAATCATGCGATCGAAGGGACAGTTTGAATAATGAACCTACGCGATAATTTTCCTTTAATGGTACATGACTCTATGGCCTATACATTTAACAATCTAACATGGCGACCATCCGAAATATTTAGACTGTTCTGAATATCTACGAATCTATTATAGCAATCAAACTGAATATGTTTATGTTCATAGGGGCTATGAACATAAGTTCACCTATAGGACTTTCAATAACCTGGTGATCACAAATCCAACATGGCGGCGACGCGAAGTATTGTGTCCGAAATCCACCATGTTGGCGATGTTTAATTGCCGAGGTTCGCAAAGCAACCTTGGAAGTGGTTGATGAATGTAAGATATTGTAATGTATTCCAGCATGTGTTTGTAGCAGACCCAGAGCTTAAGAAACATTCTTCATAATTATTCTAGCTGATAAATGGACCTACCCTTGTGGCATTGAGCTAAAATTTAGCACAAGCGAGAGTCGAACATCTTCAACTCCTAACAGTTTTGACAAGTCGTGACGCAATAGATGAGGGGTGGAAATTTCCCCACGCACTGCTATAAATCAGGGGACCAGGCAGCGTGGACTCTGTTAGTTCCAGAACACGTTAATTCGAGAATTCTTTTTCACTGGCTACACTCATGTGTGCGCGAAGATGAGTTTTTCCTAATACGTGTGGAAAGCGTGTGTTTGCACTGTTTAACTAACCATCACAATCTGGCTGGTGATAAGCCGATACTTATAATAATTTCTTTACCAGTGTTAAGTAAAGTAAAGTCAGTGTTTCCTACAAGCGGCAGAAATACTGTAAGTAAGAATTATAATATTATTCAGCGGACACATTCACAGCATCATTAGCGGACTGGAAATATATTCACCGTAGAACGCAGGCCAGTAGACATTGAAATGCAACTTGTTGCAGCGCACAACATATGACAGATCTCGTCATATTATTCTGCCGGGTCATATTATTCTGCCAGGCACAAAGACATACAATGTTGAACTTATTTTTCGACATAATAGCTATACTTAATGCAACAGAATAAGATCAATATTTAATTGAATTAATAGCCATTGCATTCATGATTAATTAACATTATTGCTATTACACCACCTATTCCACATAGATAAAATAGTCGGAACATTTTACCATCAGTGGCGTACAACCCATTTTGATTTAAGGGGTTGTTTGAAGTCATCCACGATGCCACTTGTAATTAAGAACAGTAACATGGGAACATTAATAAAGACTTTATTACTATTCAAGATGATAGCTTAAGCCATCAACAGGGAAGCTTAATGACCAGGATGAGTCCAAGTTCTGGGGGACCGAATTCACGTTAGATCTGACGTCACGACGATGGATGCATTACAAGAGTATCCTAAGCGGCGATCCTGCAAAATTAAGTATAGGACCAAGATCAACCACGTCGTGGGAAATCACATAGGCAACACATTCTCCGTAACCATGAGCATGCTTTCAGACAACTTGTCTGAAATTATATGACAAGCCATTACCATGTTATCATAATGTTCTTTCTCTCAGGTGACTGATATATTTCGAATGAATTCCCAAACTAAAGAGCAAATAATTTATGGATATTAAGAGTAATTTCACACATATATGTAAGATATTTAACAAAATGTTTTATGGTTGGATTCCATTTTTTTAACTTATTCTAAACTTAGTTTCGTTCTTACTAATGGCGTATTATACCTTTACGGCGGTTACAAGCGGAACATTAAACTTTTTGCAGAGCTAATTTTTGAAACTTGATTATTAATTCTTGGTACAGTAATTATCATCTGGATTCATGATATGTGATCCTGAACCCTACAGTAAATAATTCAGATTGTATAAAAAAAAGAAGCCGATAATAATCGTAGACATTAAGAGATTCTGACCAGTCTTATTATTGCCACTTAAGGATTACTTGTCATTATGTGAAAAGGATTTTGGAAATGGTTTTTGAATAAAGAACAATTATTAATATGTTGTAGACACTTTATAGTGGTCTAAGAGCAGCAACTGTTGGAAATGAGATATTCCATTCCAACGCTTTAACAAATTAATAAATAATGAATTTCTTCGATGATATAAATGTTTGTGATTATGCCAGGATGCAGGGTCTATGCAGTCCTAGGTCAAATGAACTAGTATGTGCTTTATTACAGTAATTATATTTATATTTCAAACTTTGGGAAATAGTGCAATGACAGTTTTTTTTCCTCGTCAAATATATCGTCATTTTTGTTAGGGTTTAATGAGCTGGTCAATTCAATTTAATAACTATGCAGATCTTAGGCAATTCTACTGTATTTCTTTATCTTTGAATGTAACTGATACATCATCGAATTCTGAACAATTTAATTTCTCCCATAAGCACATGTTGAATCCAATTTCTTATTTGAGAATGACTTGAGTGATTAGAATTCCCTTGTAAACCAATGTTTTGAGAAATTACGATAGATTAATGCTACTTTGAGCTGAGATGTTTTCCATAAGGAAACTTGGAATTATTGTGGTGATATAATGATAATAATCATTTATTTGTCTATAATTAATTTAATCCAATTAATTAATTAACGGTCATTAATGTCAATCGAATATATGTAAATATCAGGGATGTGTATAATTTGTGTGTGAATTATTAATTTAGTCTGTTTTATGGGAGGAAAAAAATGTTTAGTTATTTTTTTACAAAGCTGAAACTGATAGTGAAGTGTTTTTCTTTAAATTCATATTCAGCTAAACAACGAATTCTCGAACTATGATTAATTTTCATTTGTGAGAACTTCCTATTTAAGTGAAATAGGACAGCTCAACGGCACAGATTGACATTATGGATACTTGTATCCCAACCTAATGATTTGCCTTGATTAATAGAAGTGTTCTTATCTTTCTTTTGTCCGTCTGCTCTAAAATAAATTTAGGATCTCGATTTTAACAAGTTCTAGTTATTCCTGTAGTTTGGAACTTCTCCCGAGTCAGTGATACTTTTTCTTTTTCTTGTTTGTGAGGTATTTGTCCTGTTGAACCTTGCATGCCTATCCCTTTAAACGACCCGAGATATTCGATCTCTTGCCTGCCCGAGCTAGTTGTTTTTTTGTATTGGACAAATATTTCCAGGACTTAATTTTTTATCGCCTGTGTCCCTTCTTCGGTTTCTCGTTCGATCGCCGGGCCAACGTGACGTCGGGGAAACGGGCTGAGCGATTTGGCATCCTATATGTGTGGGCAACGTTACGTAAGGCAGCAATTTGATGCCGAGCGTGATTAGCTCGACGGTTTGGTAATTAGTTTTTTTCCAGTCCATTATTTTTGGGATAGTTGGATAGTCAGGCGAGTTCTGATATCTAGCAATGTCATTGAATCGTTTTTTTTATTCAAATCTAAATGTTGTTTGTTTAACTTATCAGGTAAAGATAAATGTCAGGATAATTAGAGGTTTGAGAAATCGTTGTGCTGGATTTGTTAGATGTAAAACATGTTTTGGAATTCATTCGAATATATTCGGTCTCATGGTCTTGGTTCGTCATCCTCCTATTAAGTTTCCCTAGTCATAAGTATATTTATATATTTGTGTAATTATAATGACTGGTGCAGCAGAAGCAGAAGGACCCCAGGGCATTCTTGCTCAAATCCAAAGGGGCTTTGACAGACTGCATGAGGACTTGAATGTGGTAAAGAACACTTTAGCAACTGATAAGCAGGAACTTAAAGATAATTTGGCTGCTGATAAACGGGAACTTAAAGATAGCTTGGCTGCTGATAATCAGGAATTTAATGCACGAATAACTACATTAAATGAAAGTTTATCTACTGGTTAGCAGGAACTAAAAACCGATATTGACATATTATCAAGCAAAGTGCAGTTGATTAAAGATGATACACAGTATATTCATGCTGATATATTAAATGTAAGAACTGTTATATTAAAAGCCAATATGGAAATAGAAAGTATTAACTATTCTATATTAGATATTAAATCAGATATTCAGTCCTTAAATACAGATACTCAAATGGTATCTAGCGATGTAAAGAGTTTAGATGTCCGTTTGCAAACGCAAATTGCGCAAGTGCTGGCAGATGTTGAAAAAAGTAATTCAGCCTTAGACAAAAAGTTAGATGCTTGTGATACAAGACTTACCCATAATCTCAAAGTTCTTAGAAAGGAATTGCATACCCACGTATCAGGTCACGTTAACGCTCTCAAAACACAATTTGTAGACAGATTGCAAGGTTTAGAAAAGAAGTTAACCGACAATTTAGATGGTTTAAGTAAAGATTTATCAGAACATAATGAGAGGGTACAGCAGAAAAATGAAACAGTAGTTAAGAATTTGCTAACAGTCACTGACACTAATTCTACGGAGATAGCAGATATCAAAGAGAAAGTAAACCAGCTAACAGAGAAATGTAACAACGATTTCGAGCACGTGCGTAATGAGCTACAGACACAGATGAGGAATAGTGTAATTATTACAGCGGCAGATATGGAAAATAAACGCAAGTTAGAGCACGACATGACAACAATTCGGATATCGAATCTGGAAACCGAACTATCCAACATGAAAAATAATGTTAGCCACACGTATGAGCAACCGGGACAAATATTACAATCAGATAGTCCCAATGTTTTAAGAACATCAGATAGTCCTAATGCTTGTGGAACGTTAGATACGGAAGGGAATGGGAGCCAATTCACAAGTCAAGAATTTCAGCAGGCAATGGTAAGGCTAAATGTAAAGCACATCCTCAATACTATCAGATATCCTGAAGGAAATCCTGCAGAAAGAATAATGTCTGAAATTGGAAAATTCTGTCGATTTACTGTTCGGATAATCATGATAAATGTGATGAAGGTTATACCCATCATTGAAGAAAGCCTTAATTCGACTATACATGAAAGTACATCTCAAGTGCCATACATGTAACATTATGGACGTAAACGAGAGAGAGTATGGGATGGGATTATTTCCACAGCACCGGAAATAATTCAATCAATTCCCACGCGCATTGACATGGCTAGAGAGAGCTTGGAACGCCACGCCGAAAAGAGAAAGAAAATACAGGCAGGAAGAAAATTCAGAGAACCTCTACGGGAAAACGATTTAGTCCTGATAAGGAGACCAGTATCATCCAACTTACCCATGAGAGTCTATAACAAGTTCGCTAAGCTTTATTATGGTCCAGTAAAGATTGTAAGAGTATTCGGCAACAACAGTTAACGTTTGGCCGAAATACACTCCGACACGAGTGATTGGAAACTACAACGCTGGAAATCTAAGAAAATATTTCAAACCTGAGAATTAATACTGGACAGACATGTTTGATTTCTTCACATAATCTTAGCATAATGATGTTTCATAAGTTCTCTGACCAAAACTTATAAAAACCAGGAGAGGGGAACATGTGACCGAAATCCACCATGTTGGTGATGTTTAATTGCCGAGGTTCGCAAAGCAACCTTGGAAGTGGTTGATGAATGTAACATATTGTAATGTATTCCAGCATGTGTTTGTAGCAGACCCAAAGCTAAAGAAACATTCTTCATAATTATTCTAGCTGATAAATGGACCTACCCTTGTGGCATTGAGCTAAAATTTAGCACAAGCGAGAGTCGAACATCTTCAACTCCTAACGGCTTTGACAAGTCGTGACGCAATAGATGAGGGGTGGAAATTTCCCCACGCACTGTTATGAATCAGGGGACTAGGCAGCGTGGACTCTGTCAGTTCCAGAACACGTTCATTCGAGAATTCTTTTTCACTGGCTACACTCATGTGTGCGCGAAGATGAGTTTTTTCTAATACGTGTGGAAAGCGTGTGTTTGCACTATTTAACTAACCATCACAATCTGGCTGGTGATACGCCGATACTTATAATAATTTCTTTACCAGTGTTAAGTAAAGTAAAGTCAGTGTTTCCTACAAGCGGCAGAAATACTGTAAGTAAGAATTATAATATTATTCAGCGGACACATTCACAGCACCATTAGCGGACTGGAAATATATTCACCGTAGAACGCAGGCCAGTAGACATTGAAATACAACTTGTTGCAGCGCACAACATATGACAGATCTCGTCATATTATTCTGCTGGGTCATATTATTCTGCCAGGCACAAAGATATACAATGTTGAACTTTCTTTTTCGACATAATAGCTGTACTTAATGTAACAGAATAAGATCAATATTTAATTGAATTAATAGCCATTGCATTCATGATTAATTAACAATATTGCAATTACACCAACTATTCCATATAGATAAAATAGTCGGAACATTTTACGATCAGTGGCGTACAACCCATTTTGATTTAAGGGGTTGTATGAAGTCATCCACGATGCCACTTGTAATTAAGAACAGTAACATGGGAACATTAATAAAGACTTTATTACTATTCAAGATGATAGCTTAAGCCATCAACAGGGAAGCTTAATGACCAGGATGAGTCCATGTTCTGGGGGACCGAATTCACGTTAGATCTGACGTCATGACGATGGATGCATTACAAGAGTATCCTAAGCGGCGATCTTGCAAAATTAAGTATAGGACCAAGATCAACCACGTCGTGGGAAATCACATAGGCAACACATTCTCCGCAACCATGAGCATGCTTTCAGACAACTTGTCTGAAATTATATGACAAGCCATTACCATGTTATCATAATGTTCTTTCTCTCAGGTGACTGATATATTTCGAATGAATTCCCAAACTAAAGAGCAAATAATTTATGGATATTAAGAGTAATTTCACACATATATGTAAGATATTTAACAAAATGTTTTATGGTTGGATTCCAATTTTTTAACTTATTCTAAACTTAGTTTCGTTCTTACTAATGGCGTATTATACCTTTACGGCGGTTACAAGCGGAACATTAAACTTTTTGCAGAGCTAATTTTTGAAACTTGATTATTAATTCTTGGAACAGTAATTATCATCTGGATTCATGATATGGGATCCTGAACCCTACAGTAAATAATTCAGATTGTATAAAAAATATACGAAGCCTATAATAATCGTAGACATTAAGAGATTCTGACCAGTCTTATTATTGCCACTTAAGGATTACTTGGCATTATGTCAAAAGGATTTTGGAAATGGTTTTTGAATAAAGCACAATTATAAATAAGTTGTAGACACTTTATAGTGGTCTAAGAGCAGCAACTGTTGGAAATGAGATATTCCATTCCAACGCTTTAATAAATTAATAAATAATGAATTTCTTCGATGATATAAATGTTTGTGATTATGCCAGGATGCTGGGTCTATGCAGTCCTAGGTCAAATGAACTAGTATGTGCTTTATTATAGTAATTATATTTATATTTCCAACTTTGGGAAATAGTGCAATGACAGTTTTTTTTCCTCGTCAAATGTATCGTCATTTTTGTTAGGGTTTAATGAGCTGGTCAATTCAATTTAATAACTATGCAGATCTTAGGCAATTCTACTGTATTCCTTTATCTTTGAATGTAACTGTTACATCATCGCATTATGAACAATTTAATTTCTCCCATAAGCATATGTTGAATCCAATTTCTTATTTGAGAATGACCTGAGTGATTAGAATTCCCTTGTAAACCAATGTTTTGAGAAATTACGGTAGATTAATGGTACATTGAGCTGAGATGTTTTCCATAAGGAAACTTGGAATGATTGTGGTGATATAATGATAATAATCATGTATTTGTCTATAATTAATTTAACCCAATTATTTTATTAACGGTCATTAATGTCAATCGAATATATGTAAATATCAGGGATGTGTATAATTTGTGTGTGAATTATTAATTTAGTCTGTTTTATGGGAAGAAAAAAAATGTTTAGTTATTTTTTTTACAAAGCTGAAACTGATAGTGAAGTTTTTTTTTTAAATTCATATTCAGCTAAACAACGAATTCTCGAACTATGATTAATTTTCATTTGTGAGAACTTCCCATTTAAGTGAAATAGGACAGCTCAACGGCACAGATGGACATTATGGATACTTGTATCCCAACCTAATGATTTGCCTTGAGTAATAGGAGTGTTCATATCTTTCTTTTGTCCGTCTGCTCTAAAATAAATTTAGGATCTCGATTTTAATAAGTTCTAGTTATTCCTGTAGTTTGGAACTTCTCCCGAGTCAGTGATACTATTTCTTTTTCTTGTTTGTGTGGTATTTGTCCTGTTGAACCTTGCATGCCTATCCCTTTAAACGACCCGAGATATTCGATCTCTTGCCTGCCCGAGCTAGTTGTTTTGATTTTTTTTGTGTTGGACAAATATTTCCAGGACTTATTTTTTTATCGCCTGTGTCCTTTCTTCGGTTTCTCGTTGCAATCGCCGGGCCAACGTGACGTCGGGGAAGCGGGCACAGTATAAATATTCACATGGACGTTTCTCGCAATTTATCCATCCGAGTGCAGTGAAACTTGGTACAGTAAATCCTTATACGAATGTTAATCCACTGGCTTCTAATTTATTTCAATTGTTTCCATAACCACAAGATGGTAGCTGTGCGAAATTTTTAAATCTCGTTGCTACTTCTTGTGTACTAATCATGCGATTGAAGTTTGAATGCTTCACGTACACAATAATCTTCATGTAACAGTACATAACACTAGGACCTACATAGTTATATAAAGTCCAACATGGCGACCATCCGAAATATTTAGTCGGTTCTCAATATCTACGAATCTATTACTGCAATCAAACTGAATGTTGTATGTTGATAGTGGCAATTAACATAAGTAGGATATATGAAAATAGGCTGTATCGTTCTTCACGGAACTACTTGTTGATATTGAGAACCATCTAAATATTTGGATGGTTGCCATGTTGGATTGTTATATGTATAGACCATAGAGTTATGTACCATTAAAGGAATATTATTGCGTAGGTTCATTATTCAAACTTTTACTTCGATTGCATGATTACGACACAAGAAATAAAATTATACGAGCCTTACCGTAGTCGCATATGATGTGTGATGTGTAACATGTGACATGTTATCCTACTATGTGTGTCCCGGGAGCGCAAATCCCTTGTTAACATTGAACTCTGTTGGCCAGTGCCAACTGCATTTAGCATACACTGACAGTTGCAGTACCAATACTGCAACTAAATAATTGTACATATTGTAAATATTTTCACCTGTATTTCAAACATAGATTTTATAGCCTAAGTGTATTGGATCTGATGATGATCGCTTGACGATCGAAACTGGTCATCCTAGTAATCCTGACCGTAATAAATCATAATTGTTATTTGCTAAGACGTTGTATCTTAATCAGTTG
Source organism: Meconema thalassinum (assembly GCA_946902985.2). NCBI lineage: Eukaryota > Metazoa > Arthropoda > Insecta > Orthoptera > Tettigoniidae > Meconema > Meconema thalassinum. The sequence continues at coordinate 2,012,155,831 of OX336388.2, read as the reverse complement.
ATAACATATTGTGCATTTTGCAATGGAAAATTAAAAGTCTTTAAAAAGCTGAGCCGTCTCGGTTGCAGACTAGATGGCAGCTGATCTCTCGTTCTGAATTTTATTTCACTAATTTGAGTATTTTGCATGCAATATAGCGCACGGATATAAAAAATAATAATAAGAACTTAGTATGAAGTGAACTTTGTTTGAAATACACTCCAGTGAAGAAATCGTTTAGTCAAAGTCATTATTGGCTAAGACGTTGTATCTTAATCGATGTATAAGATTCACTTTGGGAGGATATAATTAGGTCTGTGGTTACAGCGTGGGTTTCTCAACCGGTCGACTGGGGTTCTAATCCTAACAGAGTTGTATTTTTTTTGCTGTTATTAAATATTTATTGTTTTTTGAGTACCGGTCCTGAGCCGTCATACAATTGAGCATTAACTACAAGAGCAAAATCATCAGCTTCAAATGCAACTCGCCTCTCATACCCCACAGATTACTCCAGCACCAGCAGTTAATCGTGTCGCAGTAAAATTGCCCGTGTTCTGGCCAGACAAACCCGCGTTGTGGTTTGCACAAGCAGAAGCCCAGTTCAGAATTTCCGGAGTAACACAGGACGCTACTAAATATGCGTATGTGGTCTCCCAGCTGGACAGCCGTTATGCAGCAGAGGTGGAGGATATAATAACCAATCCGTCTCCACAAGACGCGTACTCATATTTACGAAACGAGCTCATTCGTCGGCTCTCCCTGTCGATAGGACAAGGTGTACGACAATTGTTAATGGAGGAAGAGCTCGGTGACCGTAAACCATCCCAATTCTTGAGACATTTGACATCCTTAGCTGGTACTACACAAGTTCAAGATAACTTACTCCGTCAATTATGGATTCAGCGCCTGCCCCCGCAAGTTCAAGCCATCCTACAGACGCAAGGTGACACCCCTTTAGATAAGGTAGCTGGGTTAGCCGATAAAATTTTGGAGGTATCACCACCACCATTTAACGCTAGCGTTCACGTGGTCAACCATCCACCGGATAACACACTCAGCGCATTGACGAACTTGCTAAACAGATGGCAGCACTCCAAACACCATTTCGCTTGCAACCCCGCTCACGCAGTCGTCAGAACAGTCCTCGTAGCATACACCCCCGAGACTCATCGACGAGAGGAGACCCTCCAGGGGCATGCTGGTATCATCGCCGGTTTCGCGATAATGCTCGAAAATGCGAGCAGCCATGCAACTATCAGTCAAACTCCAACGGCAATCAGTGATGGCGGTAGATGGTTGCCCGACAGGTGGAGGCCGCCTCTTTATCACGGACAGGAACAACAAGCATAAATTTCCGGTCGACACTGGCTCCGATTTGTGCTGTTTCCCACAAATATTCTTGGAGGGGCGTTGTCACCATACCAGTTGTGACCTTGTGGTGCAAACAACTCCACTATTCGTACTTATGGAACTTTGTCCCTGAAACTCAACTTTGGACTCCGGCCAGATTTCCCCTGGAGATTCGTTATTGCCGACGTCGCAATTCTTATAATTGGCTCAGATTTCCTCTCCTATTATCACCTCCTTCCAGACTGTCGGAACAAACGCATTGTTGACGGCATCACAGGATTATCACTGACCGTTCAACCTGCAAACTCAATTCAGCCCAGCGTGAAAGTTCTCAGCCTACCGACTCCATGCCATCAGATTTTGAAAGACCTCCCTGACCTAACTCGTCCGTCTGGAACCCCACGAGAAGTACGTCATCCCACAATACATTTTATTCGTACTACACCAGGGCCTCCTGTCTCGTGCCAAGCACGTCGCCTCGCTGCAGAAAGACTACAAATTGCCAAGAACGAGTTTGATGCTATGCTCCTTGAAGGAACAGCACGACGCTCTGAAAGCCCTTGGTCATCACCACTCCACCTGGTTCCAAAGAAAGACGAAGGATGGTGACCCTGTGGCGATTATCGCGCCTTAAACTCAAGAACCATTCCTGACCGGTACCCACCCCGCCATATCCTCGATTTCAATCACCATCTTCGTGGATGTAACACATTCTCTGCCAAAGACCTTGTAAAAGCTTACACCCAAATCCCCGTGAATCCAAATGACATACCGATGACCGCAATCATTACGCCCTTCGGACTCTTTGAATTCCTTTGGACTGCACAATGCTGGACAGACTTTTCAGAGGTTCATATATGAAGTATTGTCAGGCCTAGATTTCTCATTTGCATATGTCGACGAAGTAGTGGAGTAGTGACAGTTCTGACTCACAAGGTGCTCAAAAAGTTAGTACACACTTTTTGCTTATACATATCTGGCGAACCCATGGTCGGATGTTGACAAATGAGGTGTCATTGGACTCGAGCTGATGTCCTCGTTCCTATGGCCCACTTGTTATATTTTTGAAAAAATGTTTGAAAATTTTTGTTTTCGAAAGTAGGTGATAGTTTGAAAACCAAACATGATAGAATGTTGTGCCATGGCTCAAACAAACGGTCTCTATGTTCTTTATTTTTTATAATAAAACTTTTTTATTTTTTGTTTTTTTTTAAACACTCGAATTTTGAAAGTCCTATATTTTGTAAACTAAAGAGTTTACAAAAAAGTTTGTTTGACGTAAATCAATGGTCCCTACGCCCTCTACCCTCAAAATAAATTTCAAGTCTCTAGGATAAAAACCTGACAGTAGTGTGGTAAGTGGGGAGCTGGGCCACTTAGGAAGTTGTGAGCCCCTGCGACCTTGGAATGGAAGGAGTCCTGCTAGGAGGGAGTGCTTGGATTCGTTTTTTTCGTCTCGTTGCGCTCTATACGGGAATGTAGGTGCCGAAAAGGTGAAATGCTGGAAACATGTCTTTTGGGGCAAAAACGTGATTTTAGACTTTTTGCTATATCTCGCGAACCAATGATCCTAGAGGCGTGTACGAGGGGTCCGAGGACTCGGGCTGACGTTCTATTTGCTATGGACCACTCGTTATATTTTTAAAAAATATTGAAACTCGATTTTGGGGTAAACAAGTGTTTTTTGTGATTTTTGCTGATAACTCACGAACCAATAAGCCTAGAGACATGTACGAGGTGTCATTTTTTTCATCGCGTTGCCCTCTTGCCGAGGAAGTTCGTGTTGAGCCGGAATGAAAAACCATGTTGAGGTAAAACCATAATTTTAGACTTTTTGCTTTATCTCGCAAACCCATAATGCTAGTGACGTGTACGAGGTGTCCTAGGACTCGGGCTAACGCCCCCTGTTTGAAACTATGTTTGACATTTTGACAAAGGGCCTAACGCCATACATGTTGAAAAAAATATTTTTTCTTTACCTGATTAAAATGTTCATGATGCGTGGAGGTTGAGATAGACGATACGGCTGTGTGTGTGTGTGTGTGTGTGTTTCAACGAACCTGTCGCTAACCACAATGACCATGCTTAATAGAACAGTCGATATTTCGGAGGGTCGGTTTATGACAGAGCGAGGGTGAGTAACCCCGAAGAGAGCCTTTAACGTGTAAACGGTGATGAGAACTTGGTTCTATGTTGGTTGGTCCCAATCGTTCTATGTTTGGTGTCATTGTAACGTGATACTAGCTCTGGTAACATGTGCAACCAGCGATACGTGCCCTGAGCGGTAAACGCTTTCCACATATTGGTTTTCAATGTTCAGTTGAACCGCTTGACCACACTGGCTTTGAGATTGCTGTATGTGGTGTAATGGTGAATATCCTTAGAATTGAGAAAACTGGAGAAATCCTTGTTGAAAACTTCTTTCCCCTGGTCGGTTTGTAGCAGCTGAGGTTGACGTTTGGAGTGTTGAATAATATGTTGAAAGGCCTTGGCAATTAGTGGACCAGACTTGCGACGCACAGGTTCAACAAAGGCCATTTCGAAATAGACATCAATGACGATCAACATATAGCGTACACCGTCGTTAACGCCAGCATAGGGTATCATTTCAACCAAGTCAGCCTGCCAAAGTTCATCCACACCTCGTGAAATCACCTTGAGCCGTGGATAGTGACGCCTAGCAGGGCGATGCAACTCGTGAGCAATACCCATTTTAATGGGTGAGGGCTTAAACAATAATTTTGGCATTTCGAAGTTCTTGTTCTATTTCTTGAATTTCCCATTCGTGACCGGTATGGCCGGCTTGACGTGAAGCATGCCACAACTGTAGCCGCTGGACGAGCTTATTGGGATTGTGCCAGTAGGTAACATCCACAAGGGGTTTTAATGGTTTAAATGTCACTCCCGAAGCGGACACTTTACGACGAGTACTTTGACTGGTGGGAAACATTTTTGCAATGATGGTTTTATATTTTTGAGATATATTGGCATTCACTTGTTGAGCTGGATCATACTGTCTTTTGTGGGCATGGATGTCCAATAAAATGGATTTATATTTGTCAAGATCCTCTGACGTATAATCATGGGAAGAGGGGGTCCGAGAAAAGAGCAGCATTAACAGTCCTGGGGTTAATTTATAGTTGATGTTTTTAATGACAGCTTTAGTACGAGCAAATTTAATGGATGAATCGCCAAATTTAAAATTATCATTCTCATAGCGATCACCATACGTGGTATCTGTGTTTCCAATAAATAGATTGGTGAAATAGGGTTCCAATGTTGATCCATAATATTTTATTAAAATGGTTTACAGTTGAGCTTTATGTTGAGGGGTGGCCAAGGGTTGTGAAAACGGAGACGCTCTGGAAGGGCAAGGTGTTTCGACCATGGCCAAGGATTTCTTTTTTCTCAAAAACTCTGCAATGGGTGCGGCCTTTTTTTGAGGCGTAAACACTTGTTCCTCCTCATCCTCAACCTCGCTAACACTAGTCAAATCTTCCTGTTCCTGTTCCTCTTCCTCTTCCTAAGGGTCCTCGTGCAGCGTCTAAGTGGCTTGTGAAACGGTGGATAGCGTTTCAGATGGCTTGAAAGTGGGTTTCAACATGGCTTTAGGCGGAGGTGCTAAATGTTGTTGAATAATAAAAGCATGAATTGCACGTGATTGTTTCAATTGACGAAACTTTTGGCGAATAGTATTTTTTGCTCTAATAATATGATTTTTCAATTGACTCTCTGCTAACGCCATGGTGTCTGGACAAATGGCTTGACGGGGAATGAGACAGGGCCTTAAATAGCAATAAAATGATCAAACCCTATGCGATACCGTCCTTGGTTGAGTTCACTTTGTTTGTCAATCACTAAACAGGCATGACGTTGAGTGTTCCAGCACTTGGCACACAATTCTGTAAACATTTGAAAGGTCATATCCGGATTCACATGTTCATTATAAATGTGACGACTGTTCCTCTCGTCCTGGCGAAATAAAACAATGACATTGGCATTGTCACGAATCAACTGTTTGGACATTTTAGAATACGTTTGTCCAAGATGGAAGCAATCGATATGTTTGTGACGACCCATGCTGAAATAGCTTTGAATGATGCCTTGTCGATCAGTGGATACATCATCGAAAATCATGAGTGAATCTGGCTTTACCTCATCCGGTGAAATCACATTTTCTTGCATGGAAAATGTGAAATAACCCATATTCTCGTTTTGTAATCCAGACATGACTTGATCCAGAAACACGTAGAGAGGTTGGTAGAGAGATTTTGCAAAAATGTAAATATTTTGAAAACGCAGACCATTGGGCGCTGTAATGAGCGTCAGCAAAAGATTGGTCTTTCCACAGCCGGAAGGTCCCACAATGATGCAGCGAATGGAAGATGGAAACAGTGAACCATGGCGTTGTTCACGTGATGTGGGACAGAGATGGGAAACCATGTTCCCCACGGGGAATAACTCTTGCTGCTTAATAATCTTCATATCAACTAAGGCTTAGCCAAGCTAGCAGGCTGTCTATATACAGGACACCGAGCCTTGTCATAGAAACAGTAGACTCGTACTACAGGTTTACGATGGATGTCTTTGGACGTGCGTTGATGGCCAAAGCTAGGTCTGTCCCCATACATGATCCTAAACAAGAAACAGATCCTGCTAATAAACACTATGTGGATAGGTCAGTAGTGCCATGCACAAAACAGGGAGATTATGACTTTAAGGGAAAGCGGTTAACCCATGTAAAACATCCTCAAGTGTCTACAGACGTTACTACGAAAAGGTATGTGGATAACAAAGTGTATGAGTTTTATGACAAAGTGCCCCAGCTTACGGTGAATGGCTATAGCGCTAATCACCATCGGATTATTCACGTGGAAGACCCGCAAGACGAAGACGATGTCTGTACTGAGCGTTACGTGACCTATGAAATGAAAAGGCTTTATACATTTATCCCATCTGTATTTTTAGTGTATCTGACAAATGAAAAACCTGTGATTGACAGAAACCATTTACCGCTAGTCCTCGACCTGCACTTGACCTACGTGCTTGCTTCAGGTTTAAGCCACTATCGATTACACTATGATGGAACCATTCACATCAAATACGCGATGCCTGATGAGAACCATTTACAAATACAGATAAACGGTCATAGGATGTTGGTCCATAACCATGAAATGGTCAATGCAGGTGACGAATTATCCTTTCATCTTATGTTGACATGGGATGGAAAGCAAGCGGGAAAAACCATGAACGTTTTCCCACTTTATGTGGAATTGGAATATACAGCCATGAAATAACAACCTGACGTTAGTTGTGACAAACTTTCTTGTGAAAGGTTGTTGTTGGTCATTATCATCATGGTGAAACAAAGGTATGAGGTGAGAAAGACTAAAAAAAGGACTTTGTCCTTGGCAAAGCCTGGGCTTAAGACATTCATGGACAAGCCGTTGCGAAAGAAAAAAATAAAAAGAAATGTATTGACCATAAGGCAAGCTCTTCGAGCAGCACAGAGACGTGTTATTCCAAAACGTCAGCGACAGGGTTCAAAACAAGGGCGAGTGATTCCCGTCCCCAAACGAGCGGGATTTTTACCTGCTTCATTTGCTGGTTTGGCTGCACTGGGTTCACTTTTGGGCGGTGCCAGTGCTGTGGCGAAAACCATTAAAGCAGCGCAGCAGGGCAAGCAACAACTCAAAGAAAGTCAGCGACACAATGAAACGATGGAAGCCATTGCAATGGGGGCTAGAAATGCCAATTTAAAGCCAGCCTTTTATCAACAAGGATTTGGGATTTCACCACTTCGAAATATTAAAAAAAAAAGAAACTCAGCCATAGCAAGACATGCCCTGACGCATCAACAAGTGGAAAGCTATGCTAAACAACTAAAGCTTTCTCATTTTCGAGGTGTGTTTATGCGAAACCAATTACCCGCACGACCCTGGAAACAGGAATGTGCTGTTGTCAATTAGGATGATCACCGAGGACCAGGAACGCATTATGTAGCTTATGTCAAAGAGGGATCCATTGTATGGTACTTTGACAGTTTTGGGAATTTGCCCCCGCCCATGGAACTAGTAACCTATTTTGGAAACAGGATCAATATATATTATAATGTGAAACGTGAGCGAACGTTTAACAGCCAACAGTGTGGACGTTTGTGTTTATTTTTTTATATGAGACGCAACATAAACAAAAACGCCAACAGTATGTAGGCAGAAAGTAAAACGTTTACACTGCATGGATGTGGACCTGAAGTCAGTCTAGTCTTTTACCCACCTATCGAATTGAGTGAAAAACCCTATGGTTTGGGACTTGTTTCTCTTGAAACGTACAATCGAATATACAACATACGTGAAAATGTGAACAACAAGTTTTACTATGATGATTCTGTGCTCACCCTGAGCTCTGCTGGATACACGATCGATGACATTTATGAACACATTTATGTGGTGTTGATCAATGAATATGGTTTAAAGTCATTTCTCGATGGAAAGCGCAAGTTTGAACTTGTAGGCAATACCAACACTCATCGCTGCAGTATTTTCTCTATATTAAACACTGACTTTAAAACTCGCCCCGATTCCATTGGTCCATTACTAGGATTTAAACCACGTGTGTTGGAGCCTAACAAAAAACATGAATCAGACCATGAAGTGAAATTCATTGAGGACCATCATGTGTCGGTGACGTGTAATATTATTTTCCAAGTGTACACCAATCAAGAACCATCGCATTCGCTTTATGACTTTATTGTGAGATCGCCCAATGGGTATATTATTCGTGAAAACCCTCCAGTGGTGCTTTTTCATTCTGTGGCTGCCGATAGTATTAGTAATATAACATTAAGACTGATCAATAGAGATCAACAACTCATTGATCTAGATTCTACCACACCAGTGACTTACAAGTTGGTGCTAAAGCCACTATGAAGTTTCTGTATAAGGCAACAACACCGTCTAGGAATGGTGTTATTTGTCTGCCACGTGAATACACGTTAACATCTCAAGACAAGCAGATTTTACAGCATTTGGGTTACCACGTCAACCCCCATGATGAATTCTATGATAGAGGTAGCGAACCGCATCGAGGAGCAACCAGGAGTGGTAAGAATTGATCTCCATTCCTATCAAGCTCAAACACCTGGACTCAATAACAATGATGAAATTCAATTTGTTATCAATAACCAAGATATTTACACCCTGCCGCATGAAAGTGTCATTCAGATTGAAGGTCGACTTACCAAAGCCGATGGCTCTACACCCACCACATCCTAGTTGGCCAACCATGGTTTGGCCTTTCTGTTTTCTGAAGTACGTTACGTGATTAACGATATCGTGGTGGATAGCACTCGAAATGTGGGCATTTCCAGTGTCATGAAACTATACCCTTCGTATAGTGAGGAAGAAGGTAAAACACTTTGCATGGCAGGTTGGTGCCCTGACTCGACCAATGACTGGATGGTACACACCGATGGCACCTTTACTGGTTATTTACCTCTTAAACTGATTTTAGGCTTTGCCGAAGATCACCAGCGCATTGTTGTCAACGCAAGGCAAGTGCTTTATCTGGTGAGAGACAGGAGTGATAATAATTCACTCAAGGGAGCTGACCCCCATAGATTCAAAAATTCAACTACAACGCTTGCTATGGAAAGTGCCCCACGTGACCCTTGACGATAGCAAAAAACTGGACATACTCAAGATGGTAAAAAGAGATATGCCTCTACCCATGGAATTTAGAAGCTGGGCACTCAATGAGTATCCGCTATTGCCCACCACCAATACACACAGTTGGTCTGTAAAAACAGCTCGCTATACAGAGAGACCTCTCTACCTGATCGTGGGTTTTCAAACGAATCGCAAGTATCAACAAACCAAAGATGCCACGCAATTTGATCACCTGCAATTGAGAAATGCACGTCTTTTCCTCAACGGAGCTGTGTTTCCCTATGAAGGACTGGATTTGGATTTTTCAAAAAATAAGTTTGGCCCCCTGTACGACTTGTTTTTTAAATTTCGATGGTCGTATGATCAAAAAGAGAACGGCCCCATACTACTACCCCAAGCGTTTAAGGAAAGAGCACCACTAATTGTCTTGGACTGTTCTTACCTGGATCAGTCTGTCAAGCCATCCAATATCGACATTGGACTAGATTTTGAAACGCATGAAAATGTACCAGCCAATACCACGGCCTACTGTTTGATTATTCATCACAAACAAGTCAACTATTATCCACTGTCCAACCATGTGACGAGTGTATAAATAACAGGTCAACCCACGTCAAGCCGCTCAGACATGTCTTGCTTTAAAGCCTCAAGAGACGTCACATCCATGAATTTAAATTCTGAGGAACAACGTTTCAAGACTTTTGCAACATGGCCAGTGCCTTTCATAAACCCTCAAGCCTTGGCGGCCGCTGGCTTCTACTATTTAAAAACAAGAGATGAAGTGAAATGTGTCTTTTGTCCCATCATCATAGACCAATGGCAGGAGGGTGATGAACCCATGCAGGAACATCGGCGCTGGTCACCCACCTGCCCCTACCTGTGTAGAATGGAAGTGGGAAATATACCCTGTCATTCAAGCTATCCCTCACTTGTGTCTCTAGGTAATGAAAAAACAAGTTACGATACGTGTGGACTGTATGGTGTCCATGGTGCTTCGGTGAGCAGGTCACCATCAAAAACGCCTAGTTTAGAGACATTGGGACATCATCGGTGTTATGGACGTTACAAACACAAGAGACTATATTGTTGTATCAGTTGGTATCGTCCTTATCCCAAAGTGACGTAGGCCTGTAAGACGTGTTATGATAATAAAATGATGTAATTCTTAAATTCTTATTTTTTCATGTCCCCCTGTCCTACCCTAACCTCAATTTGAAACTAGCATGGCAGGTAAGTCCATGTCAAGATCGCAATTTAGTGGTCGATCGTCAGTCAGTCGTCAGTTAAACTTGGTCCAGGCAAGTGGCAACATGTTGCGCACACTCATTGTGGATTGCCAAGGGTTTAAAATTGGTGACAACAAATTTATATTTAAACAAGTGGCCATGATCGATTGTACCACGTTTTGGATATCGCAAGCTACGCATTTGCTATTTAAACCGCCCCATGCTTTGATTTGTTGTGTGAAAAAGACCGTAAACAAACCCAGTGGATTGAAAATCATAGGCAACTAGACTGGAATCAAGGAACCATTTCCTATAAATATTTGGACGTGGTCATGAAAGCACACTTGTCCTCGGCCAATGTGGTATTTGTGAAAGGTAATGAAAAACGTCAATGGTTGCAACCAATTTTGGCGTTTTACTGTCAATGTATCGACCTCATGGAGTTGGGCTGCCCCTCCCTGCAAACGCTCATGGATACTTGTGACTGTGGCAACATTACACATACAGCCCTATCGCATGCGTGGCATCTCTTTCATTCGTTAACCACCCATGCCTGCTGGGAGTTGTTGAAAAAAATTATAACTCAAAATTTACCTGTGAATGACGCCAGTGAGGTATCTACAAGCGAAGTGTAAACATCTATAACACGTGATGCCATGGAGAAAGGCAATGCTACGGACAAAGCCATTGGCAAGTTCTATGTGTGCAAAAAGAAACTAGACAGTTTTACCAAAGAGGAACTCTTGGCGCTCCCCAAGTCGCTCATTTATTATGTGGCCGCCAACGCGGTGAAAGAAATCTGGCAACATGTACCAAATCATGGACTCAAGACCCTGTGTTGAGTGAATTGCAACCATGTACGGATTACGATCACCATAAGCAAGTGGCCAAGGCAAAAATACCGTCTATGCGTCAGTGCACGACTTGCCAGCTAGTGAAACTGTATCACGGTCATAAAAGTCCGTGTAAAGACTTTGTTGAATCATTCCACGAGTGTCATGGCGAGAAAAAGCAACATCAACAACAACAAACACAAACATCGTCCACAGAGGAGGAGGAAGACCAAACCTTTTTACCATCGATGGAAAAGGATATGCCAGACCTGTACTGGCAATGGCGTCATTGACAAAGTGATTCAATACTTACGTTTCGAAATCCATCTTCCAGGTTATCGTTTTGTGGCCCTGGAACTCATCTTGAAAAACGTTTGCAGCGTGGTGATGTACCCATTAATCTTTTGGATCTAGCATGCAAAGAACATGACCTTTCTTATCGCCATAGTCATCCTGGTTTAAGACATGTGGCAGATAAATTGTTATTGAAAAAAGCTAAACAAAGTTTCACATCCTGTGATGCTTCAGTGGGTGAAAGGATGGCAGCCCTGATTGTGATGAATGCTATGAAAGGAAAGTTGATGATGCATGGACATAAACATTGAGGAATGGAGGAGTGAGGAATTGGGATGTGTTTGTATTCTATTTTTCATTTGTCAATCCCCTTATGGTTATGAAATAAAAACAAAGGTTTACCAGAGCACGATGTTTTGTGTTTTTATTATTTTTAAAATCATGATGTTGATGGCTGATTTCTCATTTTCACATTTCACACATTGCCATTTAGCCAATTTGCAATTTACAGTTTTTGAAAACGTTCGTTTTAAGTTTAGCGTTTTTGATGATATGGATTTTTCCATTTTTGTCGATGGCACTTTTTAAACAATGTCCGTTTGAAGTTTTTTGTGTTTTCAAATTCTCACATGGCCATTTCCAGTTTTTAAAAATGTCCGTTTTAAGTTTTGCTGTTTTTTGGTGATATGGAAACATGGATTTTCCATTTTTCTGTTTTCAAATTTTTCCCTTTGGTATATGTTGAAAGTTGAGATTTGTCAATGATGTTGATGCGAGTGCTTGACAATGGCGATGCTGCAGTGAGTTTATGGCATTGCGGAAACGTCAAGGTCTAAGACTACTGCAGGTAAGACTGCTTTAACAAAAATAATGTCTATTGTCTGCCACATTTCAAAGAATACAAAACCATTGAAAACAAAATGAGTATATAAGCGACCATTTACCCCTCCCCACCCACTCAACCTCACCGTGTTTGCTCTGGACAAACAAACACACCAGCTTTCTCTCTCTACTCATACATTCACACCTGTATTTGGGATCAAATACAACCACTTTCTTTATTCCCAAAACCACATTCTCAACATGCACACTCATCCCAAAAGAACTTTTTAGTTTAACATTTATAATGTTACGGCTGTGAGTTTGTTTCATCGCTCGCCGCATGAGTCACAACTGCCCCAGGGCTGGGCTGCTCGGCCTCAGTGTATTGCGTGCGCCTTATGCAACAGGACTACTAGGACAAGGGGATGGTCCAGAATATTCGTGACTGAGCCTGCGATGGAAACCTCGAGAAGCCGTGAACCCTGGATGGGTCTAGAAGCATTTATTGAGTCACCTGCCTGCTATATAAGAGCGACCTGTCAAGCAGCAGTTGTTGTTGTGTTTTACGAGCTAGTGTGAGCGTTTATCCTGAGCGACAGAAGTGTGGTGACTTGCGAAACCCCTAGTGAAGCCGTTTATCTTGACAGCAAGGAAGTGAGAAGCATACAGGGGACTGCCTGTGTTTTGAGTGAGTGTGATTTCACTGAGCGTCTGAGATATTGTGGTTACGAAATCCAGTGACATTGTTTCCCACCTCGTGAACAGCGAAGCTGCGTGTAGCAAGTTATCGTAAGTAACTGTAATTTGTGTACAAAAGGAAGAAGTTGCATGTAGTTCTGTCAAGGCCACCAGGCTCATTAGCGGGAGGATTAACTTCTGTGGCTCATTGACAAGTGAAAGGGGAAGTGTTCTCGACTTGAGGAAACTGGAGTAAGGTTCTAATTGCTTGTAATTGCTGATGAGTAGTGTAACTTTATGGCCGAAATAAAATTAATTATTTATTTAAAAGGAACATCCTGTGTTGTGCTTTCTACCCACCGTAATCCAGTTAACAAAAGTGCCACTAGGGGTGGCACGTAACAACTGGAGTCAGAAGCCGGATTACGTACTCAAGCACAACACCTGACGGTCCTGGTTTCAAAACCCGAGCAGGTCATTTTCTCTAATTTTCCTTTGAGTGCATGCCCTTTACAAGACAAACAACTAAAATGGAGGCACAATTGGCAGCATTGCTAGAAAAGTTAAGTGGCATGGAAACCAAAATTAGAAGACGGCCCGAAGAAGCTAGAAGACAGCCAGAAGAAGATGGAAGACGGTCAAAATAAGTTAGTGGAGGACCTGAAGAAGATGGAAGACAGCCAGAAAAGTTTAGCCGAGGACCTAACTTCCAAATTAGAAGACGGTCAGAATAAGCTAGCAGAGAACCTAACCGCCAAATTTCTGGATGGCCAGAAAAATCTGGAAGAGTGTCTGCTGACAAAATTACAGGAAAGTCGAAAGAATTTGGAACAGGGTCTGCGTCAGAAAGTCAACACCATCTGCCAGGGCCTACGTGAGGAAGTCACAGCAGTAGAAAAGAAGTTCGACGCCTTACAGGAGGAAGTTGCCGAACTGCGCCAACACCCACTGACGGGGGTGGAAGAAAAATTCAACGCTTTACAAAAGAAAATTTCTGAGCTGAACCAACGCCCATCGACGGGGATGGAAGCGAGATTCAACACTCTTCAAGAGGAAGTTGCCGAGCTGCGCCGACGCCCGCCCACAGGTACACCGGGAATATCAGGATCGGGACAGAGCAGAGTGACAGCCCCAACCTTCGACGGAAAGGTCCCGTGGAGCACCTATTTACGTCAGTTCGAGGCAGCCTGTTCAATAAACAACTGGAACAGCACGGAAAAGGCTACAGCTCTCATTGTAGCGCTGAGAGGGGACGCCCTTAACGTCCTTCAGGCCATCCCGACTGGATCCCAGGACTACGCTTCACTAATCGCCCATATGGAGTCCCGATATGGAGATAGCCATCTTCAGCAGGCCTACCAGATGCAGCTCCGGACCCGGGTTCAAAAGAACGCGGAAACCCTGCAGGAGTTCGAGATGGACATCGCACGTCTCGTAAGGCTCGCCTACCCAACAGCGCTGGCCGACTTTCTGGAGCAGATAGCGACGCAGACCTTCACCGACGGGCTACGGGACCCGCACACTCAACTGGCGCTGTGACTCGCGCGCAATAAGACCCTGGCAGATGCGCTGAGCCACGCACTTGAGTTCGAGACGGCAAAGCAGGTATCTAGAATGCGCGCGCGGGTGCGTCAAGTGGACGTCGACGAACCAGCCAAAGCCAACAAGACCAAGCCCCTGGCCGATGAACTGATGGAGGCGCTAGGCCGGTTCTTCAAGAGTCGGAGTACCACCAACAAAAACGTAGCCGAAGGACATCCGGAGAGGCGGCCCGGAAGAGGACTACCGACCTGCTGGACCTGCCGTAAGAGAGGCCACCTGAGCAAGGACTGCAGTGATCGCCGCCGCCAAGGGTTTCCGTCGGGACAGTCAGTCGTAGGGAAACCGCGCGGCCCAGGAAAGCAAGTATCAGCCAGCCTTGGGGGGCAAAGGTTGGCTTGTGACAGTCGTCAAGCCCCGGCAGTCCAAGTTCGTGTGACGAAGTAACGGAGGGACAATAGCAGCCTGATGGTCGACGGAGTCATCAACGGAGTGAGCTGGCCCATGCTAATCGACACGGGAGCATCGAGGACCATCGTCAGCCCCACCGAGATACCGAAGTGGAGAGTGCAACCCACACAAAGGAACCTCCAGCTAATAACCGCGACCGGAGGGACCGCACCGGAACATGGCGAAGCATCACTGGAGTTCGTCATTGGTCGACGGGCGATAAAGCATCCAGTGCTTGTGGCTGACGTATCAAATGAAGTGATCATCAGACTGGACTTCCTGGACCAGAACAACATCATCTTGGATCTGAGTACCAACACTCTGCACTTCGGAAGTGAGGAACTTGCTTTGCAACCAGCACACGAGGCCGTCGCCGCACGACGAGTAAGGCTGAGAGAGGACGTCATTGTTCCCGCCAGGATGGAAGTCAGCGCTGCCGTAATTGTCTACGGAACAGCTGAGGGAGTGGCGGCTGTCATCGCGCCAAAATATGAGGACATCCAGACAAAAGTATTGCTAGTTGCCAAGACTCTCATCAACACGACGTCTCGGCCGTACGTCCGCCTGTCCAACGTGAACGACTACCACATTACGGTTCACCGCGACACCAACCTAGGAGTCTGCGAGCCAGTTACCTGGATTGCCCGCATCACAGATACGACGGATGGACACCTGCAGACGGACAACCGAAGAAGACGCACACTGCCAGAAGAACTACAGAAGCTGTACCGAGGATCCCAGGACCATTTAGACGAGGAACAATCACGCCATCTTCAGGACCTGCTACGCGAATTCCAGGACGGCTTCTCCGTAGGGAGAAAAGACTTCGGCAGGACAAGCTTGGTCCAGCACAGAATCGACGTTGGGGACAGCGCACCGATTAGGGCCCCATTCCGACGTTTCCCGCTCGCCAAGCAAGCCGAAGTCGACCGGATGGTAGAAGAGATGAAGGAGCAAGGGGTGATCGAGCCATCACATAGTCCTTGGAGTTCTCCGGTCATCCTAGTGAAGAAGAAGGACGGTTCCACCATGTTCTGCGTGGATTACAGGCGAATGCATGACGTCACGAAGAAGGACAGCTACCCTCTACCCAGGATCGACGACACCCTGGACACCATATCAGGGTCGAGATGGTTCTCCACCTTGGATTTGAAGAGTGGCTACTGGCAGGTGGAGGTCCACCCTAAGGACCGCGAGAAAACTGCGTTCTCTGTGGGCAGCGGGCTCTGGCAGTTCACCGTCATGCCATTCGGCCTGTGCAACGCCCCTGCGACCTTCGAAAGGCTAATGGAGTCCATTCTGAGGGAACTACACTGTAAGACTTGCCTGGGCTACCTAGACGACGTCATCGTTCAGGGGAGAAGCTTCGAGGAGCACTACAGCAACCTGAAGGAGATCTTGTTGAAGCTACGGGCTGCCCAGCTGAAGTTGAGCCCCAAGAAGTGTCAGCTCTTCCAGAAGCGGGTCCAGTACCTTGGGCATATCGTCTCCGAGGAAGGGGTGCGCACCGACCCTGAGAAGACCGCAGCTGTGAGAGAGTGGCCAGTTCCGAAGGACAAGTCCCAACTACGAAGCTTCCTGGGACTCTGCACTTACTACCGTCGCTTCGTGAAAGGATTCGCCGACATCGCCAAACCTTTACATCGACTGACTGAGAAGGACCAACTCTTCACGTGGACAGCAGAATGCCACAGTGCCTTCAAACAACTCAAGCAGGCTCTGTGCACCGCACCCATTCTGGCCTACCCCAGACCTGGAACAAGGTTCATCGTCGATACCGATGCCAGCGACTTTGGCATAGGGGGAATCCTGTCGCAAGTAGTGGACGGCGAGGAGAGAGTAGTGGCCTACTTCAGCAATGCCTTGTCAAAGCCAGAAAGGAACTACTGCGTCACCAGGAAGGAGCTGCTCGCCATCGTGAAGACCATTGAACACTTCCACAAGTACCTGTACGGGCAAGAATTTCTCGTCAGGACCGACCATGCATCCCTGCGGTGGCTCCTGAACTTCAAGCAGCCCGAGGGTCAACTCGCGCGGTGGTTAGAGAGGCTTCAACAGTACAACTTTGAGATTCAGCACAGGAAAGGCCAACTGCATTCTAACGCCGACGCCCTGTCACGAGGACCGTGCCCCGAAGACTACACCTTCTGTGCCCGAAGGGAGGAGAACACCGGGATACAATGCCGAAGGACTACCGTGGAACTTCAAGGGAGCTGGAGCCGCGAATCTTTCATGCGGGCACAAGCAGAAGATGATGACCTGGGACTGATAGCCGAATGGAAGGGGGCCTGTGTCTCCAGACCCGGGTGCAACATTGTGAGTGACTGCAGCCCAAAGTTTAAGTCCTACCGGGCGCAGTGGGACTCGCTGGTTGTGAGGGATGGCCACATAAGCCGTACCTGGGAGAGCACCGACGGGAAGACATCTCGGGAACAAGTCGTCGTTCCAAAGGCTATGACGGAGGAAGTCCTGAAGGAAGTCCATGGAGGATCATCTGGTGGACACCTAGGGATAATGAAGACCCTGGAGAAGCTGAGAGAGCGGTTCTACTGGATCGGATGCCGAACTGACGTAGAGAACCACTGCGCGAGGTGCCACGATTGCGCAGCCAGCAAGGGCCCAGGACGAAGACGACGGGGTCCACTGAAGACCTACAGCGTGGGCGGCCCCATGGAGAGAGTGGCCATCGATGTTGCTGGGCCATTCCCATTAAGCGAGGCAGGGAACCGCTACATATTGGTCGTCAGCGACTACTTTACCAAATGGCCGGAGGCGTATGCGCTCCCTAACCAAGAAACCGCGACGATTGCAGAGACTCTGGTGAAGGAATTCGTCAGCCGGTACGGAGTACCCCTGGAGGTGCACTCCGACCAAGGGAGGAACTTCGAGTCGCAGGTGTTCCAGAACCTATGCCAGCTGCTGGGAATCCGGAAGACAAGGACAACGCCGCTACACCCTCAGTCCGACGGGATGGTAGAGCGATTCAATCGCACCATCGAGAACCATCTCCGAATAGTCGTCATCGAGCACCAGAGGAATTGGGACAAACATCTTCCACTATTTCTCCTGGCCTACCACGCCACCGTGCATGAAGCCACCGGGTGCACACCAGCCCGGGGCATGTTTGGGAGAGAGCTCCGTCTACCTGTCGATCTTGCATTCGGCCGACCTGGGAATGATCCGGTCCCGGTAAGCCAGTATTGTCAAGAACTGGTCGACTGACTGGAGGACGTGCACGCGTTCGCGAGGAGGAAACTGCCGATCGAGACTGACCGAATGAAGACCCGATACGACCAGCAGACGGATGCTGGCGGATTCCACCAGGACGACCTGGTCTGGCTCTTCAACCCATTACGGAAGAAAGGCCCGTCACCCAAACTGCAGAAGACCTGGGAGGGCCCGTACCGAGTCGTGAAACGGATCAACGATGTCGTCTACAGGATCCAGCGGAGCCCGAGGGCGAAGATGAACATAAGTGCATCGAGATCGCCTGGCAGCCTAAGGAGGGACACAGACGGACCAATGATTGATCGGGACGATCAGCCTTTTAGGAAGGGGGTGCTGTTACGGCTGTGAGTTTGTTTCATCGCTCGCCGCATGAGTCACAACTGCTCCAGGGCTGGGCTGCTCGGCCTCAGTGTTTTGCGAGCTCCTTATGCAACAGGATTACTAGGACAAAGGGATGGTCCAGAATTTTCGTGACTGAGCCAGCGATGGAAACCTCGAGAAGCCTTGAACCCTGGATGGGTCTAGAAGCATTTATTGAGTCACCGGCCTGCTATATAAGAGCGACCTGTCAAGCAGCAGTTGTTGTTGTGTTTTACGAGTTAGTGTGAGCGTTTATCTTGAGCGACAGAAATGTGGGGACTTGCGAAACCCCTAGTGAAGCCGTTTCTCTTGACAGCGAGGAAGTGAGAAGCATACAGGGGACTGCCTGTGTTTTGTGTGAGTGTGATTTCACTGAGCGTCTGAGATATTGTGGTTACGAAATCCAGTGGCATTGTTTCCCAGCTCGTGAACAGCGAAGCTGCGTGTAGCAAGTTATCGTAAGTAACTGTAATTTGTGTACAAAAGGAAGAAGTTGCATGTAGTTCTGTCAAGGCCACCAGGCTCATTAGCGGGAGGATTAACTTCTGTGGCTCATTGACAAGTGAAAGGGAAAGTGTTCTCGACTTGAGGAAACTGGAGTAAGGTTCTAATTGCTTGTAATTGCTGATGAGTAGTGTAACTTTATGGCCGAAATAAAATTAATTATTTATTTAAAAGGAACATCCTGTGTTGTGCTTTCTACCCACCGTAATCCAGTTAACAAAAGTGCCACTAGGGGTGGCACGTAACAATAATTTACCTTACAAAAAATAATTAGATACTAGTTATTAATGTTACTAAAAAAATACTTTTACTTATTTCATATTTACAAAAAACTACAACTTCGTACAGCTTTAGAAGAATCAAGCTATTTACTAGTCAATTTTTTTAAATAAGGTTGCATAGAACTTTTTTAAAGAGCAAAAGGTCCAAGTGGGTTGCCACTATTTACAAAATCTACTATTTACAATGATAAAAACCAATATCTACAAAATACGAAATCTACAAGTTACATAAAGCTGTGTCCCTAAACGATTAAACAATGAAATCACACCTCCTCCTCCTTGCGATCATAACCCCAGGGTAGGCTAGTGAGCAGGTCATCAGCCCACACACGTTTGTAATCCATGGAGGCGAGGGTGCGTTTTCTCTGTTCCACAAGGTACAAATGAAGGTTGCTGGATTGTATCCAGCACTGTGTATGAGATATAGCTTTGCCAGTGCGTAAAACCACTAGATAGTCATCAACACGTAGCGATTTTACCACTGCTCGACCTACACCTTGCTCTTTTGGCTTCCTTACAGTCGAGTGTGCGGTAAGCATACATTTTTGAGGCCAAACCTACGAATTCCGTCATAATGGAATCACCGCATTCATCTTTTAAAACGCCCATTACCTTCTTGTTTTTTTATGGGCAGCTGAAACACGTTGTCAGCGCTATAGCAAGAGGTGTCGAACCAGTCACTATGCTGCCTCGTGACGTCATAGGGGTTGCAGTGGCAAATGTGGTAAATGAATGAGTCCGTGTCCATATACAAAAGAGAGACGTCCACAAAATGGCGTTTGGCAAACTCATAGTGGAATCGATACATGACCGATTTGGAAAAGTCTAAAATGACTTGGCCCAAGTAAATGGGCTTATCCATGGTCACGCTGGTCTTACTCAAATCAATAGTGGCTAAATCCTCATCGATAATGTTGATCGACTTGAAATTTGGCGTGGCAATGTACCGCCGGGCACCCCAATGCCCCTCCCAGACATTAACCAATTTAATGTCACGGTATTTGCGAACATTCTCCATGGACTTGCCATAGATGCAGTTGTTCATTAATTTGAAAAATTAATTTTAAACTGCTGTGTTGCCATTTGTCGGTGCTCTGTGGTGAGTCGCATGTATGGCTCAAGCCATGCTTTTTGAGCAAAAGAAATACCCCTGTGGATTTTCTTCAACACCAAGCCTTGGGCGAGGCATTGGACCAACATTTGGATATGTAGCACATACCGATTTTTGTTGTAAAGTGTGCCCATGAGTTTTTCAATTTTCACTTTACTGTCAGGGGGAACCATTTGCTCAAGACATAATGGGAAATCGGCATATTCATCATACAAGGATGAGGGATATTCATTATCCACTTCTAGCACATATCCACGGCCTGTTTATTGGCTAGCCATGTTCACATCAAATTCTGACACTTGTTTGTCTGTCAGCCAAGCAAACTTCCCATAAGGCTAAGGCTGACTCATGGTGTAACCATACAAATTATTCACGTCATAGCACATTAAGTACGATTCTGGTTTGTCTGGAGAATAATCAGGCATGTAGACATTGTTCGCTTCGGCATGGCGCTGGTTAAACGACACAAAGCCGCCACGAATGCCCTTTTCAAAAATAGAACCATGTCTACATCAGTGAGTAAATCCAATATTCCACTTGAGTGTATTTCAAAGCGGCATCGAACGAGAGCCCAGGACTCGTATAATATTGAGCGGGGTCAAGACCGTAAATGTGTTGACACAACTCACGAATTTTTTCAAACACATCGGTGAGCATCAATACATCCAGTTTTAGGTAATGCAAAGCATATTCACTTAGCGTCTTCATGTCAAACACTCGCCAAACTTGACATGCATGTGCATAGTATTCATCGGAAACGATACTGCGTGTTAGTTTCGAGTAAAATTTCTCTTGTGGTGGGAGTTTTCTTTGCTTTAACACGTCCCAGCTGTTGCAGAAATCATACGGGAATATACCTTTCCGAATGCACAATTGAAATAGCTCAGGATCATTAAAATGCATTCTAGTATTTTTAATTCCTCCTCATTCAAGCCATTCACAAGGCTGTCTAGCGAGGATGCCATAAACTTAAAGGAATCTAAAAATCGAATTCAAAAGTCGCTCAACCACCATGTCAGGGCTGTAAAACGCTCATGGTTTTGGGGGATAATGGTAAACGAGCCCTTGTTGTCATGACCCAATTATCGAATCAAAAACTGAATGTCATAATTCGCCAGATTGTGGAAAAAGACACTGATGAAACGAGGAGCTGGAAAGTTCAAGTTGCATTTACTATGCGCAGCTCCACGAAACTCCCCCGTAAAGTGCGAGTGGTGTCTGACTTTTTCCTCTTCACTTAAAATAGGCTCTTCGCAAATATGGCATGTCGTGGCATGCTCATACTGCTGCTGCTGTTCTGGAGATAGGCTCATGGGTACTGGGTGGTCCAGTAATTCCTGTACATCATGAGCCAACTTGACAAGTTCCTCCAAGAACCATTTGACACAATCTGACCCCCTCACGGTATTTGTAAACGGATTGTGTGGGGTCATAGGCACACACCACATTAAATCCTATGGCAAAGGGTTCATGTTTTTGAATGGGTGTGGTTGAGCTGAGGGTGGGATCTGGTTCACATCCCGCCATGGGTGTAGTGAGAGCTTCGAAATCTGCTTACACCACATAGGGGACAGTGCCACGCTTGTGAATGTCCTTAAACTTTAACACAGTCTTGTCCCCTTGTGGCAATATCAATCTCACCGCTTCCTGAGTAACACAATCGACCCTATGACGTTCCAAAAGCGTAAGAGTGGTAAAATATTGCAAACAACGGTCACAAATGTGCTTCTTACCATCATGTTTGGACATTTGACTGCTTAGCATTCTACTCAAGCTTTTAATGAGGCAATAGTGATTCACCTCTCCATAAGACAGATATAAAAGATGAATGTGATGTCGTTTCGGTTCTTTTGTGGCATAAAGAGGACCCTCAATCTCATCACCATCAAGGCCATACACTATGAACGAAAAGTCCTGGTTGTCTTGTTCAAACCTATGGATCTCGGTTAAGTCCATAGGGAACGATACTCGAGTTAAATTTAAAGTTTGCTCCAATTCATCAAACTTGGCCTTGTACTTTGCTGGTCGACAACCATTATGTTGTACCGGCTGCAAATAGGCAGCCACAGACCACAGAAAGCAATCATTGTCATGGTTCTCAATATTCACCACTGCCTTTTTCGAAGCTATTGCTGGCGGTGTTTTAATATAGCTAGACCCAGCATTCAACGGATTGAAATGACAAATGTTGATTTGTAGATGATGAATTTTGTCCAAGACTAGACCACTCGGTCCTTGTTGCAGTTTATCAAATTTTGATAGCAAGGCATTCACCACATGGCTTTGATACCACTGTTCCAAATTATGGGCTATGAATAGCTCTTGCATTTTACTGCAAATATAAAATGTCTCTTTATACTCTACGTCCTTCTTTTTATATATGAAATCGCACACCAGTTCTGTATTCACCTTTAAAGCCGTATGCAACCTTTGCGCTGTACAAATTTCAATTTTAAAAATTTCAGAACAAGATTCTCAAAATTCTTTGGGAGTCAAATTATTTCTAACATTGACCACACGACCAGAGCACACACGCGATTTGAAACAACTGTTTAGGGTCTCCCAAGTTAACATATCCGCAGCAGTAAAAGACATTATTTTGAAAGAACACTCTCACCTGAGTTTTCAGCTGTAGACTGTTTGACAATGGTTCCACTCTAAAGCCACTTGGTTATCAGTTGTTGTGGCTAAAACAGTAGAGTATTTTTCTCCAAATATCTAAAAAGAAATAAAATAAACCATCATAAGTATATAAATTCCATATAGTTTATGCACGTCATAAACAAAACAAAATCAAACAGGTTATATATATAAAAACAAATCTCACCTTGACTTGTAATGCTTTGCTTTATTCCCGTCTCGTTAGCTAGTGTGGTAGTGGTTTCCTTTTCTAGCTGTCTGTCGTTCTCTCTTTTTCCATCTCTTTCCCACAGACACACAACAGGTAGGCTATACACGTTATCTGCAAACAAATAAATAAACATTTATTTATAACTTTAACAATCAATAAATAATTACTTGTAAATATATATATATAAATCAATAAATATATAAATGAATAAATACATAAATAAATACCTACCTCACAACAAAGTTAAGTATTTTCCACCAACACCAAAACTGTTAAACAAGACCAGGGGTTTCACGCAACGCAATGTGTTCAAAGGTATTCACCTAAGTGAGAGTGGAAATGATAACGACATGTTTTTATGTATGTTACGTTGCATGTATAATCATTTTTTCCCACGCTATCAACATTCTCTTATCGTGCACGCGGACAGATAACACCCGAGGTGAACACCTGTGCTAGGTCAAATTTCACATGAACTTGCATTTTGTCACGTACGAAGCAAACAGAATGTAACTTGTTTAGCCTACATGTGGTTTCACACATGTGTGCATGCATTTCGCTCTTCCCTGCCACCACGATTGTCAGATTATTTCACCTTCAAGCGTCCGCTGCGTCTTTGTCATTTTCCATTGAACCTGTTGTCATGTCAGATCAGCGCATTCCAATAAGCTCAAACGACATTCACCTCCTGCTCGTCTGCTCCTCTGCAAGTTTGTTTTCTGTACTCGCTTCAACCAACGTAGAACCATGTTCTCATCACCGTTTACACGTTAAAGGCTCTCTTCGGGGGGTAAAATGTCAGAAAAAAACGCACCCTCGCTCTGTCATAAACCGACCCGCCAAAATATCGATTGTTCTATTAAGCATGGTCATTGTGGTTAGCGACAGGTTCGTTAAAACACACACACACACCCAGCCGTATCGTCTCTCTCAACCACCACGCATCATGAACATTTTAAACAGGAAAAGAAAAATTAGATTTTTCCACATGTATGGCGTTAGGCCCTTTGTCAAAATGTCAAACATAGTTTCAAACAGGGGGCGTTAGCCCGAGTCCTAGGACACCTCGTACACGTCTCTAGCGTTATGGGTTTGCGAGATAAAGCAAAAAGTCTAAAATCATGGTTTTACCTCAACATGGTTTTTCATTCCTGCTCAACACGACCATCCTCGGCAAGAGGACGAAAAAAATGACACCTCGTACAAGTCTCTAGGCTTATTGGTTCGTGAGTTATCCGCAAAAATCACAAAAAACACTTGTTATCCCAAAATCGAGTTTCCAAATTTTTTAAAAAATATGACGAGTTCTCCATAGCAAAGAGGACGTCATCCCGAGTCCTTGGACCCCTCGTACACGCCTCTAGCATCATTGGTTCGCAAGATATAGCAAAACGTCTAAAATCAAGGTTTTTGCCACAAAAAACCATGTTTCCAGCTTTTCACCTTTTCGACACCTACATTTCCGTAAAGAGCGCAACGAGAAGAAAAAACGAATCCATGCACGCCCTCCTAGCATGACTACTTCCATTCCAAGGTCGCAGGGGCTCAAAACTTCCTAAGTGACCCAGCTCCCCCTTACCACACTACTGTCAGGTTTTTATCCTAGAGACTTGAAATTTATTTTTGGGGTAGAGGGCGTTGGGACCATTGATTTACCTCAAACAAACGTTTTTTGTAACCTCCTTAGTTTCCAAAATATAGGAATTTCAAAATTCGAGTGTTTTCAAAAAATCATAAAAAATAAAAAAGTTTTATTATAAAAAACAAGATGTTCAGTAAAGAACATATAGCCTACTTTCTCCTAAATGCATGGGTATTGTTATAACTCTTTGTCCTTTTCAAGGAGTATGATTGAATGTTGGTTGTAGTAGCTTGTTGAAATACAACGTGCTATAGGGATATTAAACATGAATATGAGGTGCCCTTTGCTAGTGCTACCTCAGTACCAAATTTCGTTCCATTCGGTTTCACCGTGTTCGAATTGATAAGGGGAATCGATTTTCACACAAAGATGGCCGCCATCCGCAAAATATTAGGCTGATGACCTATTAGTTTGGTCAAAGGATGCTCCCTCCATAAAGGTATGTTGTTGCTAAATTTGCTAGAGATCGGATGATTAGGCTAATCGTAATTTGATTTAAGCTTTGAACATTTGTGTGGCCGCCATTACGTTTCTGTCAATATGGCGGCGATATAAATCATGACACTGAGATGCCCTTTGCTAGTGCTATCTCTGTACCAAATTTCGTTCCATTCGGTTTCACCGTGTTTGAATTAATAGGGAGAATCGATTTTGACACAAAGATGGCTGCCATCCGCAAACTATTAAGTGAATGACCTATTAGATTGGTCAAAGGATGCTCCCTCCATAAAGGTATGTAGTTGCAAAATTTGGTAGAGATCGGATGATTAGGTTAATCGTAATTTGATTTAAGCTTTGAACATTCGTGTGGCCGCCATTACGTTTCAGTCAAGATGGTGGCAATATAAAACATGACACTGAGGTGCCCTTTGCTAGTGCTACCTCTGTACCAAATTTCGTTCCATTCGGTTCCACCGTGTTCGAATTAATAGGGGGAATCAATTTTGACATAAAGATGGCCGCCACCCGCAAGCTATTAGGCTAATAACCTATTAGATTGGTCAAAGGATGCTCCCTCCATAAAGGTATGTAGTTGCAAAATTTGGTAGAGATCGGATGATTAGGTTAATCGTAATTTGATTTAAGCTTTGAACATTCGTGTGGCCGCCATTACGTTTCTGTCAAGATGGCGGCGATATAAAACATGACACTGAGGTGCCCTTTGCTAGTGCTACCTCTGTACCAAATTTCGTTCCATTTGGTTTCACCGTGTTTGAATTAATAGGGGGAATTGATTTTCACACAAAGATGGCCGCCATCCGCAAACTATTAGGCTAATGACCTAGTTATTTGGTCAAAGGATGCTTCCTCTATAAAGGTATGTTGTTGCAAAATTTGGTAGAGATCGGATGATTAGGTTAATCGTAATTTGATTTAAGCTTTGAACATTTGTGTGGCCGCCATTACGTTTCCGTCAAGATGGCGGCGATATAAAACATGACACTGAGGTGCCTTTTATTAGTACTACCTCTGTACCAAATTTCGTTCCATTCGGTTGCACCGTGTTTGAATTAATAGGGGGAATCGATTTTCACACAAAGATGGCCGCCATCCGCAAACTATTACGCTGATGACTTATTAGTGTGGTCAAAGGATGCTCCCCCCATAAAGGTATGTTGTTGCAAAATTTGGTAGAGATCGGATGATTAGGTTAGTCGTAATTTGATTTAAGCTTTGAACATTTGTGTGGCCGCCATTACGTTTCCGTCAAGATGGCGGCGATATAAAACATGACACTGAGGTGTGCTTTGCTAGTGCTACCTTTGTACCAAATTTCGTTCTATTCGCATTCACCGTGTTCGAATTGATAGGGGGGGACAGACATTCAGAGTACACACACTCACACACACACAGACACACAGACACACACACACACAGACTCACACACACACATACACACACACAGACAGACACACTTTTTTCGCCCTGTGTTGATCTCATAAGTCTACTTTCATTTTTTGCAAAAATCGAAAGTAGGCTAATAAAGGAGTTCGAGTCCGTTCGTTTGAGCAATGGCACAACATTCTATCATGTTTGGTTTTCAAACTATCACCTCCTTTCGAAAACAAAAATTTTCAAAAAAAATATAACGAGTGGTCCATAGGAAAGAGGACATCAGCTCGAGTCCAACGACACCTCATTTGTCAACATCCGACCATGGGTTCGCCAGATGTGAATAAGCTAATAGTGTGTACTAACTTTTTGAGCACCTTGTGAGTTACAACTGTCACTACTCCACTACTCGACGACATCTTGGGTTTCTCGAAGAGCCCAGAAGAACACAAGCGCCAGCTACGATCCCTCCTTCACCGCCTCTCTGAGTATGGTATCTTAATTAACCCCACCAAGAGCGTCTTAGCCTCACCAAGAAAAACTTTTCTCGGGTATGAAGACACTGCCGTAGGGACAAGACCGCCACCTGACCGCATCACAGCACTGCAGAAGTTTCCACTCCAGCACACTGCACGTGACCTCAGACGCTTCCTCGGTATGATAAATTTCTACCGCCGCTTCCTGCCTTCAGCATCACAATATCAAGGTCCGCTCCATGCCGCAGTATCTAAATTATGTGGTTCACAACAAGTACCATGGACTCCAGAATTGGAAAATGCCTTTGTTACCTGCAAATCCAGCCTCACTCAAGCAACTCTCCTAGCACATCCCGATCAGCAAGCACCACTGGGACTATTCACTGATGCCTCCAACAACGCTATTGGATCCACCCTTCAACAATATGTGGAAGATACATGGCAACCCCTAGCCTTATTGTCCAAGAAACTTTCACCGAAACAAAGTGAATGACGAGCCTACTATCGCGAGTTACTCGCCATCTATGAAGCGATGCAACATTTCAGATATCTCTTGGAAGCTCATCAGTTCACTATATATACTGACCACAAACCACTGACTTACGCTTTCCAACAACGTCGCCACAAACTACCGCCTGTGCAGTTAAACCAGTTATCGTTCATTGCTCAGTTCACAACAGACATTCAGCACATTGAAGGCTCATCCAATGTTGTCGCAGATGCATTATTCCGCATCAATGCAATTACCAATACCACCTTGGACTTCTCCGCTTTGGCACGATCACAAGTAGGCGATACAGTACTACTTGATTTGCTGGATAGTGAGTCAGCACTTCGATTACAGCAAGTACAGATCCCAGGAACCAACATCACTTTGTTCTGAAATACTTCAACTAACCGACCCAGACTTTTCATCACTGCCCCTTTCCGCATACAAGCTTTCGACAGTGTTCATGGTCATCCTGTTACTAAAGCGACGACCCGTTTAGCATCCGAACGTTTTGTATGGCCTTACATGCAAAAAGACTGTCGCGCATGGACACAAGCTTGTCAAACATGCCAAACCTCAAAGGTTACACGCCATGTCAATACTCCAATGGGTAACTATTCCTTACCGTCTGCTCGCTTCCTACATATGCATCTAGACATCTTTAGTCCACTACCTCCGGCTAGTAACTTCCGATATTGCCTGACCATCGTAGATCGATTCTCCCGTTGGCCAGAAGTTTGGCCACTGGAACGAATAACAGCAGAAGACGTCGCTGAAGGATTCACTGCCTGCTGGATTTCTCGATTTGGATCACCTGTTCCTATCACCACTGATCAAGGACGTCAGTTCGAGTCCCATCTGTTCCAACAACTCGCGATTCTCACCGGAACCTCGCGATCTCGAACCACCAGCTGGCATCCCTGCGCCAACGGTATGGTAGAAAGATTTCACCGTCAATTGAAAGCAGCAATCATCTGCCACCCTGATATGTCCTGGCTGCAAGCCCTACCAATTGCCTTGCTTGGCATCCGCAGTGCATATAGAGAAGATCTTCATACATCCGCAGCTGAACTGATCTACGGAGAACCGATTCGTCTTCCAGGTGAAATGTTGTGTGCAACCACGAACAACAAATTCAAGGACACTACAAACTTTGTTGTGAGACTCTGTCAGCAAATGAATCGACTGCGTCCTACTCCAGCCTCCCATCATAACAAAAGACCCATCTTTATCTTCAAGGACTTAACCACATGCAGTCACGTTTACCTACGTGACGACACGGTACGCGGTGCCTTACAACCACCATATACAGACCCCTATCGAGTGTTAGACCGCTGCGGTATAACAGTGACTATTCAGATTCGAGACAAACCTGTCCGTGTCACTATCGACCGGATCAAACCAGCCTTCCTCCTGTCTGACAGTACATCCTTGGCCAAACCAGATGATATTCAGGATCAGCACATCGGCCAAAAGAACACTCTCAACGACAGCACAGCCTTACCACAAAATGCACCCCAAAACGGCAGTAAGTCCAGTAGTACAGGACTCACCACCACTCGCTCCGGCCAAAAATTCAGATTCCCGAAACTCCTTTCGCCATAGCTACCTCATCTCCGTGGGGTGCTGGTGTGGCGAAACCACAACACTTCTCCACAGCAGGAATCCAGAGCGAGCACCTCCTTTGTTACTGCCGATCTGGACTCAGGGAGGCAGGATCAAGGAGGGCATGCGAAGCAGTTATTATCTCTGGGGTAACCAGGGAGACAGTAATAAACAATGTACACTCGTTGTTCTTTGGAGTAGTATTGTACGAGACTAGCTTATATAACCAGGTCAAATAAACCAAGCAAAACTCACGTCGTAATTTATTACTACATATATATTTAATTCAAACAAAGTTCTCCAATGGATCTGCAGTAGTGACATCTACCTTCAACTAGTTGAACTATGGTATTGAGGGAGCGCGGCCAACTGGATGCGAGCTGCGCTCAATACCGGCCAGCGATGTTATTGAAAATGGCCTCTATTTGCCAATAGAGCGCTCTGCCAAGTATAGGTGCTGATCACTTTCGTGATGTTTTTAATGTGTTGTTTTCTTATGCCGCATTTGTCTGTCAAATGCTTTGAGACCACCGAACTATTAATGTATTTAATCACATTTATGTTTATAATATATAATGTAATTTTCGAGTGATTACTCGTAACAAACAAAATTTCTAAGACACATACCTCAGCCTGTTCATAGATGTTGACTCTCCGAGCCACAAGTTTACTACTGCCAAGTGTGCTTCTCGCCTAGCCGCTACGTGAAGGACTGTCGTCACATCTCCGCTTTAGCCAATCAGTCGCCGCCAGCCAGTGCTGATTTCTCGATTGTTCTACGCCCTATTTAAGAAGCGGTTCTCCTCTTCAAGATTCAGATCCAGTACAACCAGATCCAGTACAGATCCAGTACAACATTACCGCATCACTTCATGGTATCTTCCAAAGCTTCGTTCCATGGGGCAAATACCTGACGGTATTCTACAGTAAGACGGTGTACTCAGCACGTCACATCGATACGCTGGAGATTACTACGCATCAATGTCACAACTAGATGAGCTGTTGCAAGGCTCAGATTACAGTTCTCACCGCTACGCAAGATGAAAGCTTGCTTGTTACTTTCGCTCTTCAGTGTACTTTGGTTCTAAAGAAGAAACCTTCTTCAAGCCGATACTTTATTTCGAGATGCTGGACATCGCAATCACATAGTACAGTGTTCTACAAACTACAACTACCACACCAGCAAGCTCTGGCCACGGCCGACCTGCAGCAATGAACCTCTCTAGTCAACATGAATAGCATCGGAAGATAAGTTACGTTCTTTTATTCTCTATTTTTATCAATAATCTTATATGTTTTAATGGTTTTAATATTGCTTGCAAGTGCAATTGTTTTCAAAATAGTGTGTCTTTAAAATGAACTCTTGTGAATAGCACCAAGTTGTGCCAACCTACTAATTTTTAAACCCAAAGGGTTTCCAGTAATGTATAGAATTTATCACTTGTGTCAAACAACAAATAAAGTTTATATTATGTTAATGCTTAAATGTTCAGTGTTAAATTTAGACTTAAAGTTGAGGATAAAGAACCAGGCCGCACTCCCCTAGCCCAAAATATTCAGTCTAATAGCTTCTTTCACAGTAGTTATTTTGTCCAGGCATTTGCCTGATGCTTTCTCCCGTTTATGAGAACGAACGTGGGCTGTTCTTCACATAACCATATGGAGCCGATAACCGGGAGTGCGTTTGGTAAACATTTGTTGAAGCAAGTCTGTAGATTGAACCTTTCTCAGAAATTAATATTTAAACTAATTAACAAAATTTTTCTCTCATACTGAACATTAAGTGTATAAATTGTTCAAAAATTGTGATTTCTAATTCTTTTGGAAAGTTTCAGCTCGGAGTTCATGTTTGGCACTGGAAGAGGAAACACAAAAACAAGTTCCACATTTAACCGTTGGAAAGGCTGCTTTCTCTCTCTTCTGGCAGGCTGTTGTACGAGTTCACAGGGAAGTCGTGAGTACTTTCACAACAAACTTTCACAATGCCAATGGACGAAAAACTCATTAATGCGAGGGCTTCGGTCAAGGGCAAACTCACGCGTTTTCGCACTTTTCTATATGAGCTTACGGAAAAAGAACGTAATAGTGACATAATTTCTCAAAGACTGAAAGGTTATGAACAGGCCTTTGAAAAGTATGACGAGATCCAAAGTAATATTGAGACACAATATCCCGACCAGCAAAGTTATCGCTCCGAGGTTGAAAATTTATATTATAAGGGGTTTGCAGACGCAAAGCAGCTTTTAAGAAGTTTAACATTGCGGGAAAAGCAGGAGAAAACTCCTTCAGAATCTTCTTCTTTTCCTTCCCGTGTTATATTACCGAAAATAGAATTACCTAAATTTACCGGAGATGAAGCTACATGGGAACCATTTTTTGAATTATTCAATTCATTGATTCACGAAAACGATTCTCTTCCTTCAATACAGAAGTTTCATTATTTGCGTTTGTCCTTGCAAGGCAACGCACTCAAACTCATCCAAGAGCTTACGTTGACAAATGAAAATTATGAAGTAGCTTTGGCACTTCTCAGAGATCGGTTTGGGAACACTCGTTTAAAAACTCAACGTCATATACAGGGTTTATTCAATTTACCTATGGTTCAAGCTGATAATCTTGCCTCGCTTCGTAATCTGATCGATGCTGCAGAACTTCATATTCGTGCGCTTGCCAATTTGGACCAACCAGTTGACCATTGGGATCTATTTTTGATTCATCTTATTTCTGTTAAATTAGACACTAAAACTTTAAAAGATTGGGAAGCAGATCTGTCGCAACATTCATTGTGTACCTATGAAGCTATTATTAAATTCTTAAAGGCGAAATGCCAAATTCTCTCTGCTGTAGCCAGCCAAAAGAGTAGCTCTACCTTCAAACCTCCCTCTAATAGTAAGGACATCAGCCCCACTCATAGAGTGCTAAGGTCACATGCCTTTTCTACAAATATTCGGTCTTCCAATCAAGCACAAGCTTGTGTTTTGTGTCAACAACCGCATAACTTGTACCAGTGCGCTCAATTTAAATCTTTATCTGTGGATGAAAGACGCAAATTAATTACCACCCACAAGCACTGCTTCAATTGCCTATCAGGGACACATATGATAAGCAATTGTCATTCTGAACGGTTATGTTTTCACTGTAAAGCAAAGCATCATACTCTCCTGCATAGACATGAAAGATCGCGGTCATCAGCAACCAATAGTTCATCCGCTAAATCTAATTCTGAGACTTCGCCGAATAACGCTCAGTCTTTTACTCAAAGCTCTATTTCGTTCAGTAAAACTCAAGTTTTATTGTCCACTGTCCAAATTCTAGTGAAGAATGTACACGGAAAATGGGTTTCTGTAAGAGGATTGTTAGATAATGCTGCAACTAACAATTTTATCAGTGAATCGCTAGTTCGCAAGTTAGGTCTACAAATATGCCCCACTTCTATAGAAGTTACAGGAATTAATGGTTCCAAATCGCAATCTCTGAGTTATGCTAAAGTGGATGTAAAAGATTCCAATAATCTCGGCATTCATTTAAATTTAGATTTTTTAATTATCAATTCCATAGGTAATGACACCCCCATTACTTCTTTTCAAGTCCAGGGTTGGAATATTCCGCATCATTTGCAACTTGCAGATCCGAATTTCAACAGAGCTTCATCTGTAGAAATTCTTTTAAGTGCCAGCATTTTTTGGCAATGTTTACATCCAGAAAAGGTTAAAGTTGCCCGTGATGTTTTCTTTCGTAGAACTGATTTTGGTTGGATTGCCACTGGGCAAATATACCGCAACCCCGTTCAACAAAGATCTCATTGTTATTTTGTTGGTGCTGATTTAAATCAAGAATTAATTAAGTTCTGGGACATTGAGGATATTCAAGTTACCTCACCTCATTCTCGCAATAATGAGATCTGTGAAACACACTATGTAGAAACCACTGTTCGCACTACTGAAGGCAGATTCGTGGTTACTCTTCCTCGCATTTTTAACCCCCCTGTTATTACAGAATCACATTCCAGAGCTCTCAAAGCTTTATTCGCAATTGAAAATCGCTTTAAAAAGGATGCTCTCTTAAAAACTCAGTATACTTCCTTCATGGAAGAATACGAATCAGCGAATCACATGGAAGTAGTTCCAAAATCTGAAGAAATTAGTAATCCTCCTAAAGAAATAGTATATCTTAATCATCATCCGGTTTGGAAAAATTCTTCCACCCGAGAACAGATAAGAGTAGTTTTTAATGGGTCATCTCCAGATGCTAATGGTGTTTCTCTCAATGACACTCTGCATTCTGGACCCGCTATTCAGACAGATCTTACTTCAGTTTTACTTAACTTTCGTCTATTCCCCATTGCTGTTCTTGCTGACATCAAGCAAATGTATAGGCAAATTCTAGTAAATTCAGAACAACGTGATTTGCAAAGAATTTTGTGGCGAGATGACAATGCAAAACCTATAAAAATATTTCGTTTAAGAACAGTGACATACGGTCTCAAGCCGTCTGCGTTTCTCGCAATACGATCTCTTCACATGTTGGCCGAACAAGATGGTCATCTTTTTCATCCTCTAGCTTCTGAAGTTTTGAAAACTGCATTTTATGTAGATGATTTTCTGTATTCCTTTTCTAGTATTTCTGAAGCACTTCGTGTTTGTGAAGATTTAAACTCTCTTCTTTCCGGTGGTGGGTTTACCCTTCATAAGTGGAACTCGAACTCAACCGACTTTTTATCTAACTTTTCACAAGTAACTCCTGTTGACCAATGTGTTGCGCTTCCTACTGAGGAATCAGCTATTAAAACCTTGGGTGTTTTTTGGTCTCCTTCTTCAGATACCTTTTCCTATCAGGTGCACTTATCTGAGTTTCACCCTCGAACGAAAAGGCAATTATTATCAGAAATAGCAAAAGTTTTTGATCCATTGCAGTACATTGCTCCGGTGGTTATTACTGCAAAAATTTTCTTGCAAAAACTTTGGTTATTGAAAATTGGTTGGGATGAACAGGTACCCTCCCCCCTTTTGGATGAGTGGTTGAAATACCGCAAGAGTTTGTTAGATCTTTCTCAAATTTCTATTCCTCGCACTTTAATTTCGGACCTTTCATATCAGTATTTCGATTTGCACATATTTGCAGATAGTTCTGAAAAGGCATATGGTTGCTGCGCCTACTTAGTAGGCCGCCCTTCCAATACTTTACCCGGATTTTCCAATTTAATTTGTGCAAAATCAAAGGTAGCCCCACTCAAATCCATATCTTTGCCTAGATTGGAATTATGTTCTGCTGTAATGGCTGTGGAATTAGCCAGTAAATTAAAAATCAGTTTAAATTTGAAATTTTCGAGCACATGGTTTTGGAGTGATTCTTCCATCGTGTTAGCTTGGCTTTCAAAACCTTCTTCACATTGGACCACTTTTGTGGCTAATCGCGTTTCTAAAATACAAGAGTTGTCTCATTTTGACCAATGGAATCATGTTCCGGGGAAGGAAAACCCCGCTGATATAATTTCACGTGGCTGCTTGCCCAAGAAATTAATTTCTTTTAAATTATACTGGAATGGTCCGGCGTGGCTCAGTCAGGATTTCTCTTGTTGGCCTCGTTCATCTAATCCGCTCGCAGAAGATGTTCCTGATGCTCGCATTGCTACCGCTTCCCTTTTTCTAACTTCTATTGCTACTAGTCTTTTTCAGCGTTACTCTTCATTTAATAAATTAATTCGTGTGGTAGCATATTTATTTCGATGGAAATTTCTTGTTCTTGATGAGCCTGTGAAGCCGCAACCCTTTCTCACTAAAATGGAATTGGAATTTGCTACTCGTAGAATCTTGTTTCTTATGCAACAAGAAGTATTCTTTCTTGAGTATCAGACACTTTTAAGCAAAAAAGCTTTACCGAAGTCTAGTAGGCTGTTACCTCTCACCCCTTTTGTGGACCAAGATGGATTAATAAGAGTGGGGGGCAGGCTAGAATATTCTAGTTACTCAGACGAGAAAAAACATCCCATTATTCTCCCTTCTAGACATCCTATTACTACTCTCATCGTAAAGAAATTTCATTATCAGAATTTGCACGCTGGCACCCGCACTTTGCTTTGTTTAATTCGCGAGCAATATTGGCTCATTAACGGTGTTCATGAAGTTTCTTCTGTTATTCAGAAATGTATACCTTGTTTCAAATCTAAGCCCCCGCCAATCACGCAAATTATGGGAAACTTGCCATATTTTCGTTCCGAACCTAGTAAGCCTTTCGCCCTTACGGGTATCGATTATGCTGGGCCTTATGTCTATCAAGTTAATTCCCCTTTATCTAAGCGAAAGTTGTTAGGTAAACTTTATATTTCTTTATTTGTGTGCATGGTGACAGGAGCCATTCACCTTGAGTTGGTTACAAGTGCTTCTACTCCTTATTTTATAGCAGCCTTTTCTAGATTTGCCGCTAGAAGGGGTGTTCCCTCCGAGGTTTTCTCAGATAACGCAAAAATTTTTGTTAGTACTTTTGATCTTTGGAAAACTGCGCTTACCTCCCCTTCTGCTAAGGAACAGTTTTCTAATTTTTCTCATGCTAAGGGATTCAAATGGCATTTCACTCCCCCTTACGCCCCCCATCATGGTGGTCGTTGGGAATCTTGCATAAAGCTCACGAAGAGACAGCTGAAGAAAACCCTTGGTTCAGCCATCCTTTCCTATGAGGAATTCAATTCTTTAATTATTCAGGTTGAGGGTATCGTAAATTCTAGGCCGCTCACGCCTTTGTCTAACGATCCTAAGGATCTTCTTCCCTTAACACCTGGTCATTTTTTAATAGGCTGTTCTTTAGCTTCTACGCCTCCTTTGCTGAGTCGACGCTGTGATCTCGGGTTGCCTATTTTCTGGAGAAAGTTAGAAT
Source organism: Meconema thalassinum (assembly GCA_946902985.2). Taxonomy (NCBI): domain Eukaryota; kingdom Metazoa; phylum Arthropoda; class Insecta; order Orthoptera; family Tettigoniidae; genus Meconema; species Meconema thalassinum. The sequence continues at coordinate 2,012,119,742 of OX336388.2, read as the reverse complement.
CTTTGCGAAACTCCTTTTGGCGCCGTTGGAAGCTGGAGTATCTCGGCTCACTTAACAGGAGAGAGAGGTGGCGGCTTTCCCGGCCTGATGTGCGAGTGGGAGATATGGTTCTTTTGCGAGATCCAAGTCCCCCCCTCGTATGGAATATTGGTAGGGTAACTCACTGCCATCTAGGTCGTGATAGGCATGTGAGAGTTGTAGATGTTCTCACTAGTAAGGGAGTCTATACTAGACCAATTTCTATGGTTGCTATTTTGCCTGTTGAGGCTTAGTGTCATCCTCTTTCATTGTTGTTCATGTTTTTTCCAGATGATTCTTTGATTGTTTTCTTTCGGGGGTCTCGGAGCATGATCACTTTCGTGATGTTTTTAATGTGTTGTTTTCTTATGCCGCATTTGTCGGTCAAATGCTTTGAGACCACCGAACTATTAATGTATTTAATCACATTTATGTTTATAATATATAATGTAATTTTCGAGTGATTACTCGTAACAAACAAAATTTCTAAGACACATACCTCAGCCTGTTCATAGATGTTGACTCTCCGAGCCACAAGTTTACTACTGCCAAGTGTGCTTCTCGCCTAGCCGCTACGTGAAGGACTGTCGTCACATCTCCGCTTTAGCCAATCAGTCGCCGCCAGCCAGTGCTGATTTCTCGATTGTTCTACGCCCTATTTAAGAAGCGGTTCTCCTCTTCAAGATTCAGATCCAGTACAACCAGATCCAGTACAGATCCAGTACAACATTACCGCATCACTTCATGGTATCTTCCAAAGCTTCGTTCCATGGGGCAAATACCTGACGGTATTCTACAGTAAGACGGTGTACTCAGCACGTCACATCGATACGCTGGAGATTACTACGCATCAATGTCACAACTAGATGAGCTGTTGCAAGGCTCAGATTACAGTTCTCACCGCTACGCAAGATGAAAGCTTGCTTGTTACTTTCGCTCTTCAGTGTACTTTGGTTCTAAAGAAGAAACCTTCTTCAAGCCGATACTTTATTTCGAGATGCTGGACATCGCAATCACATAGTACAGTGTTCTACAAACTACAACTACCACACCAGCAAGCTCTGGCCACGGCCGACCTGCAGCAATGAACCTCTCTAGTCAACATGAATAGCATCGGAAGATAAGTTACGTTCTTTTATTCTCTATTTTTATCAATAATCTTATATGTTTTAATGGTTTTAATATTGCTTGCAAGTGCAATTGTTTTCAAAATAGTGTGTCTTTAAAATGAACTCTTGTAAATAGCACCAAGTTGTGCCAACCTACTAATTTTTAAACCCAAAGGGTTTCCAGTAATGTATAGAATTTATCACTTGTGTCAAACAACAAATAAAGTTTATATTATGTTAATGCTTAAATGTTCAGTGTTAAATTTAGACTTAAAGTTGAGGATAAAGAACCAGGCCGCACTCCCCTAGCCCAAAATATTCAGTCTAATAGCTTCTTGCACAGTAGTTATTTTGTCCAGGCATTTGCCTGATGCTTTCTCCCGTTTATGAGAACGAACGTGGGCTGTTCTTCACATAACCAGGTGCGATTAAAAATTAGGTGTGCAGAAAGTATATTAAATGTGTATCTCCCAGTGATACGATTAGACCAACGAAGTTTCAATTATTAATAGTAGTCGGTGTTAATATACTGAATTCCTACGTTGTTTGGAGTGTTTGTTGATGCGATATAGATTCCACATAGCCACATGGCTGACAGTACATCGAGTGCTTACATTAAATAAGAATACAGCAAAAGTATGAAGATTTAATAAATCGTAATTGTTTTCAGCAAATATGATATAATGAATATTTTCACACCAAAGAACGACAACTTGAAGATGATTTATTGCAGGAATATCTTAAATGGGGTCTCCAAACCTTGAACTAAACTGTATGCGATATACATTCTCCATAGACAAATGGCCTACAGTACGTCGTTGTACCGATCTCCACCTCCACGCGCGCTCATTGTTTCCGTCCCATGCACTTCCGTCCCATCCATTTCCGTCCCATCCACTTCCGTTCCTTTTACAAAATCATTCCCACAAAAATGTCCAGCTACCGAGTGCCACAAAAATATCCAGATACCGAGTGGAAAGGTGTTACACATCAAAAACACATCAAAAACTTAATTTTAAAATTCGCTCAGCCACCATATTGAGGTTGTGAAAACATTTGAACTAAATTAGATGCCAGTGCATTACAATGTGTATAAGCATTTGCTGTGCCAAGTTTCAATGCGTTTGGATGATTAAATGGCGAGAAAAGTCTATTTAAAACTTTCAAATTCGCTTGGCCACAATGTTCGTTTTGTAGTTAACAGGTTTTTGAAAGCCTCAAAGAAGAACTTTTAGTAGTGCCCTTTATCTCCGTACAAAATTTCAGGGTGATATCAGTAATAGTTTCGGAGATATAGAATGCCGGTGAAATATTTCTCACAGCCGCCATCTTGAGGTAATGTAAACAATTGAACTAAATTAGATGGCAGTGCATTTCAATGTGCATAAACATATACTGTAACCAAGTTTCATAGCGTTTGGTTGGTTAAATCGCGAGAAACGTCAAATTAAATGTCACAACTTCACTTGGCTGCCATGTTGGTTTTGTAGTTACCAGGTTTTCGAAAGTCTCGTCGATAAATTTTAGTAGATTCCTTTATCACCGTACATAATTTCAGGGTGATATCGGTAATAGTTTCGGAGATATTGAATGCTGGTGAAATATTTCGCACAGCCGCCATGTTGGATTGGTGAAACGAAAAAATATTTAAAGGGCACGGTCAGGGTCGGCCGAAATAGTGCTATGTCTTTACCGAGTTTCATTGAAATCGCTCCAGCCGTTTAGAAGTTATTATAGGGGGACACAGGCGCACAGACACACAGACACACATACGCGCACACACACACACACACACACACATGGACAAAAGGTGATCTCATAAACCTATTAGCCTACTTTCGATTTTTGCAAAAAATTAAAGTAGACTTATGAGATCAACACAGGGCGAAAAAAAGTGTGTCTGTCTGTGTGTGTGTATGTGTGTGTGTGAGTCTGTGTGTGTGTGTGTCCGTGTGTCTGTGTGTGTGTGTGAGTGTGTGTACTCTGAATGTCTGTCCCCCCCTATCAATTCAAACACGGTTAATGCGAATTGAACGAATTTGGTACAAAGGTAGCACTAGCGAAGGACACCTCAGTGCCATGTTTTATATCGCCGCCATCTTTACTAAAACTGAATGGCGGCCACTCAAACGTTCAAAACGTAAAATCAAATAACGACTAACCAAATCATCCGATCTCTACCAAATTTGGTAACAACATACCTTCGTATAGGGTGCGTCTTGTGACCAAACTACAAGGTCGTCCGCCATACCATTTCAGGATGGCGGCCGTGCGAATTATGCAAACTTTATAATCCATATCATGGGACCCACCAGTTCCGATTATCGAGCCGAGAATCGTTTTAACTGTTCTAAAGGAAAAGGCACGTTCGAAATTAAAAGTTTATTTTGTAATACTATAGTGCAGACGTGATTTTAAAAAGCTGAGCTGATTTAGTAATAAGACAAGATGGCAGCGGATATCTTGTGCCTGACTTATATTTCACTAATTTGAGTATTGCATGCAATATAGCGTACTGATATAAAATAAATAAACTTTGTATGAAATGCTTTATATATAAATAATATACTCCAGTGATGAAATCGTTTAGTATAAATCACTATTTGCTAACAAGTTCTATGTAAGTCATTTTATATAGAACGATATTCGTTGACACAATTAGCTCAGTGGTAGAGCGTTAGCCTATCGCTCAAATGCCTATGGTTCAAACCCGATCAGAGCTAGTTTTTTTGCTTGAAATTTTATATGTTTATTGTTTTGTAATGACTCAGATGTTTTAAAATTAAGCGTTATATTGTGCATATTATGGTGTAAAATATATATTTAATTAAAACATAATTCGCCAGCGGATTTACTCGAGACATCTAGCTGCCAAAATTTTATTGAAAAGTTTCTTCTTCTGGCCGCTAGAATGCACTCGCTCTGTTAGGATTATATTGTTAGATATTTCACCACTAGATATCACGACTAGTCTATGTGGGGCTCCATTGATTACTATACCATTTGCATTCTATGCGCATCGAATTTGAAGAATGACAAGATGATACTACGATACATTTTTACTTTCTATTTTAAAGGGTTTGTAACAGCCTATTGTGCGTTATTTGATAATGTTAATTGAAGTAAAGAACAAAACGATTTCACATAGTATCTGAACTCTACCGTTGGTGCTAGTTCAGGATATTAATTAATACTTCTATTTCAGCCAAATAGCAATCGAAAATATCCATATAGTTGGTATACACACGTCTCTGTAGGTTCATGGAAAGATTTGTTAATTCAATTAGGGTTGTGAAAGTCATACGCAGCCAGACGTGTAAAGACACGCCTCAACTCAAAGTTGGATGTTGCCCGCGTCAGGCCGATTATGTAATAATAATAATAATAATAATAATAATAATAATAATAATAATAATAATAATAATAATAATAATAATAATGTTATTGGTTTTACGTCCCTTTTAACTACTGTTGCTTTTAGAGACGCCGGGGTGCCAGAATTTTGTCCCGAAGGGGATCTTTAACGTGCCAGTAAATCTACTAACACGGCTTCCTCGCATTTGTGCACCCTCAAATGCCAGCTGACTGCGCCAGGATACAAACCTGAAACATACGGTCCAGCAAGCGAGAACGTTACCGCTGAGCCACGCCGCCAGTCCGGTCGATTATGTCTCCAGATCCATAACATTCTTTAGATACATCTTATCTTTCTTTCTTCAATGATGGTAGCAGTTTTTATCAAGGTTGTGGCGTTTGGTAGAGGTAAATCGTTTCTAAGCTCTTCAACAAAGAATAGTTCTATTATACTCTTTGATAATAACAACGAGTTATAACTATACTCATACATTTAGGAGAAAGTAGGCTATATGTTCTTTACTGAACATCTTGTTTTTAGCCTACTTTCGATTTTTGAAGAAAATGAAAGTAGACTTATGAGATCAACACAGGGCGAAAATAAAGTGTGTCTGTCTGTCTGTGTGGTGTATGTGTGTGTGTGAGTCTGTGTGTGTGTGTGAGTGTGTGTACTCTGAATGTCTGTCCTCCCTATCAATTCAAACACGGTGAACGCGAATTGAACGAAATTTGGTACAAAGGTAGCACTAGTAAAGGACACCTCAGTGTCATGTTTTATATCGCCGCCATCTTGACGGAAACGTATTGACGGCCACACAAATGTTCAAAGCTTAAATCAAATTACGACTAACCTAATCATCCGATCTCTACCAAATTTTTCAACAACATACCTTTATGGAGAAAACATCCTTTGACCAAATTAATAGGTCATTAGCCTAATAGTTTGCGGATGGCGGCCAACATTGTGTCAAAATCGATTCCCCCTATTAATTCAAACATGGTTAAACCGAATGGAACGAAATTTGGTACAGAGGTAGCACTAGCAAAGGGAACCTCAGTGTCTTGTTTTATATCGCCGTCATCTGGACGGAAACTTAATGGCCGCCACACAAATGTTCAAAGTTAAATTCAAATTACGATTAACCTAATCATCCGATCTCTACCAAATTTTGCAACAACATACCTTTTTGGAGGGAGAATCCTTTGACCAAACTAATAGGACATTAGCCTAATATTTTGCGGATGGCGGCCATATTTGTGTGAAAATCGATTCCCCCTATCAATTCGAACATGGTGAAATCGAATGGAACGAAATTTGGTACAGAGGTAGCACTAGCAAAGGGCACCTCATTGTCATGTTTTATATCGCCGCCATCTTGACAGAAACGTAATCGCGGCCACCCAAATGTTAAAAGCTAAAATGTAATTACGACCAACCTAATAATCTAGTCTCTACCAAATTTTGCAACAACATATCTTTATTTGGGAAGCATATTCTGACCAAACTGTAAGATCATCAGCCCAATAGTTTGCAGATGGTGGCCAAGTATGTGTGCAAATCGATTCTCCCTATGAATTCAAACGCGGTGAAACCAAATTGAACGAAATTTGGTACAGAGGTAGCACTAGCAAAGGGCACCTCAATGTCATGTTTTATATCGCCGCCATCTTGACGGAAACGGAATGACGGCCACCCAAATGTTAAAAGCTTAAATCAAATTACGACCATCCTAATAATTTGATCTCTACCAGATTTTGCAACAGCATGCCTTTTTGTGGAAAGCATCTTATGATTGACTACAATGTCATCAGCCCAATAGTTTGCAAATAGAGGCCATGAATGTGTGCAAATCCATTCCCCATATCAATTCAAACACGGAGAAACCGAATTGAATGCAATTTTTTACAGCAAAGGGCACCTTATATTCATGTTTAATATCCCTATAGCACGTTGTATTTCAACAAGCTACTACAACCAACATTCGATTATACTCCTTGAAAAGGACATTGAGTTATAACAATACCCATGCATTTAGGAGAAAGTAGGCTATATGTTCTTTACTGAACATCTTGTTTTTTAATAAAATTAAAATAGGCTAAATGTTACGTGTCTGTATTCCTCTTACGCGTTCATATACTATTCATCAGATTGCGATGAAACTTTGGTGAATCGTTGAGGACACTCCAGGGAAGGTTTTAGGATTAGTAAATCCATTTTACAATAGGTAGTGCACGAGTAGGTTCAACAAATGAGTGACGGTGCGCGAATCTTTAAACAAAATCCCGTATGTGTTCATATGCCATTCATCGATTTCGATGAAACTTTGAGAGTTGTTGTGTACACTTACGTGAAGGTTTCTAACTTAGTAAATCCATTTCACAACAGGTCGTGCAAGAGTAGATTCAACAAATGAGTGTTAGCGCACGAATCGTTTAAACAAAATCCCGTATGCGTTCATATGCCATTCACCCGATTGCGATGGTACTTTGGTGAGTTGTTGTGCACGCCCCCACATATAGTTCTAAATTAGTAAATCCATTTTACGATAGTTAAGGGGCAACTAACGGAATTTGAAAGAATATATTGTGTATCCAAAGGCACTTCAAAAACAAAATTCAACGCCAACACTTTCTTTGATTGGCATTGGAACTTATGCCGGCTACGGCTTGTATACCATAAATTTGGACGAAATCGGTGATGACAGGTACAGTAGGCGCGGTCCATTTATTAGATAGGAATATCATTGGGGTGAGAGGCTCGTCGATCCGGGAATTCATTATTATTGTTGACTGGGTAGTGGTCATTATAAGAAAGGGGAATTTCGGTCTTCTCGCACTCAGTTAGTTAGATAGTTAGATAGTTCTTGAGGTTTTAAGGAGCGGAACTACGACTTCTTGCACTCACCCCAACAGTATTCAATCCGGACAAAGTTCAAAATTCCAGCACCAAATAACTTCTGCTACATCCGTACAAGACAGTGATCTTGAATACATTGCCTAGTCGATCACAGTGATAGCTCAGTGCGTCCATATGTTAATCACAACTTTGAAGTAAAATGGGCTCAATATATATAGACTAATGGGAATTAGGGAAGGGGATTACCTTTTATTGTGCGAAAATATGGTAACTGAAAACCAGGATCTAAAAACCCTCCTGTGATGGAATGATATAGAATTAACTGCTCCATTTGCATAAATGTGCTAATTATTCCATTTCAATGAATTAAATTGTAAATACAATGCGTACTTACCACACGTGTGCACATTGATCATTAGAAATATATTTTCTGTTTGAATTTAAAAAGTAGTAACTAGAATCAGATTACGTTCAGCTGTTATTTAAATTATGGCGAGTCCTGTTAATTTGTTTCATACTTAATTGACGATTATTTATTTTTATTAGTTTATTTATTATTCATGAGAATTGTAAACAAAAGAACAATAATAACTCCACTCATTAGAGGTTATTATATGCGATCACAACGTTTAATTAAATTAACCTGTGAACAGTTATAATCCAAGCGGTCAACCCAGCACATTGTAAACTGACCATGCTGACACCACGACGACAAAAACTCGGAGTCAAAGGCTTTTGGGTGAGTTGATGTTGACCTTGATTGTCCTCTCACTAAAACGGTGCCAAGTTAGCCTCGTTGCGTAGTGGCTAGCATTCGTGGCTGTAACCATGGAGTCGCTGGTTCGATTCCTGGCTTTTTAAAAAAATTGATCTAAGGGATGGAACTTTAATTTGCCTCGTGAAGCAAAACTGATAAGAGGTGGATTTAATTCGAATCTCAGCCATCCTGGAAGTCATTTACCGTGGTTTCCCCACTTCTTCTTACGTTAATGACACCAATTAGCAGATCCGATTAGCCGATCTGCAAGTAGGCTACACAGTATCTACAGTCATAGTGCACATGGATGTGCATTGTACGGTAAAGCGACCCCAGTATTTCGTCCTGTGCAACGATATCTCGCCTTATATCTCGGAATATGGTGGCCAAAATGGACACTGGACATACGTCCGATGGATGCCATTCACCTTACTAACAATAGCCTTTATCAGGCATTGTGCAATCACATATATATTCTCTCTTCCCTACGGTCACAATATACATAATCCTTTCCTTCCGACAACTGCTCGTCGGTGCGTCATTTTATTTCTTTGTGAGTGTATATTAGAAACATTTAGCTGGTAATGTGTGTCACGTGTCGAAACATAATTTAAGAGTTAGGTTAGCGGACACATTACTTCTTTGTAAAGAGAGCTGTCCTCTTCTCAGCGGGCAAGGGCGTGTCCCCTCTCGAGACATTGACGTCTCGCGTGTGGCTTAATCGACTGCCACCGTTTTCACAGCGGGCTTAAAACAAAAGTAAATCACAAAAAACAGTTATTAGAATATAAATTAATTATTAATTATATATATAACATGAATTGCTGTTCGTTAGTCTCGCTAAAACTCGAGAACGGCTGGACCGATTTGGCTAATTTTGGTCTTGAATTATTTGTGGAAGTCCAGAGAAGGTTTAAAAGGTGAATAAATATGAAAGTTGTATCGCACGAGTAGATTCAACAAATGAGTGAGGGCACGCGAATCGCTTAAACAGAGTCCCGTATGCGTTCATATACCATTCATCCGATTCCTATGAAACTTTGGTTGTATTGTTGTGCGCACTCCAGGAAAGGTTTCCGACTTAGTAAATCCTTTTTACAATAGGTAGCGCAAGAGTAGATTCGACAAATGAGCAACGACGGCCGAAGCGTTTCAACGAAGTCCTGTATGCGTTCACATACTGAACCCTTATTAATCTGCGATAAATAAGTATTCATGATTTATTATTATTATTACTGCGGCCCAGGCAGTACTTATGGATGGTGACAAAGAGGAAGGCAAGTTAGCGTGTTGCAATGATTGCCACAGAAACAGAGCTTGGTAGCTATTCTTGAAAACGGCCGGGTAAGCTGAGTTCAAGGCCAAATTGTGTAACAACATGCACCAGAATTGGAATCATAAAGGAATGGTCACGAGTTTCTTGCAACCGACCTACGATTGAATCACCCAATCAGGAGAGACCAAGCCAAAACCACGCGATGGGTGGCGTCACTAGTAAAAAGCGCGCGGAATTGATTATCTAAGGAACTGCCGATCCGAATTATCTCCGCATGAGTGCGCTGAGACGTTTGAATTAATTGATGAAGATTGACACTCGTCCCGTGTGTGTGAGATGAAAACTCTAGAAAATTTTTCTTAATTCACCCCACTCCACCTCACTCTGTCAGTTTCCAATAAATTGATCGACGAGACGCTGTTTCGAGGACTATCTGTTTGAGCTCTGGTGAGCTAACTTCACGACAGTTTGCGTAGTGATTTTTAAAGCTCTAATATTATTTGAAGTCTAACTTTTTGAGCTCTGGTGAGCTGACTGCACGCCAGTTTGCGTGGTGATTTTAAAGTACTTAAATATCATTTGAAGACAACTATTTTCAGCTCTTAGGGCCAAGACTTGAGTAACATTCCAATTAGCGCTCAACTCGAGCGAAGGTTCACAAGAGCAGTAGAGATTACCGAGCGAGATAACGACTGCGAGACAGGCAGATTTAAAACTTGAATTGTCAAGCCAGTGACGATGGGTTTGAAGTGTACATTTCATGTAAATTTTTACTGTATTTTTCAAGTGTTGTATTGTGCGTGTGTAAGCAAGAGCTAGGGAAAGTCTTCGTTGATTAATCGCATAGGACTATCGTGGGCGAAATTAGTAACTCACAAGCGATTATAGCCAGGTCAAATTATAATAACATTGAAATTTTCTTCCAAAGAGACTACACCAAGATGTCCGACGTGTGGTCAGGAGCCGGAGTGATGTCCAACGCTTCTACGAAGACAACGATGGAGGGCTAATTTCCCGTAGGGAAATGGGCCGAGATGCAAGTCATATGTTCTACAAGCTGATACGGTGATGTACAAAAATTGATTATTCAATATGTAGTTAGATATGGCGCGGGAACTTTTTAAATAGTTCATTTTAGTCTTGTTCTTGTTTAAGATTGTTTTTCTTGTACCGACACTAAATGTTTTAAATGTACGTTGGCGCGTGGCCAAAGTTGTTTGTTGTGTATTTATTTTTCTTTGGAGTCATATTTAAAGTACACGGCGCGTGTACGTGATTTTTATCCATGCGAATGCGAAACCCGTTACATTCGATAAGTGGTGCTTTATTAAAGTTCATATTTTGTTGATAGGAAAGGGAGGTAATTACTGTAAGATGTTTGCTGAACAGGTTATTATTCATATTAGGGTTGCGGAGTGCAACAAATTAAGATGTAATTGTAGAACACCTTAGTTCTAATTTTTTTTAGATTTTTTTAGTCCTTTTCAGGTTCGATAGTCACTGGCATAGAACGAAAGCGCCAGCAGGTGGAATATATTTATGTCATTTTATTTCAGGATCTGTCAAACCCATACGTGTGATTCTGTGTGTGTTATTGTGTCAGGTGTGTGTTTGATTCTACGTGAAGAGGGGTAGAAGTCCTACCGCCCTCATATTTTGTTGTTGTTGTATTTTGATGGAAAGGCAGGGTGCTCTGAGGAGACCGCTGTTCCTTGTCCATATGCTGATTCTTGGATTTCCTAGGGGAAATGCTGTGATATATTTTGTTCTGACACACACACACGTATTATTGTGCTTTGGGGCACGCTTCTTCGAGACTGGATCCCATGCCTTGGGAGGTCGAGGTTAATTTGACACGTGGGTTGACAGATATGCAGATTTCCACGAATCGCCCGTCTAGCCTGGTGACTTATTTTGTTAGGCAGTCCTATTTTCCGACTGGCCCCTTTAAGCTTTCATTTAGCAAACCTGTTCTTTTGTGATGGTTATTTTGATCCATATTTAATTGGGGAGTTCGCCATGTTTGTGACGGATTATTGCATGTCGTATGGGTGGAATGTTGTGTTAATAATGTAAATGTTGGCTTTGAGCCTAGTGATTTGTTTATGACTCAGTTCATGTAATTTAGTGTGTGACGCCCGTGTGGTGTAGTGGTAGTATACTTGTAAAAATGACGGCGGTCATACGTATATTTTTCTTTTGTTGGTCACGTGTTAACTTACTTGTGTTGATTTGTGAGAAGTCCTAATTTTAGGCAGTAATGTCTTGCTACGGCAGTTTTGATTCCAATTTCATGCGGAAATTATTGTGTTGTTTATATTAAGTATAGGAAGTGTCGGTTTAGTTTTAAGTGTTGTATAGTTGTTCCCCGCGCCTGTCTAGCTCTAAGTAATGCGGATTCGTCTTCTGAAAGTTTATTCCGGATGATGACGAATCATGCATTCAATTGTACTCATCGTGAAGCATGTAGAACAGCACTTGCGCATACATTGTCATTATTGTTGATTTTCTTGGGACACTTGGTCCGACTTGCCTAGTTTTGGCAAAGTTAATTTATTCAGTGGGAGTCATTATGGGAGTTTGTTTGTTAATTCTTTTTGTAAATAGCTGATCTGTTATTAAATTCATTTGTTATAACCCTGGCTTCACTTTTTCCTGCATGTTATTTTGTTATATGTTACCCTGCATGTTAATGAAGCACTTTAACAACAACCTACGATATGGACTGTTACACCCCCCGAAACTGAGTCTCAAAAGCTTCTTTGCAAGGGTTCATAAAACAAAAATGGCTGCCCAGGTGGGGATTGTTGTTGCTTCGCTGATCTCAGATTTATTTCGTTGAGAAATGATGCCAGGTCAAGTGGGCAAAGTAAATTCAGTAAATTGAGGCGATGTTGTACCGCCATGTGCATTAGTAAAATCACTGAGTTCCTAAAGTTAGAAATATTGAACAAGGTTAGAATTTGATATTGTATTTGTTATAAACTTGTTCTGGTGCCCGGCATTAAAATTAGAAAATTTGCATATTATTGAACTCAGTCAAAGCAGGAAGGTGTTGCCTTATATTTGACATTTAATTAACGTCGGTTAATTAGTGTTGTTCTTAAATTCTGTTGGTTAGGAATTTAAAAGCAGATCACTAGGGAGTTATTTTGTTGTTTGGAAATAAGAGTAATTTATTCAGTAAATTTTGATTACTGAAATTTTTATTAAATTAGAATCAGTAATAGTTAAATATTATGACATGTATGCGTGTGTATGACTGAAATCTCGGTGCATGACCCTGTTTATCTCTGGTTATATTTGTGTATTGTGCAATGGCGAGTGTTGAAGATATCAAAGGATTATTAGAGCAGATGTCGATGCAGATGTCCGCGAAAACGGAAGAAGAGTTAGTGCAGATGTCCGCGAAAACGGAAGAACAGTTTAAAATTCAGAGCGAGCATAATGATAAACAATTAGAACAGATGTCCGCGAAAACGGAAGAACAGTTAAAAAACAGTGAAAAACAGTTAAATGACATTACGATGCAATTGCAAACACAAATAGAACAGTTAGAAAGTCAGCGTGAGCACAGTGACAAACAATTATATGAATTACGGTAGCATAGTGAAAAACAGTTACAAGACATGAGCGGTAACATTACGGTCCAATTACAGGTCCAGAAATTGGATACTGATAAACAATTTAACGAATTGAATCATAAACTATCAGAACAGGCATAACACAAACAGAGCAATTAGAAAAGATTACTAATGACATAAATCAAAGTGTTAGGGAAGTAGAGAAACTGGCAGATGAGGTTGCGGAGAATAACGCCAAACAATAAGGTGAGATTAAAAAGTTGGAGTCGAAATTTGACAATAAACTCATACAATTTGATGAAATGGTGGCCGATAAATTAAAGCAAATCGAGGCAGCATGCGTCAACAACACGGCGGGAATAAAGAGCACACAGGATAAATTACAGCAACAGATTAATTCAGTAGACAGTAACGTACTTAAATTAATAAAGGAAATCGATAAACTTGAGATCAAAACCGAAACAGAACGTATGCACTTGCGTGAAAACATGGAAGACCAATTAATTAAAACCCATCAGGTCATAAGAGAAGAGGTCGGAGAACAATTAGTTAAAACACAAGAGGTAATAAGAGAAGAGGTCGGAGAACAATTAGTTAAAACACAAGAACAAATGCGAGAGGAGCTAGAAAAAAATCAGGAAAGGAGCGAAGAGAAAATTAGCAGTTTGAAGAGTAGGATCCGAAGAGATTGGGAGCAGCAGGTCAACGAAACGAAAGAAGACAGGCTGACAATTTTAAAGCGCTTAGGTGAATACAATTCGAGAATGCAGACATTGGAGGAAAACGTAAAATCCAAACTCCAAGAACACACAGATCTCATAATTAAAAATGAAATCAGATCATTAGAGAACGCAACATTAATTTCGACAGAAAATACAGTAGGCAAGCAGGGAAGCATTGGAAGTCCGGTGGGCTTGAAGTTGGCTGAGGATAACAGCTGAGGTCAAAGTCCTAAATTAACGAGCAACGCATTCCAACAGTACAGGGGAGAGACGTCCACACCGCAACCCGACTTGGCACCCGCCCAAGTAATTCAGGTCATTAGGGGGAATGATTTCAAACCCGATAAATTCAGGGAGCACACAGGAACCACTCCCAAAGCTTTTTTACGTCAGTTGGATGACTATTTTAATGACCAACATATCAGTCCCGCAAAACAGTTGCGACTCGTGGAAAAGTTTTTAGAGGGCCCAAGCTTAATCTGGTTCTTGAGCTTTAAATATACATTCACCGACATGACACAATTCAGAGAAGCGTTCTTAAAGAAGTTCTGGAGTCCTTCTTTGCAGCAGGGATTAAGAATGGATCTGTACACTAGAAAATATCACAGCACGCATCCGACCAGATTTTCAGAATTCTTTATCCAACAGCTGGTTAAATTCCGCGATTTTGACGACCCCCCTAGTGAAGAAAACATGGTTCTAACCATCGGGAAACAACTTCCTATGAACATTCAACAGTTGTTAGTAGCCGGAAATATTAAGACCGCAGTGCAGGCTGAAGAGTTACTCCGCCATTTAGACGAGACAAGTATGGTTAGTCCACAGACAGGGAGAAGAAACATGGAATGTGTCAACACGGCAGAAGTGGTTAAGGGACACCAAACTAGTCACAACCAGGGGAACCAAACGAAAACCCAATCTACGGGAACGCAGTTTACACCGAGACGGCAAGACTATGATGGCCGGAATCAATTCAACCAGAATAATCGAAATTTTCAGAATCGCCGAGATAACTAGAACCAAAACAATAAGAACCAGCAAAATCAATGGACGTACCAGCGAGAATACACCAATTGGAGGGGAAACCAAAGGCAGGGTAGACCTTACCAAAGGAATGGAGATGGCAGGTGGAACAACACGAGGAACTATCGCCAAGATAATCGGGGAGACTATCGCAACAATTGGGATGAGCGGTACGTCGAATCGCAAAAGTATTTAGATCAGTCAAACGCCGAGGAGACGGAGAAAGAGAAGTGGGGGCGTGCAATGGCAAATAGACAGAGCCCGGATAATCACCAAGGAGAGGGGGCGGAAAGTTTATTACGGCAGCAAGAGAGGCGCGATGACAACCGGCGGAACTCAACGAATGGGTCCCGGGATAAAAAAAAAACTCAAATGAACCAAAACCTGATAGCCTGAAAATGGAGGACGCCAGGGAGCGGTAAGAGCTGATTGTTGCTAATATAGAAGAGTGGGTAGCATTCCCGGACGATTGCCTGGAGGAAGTGGTGAAGGACCGAGAAAATGTCATCAGACAATTGCCGATTATTTACGCACATATTGTAGGTATGAGGGTGAGATGCTTAATTGACACAGGTATCCATGTGAGCCTAGTCACAGAGGTATTGTTAAAAGAAATCAGAAGTAAACAAACTGTTCCAATTATGCCTGTACCGTTAATGAAAGTCAGAGGGGTCATTCCTGACAAGACCATAAGTTGTAAGCAGCAAGCATATTTAGATCTGGAAATATTGAACCACACATTTTCGCAAACATTCATTGTCATACCGAAGATGAATTATAACATCATTTTGGGAGCCAACTTTATCTGTGATTTTCATGCTGTAATTGACTTACATAACAAAACTGTAAGTTTCAAACAAGTTGAGGGGTTGAATCACGTGGGTTTAAACATGGAAGAGAGTCCACTAGAGAGAGAGGCGAATACTTGGGTCATTGAAGAATGCACTAATGAGGTGATCAGAGATAAGAACTTGACGGAGGAGCAAGTAAGCCAGACAGCAGTGGTGGAAATTGACAGCCGAGATATTTCGCAGGAACTTTGGGTACATTTGGCGGAAGAAGAAATTAGCGGAACCAAATTTGAAATTCTACTTCAGGAGCGGCTTAAGGAGGATATAGTAGGGGAACCTGATAGAAGAAAACTGGAAGAAATTTTGAGATTTCATAAAGGAGCTTTCGACACCATCCCTGGAAAAGTTTTGAATTTCCAATATGCCATGCAAGTTACTGACTGGACCCCATTTAAAAGTAAATTATACCCGATCCCAGAGAAACATTTTGCTCAGGGGAAGGACATCATTAGTAATTTATTAGATTCCGGCATGATAAGGAAAGCAGCAACCCCGTACCTAAACGCAATATTGGCTGTCGCCAAGCCAAATGGATCAATTAGGTTATGCCTAGACGCGCGAGTTTTGAACAGTAAACTGCTAGTTGAGCATGACCAAGCACCTAGGATCAAGGATGTTTTGAAGGGCTTCCGTGGGAAGAAGATTTATTCGAGTGTCGACTTGACAAATAGTTTCCACCATCTTGAACTTGAAGAAAAATCCCAACCATTGACGGGATTTTATTCGATAACCAAAGTTATATCTGGTCTCGGATGCCCTTTGGTGTAAAAACAGCTGGATGTGCACTGATAAGAGCACTAGATAGGAATCTGACTGAGGAGGTCAAGAGCTTCACTACGAGATATGTTGACGACATATTAATTGCATCTGAAACAATGGAGGAACACTTGGTGAACTTAAACAATCTTCTGGATAACTTGAGAACCATGAACTTCAAAATTAATCTAAAGAAATCACACTTTTGCCAGAGCGAGATTCTGTATTTGGGTCATATAATTGATGTTGAGGGCGTGAGACTTAATCCAGCGAAAATTGATGCAATCAAGAAATTTCCCACACCAACTTAAGTCAAACATGTAAGAGCGTTTTAGGAAGTGACAGGTTTCTTTAAAGAGAATTGTCCTGGATACACGGAAACAGTAGCACCTATGCAAGAGATGCTAAAGAAGTCAAATCGATGGTCGTGGAATGAGGAGTGCGACAGGTCCTTTAGAGCTACGAAAGACTTACTCGAGAACTGTGTGAAGCTAGGGTATCCAGACTTCGAGAAGAAATTTATTATTCAAGCAGACGCTTCATTGATTGTAATCGGTGCTGTGCTGTACCAAGAGGACGCTGATGAACCCAAGAAACGTTCATATTTGGCATTTACGAGTCGTAAATTGAGGAAGCACGAGAGGAACTACACTGTGACGGAGCTTGAACTGCTAGCGATTTTGTATTCTCTTCAACAATGGCGCAAGATGATTTTCGGTTGTTCCATTGTTGTCAGAACTGACCACCATGCACTGACATTCCTATTCAAGACGACGATGGCAAGTGAGAGAGTTACGCGCTGGTCCATCTACATACAGCAGTTCGACATTACAATAGAGCATTGCCCTGGAAGAATGAACATCATACCAGATGCCTTGAGCAGGAATCCTGAAGATGAGAACGAGGTAACAGCGGAAGTTCACCATATAACACTAACACCTAAGGCTCGTGAGGTTTTGGAGAAACTAAAGGAAATTCGGAAGGAGCAAGAAGCAGACCCATGGATGATGATGATGATCAAGTTCTACAGGAAGGAATTACAACCAGGTTCACCTGAATACCGAGAAGCCCGTGCTAAAGAAGCGAGATTTCACTACTTAAATAACATTTTGCATAAGTACGTGGATGAGCATCATACCAAACTGCGAATCCTAGTTCCAGCATCACTACAGAGAGGATTGACGTGGCATGTCCACGAGAGCCTAGCACATATCGGCACGGACAAGACAGAAGCTACAATAGGGGAGACCTTTACTTGGCCTAAGATGCGATTCACCATTGTGGAAGTAATAAGAATTTGTGACGCGTGCCAGTGCACTAAGCCAAACAACTTCATTATGAAACAACCTCCAAGACCACTATTACCTCAAAAACCTTGCGAGATGCTCGCTATCGACTGTTTTGGCCCTCTGGTTAAAGGGAAACGTGGATGCCGACACCTTCTGGTGTGTGTCGATGTATTTTCAAAGATGGTAGTGTTATGTCCAATCCAGAAGACGACATCAAAACAAGTCCTCAGTAGAATTCAGAACAAAGTTATTCCGATGCTTGGGAAGCCGGAATCCATTTTATCAGACCATGGTACTTATTTCACGAGCAATGTTTTTAGGCAAGGTCTAGAGAGCCTAGGGATAAAACATATATTTTCGAGCATTCGTCATCCTTGTGGGAATCCGAGCGAGAGAACGATTCGCTGTGTTGCCAAGTACTACAGAGTAATGATTCCTAACGATCATAATAAGTGGGTTGACAAAGTAGGAGATATTGAGATGTGCATGAACACCACTAAGCACGAGTCGACCGGTCAAGTCCCACTAATTGTACACCACAACAGGTTGCCAGAGAGATCTTGGGACAAGATTATTCCATGTCCAAGGGATCTATTATTAGCGCATGAGTTGTGAATTCAGCGAACGAGAGAGCACATGAGGAACCAAGCGGACCGAAGACTGAGAAGGTACAGAGGAAAGAAGTTTCACCGGGAATTACAGGAACGAGAGCTAGTGCTTGTCCGCAGACCACCGATATCTGATCCCAAAAACAAAGTGTTTGCAAAATTCTGTCCAAAATTTATTGGCCCGTTCCGTGTCATTAAGAATCAGGGTAACAATGCTTACAGACTTGAAGAAGTGAGCACTGGTGCTAAATCTGTCTTCAATAGCGCCAACTTAAAACCATATTACAGAAGAGAACCATTTGATGGATAAGCAGGATTATGTGTGCAGAATCATTATTACAAATTTTATTTTGAGAGCCAACACTCAAATGTACGTGGCCGTGGAGCACCTGGGGAGAGAGCGTGCTTTGTTTGTAAACAACAGACAGCTGAGACGGCAGGAGTGGTAATCACGCGAGGAGAAGGGGAGGTCTAGCGAGACGTATGAATGACATTCCGGCAAGTAGCGCGCACACTAATTGGGTCAGTGGAGTGTACACTCGAGCAGCTGACCGAGATATTAAAGAGATGTTGTTGTTACTACTGGGGATATTGTTTTTGAAATCCAAATCAATCACTTCCTTCGAATTTCAAAACCTTGCTGAGGATAAATGAACCCTTATTAATCTGCGATAAATAAGTATTCATGATTTATTATTATTATTACTGCGGCCCAGGCAGTACTTATGGATGGTGACAAAGAGGAAGGCAAGTTAGCGTGTTGCAATGATTGCCACAGAAACAGAGCTTGGTAGCTATTCTTGAAAACGGCCGGGTAAGCTGAGTTCAAGGCCAAATTGTGTAACAACATGCACCAGAATTGGAATCATAAAGGGATGGTCACGAGTTTCTTGCAACCGACCTACGATTGAATCACCCAATCAGGAGAGACCAAGCCAAAACCACGCGATGGGTGGCGTCACTGGTAAAAAGTGCGCGGAATTGATTATCTAAGGAACTGCCGATCCGAATTATCTCCGCATGAGTGCGCTGAGACGTTTGAATTAATTGATGAAGATTGACACTAGTCCCGTGTGTGTGAGATGAAAACTCTAGAAATTTTTTCTTAAATCACCCCACCCCACCTCACTCTGTCAGTTTCCAATAAATTGATCGACGAGACGCTGTTTCGAGGACTATCTGTTTGAGCTCTGGTGAGCTAACTTCACGCCAATTTGCGTAGTGATTTTTAAAGCTCTAATATTATTTGAAGTCTAACGTTTTGAGCTCTGGTGAGCTGACTTCACGCAAGTTTGCGTGGTGATTTTAAAGTACTTAAATATCATTTGAAGACAACTATTTTCAGCTCTTAGGGCCAAGACTTGAGTAACATTCCAATTAGCGCTCAACTCGAGCGAAGGTTCACAAGAGCAGTAGAGATTACCGAGCGAGATAACGACTGCGAGACAGGCAGAATTAAAACTTGTATTGTCAAGCCAGTGACGATGGGTTTGAAGTGTACATTTCATGTAAATTTTTACTGTATTTTTCAAGTGTTGTATTGTGCGTGTGTAAGCGAGAGCTAGGGAAAGTCTTCGTTGATTAATCGCATAGGACTATCGTGGGCGAAATTAGTAACTCACAAGCGATTATAGCCAGGTCAAATTAAAATAACATTGAACTTTTCTTCCAAAGAGACTACACCAAGATTTCCGACGTGTGGTCAGGAGCCGGAGTGATGTCCAACGCTTCTACGAAGACAACGATGGAGGGCTAATTTCCCGTAGGGAAATGGGCCGATAAGCAAGTCATATGTTCTACAAGCTGACACGGTGATGTACAAAAATTGATTATTCAATATGTAGTTAGATATGGCGCGGGAACTTTTTAAATAGTTCATTTTAGTCTTGTTCTTGTTTAAGATTGTTTTTCTTGTACCGACACTAAATGTTTTAAATGTACGTTGGCGCGTGGCCAAAGTTGTTTGTTGTGTATTTATTTTTCTTTGGAGTCATATTTAAAGTACACGGCGCGTGTACGTGATTTTTATCCATGCGAATGCGAAACCCGTTACATTCGATAAGTGGTGCTTTATTAAAGTTCATATTTTGTTGATAGGAAAGGGAGGTAATTACTGTAAGATGTTTGCTGAACAGGGTATTATTCATATTAGGGTTGCCGAGTGCAACAAATTAAGATGTAATTGTAGAACACCTTAGTTCTAATTTTTTTTTTATTTTTTTGAGTCCTTTTCAGGTTCGATAGTCACTGGCATAGAACGAAAGCGCCAGCAGGTGGAATATATTTATGTCATTTTATTTCAGGGTCTGTCAAACCCATACGTGTGATTCTGTGTGTGTTATTGTGTCAGGTGTGTGTTTGATTCTACGTGAAGAGGGGTAGAGGTCCTACCGCCCTCATATTTTGTTGTTGTTGTATTTTGATGGAAAGGCAGGGTGCTCTGAGGAGACCACTGTTCCTTGTCCATATGCTGATTCTTGGATTTCCTAGGGGAAATGCTGAGATATATTTTGTTCTGACACACACACACGTATTATTGTGCTTTGGGGCACGTTTTTTCGAGACTGGATCCCATGCCTTGGGAGGTCGAGGTTATTTTGACACGTGGGTTGACCGATATGCAGATTTCCACGAATCTCCCGTCTAGCCTGGTGACTTATTTTGTTAGGCAGTCCTATTTTCCGACTGGCCCCTTTAAGCTTTCATTTAGCAAACCTGTTCTTTTGTGATGGTTATTTTGAACCATAATTAATTGGGGAGTTCGCCATGTTTGTGACGGATTATTGCATGTCGTATGGGTGGAATGATGTGTTAATAATGTAAATGTTGGCTTTGAGCCTAGTGATTTGTTTATGACTCAGTTCATGTAATTTAGTGTGTGACGCCCGTGTGGTGTAGTGGTAGTATACTTGTAAGAATGACGGCGGTCATACGTATATTTTTCTTTTGTTGGTCACGTGTTAACTTACTTGTGTTTATTTGTGAGAAGTCCTAATTTTAGGCAGTAATGTTTTGCTACGGCAGTTTTGATTCCAATTTCATGCGGAAATTATTGTGTTGTTTATATTAAGTATAGGAAGTGTCGGTTTAGTTTTAAGTATTGTATAGTGTTTCCCCGCGTCTGTCTAGCTCTAAGTAATGCGGATTCGTCTTCTGAAAGTTTCTTGGGACACTTGGTCCGAGTAATAATCTCTCCTGAGATGTGGCCTAGTTTTGGCAAAGTTAATTTATTCAGTGGGAGTCATTATGGGAGTTTGTTTGTTAATTATTTTTGTAAATAGCTGATCTGTTATTAAATTCTTTTGTTATAACCCTGGCTTCACCTTTTCCTGCATGTTATTTTGTTATATGTCACCCTGCATGTTAATGAAGCGCTTTAACAACAACTTACGATATGGACTGTTACACCCCCCGAAACTGAGTCTCATAAGCTTCTTTGCAAGGGTTCAATACCATTCGTCCGATAGCGATGAAACTTGGTTGAGAGGTTGTGTACACTACAGGCAAGGTGTTTGGCTTAGTAAATCCATGTTATAATAGGTTGCGCACGAGTAAATTCAACAAATGAGCGACGACGAGCGAAACGTTTCAACAAAGACCCGTATGCCTTCATATACTATTCGTCTGATAGGGATGAAACTTGGGTGAGATGTTGTTGACACTTCATCGAAGGTTTCTGGTTTAGTAAATCGACTTAACAATAGGTAGCGCATGATTAGATTCAACAAATGAGCGACGACGGCCGTAGCATTTCAACAAAGTCCTGTATGCGTTCACATACCATTCGTCCGATAGCGATGAAACTTGGGTGAGAGGTTGTGTACACTACAGGCAAGGTGTCTGGCTTAGTAAATCCATGATATAATGGCAGCGCACGAGTAGATTCAACAAATGAGCGACGACGAGCGAAGCGTTTCAAATAAGTCCCGTATGCGTTCATATACTATTCGTCTGATAGTGATGAAACTTGGTTGAGATGTTGTGTACACTTCATGGAAGGTTTCTGGCTTAGTAAATCCACTTAACAATAGGTAGCGCATGAGTAGACTCAACAAATGTGCGACGATGGGCGAAGCGTTTCAAAAAAGTCCTGTATGCGTTCACATACCATTCGTCCGATAGCGATGAAACTTGGGTGAGAGGTTGTGTACACTACGGGAAAAGTTTCTGTATTAGTAAATCCATGTCATGATAGGTAGCGCACGAGTAGATTCAACAAAAGAGCGACGATGCGCTAAGCGTTTCAACAAAGTTCCGTATGCGTTCACATACTATTCGTCTGATAGTGATGAAACTTGGGTGAGAAGTTGTGTACACTTAAGGGAAAGTTTCTGGGTTAGTAAATTCACTTTACAATAGGTATCGCACAAGTAGATTAAACAAACGAGCAACGACGCGCGAAGTGTTTCAACATAGTCCCGCATACGTTCATATACCATTCGTCTGATAGCGACTAAACTTGGGTGAGTTGTTGTGTACACTTCAGGGAAAGTTTCAGGCTTAGTTAATCCATTTTACAATAGGTAGTGCTCAAGTTGATTCAACATATGAGCGAAGGCGCGCGAAGCGTTTCAACAAAGTCCCGTATGCGTTCATATACCATTTGTCCGAAAGTGATAAAACTTGGGTGAGATGTTGTGTACACTTCAAGGAAGGTTTCTGGCTTAGTACATCCACTTTACAATAGGTATCGCACAAGTTGATTCAACAAATGTGTAACGGCGTGCGTAACGTTAAAAAAATATCCGTATGCGTTCTTATACCATTAATGCGATTGCAATGAAATTTGGAGAAATGTTGTTTCCACTCCCGCAAGGATTTCTGATTTAGGTAATCCATTTTACAATTGGTAGCGCATGGTTAGATTCAATTAATGGGCGACAGCATGTGAATCTTTTCAACCAAGTCCCGTATGCGTTCATATAACATTCATCCGTTTATCATAATACTTTGGGGAGTTGAGCATAGTCCTGCGAAGGTTTATGAATTAGTAAATCCGTTTTTCAATGGGTGGCGCACAAGTAGATTCCACAAATGAGTGTCGTCGCGCAAATCGTTTAAGCAAAAACCCGTATGCGTTCATATGCCATTCATCCGATTGCAATGAAACTTTCATGAGTTGTTGTGTACACGCCAGGGAAGGTTTTCACTTAGTAAATCCATTCTCCAATAGGTAGCGTACGAGTCTATTCATCAAATGTGTGACGGCGCTCGAATCGTTTCAACAAAGTCCCGTATGCGTTCATATACCATTCATTTCATTGCAATGAAAATTTGGGGAGTTGTTGAGCACGCTGCCATGATTTTTAGCCTATTTTCAATTTTGAAAAAATAGGCTTATGAGATCACCTTTTGTCCGTGTGTGTGTGTGTGCGTGTGTGTGTGTGTGATTCGTGTGTGTGTCCCCCCTAATAAAATCTAAACGACAGAAGCGATTTCAATGAAACTCGGAAATTTCATAGCACTATTCCCGGCGACCTCGACCGTGCCCTTCAAATTTTGTTACGACTCACCAATCCAACATGGTGGCTGTGCGAAATATTTCACCAGCATTCAATATCTCCGAAACTATTACCGATATTACCCTGAAATTTTCTATGGTGATGAGGGAACTACTATAATTTCACTTATGTGACTTTTGAAAACCTGGTAGCTACAAAACGAACATGGCGGCCAAGCGAATTCGCGACTTTTAAATAGACGTTTCTCGCGATTTGACCAACCAAACGCAATGAAACTTGGTACAGAATATGTTTATATACATTGTAATGCACCGACATCTAACTTCGTTCAATTGTTTACATAATCACAAGATGTGCGAAATATTTCACCGGCATTCTATATCTCTGAAAATATTAGCGGTATCTCCCTAAAATTTTGTACTGAGATAAAGGGCACTACTGGAAGTCCATCTATAAGATTTTCAAAAACCGGTTAACTATAAAACGAACATGGCGGCCAAGCGAATTTGAACATTTTAAATAGACCTTTCTCGCGATTTAATGTTCCAAGCGCACTGAAACCTGGTACAGGAAATATTTAAACACATTGTAATCCACTGGTATCTAATTTAGTTCAATTGTTTACATAACCTCAAGATGGCGGCAGTGCGAATTTTAAAATTAAGTTTGTATTTCTTGTGATGTAGTCATGCGATCGAAGTAAAAGTTTGAATAACGAACCTACGCAATAATTTTCCTTTAATGGTACATGACTCTATGGCCTATACATTTAACAATCCAACATGGCGACCATCCGAAATATTTAGAAGATACTGAATATCTATGAATCTATTTTAGCAATCAAACTGCATTTTTTAATGTTCATAGGGGCTATGAACTTAAGTTCACCTATAGGACTTTAAATAACCTGGTGATCACAAATCCAACATGGCGGTGACGCGAATTATAAATATTCACATGGACGTTTCTCGCAATTTAACCATCCGCGTGCAGTGAAACTTGGTACAGTAAATATTTATCCGAATGTTAATCCACTGGCATCTAATTTATTTCAATTGTTTCCATAACCTCAAGATGGCAGCTGTGAAAATTTTTTAAATCCCCTTGTTTTTTCTTGTGTCCTAATTTTGCGATTGAAGTTTGACTACTACACGTTCACAATAATCTGCATGTAACAGTACATAACTCTAGGACCTTCATATATAAAATCGAACATGGCGACCATCCGAAATATTCAGTCGGTTCTCAATATCTACGAATCTATTACAGCAATCAAACTGAAATTGTGTATGTTAAATAGTGGCAATTAACATAAGTAGGATATATGAAAATAGGCTGTATAGTTCTTCACGGAACTACTTGTTTTTTTTTTTTGAGATAGTAAATCAATTTCACAAAAGTTTAGAGGTGGTTAACGGAAAAAGGGAAACCAATATTGGGAATCCAAAGGCACTTCAACATACAAAGTTACAATGCCAACACTTTCTTAGATTGGCATTGCAACGCATGCCGGGTACAACTAGTATTAAAATAAATAACAATGGTAGATATTGACTTATTTAGAAAGTTCGGGTTTTATTCTTAGGGTTTGTAATATACTATCTAAAATGGATCTTAATACTGAAACATATAAATCTGTCTGTCTAACACAACCATATACTCCCAAAGCCACTGAAGCTAATTTCTAACACTTGCTTGGCATTGAATTCATTGTCCATCGTTATTGACACACTCTTCCTTGATCAGTGGAAGATTAGCAGTAAGTAATAGGACTGAGGAGAGATGTCATTAACACAGCTACTAAACTTTGTACAGATCATTACAAGTATATTTTAAATGCGATTTTGATAATTAATTTAAGGGAATTCTCAGTTGAATAACTTTAAGAACTACAATTAAGAATTTATAACATTTATCAAAGCGTAAATATACACTACGAGGCGTTACTGAAGCTCATAATTACCGTACCTGACTGTACATACCCTACAAGTTATTTGACATAGATATGTCTCCCCAAAATTACACAAATTCAACACATGTGTCGAAGAGCCATGAATGCTGGCAAAGAAAGCCCCACCTAGTCTCTCCCAAAAATTGAAAAACAAATTTCACCAAAATTATAAAATAACTATCACACAATCATCTGATAACAATACTCACGTTATTCCAAATACTAGGCACATATGAGTATTACAAATACCATTACAAATATCACTAACATATAAATGTCTCGGTATTAAATGGTAAAAGGAGCACAAGTCCCTTCTTCATCATTCTGATAGCGTCTTCCCGTTTTGAGACTAATTGTTCATTTAATTTTGTTGTTGTTGTTGTTTGTTGTTAATTCAATTTAGTCGCTTAGGCATCTTGGTCATCAGCGTCGTGTAGTTAGGTGTGTGCTGAATATTGTCTGATAACGTTCATTTCTGTAAAGAATGCAATAGTGTGTGAAGCTGTATAAGGACAGGGATGAGGTAGGTGTCCCAGAACTATAAATAAGATACTATCCCGGCATTAACTTGGGGTAGTGTTGATATCCCGGGGGAAAAACACACTCCGATTAACCACTGTCAGTGCCAGGATTCGAACTAACGATCTCCGGATTTGCTGTAGCTGTTGTGGTGCTCAGTTTAACGAACACAGTTATATCGCGGGACTCGCACGTCTCTGCTTATAGTATAAAATAAGGTACACGAAACAGAACGTAAAAAATATAAATTTATTAATAAAAATTAATTTAACAATAAATAACAAATAACACCCAAATATCCTTCCTCATTTCCACCACTGAAGCTCTCATGACTTCACACATACACACTAATATTCCTAGTAACAATATGTAAAGACTCTGCCATTTACAAAAGCATGCAAGATGGTTTCTAACTTAAGGCCCCGGCCACCTCCTTCCCGATCCTCACCTTAATTGCGAATACATACATTATACAGACACCGCTATAGACAAGTTATCAGAGGAATTCTACACACTCCCAAGTACACGGGGCTAAATGACCGCGATGTTCTAGCCCCTCGAATGAAACAAGATTCTGATTGCCAGTGCTAGCATCGAAGTATACGTATTCCTTAAAATTTGCCGTGGTATTATTTTGTTCGGGGTCTACTCAGCCACGGGTGATTCAAATGAGCATAGAGGGTTCGATTTTCCCCTTCAGCCATCCTCGAAGAGGTTTTCCGTGGTTTCTCACTACGCCTCCAGGCAAATGCCGGGATGCTACCGAACGTAAGGCCACGGCCGCCTCCTTCCCTCCTCCTTGTCTATCCCTCCCAATCTCCTCATCCCTCATAAGGCACATGTTCGCTTTGCAGATGAGGCTGCCTGGTCGAGGTGCTTGTCCCACCTCCCCAGTTGTATTCCCGTGTCATGTTTCAAGCTTCAGGACTCTGCCCTGGAGGCGGTAAAGGTGCGATCCCTGAGTGAGTCCGAGGGAATAGCTAACCCTGGAGGGTAAACCGACTAAAAATATATATTTTTTCGTTAAATTCTAGCAAGAAGAAGAAAACTCTATTTGACGTGTACATATTAAGATGTTTCGTGTAATACCGAATTCGGAAACAACGTAACGTTCATGGAATCCAACCTCAAAATGTATCTACTAGCTATATTACTAGTGCCCCATCCTCAATAATTAACTGTGACCTCTTGTATCATTTCCGTCGTAAGACATTGGTAAAGTTGTCTACACAGACGTTAAAACGTACCGAAAACAAATTATAAACCTTCCACCTCTACTAAGTATCGAACCCCGAATCTTTCGAACCGCAGTCCAACGCGTTACCCTTTCAGCCAAGGTTGCTTACACTACTAGTGGTTCAGAATACACCACAAGGATAGAAAGTGAGAAGTGGGATGCCACGGAAAACCACTTCCTAGATGATTTAGGTTGGCCTCGAGTAGATGATAAAGAATTGATAATCAATTCCACAAACATGCCAACACACGTTATTTTGTTTGCACAAAAATAATCCTACCTGAGAGTTAATTCATCAGGAAATTAAATATTCATAAATCACTGTCGAGTTTCGTTTACTGAACAGTGCGCATTGGACGCTTGTATTCTTTCATGGCCTCCTCAAATACGCCACTATGACACTTCCCAGGCAGTGAAATTTAAAATAGGAGGCCTTGGAAGTCAGTGCATGTGCGATGCGATTCTTACCTAATTGGTCAAACAGCTGTATCGTAATGAAAATCTTGAGCTCTGATTTTTGGAGAACCTCTCTCATAATGAAACTTGAACTATAATGAGCCTCTTTAAGGTGCAGTTTTCTAGCATATCATATTTATATTTCGGCATGGTCGAACATAATAGTGCATACGACTGTTTATGTTCGACGATAATTATTATAACTATTTTATGTTCGAACATAAGTATTCAAAAATATCTGTCGAGATTTCGCCAGTTTTATGTACTGAACAGAGCGCATGTGACGCAGAGAATGCCTTGTATTCGACCATGGCCTCCTCGACACCTTACTATAACACTAGGCCACGCTGTGAAATTTAAATTACAAGGCAATGGAACTCAGTGCAGGTGCGATGATAACCTTACCTAATTTGCCAAACAACTGTTTCTTGAGCTCTGATTGGTGGGAGAAACTGTTTCATAATGAAAACTTGTACTATAATGAGTCTCATTATAGTGCAGTTTTGTGACATATAATAATTACATTTTGACATCGTCGAACATAAAAGTAGTTCCAGTATTATCGAGACTCACTCAGCGGAGTGACCTGACCTTGAGTACACTTGGTGGGGGACGATACTGGCCAAACGGCAGCTTACGATATCAAAGACAACTGGAACTAATTTTCCCGGCTCTAATACACACCTAATTGTTCTAGGTCACATTACAGCACGCATTCACTCACGACGTATTCCAGTGACGAGTACGTTGATATGATGCTCATTTATGGAGAAACAAAGATGAACGCATTGCAGTCTCAACGCCTGTATCACGAGCGCTATCCTGACAGAAGACTACTGACTGCCAATTCGTTTCGCAATATTGAACGAAGACCGCGGTCAACTGGGACACTTGGAAGGGTATCTCCTGTTAGAGATGCTCTTACAACATCTGGTCCAAATGAAGAAGCTGTTTTGGGCACTGTCCTTAATAATCCTCATATTAGTACATGGACACTTGCACAACAGACAAACATCAGCCGGTCATCTGTCATCTGAATATTGCATAACAATAGATTTCACCCATATCATCTTCAGTTACACCAGCAGCACCATGAACGTGATTTCGATGCTAGAATAACATTTTGTCAATGGGCGTTACGCAGTATGACCAATAATGCAGCCTTTTTGTCAAATGTTCTCTTTTCAGACGAATCACGATTTCTCAACAATGGCACCGTCAACCGGCATAACATGCATTATTGGGTAAGACTGGGCGCATTTCATGTGCAGTGGGGTGTAAATGTATGGTGTGGGATCTTGGGTGACAATCCAATCGGACCATATTTCTACGACGGCCATCTTACGGGAGCACGCTACCTTCATTTTCTGCAAAATAAACTCCCACAGTTGCTGGAAAACGTGCCACTGCGCGAGCGATTGCGAATGTGGTGGTAACAGGATGGGGCCCCACCTCACGGATCATTAGTCGTCAGGAACCATCTTCATGATACATATCCATATAAATGGATAGGAAGAGGAGGACCCGTTCACTGGCCTGCCAGATCACCCGATTTTACGCCACTTGACTTCTTCCTGCTGGGTCACTTAAAGCAGGTAGTATATGCACAGGAGCCTGAAGATCCTGACCACCTTCGGCAACTAATCACCGAGGCATGCCAAGTTGTTACACCACAGATGTTACAGCGTGCAAGACGGTTTCTAACTTAAGGCCCCGGCCGCCTCCTTCCCCATCCTCACCTTAATTGCGAATACATACATTATACAGACACCGCTATAGACAAGTTATCAGAGGAATTCTACACACACCCAAGTTCACGGGGCTAAATGACCGCGATGTTCTAGCCCCTCTAATGAAACAAGATTCTGATTGCCAGTGCTAGCATCGAAGTATACGTATTCCTTAAAATTTCCCGTGGTATTATTTTGTTTGGGGTCTACTCAGCCACGGGTGATTCAAATGAGCATAGGGGGTTCGATTTTCCCCTTCAGCCATCCTCGAAGAGGTTTTCCGTGGTTTCTCACTTCGTCTCCAGGCAAATGCCGGGATGCTACCGAACGTAAGGCCACGGCCGCCTCCTTCCCTCCTCCTTGTCTATCCCTCCCAATCTCCTCATCCCTCATAAGGCCCATGTTCCCAATCGGACCATATTTCTACGACGGCCATCTTATGGGAGCACGCTACCTTCATTTTCTTCAAAATGAACTCCCACAGTTGCTGGAAAACGTGCCACTGCGCGAGCGATTGCGAATGTGGTGGTAACAGAATGGGGCCCCACCTCACGGATCATTAGTCGTCAGGAACCATCTTCATGATACATATCCAAATAAATGGATAGGAAGAGGAGGACCCGTTCACTGGCCCGCCAGATCACCCGATCTTGCGCCACTTGACTTCTTCCTGTGGGGTCACTTAAAGCAGGTAGTATATGCACAGGAGCCTGAAGATCCTGACCACCTTCGGCAACTAATCACCGAGGCATGCCAAGTTGTTACACCACAGATGTTACAGCGTGCAAGACTGTAATATGTACGTCGTGTTGAACTCTGCATCAACCAAGGTGGTCAACATTTCGAACACTTGCTACACTGAATATGCAGAGTACCTTGCTTTATTCCTACAGGGGGGTGTGGTGGCGCAGCGGTAAAGCTCTTTGCCTCTCACCAACGCCATGTCCTGTGGATTGAATTCACATAAATGGAGATCCCGTGGCTTATGATCGCGAGATTAACGGTCACGCTATACTACATGCTTTATTCCTTTTCTTCCTACAGACCATTATGTCATCGTCTAACCTGCCTACGTAGCATCGAATAAAAACGGTCCTTTTCAGGACCAAATAAAAATTCATTCATTGGAACTGGTAGATATGTGTCCGTAGTGCAGCTACTGTAAACGGTATTAAGCGACAAAAGAAAGAACTTATTTGCCTTGGGATCGCACCTGCTATACTGCCGCAGGGCTGACGTTACAGCAGAGAAGCACGATTTAACCATCTTAGCTACCGTGAGCCGTGGTGAGATACTGTCACGTATTGAGTCTATTTGTAGTCCTCATAGACACTTCATGTCCTTCGTAACGCAGTGTTGTTCGGATGTGTCGATTTACACATTGGTTCTAGTTGATGGCATTGAAATAACACTGCTGCCAATGATTTCGACTATATTCGCGAGCATGAACTCAACCGTAAAGTTGTACTAGGCAAGTACTAATGTTTTTAGGACGACTATGATTACGCGTTAGTTGGGTTGCCTTCCTCCAAAAAAAAAAAAAACTAAAAAAAAAAGGGGGCTGGTGGACCACACTGTATAACATTTTCAATTGCAAAATACTTAATACTATAGCGCATGAGTGATTATAAAAACAATAAATATTAAAATAATCAAGTAGAAAGAATAAACGATTCCTACAGAATGGTGAGGCTTTATCCTATGCCTGTTCAAAGGAAATGTCCTGGCATTTACCTGGTGGTGAAAATGGGAAAGCATAAAAACTGTTTTCTGGACGGCCAAGGTCGCATTCGAACCCACGCTCGTCTGATGCCAGTGAGGCATGAGTTGGCGTGTTCGCGCTCTCGGCCACTATGGTAGGGATCATTAATATATTTACTTATTGCAAGTGAATAGGAGCGTAGCTATACTTGATTTAAAGCAGAGACAACACAACGTTGATCACATCAGCTGCATGTATAATCCGGAAGTCAACAACTATGGTTAAAACTGGGTTAGAGTTTGCGGTGGTCGAGAGACCCTTATCAAATTAGCACTACAGTTTGTAATTAATCACTACGTTACTAACGACCCTCCAACATTTACTATCTTCTTGAATATTTTTTTTATCTTATCCAGCTTGTAACAACAAGTACTGCTTTTAGTAACTTAAGCTGTCCAAGTTCTAACGCGTGAAAACATTAGGATTAATGACAGCTATGTGCATTATATTGCGCATTTTACTATGGAAAATATTATCTAGCCTATTGACGTCCGAAACGGGGGAGGAGCTTACGGTCAGCTGTTTGCAATATGGCGGCGATATAGTGGCGTGAAGTAATTGGGTGTGCGTTTGTTATGGCTTCTAATTTATGATGGCAAAATACTACATATTTCCTTTCATTGATATAGATATTTTTATAATCAATTTAAATGCAGTGCCTAATTACTACCAGTTAAAAATATTACCCACATGTAGAGAGTTAATTTACTGTCTGCTGTTATATATATGAAGCCTGTACTTGGGAGCCTAGCGGTATCGATGTTTTTATTAATTTCACAATATATATACCTCACATAACACAAAGGACGACTCCCTGATAATAAATTGAATCAAGCAACCCTGAATTTGCATGAATGTTTTGGGTTCAAAGAAGCGTTACTTGGGATGCTCAAATCATACTTCAATATTGCAAATATTGACCTACATACTTGCTGTTCAAAGGCAAGAATATTAATTTATTAATCTCTTGCCACAGGCAAGTTAAAATGGAGACATCCACTTTATCAATATATTTAATTAAATATTTAAAATACAGATATTTAACAAAGCCGGAGTCTCCATTTAAACTTGTCATAAGCAAACGGAACAGATCAAAAACTACACTTTATGCCAAACCAAATTCACTCTTCAGCTCGACATAAACCATAATACCAATTAAAACCTATACAAAACATACTCTCCTTACTGTTGTACAACTTTCAAACCAACTATTCGCACTCAAAACTGAAAAACCCTCAAATGGGAACTAATTAATGTTAGAATAGCCTAGGCCGATCCGGTCTCCTGCTACATTACCGCATATGTATACTTAACGTCACTATAACTTCAAAATTACGGCTAAGTGACCTATCTGCCTGAGTAGTATAGGTGTTACCGGCCTGCCTGGGATGATGGGTCACCAAACTGGTACTTAAAACTAAGATTTTACATTCTAATTAACTAAATTCAACAGTAGGGAGATCCTAGCCAAAAACACAATTTAAGCCAAATCATACTTCAATGACCTACATACTTGCTGTTCAAAGACAAGAATATAAATTCTCTGGCAAATTAAGGCTGGAACAGCATTTTTCTTAAGTTTTCTAACCATTCGGCTATTGTCAATCGGCAGAACCCCTAAAATAAGTTTACGAAGAGCGGATTACATTCTTTGTACGGCACAGAAGTATTTTTGATATAGCTAAATCCATGTGAATACAAATTAGAGACAATAACTATCAATAATAGTCGTCTTCACAAAAATGCAGACTGCACACTGTCATGTAACATGTAACACGTTTTCCAATTGACAGCGCCGAAGCCCATCTTTCTCTCTGATCTTTTTGTACAGGAAAGTAGTGAAGATAATTCGTACCCGTTTCATACGATTTGTAACCGTATACAGAGCAGTATCTCCTCGAATTTGACAAATTTCTTTCTGTTTCCATCACGACGTCAATGCTTCACTATCTAAATAAACCTCACCAGTCACAATGTTACAGCTTCAACAATCTACCGCGTGGCTGCGCCATCCAAATTTTCTGACGTCAATACGTATAACACCATGTTATTTCAATAAGCTGACATGTAAACCAAATAGTATTCTTTATATTACTAGTAACACATTTTTGGTCGTTAACCTGAAAATTTGCCAAGGGACGGGTGTAGGAATCCTTAGCCAATGAACTAGCCTCTTTTGTTGTGGAAGGTTGCAATAAGACGTGCGGTGAAATTCACATTTATTTCCCCTTAGAAAATACGCTTTAAATATAATCACTTGTAAGACCTATTCTGGAATACGCCTCGGTGGTTTGGGATCCATATCAAGTAGGGCTCATAAATGAGTTGGAAATGGTACAAAGAAAGGCCGCTAGATTTGTGCTCAGTGACTTTAATCCCAGGAGCAGTGTGAGCCGTATGTTAAAGAAACTTGGGTGGGAATCACTTGAGGCTAGGAGGATAAAATCTAGACTCTGCGCTATGTACAACAAGTATACAAATCAACCAGCATGGGGTGAGCTTAGCAAACGTATGGGAAAGCCCACTTACATGGGTAGGAACGATCATCCTTTCAAAGTTAAGGGCCGACCACAGCGAACAAATTATGACAAATATTTTTTGGTAAACCGTGCCATTGATAACTGGAACTCTCTACCTGCCGCAGTCTTAGAGCCTTTTCCCAAACATAAGAAAAGACTGCCTATTTGTGTAAATACTCCAGTTTAATTTTTATTGAATTGTTATATATATTTACTGTATTTATTTGTTATGTATATCCAATTTTCCACCGGGGGACACACCCCCAATTGCAAATGAATGAATGAATGATTGAATGAATTTGGGTAAGAGAACAAATATAATAAACCAGAATTTTAATAAAACCTTTATATGATTCGAACCCTGACTACACAGATGGGAGCGAAGTATCAAGACCACTTGACCAAAGTACCACATTGAGTGGAAATAAGGTTAATCGTAAGCATAGTTTAACGTCGAATGCACCACGTTGTATTGCAACAAGGTAGTACTACGCACAGTCAATTTATACTCCTATATAAGAACAAATAATAATAATTATATCCAGTGGTTTTGTTGGACCGGAACGGGCCGGTACGCCGTTCCGGAAAATATCTTCCCGCTTTAGAATGACGTAACAATTTTACATTCAGTAAGAAAATCGTTTATACTCAATACATAGCGCTGAAACGTCACGGGTGTACTCTAGCGGACTAATATCGAACCTTACGGTTTTATGTTCATAAAATACGGTCGCTTTTACACTCCTGGGCGTTTTTCTGGTTCTCTAAGGTTGGCTACACTGCTATTGGATACGGAGAGCGGGAAGTGAGCACAACAACTTTCTTCCGCTCGTTATGTTTGTGTGAATCCAAGTTTTGTTTTATGTTTTGCTCGATGTGTTGCTGTGAAGCAGATATTACGGAATCTCTCTGCAGTTAATGAACATCAGTAGCCCCATAGTACCTTTCAAATTTTCCAGTGACTGTGAAAGTGAGTTGTGAGTCACAACTTGTGACAATGAGTTTACTTAAGTGGCTGGGCTAAAAACGTGCTGAGGATGAAGATGAAGAATACTAAAAAGGTGTGTGATGGCTCAAGTAAAAACGAAACTGAATGGAGTTCCGATAACATAAGTTTCATTAAAGACGTGAGTATAGAGGTAGACCCTGGGTTAAATGTTGCTGAAACGTGTGATGCAGATTCAAGGGAGAATCTAGGTTATGGTTTTACACCTTCTACCATCGACTGTGAAATTCAAGGACCCCCCTACCGAAAAGAAGATTTTCCAGACTGTTGGAACGAGTCTCAGTGCCGTTATTAGCCTACTTTCGATTTTTGCAAAAAATGAAAGTAGACTTATGCGATCACTACAGGGCGAAAAAAAGTGTGTCTGTCTGTGTGTGTGTATGTGTGTGAGTCTCTGTGTGTGTGTGTGTGTGTGTGTGTGTAAGTGTGTGGACTCTGAATGTCGGTCCCCCCCTATCAATTCGAACACGATGAGCGCAAATTGAACGAAATTTGGTACAAAGGTAGCACTAGCAAAGGACACCTCAGTGTCATGTTTTATATCGCCGCCATCTTGACGGAAACGTAATGGCGGCCACACAAATGTTCAAAGCTTAAATCAAATTATGACTAACCTAA
The DNA here is from genome assembly GCA_946902985.2 of Meconema thalassinum. Lineage (NCBI taxonomy): Eukaryota > Metazoa > Arthropoda > Insecta > Orthoptera > Tettigoniidae > Meconema > Meconema thalassinum. The sequence goes on along the minus strand of OX336388.2, from coordinate 2,012,084,278 downwards.
TCATCCGATCTCTACCAAATTTTGCAACAACATACCTTTATGGGGGGAGCATCCTTTTACCAAACTAATAGGTCATCAGCCTAATAGTTTGCGGATGGCGGCCATCTTTGTGTGAAAATTGATTGCCCCTATTAATTCGAACACGGTGAAACCGAATGGAACGAAATTTGGTACAGAGGTAGTACTAGCAAAGGGCACCCCAGTGTCATGTTTTATATCGCCGCCATCTTGACGGAAACGTAATGGCGGCCACACAAATGTTCAAAGCTTAAATCAAATTACGACTAACCTAATCATCCGATCTCTACCAAATTTTGCAACAACATACATTTATGGAGGGAGCATCCTTTGACAAATCTAATAGGTCATTAGCCTAATAGTTTGCAGATGGCGGCCATCTTTGTGTCAAAATCGATTACCCCTATTAATTCGAACACGGTGAAACTGAATGGAATGGAACTTGGTGCAGAGGTAGCACCAGCAAAGGGCACCCCAGTGTCATGTTTTATATCGCTGCCATCTTGACGGAAACGTAATGGCGGCCACCCAAATGTTCAAAGCTTAAATCAAATTACGACTAACCTAATCATCCGATCTCTACCAAATTTTGCAACAACATGTCTTTATGGAGGGAGCATCCTTTGACAAATCTAATAGGTCATTAGCCTAATAGTTTGCGGATGGCGGCCATCTTTGTGTCAAAATCGATTACCCCTATTAATTCGAACACGGTGAAACCGAATGGAATGAAATTTGGTACAGAGGTAGCACTAGCAAAAGGCACCTCAGTGTCATGTTTTATATGGCCGCCATCTTGACGGGAACGGAATGACGGCCACCCAAATGTTAAAGGCTAAAATGTAATTACGACCAACCTAATAATCTAATCTCTACCAAATTTTGCAACAACAAATCTATATGTGGGAAGCATATTCTGACCAAACTGCTGGATCATCAGCCCAATAGTTTGCAGATGGTGGCCAAGTATGTGTGCAAATCGATTCCCCCTATCAATTCAAACACGGTGAAACCGAATTGAACGAAATTTGGTACAGAGGTAGCACTAGCAAAAGCCACCTCAGTGTCATGTTTTATATCGCCGCCATCTTGACGGAAACGGAATGACGGCCACCCAAATGTTAAAAGCTTAAATCAAATTTCGACCATCCTAATAATTTGATCTCTACCGGATTTTGCAACAACATGCCTTTTTGTGGAAAGCATCTTATGACTGACTTCAAGGTCATCAGCCCAATAGTTTGCAAATAGCGGCCATGTATGTGTGCAAATCCATTCCCCAGATCAATTCAAACACGGTGAAACCGAATTGAATGATTTTTTTTACAGAGGTAGCACTAGCAAAGGGCACCTCATATTCATGTTTAATATCCCTATAGCACGTTGTATTTCAACAAGCTACTACAACCAACATTCAATTATACTCCTTGAAATGGACAAAGAGTTATAACAATACCCATGCATTTAGGAGAAAGTAGGCTATATGTTCTTTACTGAACATCTTTTTTTTTTGTCAGAGAACGAGTGGCTATTTGCAGGAAATAAAAATTTAGGCTGCAATATATGTAAAGAGGAAAGTAAATTAGGATTAGGAGTTTCTAAATGGGCAGGACTTAAGCTAATGGAAGTATGGGTAGAATGCAAGGTTCATCCCAACGGAAATAATATTAATCAACAATAAACAAGCCTTAGGAAAAAAAAATTGAGCACAAAAATTCAGAATCTCACAAAAAAGCTATGTTACAAAAATCAGAATCCAATAAAAAGATATTTGAAAGTTGCTTGGACACTATGAATGTCAAACACCTAGAAACCACCGTTCGAGTATTTCGAACAGCATACTCAATTGCGAAAAGAAATAGACCCTTCGTAGTCCTACAGGCTTATGTTGAACTTCAACAATTAAATGGTTTAGGTGTGGGACGAGTTCTTCATACTAATTTTAGTTGTTCTAATATTATTGAACACATTTCACAGGAAATGAGAAATAAAATAGCAAAATATATAACAGAAAATCAGAGGAAAATCAGTATTATGATTGACGAATCAACAACAGTTAGTGTAAAATCTGTGTTAGTATTATGTTTGAGATGTGCTCTTTCAGATAACTCTGAAGTTGTTTCCTTCTTCTGGGACTTGATAGAACTTGAATCAACTACAGCAGATGTTATTACTCGAGAGATATTGAAAAATCTTTCTTCATATGGGATGAATGAAAACTTCCTGGCAGAACATTTAGTTGGTCTAGCATGTGATGGGGCCTCTGTAATGTTAGGTAGAAAAAATGGAGTTGGAGCACAGTTTTTAAAGTTATTTCCAGATATAGTAATCTGGCACTGTTTAAACCATCGCTTGGAATTGACCGTTTCTGATACAAGGAATGAAGTTACAGGTGTTAACCATTTCCATTCTTTCTTTGACAAATTGTATTCTTTATACAGCATGTCTCCCAAAAATCAAAGGGAACTCAACATTTGTGCTGCTTCACTGGAACCAAGAGTCAAGAAGTTTGGGAAAATATTTACAATAAGATGGGTAGTTTCAAGCCAGAGAACTGTAAAAGCTGTCTGGGAAAACTACAGTGCTCTAGTAAAACATTTTAGTGAGGCCAAAAATGACCACCAGAGAGTCTCCAAAGAAAGGGCATAATTCCAAGGTCTAGAAAATATGTTAACTTGTGTAGAATTTCTAGAAAATATTGCAATTATGTATGATGCTCTTGTTGAGTTAGCTGATTTGTCATTAGAGTTGCAGAAAAGAGAGACAAGTTTGACAGAGGCTCAAAATGCAATCAAGCGCACTATAAAAGTGTTTGAATCTATGTGTAACTCAGCTTCTGGAGAATACTACAGAACAGTTCTTAAAGCAGCAGAAAACAAAAAGTTTAGAAACATAGGATTACATGATTCTAAAAAAGTTGTAAAAATTGGCAGAAAGCAGTTTTTCAGAAGTCTTGTGAGCAATTTAAATAACAGGCTTATGGAAAATGTGTCCACATCATCTCATCTTGGTTCCAGCTCTAGTCAGCAGAGACATGAGAGAATGACATAAGTTATCAGTGATTCAAAGGTACTATACAACAAGATGTTCAGTAAAGAACATATAGCCTACTTTCTCCTAAATGTATGAGTATAGTTATAACTCGTTGTTATTATCAAAGAGTATAATAGAATCATTTCTTGGTTGAAGACCTTAGAAACTATTTACGTCTACCAAACGCCACAACCTAGAAAAAAACTACTACCATCATTGAAGAAAGATAGATAAGAAGTATTTCAAGAATGTTATGGATCTGGAGACATAATCGACCGGACTGGCTGCGTGGCTCAGCGGTAACGTTCTCGCTTGCTGGGCCCTAGGTTGCAGGTTCGTATCCTGGCGCAGTCAGCTGGCATTTGAGGGTGCACAAATGCGAGGGAGCCGTTTCAGTAGATTTACTGGCACGTTAAAGATCCCCTACGGGCCAAAATACCGGCACCCCGGCGTATCTAAAAGCAACAGTAGTTAAAAGGGTCGTAAAACAAATAACATTATTATTATTGTTATTATTACATAATCGACCTGCCGTGGGCAACATCCAACTTTGAGTTGAGGCATGTCTTTACACGTCTGGTTGTGCATGGCTTTCACAACCCTAATTGAATTAACAAATCTTTCCATGTCCCTACAGATACGTGTGTATACAAACTATGTGGATATTTTCGATTGCTATTTGCCTGAAATAAAAGTATTAATAACCTGAACTAGCACCAGTGGCTAGAATTCAGTTACTATGTGAAATCGTTTTGTTCTTTACTTCAAATAACATTTTCAAATAACGCACAATAGGCTGTTACAAACCCTTTAAAATAAGAAGTAAAAATGTATCATAGTATCATCTTGTCATTCTTCAAATTCGATGCGCATAGAATGCCAATGGTATACTATCAATGGAGTTCCATGTAGACCAGTCGTGAAATCTAGTGGAGAAATATCGAACAATATAATCCTAACAGGGCGAGTGCATTCTAGCGGCCATAAGAAGAAACTTTTCAATAAAATCTGGAAGTTAATAAGTAGGCCGGCGTGCAGCTACCTTTTTGGCTGCTAGATGTCTCGAGCAAATCTGCTGGCGAATTATGTTTTAATTAAATATATGTTTGGCAACGTAATATGCACAATATAAAGCTTAATTTTAAAACGTCTGAGTCACTACAAAGCAACAAATATGTAAAATGTCAAGCAAAAAACCTAACTCTGATGGGGTTTGAACCATAGGCATATGAATGACGGACTAACGCTTTACCACGGAGCCATTTGTGCCAAAGAACATTGATCTATATAAAGTGACTTACATAGAACTTGTTAGCAAATAATGATTTAGACCTAACTATTTCATCAGTGGAGTATATTATTTATATATAAAGCATTTCATACAAAGTTTATTTATTTTGTATCAGTACGCTATATTGCATGAAATACTCAAATTAGTGAAATATAAGTCAGGCACAAGATATCCGCTGCCATCTTGTCTTCTTACTGAGACGGCTCAGCTTCTTAAAATCACTTCTGCACTACAGTATTACAAAATAAACTTTTAATTTCGAACGTGCCTCTTCCTTTAGAACAGTTAAATCGATTCTCGGCTCGATAATCGGAACTGGTGGGTCCCATGATATGGATTATAAAGTTTGCATAATTCGCACGGCCGCCATCCTGAAATGGTACGGCGGATGACCTTGTAGTTTGGTCACAAGACGCGTTCTATATGAAGGTATGTTATTACAAAATTTGGTAGAGATCGGACAATTTGGTTAGTCGCTATTTGATTTTACGTTTTGAACGTTTGAGTGGCCGCCATTCAGTTTTGGTAGAGATGGCGGCGATATAAAACATGACACTGAGGTGCCCTTTGCTTGTTCTACCTCTGTACCAAATTTCGTTCAATTCGGTTTCACCGTGTTCGAATTGATGGGGGGGGGGGGGACCGACATTCAGAATACATACACTCACACACACACACACACACAGACTCACACACACACATACACACACACAGACAGACACACCATTTTTGGCCCTGTAGTGATCTCATAAGTCTACTTTCATTTTTTGCAAAAATCGAAAGTAGGCTAAAAATAATTGGCCCTCCACTTCTACTTTGGATATCTGCTATGGTGATGAGAGTGTCGGCAATCTTCGTGACTTTTTCCACATGTCAGACAAGAGGAGGTACATTAATGCTTTTAGAAAGTATGTCGAGACCAAGGAAATTCCAGTGGAGCTGATGCCTTTAATCAAGACTGTACACACCATTCCCATCTCTTCAGAAGAAGCTGAAAGTGCTTTCAGTACCATGAATGAGATCCACACCGAAAAGAGAGATAGGATGCTGGTGGAAAGATCATGCGGAATTATTTTCATAAGCAGCGTAGGACCTCCTGTGCATTTATTTAACCCACAACCATATGTCAAGTCATGGCTACGAAAGGGGAGACGTTCAGCTGATGAAACAACTTGTCGAAAACACGAGGCCGCTGATTTTGACACCCAATACGAGTCCATTTGGAAATTGCTGAATTAATAAGGTGAGTTCCTGTAAGTATTTTTTTCCAACTAAATCACTGATTATATCCGTATATACTAATATACAGCAGTTTTTCTTCTTATTTCGTATAGGTCATCTAAGGACAACGACATTCTACTGTTACATTTGGAGTCGGCTTGCCCAGTAGTTACGCATCATCTGGCTGTGTTGTTCCCTCCTCTTCTGTGTCCAGAGGTCACCTGTTTTCTTTCTTGGTGGTTCGTCCTGGAACACCAATTGCTGAAGCGTCTTCCTGAGAGATGTCCGGTCTTTTAAGTCTCTTTCCGTCCCGCCAAGTTCTTGCAGATCTTTTCTCACTTCCCACAACCATGGTGACTTGGTCTTCCGCTTTTGCCAGTAACCGAGGAGCAGGGTCAATATAGACATGGCGATGGTTTCTAACCTTTCCATTGCTGAATTAACCAGTTAGCAATTTTCTACCTCAGTGCAGAGTTTTTAGCCTGATTTTCACATTTGTGTACTTTTCATATTTTGCAAAAATGAGGAAAAATTAGTCTTACGAGATCACCCGTGTGTCTGTCTGTCCATCTGTCTGTCCTTTTGTTTGTGTTCCCCCACCGCGTCTATCAATTCCCGATCTGCTTCAGCTATCGAAACTAAATTTAGTAGGAGTAAGATATATACCTGAATATTTCACGGCCATATTTGAAAATAACGTCAGTGCTACCAACTGCTGACAAATCACAATTAAAATTTGATTTCTATGTTGAATATCTCAGAAGTTATGAATGTGAACTCTACCAACATTAGCACACACATAGATAATTACATTCTAGATTAATTTTCCGTAGCCCTAGTTGCCAACATGATTCTAAGCCTTTTGATAGGTCCAATTTTTAAATACCTATAACTTCTATACTATAAATTTATTGCGTTTCAACCAAATTTCGTATGTGCTAGGTGAACCATAACAGATATGAATACGCGTATTCTTAATAGCCACCAGGGCTGACAACTGTTTATAAATTCACTCTCTATTTATGTAATCCTGACACCAGTATATCAAAAAGTATTCAAACCAACGGCTCTACTCTTTTCACACGTATAGGCCTAGTACCTGACAGTCTAGATCAAATTGGGGTTACAAATATAAGTCAGTGGGGCCAACATGATTCTGATATGTCCAATTTATTTAAAAGATGGAACGTGATAACTCACCGTTTTATAAAGCTAGAGAGACAAAACTAGGCAAACATATTGACACCTTTATGATGATCATTTCGACTAAGTCAGCAATTCATCACTTCAGTAGAATAATAATGGGGTAATGCGTACGTCATAGAGCTACATTGCCGAAACTTAGCAAGCGAGTTTATTTCTTGTCATAAATATTTGATCCTAGTCAGGAACTCATCATTAATACATTCAAAACGGTGAGTATGCGTACGTTTAACAGTTGAAAAATTGATAACTGATTTGGCAATTGAGATTTAGACACAAACTACAGCAAAATGAAATCTAACAAGAAGTTCCGTGAAGAACTATACAGCCTACTTTTCATGCCAATGATTATTCTACAGTATATGAACCTATCTAGAATAATGACGAAATTAAGTTGGTAATATCGAAATATCTAATTAGTTCAAAATATACCTGGTATAATGTAGCCTAATAGAGCACTACAGTTGGCAGCCCTGGTGACTGAATATATTCTTAGTTCCATCTCTTAAGGTACAGAATACAAAATTTGGTTGAAGTTCAATGGATAGCATGGACGTTACATGCAGTTAAACATTGGATCTAACAGCGCGAATAAAATCATGTTGGCAACAATGACATACATGTATTGGTCAGAAATAATCTGAAATAATATGATCTATTGTTGTGTCAATTTTGAATGAAATCCATTAGTTAGTATAGAAGTTACATGCATTTTAAAATTGGATCTATCAGCTGGCTTAGAATCATGTTGGCAGCACTGACGTATATTAGTTACTCCAAATTAATCTAGAATGCCAGGTACTATACGTGTGCAAAGTTTAGAGCTATTGGCTTGCATACTTTCTGATATATTGATATTAGTGTAACAAAAATAGAGACAGTATTTATTAACAGTTGGCAGCCCTGGTTACTCTTAAGAATCAGCATATACATATCTGTTACGGTACACATAGCACACACGAAATTTGGTTGAAATCCAAATGATAGTATAGAAGTTACATGTATTTAAAGTTGGACCTCTCAGCAGGCTTAGAATCATGTTGGTAGCACTGATGTATATAAGTTACTCCAAATTAATGTAGAATGTCAGGTACTATACGCGTGCATAGTTTAAAGCTATCGGCTTGCATACTTTCTGATATATTGGTATTTGGATAAAATAAATTGAGAACATTTATTAGCAGTTGGTAGGCCTGTTGGATCTTAAGAATACGTTCAATCATATCTGTTTATGTACACATAGCACATACGAAATTTGGTTGAAATCCAATTGATAGTGTAGGAGTTATATGCATTTAAAATTTTGACCTATCAGCAGGCGTATATTCATTTTGGCAACACTGCGTTGTATGGCCTCCTGGAAATTAAACTGCAGCATTATTATCTATACGTGTGCCAATTTTGAAATAGCTCCTATTCATACTTTCCAAGATATCCAACATGGAGCTCAAATATCAATTGCGATTTTTCAGCAGTTGGTAGCACTGACATCATTTTCAAATATGGGCGTGAGATATTCAGGTACAGATCTTTACTCCTACCAAATTTTGTTTCGACTGCTGCAGCCGTTTAGAAGTTGATAGGGGGGACACACACACACAGCCAGACAGACAGACAGAAGGACAGACAGACAGACAGACACACATTTGCCCGATCTCATAAGTCTACTTTTTCCTCATTTTTGCAAAATGTGAATAGTAGGCTAAAAACATATCATAACCCATGTCTAATGCACATGCCAATTTGAGTGAAATAATGCGCAATCGCCATCATCATTAAATATACTAATTTTAATAATTCACGTATGAAGAAAGCAGGAGCTGACATATGTGAAAATTACCTACAAACAGTTGCATCACTCTTGCTTCAAATGTCCTGACTAGAATAAATTACAAGAGGATGAAAGACAGATAGAAACCGAATTGGATGAAGACCAATCTGGGTTCAGGAGAAACATAAGAATAAGGAAAGCTATACTAAGTCTTAGGCTGATCCTGGAAGGTAGAATAAAGAAATATAAGAGAACGTTCATGGCATTTGTAGACTTTGAAACGGCTTTTATTAGCGTTGCTTGGCGTTAGTTGTTTGACAGTTTGAAATGATTGGAATACAGTTCAGGGATAGGAGGGTGATCAACGATCTGTTCAGAAATCAGGCAGTGATTTGAGCCAAAGGACATGAGGACGAAGCTGGTATTCAAAAATATGTAAGGCAAGGCTGCAACTTATCAGCCAAACTTTTCAATCTGTACATTGAACAAGCAATGAAGGAAATTACAGAAGAATTTTAAGTAGGAGTACAGATTCATGGAGAAATAATTTAAACACTGAGGTTTCCTGATGACATTGCCATCTCAGCCGATTCACAAGAGGATATGAAAGAGATTTTAAATGGTGTGGGCTCCGTCTTGAGGAAATAATTCATGATGAAAATCAATATATATAATACAAAAACAAGAAGTACCGTGACGAACTGAAGAGCCTACTTTTCTTAAAACTTAAGATTCATGCCAATAATTAATCTATATGGATCTATCGAGAATAATGACGAAATTAAGTTGGTAATATCGAAATTTCTAATTAGTTTGATATACTGTATACCTGGCATAATGTAGCCTAATAGAGCACTACAGTTGGCATCCCTGGTGACTGAATATATTCTTAGTTACATCTCTTAAGGTACAAAATACAAAATTTGTTTGAAGTCCAATGGATAGTATGGACGTTACATGCAGTTAAACATTGAATCTAAAAGCGCGTTTAAAATCGTGTTGGCAACAATGTCACGCATGTATTGTTCAGAAATAATCTGAAATAATATGATCTATTGTTGTGCCAATTTTGAATGAAATCCATTAGTTAGTATAGAAATTACATGCATTTAAAAAATTGGACCTATCAGCAAGCTTAGAATCATGTTGGCAGCACTGACTCCAAATTAATCTAGAATGCCAGGTACTATACGTGAGCAAAGTTTAGAGTTATTGCTTTGCATACTTTCTGATATATTGATATTAAGGTAACAAAAATAGAGGTAGCATTTATTAACAGTAGGCAGCGTTGGTTGCTCTTAAGAATACGCATAGTCATATCTAATATAGTACACATAGCACATACGTAATTTGATTGAGATCCAAATGATAGTATAAAAGTTACATGTATTTAAATTTGGAACTTTCAGCAGGCTTAGAATCATGTTGGTAGCACTGACGCATATAAGTTACTCCAAATTAATATAGAATGTCAGGTACTATACGAGTGCATCGTTTTAAGCTGTCGGCTTGCATACTTTCTGATATAATGGTATTTGGATTAAACAAATTGAGGACATTTATTAAGAGTTGGCAGCCTTGGTGGCTCTTAAGAATACGCTCAGTCACATCTGTTTATGTACACATAGCACGTACGAAATTTGGTTAAATTCCAATTGGTAGTGTAGAAATTGTATGTATTTAAAAAGGACATATCAGCAGGCTCATAAACATTTTGGCAACACTGCCATGTATGGCCTCCTGGAAATTAATCTAGAATATTATTATCTATACGAGTGCCAATTTTGAAATAGCTCCCATTCATACCTTCCAAGGTATCCAACATGGAGCTCAAATTTCAATTGCAATTTTTCAGCAGTTGGTAGCACTGACATCATTTTCAAGTACGGCTTTGAGATATTGAGGTATAGATATTTACTTCTACCAAATTTTGTTTCGATTGCTGCAGCCGTTTAGGAGTTGATAGGGGGGAACACACACGCAGCCAGCCAGACAGACAGAAGGACAGACAGCTAGCCAGACAGACAGAAGGACAGACAGACATACAGATTGACAGACAGAAGGACAGACAGACAGACAAACACACATTTGCCTACATAAGTCTACTTTTTCCTCATTTTTGCAAAATGTGAAAAGTAGGCTAAAATAATGGAATGCAGCCGAAAGAAATCAGAAACCCCTATTGACTTCAAATTGGCAGGCGAAGAGCTAAGAGAAGTAGGAGACTTCTGCTACTCAGGAAGAAAAATAACCAGTGATAGACGAAGCAAAGAGGATATAAAAAGTAGGTTGGTTTAGGCAATAAAAGCATTTCTGCAGAAAATAAATCTGTTGACATCAAATATAGATTTAAGAATTTGAAAGTAATTTTTAATGACTTTGTCTGGAGCGTAGCACTCTAAATGAGTAAAACATTGACTGTTGACGCTGTAGAAAAGAGGAGAATAGAATCATTTGAAATGTGATGTTACAGGAGATCAGTTGGGTAGATAGAGTAACTAATGAAGAGTTATTAAGATGAGTGGGAGATGAGACACATGTTTCAGGTGACTGCCAGTGAAGGGAAGAAATAGGTTTGTAGAACACTTACTAAGACACCCAGGAATAGCAAAGTTAGTAATGGAAGGAAGGGTCGAGGACAAGAACTATAATGGTAGACCATGGTTTAAATATGTAACACCGATTGCCTCGGATGAAGGGTGTGACAACTATATAGAGATGAAACGAATAGCTCAGAACAGCGAGACATGGAGGGTTGCATCAAAACAGTCAAAAGACTGAAGATTCAAACATCACACCGTTTCTAGTTTAAAGACGACGCTCAACCGGCAATTTGACTTTTTGATAATATATTTAAATCGATGCCTCGGGCATAAGTAGAATGCTAGTGAAATGCATAATATTTTTTTAAGCCAACAACCTCGATGTTATACCCATTATAACACCAAATACCATCATCATCATGATCATCATCTCATTTTAATCTTTATTTTATTTTATTTGCATCCGACCTGAAAGTAAACAAGTAGTTACGTGAAGAACTAAAGACTATTTTCATATATCCTACCTATGTTAATTGCCACTATCAACATACAAAATTTAAGTTTGATTTCTGTAATAGATTCGTAGATATTGAAAACCGACTAAATATTGCGGATGGTCGCCATGTTGGATTCTTATATATGTAGGGCTTAGAGTTATGTACTGATACATGAAGATTATCGTGTACGTGTAGTGTTCAAACTTCAATCGCATGATTAGGACACAAGATGTAAAAACGAGATTTTAAAATTTCGCACAACAGTAGTGTGGTAGTGGGGGAGCTGTCTCACTTAGCAAGTTGTGAGCCCCTGCGACCTTGGAATGGAAGGAGTCATGCTAGGAGGGCGTGCTTGGATTCGTTATTTTCATTTCGTTATGCTCTTTACGGGAATGTCGGTGTCGAAAAGGTGAACTTAGGGTTTTGGGTCTAAATATGCGTTTTTCACATTTTTGCCGATTTTTGGAAAACGGGTTATGCTAGGAGGGCGTGTTTGGATTCGTTTTTTTCGTCTCGTTGTGCTCTTTACGGGAATGTAGGTGTCGGAAAGGTGAAGTTAGGGTTTTGGGTCAAAACATGCGTTTTTCACATTTTTGCCGATTTTTGGAAAACGGGTCATGCTAGGAGGGCGTGTTTGGATTCGTTTTTTTCGTCTCGTTGTGCTCTTTACGGGAATGTAGGTGTCGAAAAGGTGAACTTAGGGTTTTGGGTCAAAACATGCGTTTTTCACATTTTTGCCGATTTTTGGAAAACGGGTCATGCTAGGAGGGCGTGCTTGGATTCGTTTTTTTCGTCTCGTTGTGCTCTTTACGGGAATGTAGGTGTCGAAAAGGTGAACTTAGGGTTTTGGGTCAAAACATGCGTTTTTCACATTTTTGCCGATTTTTGGAAAACGGGTCATGCTAGGAGGGCGTGCTTGGATTCGTTTTTTTCGTCTCGTTGTGCTCTTTACGGGAATGTCGGTGTCGAAAAGGTGAACTTAGGGTTTTGGGTCAAAACATGCGTTTTTCACATTTTTGCCGATTTTTGGAAAACGGGTTATGCTAGGAGGGCGTGCTTGGATTCGTTTTTTTCGTCTCGTTGTGCTCTTTACGGGAATGTAGGTGTCGAAAAGGTGAAGTTAGGGTTTTGGGTCAAAACATGCGTTTTTCACATTTTTGCCGATTTTTGGAAAACGGGTTATGCTAGGAGGGCGTGCTTGGATTCGTTTATTTCGTTTCGTTGTGCACTTTACGGGAATGTCGGTGTCGAAAAGGTGAACTTAGGGTTTTGGGTCAAAACATGCGTTTTTCACATTTGCCGATTTTTGGAAAACGGGTCATGCTAGGAGGGCGTGCTTGGATTCGTTTATTTCGTTTCGTTGTGCTCTTTACGGGAATGTAGGTGTCGAAAAGGTAAACTTAGGGTTTTGGGTCTAAATATGCGTTTTTCACATTTTTGCCGATTTTTGGAAAACGGGTCATGCTAGGAGGGCGTGCTTGGATTCGTTTTTTTCGTCTCGTTGTGCTCTTTACGGGAATGTAGGTGTCGAAAAGGTGAACTTAGGGTTTTGGGTCAAAACATGCGTTTTTCACATTTTTGCCGATTTTTGGAAAACGGGTTATGCTAGGAGGGCGTGCTTGGATTCGTTTTTTTCGTCTCGTTGTGCTCTTTACGGGAATGTAGGTGTCGGAAAGGTGAAGTTAGGGTTTTGAGTCAAAACATGCGTTTTTCACATTTTTGTCGATTTTTGGAAAACCGAAAACGTGAGAATGACGCGTGTGATAGTATTTATTTCGTCTCTTTATTCTCTTTACGTGGATATAGACATGAAAAAGGTAAAACGCTGGAAACATGGTTTTCTTATGGAAAAGGTGTTTTTTTTGTTCATTTTCGCGTTATTTGGAAAACGAATGAGGCGATTTTTATGATGGGCATGTCGATGTATTTGTGTCGTTGTTCAGTTTACGGGAATGTAGGTATGGAAAACCTGAAATCATGGTTTCCGTCATTTTTTTTTTCGAGATCGTTGAGGAAAACGGGGAAAAAGTAAGAAACCAGATTTGAAGTCACGTTAGGTTATGCGCTTTGATATTAATAAAACACTTATGCATTATTATTATTATTATTTGTCTTGACTGGTCAGGGCTCACACGCAGAGAGAGAACTTGCTTAATGCAATGAGAATTGAAAGCATTGAGACTGACCCACGGCGATCCAGACAGACACAGGTCTTATCATCGTACGTGCCTCGCAGCAGAGAGAGATAACAGCCTGTTGTTCACATGCAGGTGGCTGTTATCTGACCCAGACGTGTTACCCGATATCTCGATGAAGGACAAACAGCTCTGTCGAAAAGCTGATCATTGCATTCTCACGCATACTCATGCAGAGATTGCAAAAGCTTGTGAGAATCGGTCTGACTTGTGCGCTCCATGACATCCTACTCATAGGAACAAAAAAAAAAGTAAAGTGTTAACTTTGCATCTTGTTGAGGAGACATATATGTTCTGAGGGTAAGAGAGACTCATCATTCTCGTGTTCATCTTTGAAGGTGACGGATGCAAGTGCCTTATGCTCTTTGTAAAATATTACGTGAACCGCGGCCATACTTGTACTAAGGTAGGTTCATTATTGTTAATTATGGCATGATTGGTTTTATTGTTATTTTGTGTATGCATGAAAAGTAAGTTAGTGACTGATGGTATTTTTGGGGGATTTCGTTTGTTGCAGATTTTTAAAAACAACATCATTAAGTCTGGGAAAGCAGACAGAGAGAGAGACAGTGACAGTGACAGTGACAGTGGCGGCAAAGAGCACATTTGCTGAAAGTATTATAATTCATTATATGGTGAGTACATGTTGTTCCATTACTTTTATTGTTGTTGTTGTTGTTGTTGTTAAATGCGTGTCATTTATTTCACGGAAATTTATATACTTATGGCGTGTATTTATTATTGTTTTAGAATGAAGATATATATGGAGTGAATAGGTTTTAACTACCTTGACGCTTTCGATATTAAAAAAAAGAGGTGAGTCTTTGTAAATGACTTTGTTATTTTCGAGTGAGTGTCTTATTTATGTGTGCACACTTGAAACCTTTTGTTTTTAGCAAGTCTTATGAATGAATGAATGAATGAATGAATGAATGAATGAATGAATGAATGCACATGTTTAATGTATATAACCATGACTAATAACGGATTGTATTGGTTTGTTTTTCAGATAAATCATTGGAAACAAAAAAAAACAAGATAAACCTTGTCGTTGATATTAAAACTATAACAACTTTGTTGGTGATCATTTCCTGCTGGGGGCCCAAATTACTACAACCATTGTCTACCTGTGAACGAGATTGTGTGTGCCAGTCAGTAAAAATCGATAAGTGTGGTCGTTTGGAATTGGAGATTTTGGATTAACCTATTTTAAGGTAAGGGTTGCACGTTTATTAGTCCATTTTATAATCATGTCTATATCAGAGAGTGAAGTGTTAGTGTGGCAGCCTTTGGCCAAATGTTTCAAAACGCGAGTATGCTCAGGCCGAATTTACAATGCGAATCACTGTCTGTCGCCTAAAGATTTTGTGGAATTATGTTTTCCCATTTTTTTGAGTGAATGTGAACAAGGCTTAAGATTGCATCAGGCTTTAAAAATAAACTTCGAACTACTATGTGAATTTACATTGATAAAAAATAATGTTGAAGAGAAACACACCTTCAACCTTTGTACAAAAATGACGAAAGTACTGATAGCCGATAATTTGGAAACGTGGTATCAGGAGAAAGCTATTCAAGCGCTTATCACTAAATTTGATAAGTTGCAAGAGGGTCCCAGTGGCTTGGCCCTCAATAGCATTGCCTATTTGCAAATCAATATTTGTAAATACAATCCATTGAATGCAGGAAGTAGCTATATTGCCACACCGAGCTTTATCGCTTCCAGAAAGGCAGTGATCAACATACGCAACAAAGACGATTACTGCTTTTTGTGGAGTATAGTGAGCTGCCTGCAACCCTGTCAGGGCAGTAATTGTGATAGACCAGGGAAGTACAAAGAATTGTTTAACCGCATGAAACAAACTCTCAATCTCGAGCGTGTTTCATTTCCCATGCCTCTAGATAAAATTCATTTATTTGAGAAAGATAATCCAAATTTCTCTTTCATGGTGTATGGCATCGAAGGATCCAATATTGTGGGCCCCTTGTATGCCACCAAACAGGTAAAGCAACATCACATTCACCTGCTTTTCCTGTCTGATGGGGATAAAAGCCATTACTGTTGGATAAAGAATTTAAGTAAATTGGTGAGCAGCCAAGTGTCTAACCATAAGTGTGCAAAACACATTTGTGAGCGCTGCCTTCAGTATTTTACAACTGATGAACTTTTGAAACGACATACGGAAGACTGTGAAGGGCAGACGGCAGTAAAGCTAGTCTTGCCCGAAGGGAATGACGCAGTCTTAAAATTTAAGGCCACTAATAAACAAGAGATGGTACCATTTACTGTTTACGCTGATTTTGAGGCCCTTACTGTTCCCATTCAGGGATGTGAACCAAGCCCCCATACAAGCTCAACCTATCCAGTGCAGAAACATGAGCCTTTTGCTGTAGCCTATTATGTTGTCTGTCACTATGATAATTCACAATGTGAGTATGTAAGTCATAAAGGTCAGGATTGTGCGCGGTGGTTTGTTGATCAAATGGCGGCTTTAGCAGGCAAAGTAGAAACTATTTTGAACAACCCTGTACCAATTCAGATGAATGACGTACAGCAAAGAGAATATGATCAAGCCACCACCTGCCACATATGTGAAAAGCCAATCTTAGGCGGAGAAAAAAAAGTAAGAGACCACTGCCACAGGACAGGGCATTTTAGAGGTGCTGCCCATAACGAATGCAATTTGAAGTACTCTACACCTCGCTTCCTCCCTGTCTTCTTACACAATTTCTCCCGGTATGACCTTCACTTCATTGTAAAACAATTTGCTCATGTAGATATGAGCAAATTCAGCATTTTGGCTAAGAACCATGAGAGCTTTACCTCACTTTCATGGAGAAAAGGAAGCATGAGCATTCGCTTTCTCGACTCATTCAAGTTTATGTCTAGTTCGCTGGATAGTCTTGTGAAAGGCTTAAGCCAAGATGAGTTGAAACATACCCATTCCCACTTTACGGATACAAATCAATTTAAATTGTGTGTTCGTAAAGGCCATTTTCCATACGATTATGTGGAAAGTTACGAGGTGCTTGAAGAAACGACTTTGCCGCCAAGAGAAAAATTCTTTTCTCAATTGACTCAAAGCACCATCAGTGAAGAAGACTATGCCCATGCACAGCATGTTTGGCGAGTGTTTGGCATAGAAACCATGGGCCAGTATGCTATGCACTACTTAAAATTAGACGTGTTGTTGTTGACCGACGTTTTTGAAACGTTTCGTCAGCTATGTCACAGGATTTATGGCCTTGACCCCGCTCACTACTATACCAGTCCAGGGTTAAGTTGGGACGCCGCCCTCAAATTTACCCACATTGAGCTTGATTTACTGACGGATCCCGATATGGTACTCATGATGGAAAAAGGGATTCGTGGGGGATTCGTATCGCTCAATCAGCGACATGCCAAGGCAAATAATCATTACATGCCTGATTATTGTCCCGAAGAACCAGAATCCTATCTAATGTATTTCGACGTAAACAATTTATACGGTCACGCTATGAGTCGACCACTGCCGTACAGAAACTTTGTCTGGCTGTCTGAGGATGAAATTAAAGATTTTAATGTGCATAGCGCTAGCAAGCAACAGGACGTAGGGTATGTTCTTGATGTCGACTTAGCTTATCCCCCCCATCTCAGACAGCGTCATGGTGATTTCCCCTTTTGCATAGAGAAAATGGTGCCGCCCGAGAGTAAGGGCAATCATAAGAAATTGATGGGTACCTTGTATGATAAAAATCACTATGTGTTGCATATTGACATGCTGGTAGAATGTTTAGCTCAGGGCTTAACCCTGAAAAAAATCCATAGAGGTATTTCTTTTTGTCAGAAACCGTGGTTGAAACCATACATGGATTTAAATACCAGTCACAGACAAAGTGCCACTCAGCCATTTCAAATCAATTTTTTTAAACTGATGAATAATTGTATCTATGGCAAGAGTTTGGAAAATGTACGGCAGTATAGGGACATTAAGTTGGTCAATACATGGCATGGCAGATGGGGGGCTCAAAAATATATTGCAAAACCAAATTTCAAATCTTTAAACATTATTGATCATGATCTACTGACTATTGAACTTGCCAAAACTAAAGTGGTCATGAATAAGCCTATCTATTTAGGCCAAGTCATATTAGATTTTTCAAAATTGCACATGTATAAATTCCATTATGGTTTTGCAATACAGCGATTTGGTACCATTTCCTTGTTATATACAGACACGGATAGTTTTATTTACCATATCCGTGACTGTGATCCGTATGTCGTTATGAAACAAAACCCAAAATGGTTTGACACGTTCTCGTTTAGTGAGAAGAACGTGTTCGATATCCCCCGTCTGAACAAAAAAGAAATTGGTTTAATGAAAGATGAGTGTTCAGACACCATGATGACTGAGTTTGTAGGTCTCGCTCCGAAAATGTATAGTTTTCGACAGGTGGATCGATGCGAATCTATGCGAGCCAAAGGGATTAGCCAGCATGTGGTTAAACGACTCTGTGTGGATGATTATTTACATGTCCTTCAGACCCACACAGCCATGGCACATAGTCAGTTTAGGATTCTCTCAAAAAATCATGATTTATTTTTAATGAAGCAGCGAAAACAAACACTCGCTTTGTTGGACGACAAGAGACAGTGGTGTCAGGATATGATGACAAGCGTCCCATTTGGTTACAACCAGTAGTGGTTGTAGCTATTGTTGTTGTACAACACGGCAAGTGTTTGGTTTGGTTGCTATCAAATGCGAGATGCCATCTTGAGCCTCGGAATAAAAATAAAAAATTGTAGTGTATCATATAATTTTTGTTTTTTAACCTGCGTGCATGGGTGTATGCATGGATGTGTGAATGCCTGTAAATAGTTGTACATAAACTGTATGTCTTGTGCTATTTGCCTGTCAACGCATAAAGAGAGCCATGCATCAACGTTTCCATGGTTCACTGTGCACAGGCTAGATTAAAAACATGTTGACTTATTTAGGTTAGGTTAGGAAAAAAACAAACAAGTAGCCACCCTCACTATTGTTGTCGCTTAGTAGGCCTCATGTTTCGGCAAGGTGACCATTCACCCTCAGTAGGCATGCGGCTTAATAGGCCACACTAGGGTGTGGCTTAGTAGGTCTCATGCAAGAACAAAAGAATAATAATCTGCTGCTTTTACGGAGGACAAAACTCTCACTTTATGGCTAGAGTTATGAGTGGTGATATATTTGAAATATCTGAACAGAAATTGTTTCTTTAACCTGTTACATGTTTTTTTCCTAACCTAACCTAAAGAAGTCAACAGACAGATGGTTATTTATTTGTGTTTTGCTTATTTTTTATTTTATTTTTGCCATTGACTTAGGGGACAGACAGTGTATATAGTACATAGTATTTTTATTTATTCACTTAGTAAACGGCAACGACTACTTTTCAGATTCAATCATGAGCCATGATGAAGATCGTTTTATCGTCACAAAACACACCACGTTCAATGAATATGCCACGATGATGTCTCATAATCCTCAACGTGTGGCCTATCCTTCAGAATATAGAAACACGAAAGTACGCATTGATACCATGTTTTATGACATCATTATGGATGATGACATAGTTTATGATCCAGGGCATCACTTTTGTAAATCCTGTATGCTAAATTTTGACTTTGAAAATAATGTATCCACGCAAGTGATTCATAAAGCATGGTACGGTTTAACCATGAATCAAGTGATTGTTAAATTAGCTGACGAGGATCATTTTCCAGATTTCTGGTGTACAATATTTACAAAACCCCTGTTTAATGTTTATTTTCCAATAACTTTTCAAATGTTTTGTTTTCATTTTTATAAATTTCCTGCTGAGGAATCAATCACTTCGTATCGACAACAAGCATTTCGCCAACTTTGTCTTGGCTTACCTATCAATCAATATTCGCCTCATAGAATGAGATTTGTTAGAAACTAACCACATGATGTCATGATTATCGCTTTTTTTTGTTTACATTCGGCTTTCAGGTGCATACTTGACGTTTAGAATACATTTGGCTATTTTGTTTGTTTGTTTGTTTTAGTTTATCGTGTATTCACGTTGATAAACACATACACACTGGTTTAAATTTGTAGTTTTGAATTTTGTTTTGTTGGATGTAGACATGGTTATTAAATGCATAGCGTGTTAACTTTGCCTTTTTATAGGTTACCAAAAGCATTCCATGTTTGCTCTTAGTATTTGTTGATACTATTTATTTAACAGAATGTTGTGTGAATTTGCACAACAACAGAGCAAACGAATACAAGTCATTCGACTAGGGAATGATAGGCTAATTCCCATTCACAACAGAGACATGCATTTACCTCCAAGAGAGATTCACACTTAATTTTGATAAAACATTTCCTATTAAATAATTTCCAAATGTATGTTTTGACTGAAAAAATGATACAAACATTATTATTATATTTTTATCCAATACTATCTATCTACAACTTCAGGTCATAAACACTCAGGATTTAAAAAAAAAAAAACAATATACTTTAATGTACAAAGTTATTGCTATTGTAATATAAGAACAAGAGTGTTAGAAAGTAACACTCTTTTCTTTGGTTATAGACAACCATGGACGCCTTGAACGCCATTGGTCAAGATTGTGGCTTTGCACGCAAGAAAATGAGTGAATTGCCTACGCAAACACCCTTTCGCATACATAAAATTCAAAAACTGAAAACCAAATTTGGTGAACGAGCTCTTTGCATTTGTCAAGACTTTGAGACATTTCTTCCCACACGATTTAATAACCTACCTGATAATGTTATGGAAGATGTCAATTCCAGTATTCACCCTGTCTATTTAATTTATGAGGGTGAAAAAAATAATCGATGCATGGTTCGTTTTGTAAAAATTGAAAACGAATAATCATTGTACGCTAGCCGTAACTTTTTTGTTTATTCATGCCCTACTCTTTAATGACTATAATAAAATAAAATTATTTTTTGGGTTCAACAGTTTGACGTTTATTAATTGTTGCTCAACGTTTACCATGATAAATAATAATAAAAATAAATTTTCAAAACTTATGCTTAATGGTAGATTTTTTTGTTTGTTTATAGGTTTAGTACAATTACCATGTATATATAATTTTTTATAATAATAATGATGAAACTATTAGTTAAAATAATGGACTTTTGTCCTTTTTTATTGTTTGTGATTTAAAATAGCATTTATAGCAATTTTTATGCAATTTTTATTATAATTTATAATGATCAAATTCTAGTAACATGTTATTTTATTCAATAATAAGCGTTTAACAAAAAAAACTGGTTCTAGAGTAGATAAAGATTTCATGCTGACATTCGTTCTGCTAGACTGCTATTTGAAGCTGATGAATAATGATGGACTTTTGTCCTTTCTTTTGATTGTTTGTGATTTAAAAAAAATAGGTTTAGTACAATTACCATGTATATATAATTTTTTATAATAATAATAATGAAACTATTAGTTAAAATAATGGACTTTTGTCCTTTTTTATTGTTTGTGATTGAAAAAATAGATTTACTACAATTAGTAATAATTTTTAACGATGCACTGCTGTCCCTTTTTTATTGTTTGTCATTTATAATTATAATAATGAAACTATGAGTGAATAATAATAATGGAAAAAAACACAACATGGACTCTTGTCTTTTTATTTATTTTTTTGTCATGATAACAGTGATACTATACATTTTTTAAAATAAATTCATTACGTTAAAGTCCATATCTAGATAAAAGTAATTTGCTCTTCATAGCACCAATCACTATAAATGCTGCCATTCGTTCTGCTAGACTGGCATCTGAAGCTGTTAATCGTTGCTTGGCAATGCTTAACAAGACTTTGTCGGCAATGCGTCTTAGTGTGGGATCACTGTTTTCATAGGCTTTATCGTGATTAAGACATGCATGATCCAAAGCATTGATTCCCATATTCCCTCTCCTCAAACGATCTTGAAGACGAGTACCAGGGCCGCAAAAGCTGTAAGCAGGTAAGTGAGCTTCGAATGGTAAGTTTTTAATAATGTTATCAATAATTCCACGGCCAGTACACCTGGGACATAGAGGTTTCAATCGGTGAAAAACACTTTTTTTGTTGTTCTTCTTCTTCTTGTTCTTGTTCTTGTTCTTGCTGTTGTTGTTTGTCGGCAGCTCCTGACGAGCATGGTAGGTGGTGGTTGTTTTCCGCATGACAGCCATGGAATGATGAAACAATGTCTTTACACTGAGTTTTATGACCATGATATAATTTCATTAATTGGCATGTGGCACACTGTCGAATGGAAGGTATTTTTGCCATGGTTAATTGCTTGTGATGGGAAAAATGACTGCATGGTTGTAGTTCACTCAATACAGAGTCGTTAGTCCACTCGGCAGGCGCCTTTTCCCAAATTTCTTTGACAGCGTTGGCAGCAACATAAAAAAGAAATGATTTAGGTAGTGCTAATAATTCATGTTGTGTAAAGCTAATCAGTTTTTTCTTGCACACAAAGAACTTTCCAATAGCCTTGTCGATTGTAGTGGCGTCCATGTCTATAACGTTGATGTTATCACCTCACGTGTACACGTCTCACTGCTATCATTGGACGATACACTTTCAGTTTTCATTTTATTGAACAACTCCCAACATGCACTCGTGGTGAGCCAATGAAACAATTGCCATGCATGCGCTAAGGCTTTATTCTGAATATTGTCGCAAGGACAAGTGTCCATGAGCGTTTGCAGGGATGGACAACCCAGATCTAAAAGGTCAATACATTGACAGTGAGAGGGTAGAAATGGTTGAAGCCACTGGCGTTTTTCACTCCCTTTAACAAATAAGACATTGGCCGAGGACAAATGGGCTTTCATGACAATGTCAAGATACTTGTAAGAAATATCACCCTTGTTCCATGCTAACTGCAAATGATTTTCAATCCATTGGCTCTGTTTTTTATCTTTTTCACTAAGCAACTCGAAAGCATAGGGAGGTTTAAACACCAAATGAATAGGGTTAGACACCCAAAACGTACTACAATCGATAAAAGCAACTTCCTTAAATATAAATTTGTTGTCTGCAATTTTAAACCCCTGACAATCCACGATGAGTGTACGCATCATGCTTTTTTATTTTTACTTGTTACCTCATTGACGTCTAATCAACAACTAACCCATGCCATGGTTTAACATGGCAAAATCAAAGGACTTTAGGGGAAAAAAAGGAAAAAATGAATTGAACAACAGCGAAATATTTGTTGAGGTTTTATTCATAACAAAAAAAAAACTTACACTTTTATTACAAACAAGTGTGTTGGCTTAATTTGGAACAGCATTCAAATGAATAGTTTGCACATACGGTCCACAGGTATCTCCTAGTTTTGTAGGGTCTGGTACAATAACCGGATAATTCAAACTCCATGGAATATTGCCCACATCATAGCGATTGAGGTAAGGGCAGGATGGACTCCATCGCTGATGATCGCTAAAGGCTCGATCCCCTATTTCCCAGTTTCCAATTTCAATGTTGCAAAAAATACACTTGACCACATCCCCACGTTTTAAGTAATAAAATCCGCTCGCAGCCAATTCTCCACAATCCATAAAGGGAACTGTCCATGCTTCAAAAGTTTTCAAACGATTAAATTCACATTTTAAATTCCATGGTTTGTCTGTCACGTTGTTGTTGTTGCTGTTGCTTATTGAGGGACACATGATGTTTGTTGTTGTCGTATGTGCGCACAGTGCCAGAGCGCAACAGATACTGTGCATGCAGACGCTTATCATCAATCCTATGAATGATGATCTTTTTTTGTTTTCATTCGACCACAGATGGCTTACATGCTGGTGACATAATTGGACAAAGGATGATATTTCACTTGTCTAGCATGAATAATCAAACAGTAGGCACTGGTATGGTCTGGGACATTTTCTTGTGTTTCAAAATCTACCCTTAAATCAATGGTGGTGATTTTCATAGATTCTTCTAGATACGAACAGTCGAAAACAATCAGTGGTGCTTTTGCTTTAAACCCTTGTGGCGACAACATAGGACAATCCTGTTTTTCATAATAAGACGATTGAAATTTAGCGAACATGTCATAAAGGGGACCAAACTTATTTTTTGAAAAATTGAGTTCCAACCCCTCATAGGGAAAGCAAACATTATTTAAAAATAGTCGTATATTTCTCAAGTGAATGTGATCAAACAAGGTGACATCTTTGCTTTGTTGGTATTTTCTATTGGTTTGAAAACCAATAATAACATAGAGGGGTCTCTCGGTAGAGCGAGCCGATTTGACACTCCAACTATGAGTGTCAGTGGTAGGTAGCAAGGGGTATTCATGCAGACACCAACTTCGAAAGGCGATAGGCAAGGCTTTATCTTTTTGCACCAAATTTAACATGCTTAGCTTTTTACGATCCGATAGCGTCACATGGGGCACTTTCCATAGTAATCGAAGCAGTTGAATTTTTGAGTCTATCACTTGGTCAGAGGCTCCTTTCAGTGCATTATAATCACTGCGGTCTCTCACCAGATACAAACTTTGTCTTGCGTTTAAAATAATACGCTTGTGATCTTCGGCAAAGCCAAGGAGTAATTTTAAGGGTAGGAAGCCTGTAAAAGTGCCATCGGTATGAACTAGCCAGTTATTGCTACTGTTGGGACACCATCCTGCCATAGAAAGCGTTTTACTTTCCTCCTCGCTATAGGATGGATATAATTTCATAAGACTAGTCATGCCCACATTTCGAGTCATATCTATGACAATATCATTTATCACATAACGTACTTCAGAAAACAGAAAAGCCAAACCATGATTCGCCAACGCAGACGTTGTGGGCGTACTGCCATCTGCTTTCATTAATTTACCCTCAATTTGAAGGACACTTTCATGAGGTAGAGTAAAAATATCTTGATTGTTAATTATGAATTGAATCTCGTCATTGTTATTCAGACCTGTTGCTTGAGGTTGATAGGAATGCATATCAATGCGCACGACGCCATCTTCCACTTGTATGGGATTTAACACTTGCAACAGCTCTTTGTTCATGATTGGGGTGTAGCGTATAACCAAGGCGTTGTAAGCGTTGTCGGTTTACCCGTGTCAACCGTTTCATACACGGCGGGCAACTAACCGAGCTCGTAGACGTTGTTGTTGCTTTATAGATAAATTTCATAGCGTCTTTAAAACCAACTTGTAGGTCACAGGGGTGTTGGCGTCCAAAGCAATCAGTTGTTGGTTTCTATTCACTAAGCGTAAGGTAATATTACTAATATCACTGACACACACAGGATGATAGAGAACCACTGAAGGGTTTTCACGAATAATATAGCCGCAAGGAGAGGTGACAATAAAATCATACAGGGAATGGCTTTGTTCTTGATTCGTAAATACGTCTCTAATAATATTGCAAGTTACAGAAATGTGATGGTCCTCGATGAATTTCACTGGATAATCTGATTCATGGGGTTGCTGAGCTGCCAACACTCTTGGTTTAAATCCTAATAAAGGACCAATAGAATGAACTCGTGTTTCAAAGTCAATGTTAAACGTAGAGAAAATACGACAGCGATGAGTTATTGTATTGGCTGTAAGTTCAAATTTGTGTGTCCCATCCGCAAATGGTTTGACACCAAATTGTTTTATCATCGACACGCTAATGGCCTCATGCACATCGTCTATAGTATAACCTCCAGGGGGTAGTGTCAACATATAATCATCATAATAAAATTTGTCATTAATATCCACTTGAATATTGTAAATTCTGTTGTAACTTTCCAAAGAAATTAATCCTAGCACATAGGATTGTTCGGGATGCAATTCAATGGGAGGGAAAAAATCCAGGGACACTTCAGGCCCGCGACTGTGCACGGTAAAGGTCTTGGCGTTGACATTCATAATGATGAAACTGATGGCTTAACGCGACCTCTTATATAAAAAATGTAAACTCAAACGGCCACACTCTTGACTGTCAAAGGTTTGTTGACGATTCACATTATAGAATATCTTTACCCGGTTTCCCAAATAACGTATCAACTCGATCGGGGGTGGTAAATTTCCATAACTGTCAAAGTACCATACTGTGGAACCTTGTTTCACATAGGCTACAAAATGGGTTCCTGGGCCTGCATCATCATCTAAATTCATCATGGCTCGTTCTTCTTTCCACGGTGCTTTAGGTAATTCATTTCGCATAAATACACCTCGAAAATGAGAAATCTTTAGTTGTTTGGCATAGCTTTCCACTTCTTCATGGGTCATGGCATGACGAGGCAGTTGGCTTAAGCGCTTATCGATGAAGATGGACATTTTTTTTTTTCCTTAGACGGTAGGCCATTACCTTGTGGATAAAAGACTGGCTTTAAAGGGTTGCCATTTCTAGCTCCCATCGCAATGGCTTCTAACGTTTTATTGTGTCGCTCGCTTTCTTTGAGTTGTTGCTTGCCTTGCTCGACGGCTTTTATGGTTTTCGCTACAGCGCTGGCACCACCCAAAAGGGACCCCAAAGCTGCCAACCCTGCAAATAAAGCCGGCAAAAAACCCCCACGCTTAGCAACAGGAATGACTCGCCCACGTTTTTGCTTTCTTTCTTTTCTTTTTATCGATACATAATGCTGCGATTTCGGAGCTGTAGACAATCGCACCGCTTGTAAAGCTTTTTCGATAGCCACTCTTTTTAGATTTTTTTTAGTTTTTTTACGTTTTAACACTGGGTGTGAGGCAGATCGACTTGGTTCCCGACCTGGCTTTTTTCTCTTTTTGAGATTTGATTTTTTCATGTTCATAGCATATCTTTTTTTCACCATGCTGCTACTTGGTGAACCTTTCACAGCAAACATTCGATAACAACTAACGTAGAGAACCTTATTTCATAGCACTATATTCCAATTCTATATAAAGCGGGAAATCATTCACCGTTTTCCCAGCTTCCTTTTCCTCAAACGTAAGCATAAGATGAAAGGATAATTCATCTCCCACATTTACTCTTTGATGGTTGTGGGCCAACACTCTATCACCGTTTAGTTGTATTTTTAAATGTTTCTCATCAGGCATGGCATATTTAATATGAATGACACCATCATAATGCAGTCGATAACGACTTAAACCGGAAGCAAGCATATAGGTAAGATCATCATTCACCAGTGGTAGTGGTGGTGGGGAATGGTTTTCGTCATTGTCCAGTTTTTGATTTGACAGGTACACTAAAAATACAGATGGGACAAATTTATAAAGCCTTTTCATTTGATAGGTCACATAACGTTTCGTGCAGACATCATTTTCGTCTCGAGGCTCTTGCACATCAATAATACGATGATGATTGGCTGAATAGCCCTCAGCGGTTAGTCTCGGGGCCATGTGATAGACACTTTGCACTTTGCGATCGACATAGCTTTTTGTTGCCACCTCTCGTGACTGTTTTGACAAAGAGGCGGCCGTGGCCATGGTTACACGAGCTCTCCCAAACACGTCCATGGTGATAGACGTTAACTAACCTTTCTTACTCACCGTTTGCCTATATATATAAACCTTATACACACATGAAAAAAACTCAGTCATCGACACAATGGAATTAATGAAACAACCCCATGCTTTGCCCGTCTCTGATTTGGTTTCAGAGCTATCACTGTCCGTGTGCGAACCTAAACGTCATGGCACCCTATTCCCATCTACCGTTCGATGTATTATGGCCTTCGGGTTGTGGAAAGACCAATGTTTTGCTGAACATTATTACCGCACCTCATGGCCTACGATTTCAAAATATTTATATTTTTGCCAAATCCTTGTACCAGCCTCTGTACGTGTATCTGGAACAAATTATGTCTTCGTTAAATAAAGAAGCCATGGGCTATTTTACATTCACCTCACCTCAAGATGTCATTCAACCAGACCGCATTCAACCAGATTCCATTATAATTTTTGATGATATTGCCACTCAACGACAGGCCATTATTCAAGAGTATTTTAGTATGGGACGCCATAAACAAGTGGATTGTTTTTATCTAGCTCAGACCTATTCCAAAATCCCCAAACAGTTGATTCGTGACAATGCCAATCTCATCGTTCTCTTCCGCCAAGACTCTAGAAATCTCTATCATATTTTTCAAGATCATGTGAATCCAGATATGTCCTTTACAGCTTTCACGCAATTGTGTGCTTCGTGTTGGAACCATCATCCCCATGCCTGTTTGGTCATAAATAAACAGAGTGAACGATGTGAGGGACGTTATCGCTTGGGTTTTGATCATTTTATTTCTGTTTAAAAAGACCTAGGGTTGGACATTTCCTGTTAGTGTGTCTTTACCTTTACCATGGCGAACGCCATAGGGTACAAGAAACATGTTCAAATCATGCAGCGTATTATTGAGGCACGAAATACGATTCGACATAAATTTCGTGAATTGCAACGTTTAAAAAACGTCAATCCTTTACCCATGATAAAACATGCTCCATCATCGGTTGATCCCATGAGATTTAAACCTAATGCTTCTACTGCTACTGCTGCTGCTGCTGCTACCTCTCAAACCAAACCCATAACAAGTTCAAAATTTACTCAAACAGAATCCACACGACAGGTAAAATCCTCCTCTTCCTCCTCCTCTAATGTTAGTGAACAAGAACATCAAGAACATGAAAAGAAAGAAGAAGAAGAAGAGCATGAACAAAGTGAAAGTGACAGCGAAAGCGTATTTAGTCCTGAAAGAAAAAAGAAATCGTCACCCCTTCAACAGTTTCTAAAAACAAAACAAAAATCTTCCGTCATAGCGGCAACACCGTCTTCCTCCACATCGTCTCCGTTTTCACAAGTCTTGGCAACCCCTCAAAATAAAGCTCAACTCAAAAACATTTTAATCAAACATTATGGGGCAACCCTGGAACCGTATTTGACCCTTCTATTTATTGGAAAGACAGATACCACGTATGGTGTTCGCTATGAGAATGATAGTTTTAAAATTGGGGATTCATCCATTAAATTTGCTCGTACGAAAGCTGTCATTAAAAATATCAACTATAAATTAACACCAGGTCTGTTAAAGCTGCTATTTTCTCGCACCCCCTCGACACAAGATTTTACGTCCGAGGACCTTGCTAAATATAAATCCATTTTATTAGACACCAACGCTCACAAAAGAAACTATAAATCCTCTCAGCAGGTCAATGCCAATATATCCCAAAAATATAAAACCATCATTGCAAACATCTTTGGTAAGCAAAAACATCACTCTGCCTCTGGTGTAAGGTTTAAGAAATTAAAACCCTACCTAGATATAACCTTTTGGAATAATCCCAATCAGTTAGTAGAGCGCTTATACTTGCTTCATGCATCAAAACAAGCTGGTCACACTGGACATGAGGCGGAAATCGCCGACGTTGAACAACAACTCCGAAATGCTAAAATTATCTTATAAGCCATCCCCCATCAAAGTGGGCATTGCTCATGAATTGCATAAACCAGCCCGACGCATTTATGAACGTCGTCGTGTCATTTCCAAAGGAATCGATGACCTTTGGCAGGCAGACCTGGTTGAAATGATACCTTATTCTAACGTTAACGACGGTGTACGCTATATGTTGACTGTCATTGATGTCTATTCCAAAATGGCTTTTGTTCAACCAGTAAAAAATAAAACTGGTATCTTAGTCACAAAGGCCTTTCAACATATTATTGAACAATCAAAACGTCAACCTCACTTGTTACAAACCGACCAGGGGAAAGAATTTTTCAACAAGGATTTCTCCAGTTTTCTCAAATCTAAGGATATTCACCATTATGCCACCTATAGCAATCTCAAAGCCAGTGTGGTCGAGCGGTTCAATCGAACATTAAAAAGTTATATGTGGAAAGAGTTTACAATACATGGTTCCTATCGATGGATAGACTGGTTACCTCAACTTGTGTCTCGCTACAACAACACCATTCATTCCACCATCGGCATGAAACCTCGCCTCGTCACCAAGAACCTACCCAGACTCAATAGACTGTTTAACCCTATAAAAAGGGTAGATCCAAGGCGACATCGCCTTAAAATTGGAGATTTTGTTCGCATTAGTAAACATAGAAGTGTGTTTTCAAAATCGTATACTCCACAATGGTCGACAGAAATTTTTAAAATTCGCCAAGTCAAGCTAGGTCAACCAGTGACGTATCTCTTAGAAGATCAGAGCGGTCAACCCATTCAGGGACGATTCTATTATGAAGAAGTGCAAAAAACATTATATCCCAACGATTATCTCATTGAACGAGTAATTAAAGTCAAAGGTGCAAAATATTTTGTAAAGTGGTTAGGTTTTCCTTCCACGTATAATTCATGGGTCAATAAACATAATTTTTTGTAATAAAACCTTATTTAATTATTTTGAAAAAAAAAAATTAAAAAATGTATCATATGACCTTTCATTATTCCCACCCTTTTGTTTATTACATGTCCAATAACCGCTTTGTTCGAGCCCATGCCAATCTGTTATCATGATGTTATACACTCACTCATTGTTTCAAACTTTGCGTTGCATGATGAGTCCATAATGAACCTAGGCTATGACATACACATTATAAATCCGCACACTGTATAATGACACCAGCCTCTTATCTCTCTCTGCTGCGAGGCACGTACGATGATAAGACCTGTGTCTGTCTGGATCGCCGTGGGTCAGTCTCAATGCTTTCAATTCTCATTGCATTAAGCAAGTTCTCTCTCTGCGTGTGAGCCCTGACCAGTCAAGACAAATAATAATAATAATAATGCATAAGTGTTTTATTAATATCAAAGCGCATAACCTAACGTGACTTCAAATCTGGTTTCTTACTTTTTCCCCGTTTTCCTCAACGATCTCGAAAAAAAAAATGACGGAAACCATGATTTCAGGTTTTCCATACCTACATTCCCGTAAACTGAACAACGACACAAATACATCGACATGCCCATCATAAAAATCGCCTCATTCGTTTTCCAAATAACGCGAAAATGAACAAAAAAAACACCTTTTCCATAAGAAAACCATGTTTCCAGCGTTTTACCTTTTTCATGTCTATATCCACGTAAAGAGAATAAAGAGACGAAATAAATACTATCACACGCGTCATTCTCACGTTTTCGGTTTTCCAAAAATCGACAAAAATGTGAAAAACGCATGTTTTGACTCAAAACCCTAACTTCACCTTTCCGACACCTACATTCCCGTAAAGAGCACAACGAGACGAAAAAAACGAATCCAAGCACGCCCTCCTAGCATAACCCGTTTTCCAAAAATCGGCAAAAATGTGAAAAACGCATATTTAGACCCAAAACCCTAAGTTCACCTTTTCGACACCTACATTCCCGTAAAGAGCACAACGAGACGAAAAAAACGAATCCAAGCACGCCCTCCTAGCATGACTCCTTCCATTCCAAGGTCGCAGGGGCTCACAACTTGCTAAGTGAGACAGCTCCCCCACTACCACACTACTCACAACTGCCATCTTGTGGTTATGGAAACAATAGAAATAAATTAGATGCCAGTGGATTAACATTTGTATAAGGATTTACTGTACCAAGTTTCAC
Source organism: Meconema thalassinum (assembly GCA_946902985.2). NCBI lineage: Eukaryota > Metazoa > Arthropoda > Insecta > Orthoptera > Tettigoniidae > Meconema > Meconema thalassinum. Next base: position 2,012,052,985 of record OX336388.2, on the reverse strand, counting down.
TGCACTCGGATGGTTAAATTGCCAGAAACGTCCATGTGAATATTTATAATTTACGTCGCCGCCATGTTGGATTTGTGATCACCAGGCGAACGTATGTTCATAGCCCCTATGAACATTAAAAATATCAGTTTCACTGCTGTAATAGTTTCTAAGATATTGAGAACCGTCTACATATTTCGGATGGTCGCCATGTTGGATTGTTATATGTATAGGCCATAGAGTCATGTACCAATAAAGGAAAATTATTGTGTAGGTCCATTATTCAAACTTTCACTTCGATCGCATGATTACGACGAAAGAAATAAAAACTTAATTTTAAAATTCGCACAGCCGCCATCTTGAGGTTATGAAAACAATTGAACTAAATTAGACACCAGTGCATTACAATGTGTATAAAAATTTGCTGTACCAAGTTCCATTGCGTTTGGATCATTAAATCGCGAGAAAAGTATATTTAAAACGTTCGACTTCGCTTGGCCGCCATGTTCGTTTTGTAGTGAATCGGTTTTTGAAAGTCTCATAGATGAACATTCAATAGTTTCCTTTATCTCCGTACAAAATTTCAGGGTGATACCGGTAATAGTTTCAGAGATATAGAATGCCGGTGAAATATTTCGCACAGCAGCCATCTTGAGGTTATGTAAATAATGGAACGAAGTTAGATGTCGGTGATTTACAATGTGTATAATCATATACTGTGCCAAGTTTCATTGCGTTTGGTTGGTTACATCGCGAGAAACGTCTATTTAAACGTCGCAAGTTCGCCTGGCCACCATGTTGGTATGTAGTTACCAGGTTTCAAAGGACACATAGGTGAACTTCTAGTAGTTCCCTTTATCACCGTACAAAATTCGATGGTGATATCGGTAATAGTTTCGGAGATATTGAATGCTGGTGAAATATTTCGAACAGCCGCCAGGTTGGATTTGTGAGACGTAACAAAATTTGAAGGGCACGGTCGGGGTCGTCCGGGATAGTGCTACGAACTTACCGAGTTTCATTGAAATCACTCCGGCCGTTTATATTTTATTAGGGACACACACACACACGAATCACACACATGCGGGCACACTCGCAGACAGACACACGGACAAAAGGTGATCTCATAAGCCTATTTTACGTTCGACGATGTCGAAATGTAAACATTATGTGTCAGAAAACTGTATCACAATGAGGCTCATTATAATAGTTTTTCATTACGATACAGTTTCTCCAGCCAATCAGAGCTCATTCATTGACCAATTAGGTAACGATACCTTCGCGCATGCGCTCAAAATCCAGCATGTCGGACTTAAACACAGCATCTTTCTATATACATTGTCGACATGGAATACGCACCGTCCATATGTTCGCGTAAATAAACTGGCAAATATGAGACAAGATATAGCACTGAACCTTAATATCACCAACTCCAATTTCTACACAACGCATTGCTTTCAAACGACTTCGGTGACAATATTAGTGAATGCTATAGAGCTGGACGGCAGGCTGTAAACAAATGGCCTGCATATAGCATTGCAAGCACACAGAGCGCATGCGTCGGTCGGTCAAAGAACTTGAAAAACAGAGTTATCATACCCAGCGCTTGCACTCCGAACACAAAATTCAAGTGGCTGACTCTTAACAGATATTTATGTATATTTATGTTAAAACATATAATAAAGTTATATTTGTCGAACATAAACAGTCGTATTGTCCCCGGATCGTGCAAACGTCCGTGACATAATGAACCCTTTATCCTCTGTTGGATAAATGATTCTATGTTTTATTTCTTCAATTAATAAATATTTCCACCAGCATCATGAAAATAGCCAGACGGAGATGAGGAAATTTCAAGCATTTGTGGGAGACAGCGGGGACATACCTGAAGCAGATTGACAAAAGGCTAAATACTTTAGCTGTGAAAGGAAATAGCCTAGCGATGTGTCAGAAGGACAGGTGTTGGCCACCTCAAAATAGAAGCGACGCGCAGTGAGACATGCTGCTGGTATGTTCATTGTGATATTCGCGCCTAGAAGTAATATGATGCAGTAACGTGAGTGGCTGATGTACATGCTAGACACTCCTACGACGCCAAGATCTGCTAAAACCGCCAAATTACAGAAAATGTGGGAACCAATGAGAGAAGAATGCCTATTTAGCGCGGCAGGTCTAGCGTGGGCACGCTCGGCTAGCATTCACGCGGGAGATCGCCTAGACAAAATCTCTACGATCGATTCTAGGATTAATGGGCATATTCTTAACCTGCGCTATTTTACGAGTTCAGCGATATTTATTTCATTCCTGTACCACCATTATTTCGAGAATTTTTTGTATAAATTCCCCCTCTATCAAGACCTAGGGCCAGTTCATTTATAAGTGGTGTGAAGAGCCAAGATTTTGCTTATTATTCTGTGCGTCTACGGACGTAAGCTTATTATTATTGTGTGTGTCGAGGGCACAGACTATTACTTTGGTTCGTCTGAGGACGGAGTCTGTTATTTTGTGTGTCAGTGGACACAGGCTTTTATACTTTGCGCGTCTAAGGACGTTGACATTTATACTTTGCGTGTCATGAAGGACACAGAAATTATTATTAAAAGTGTTAAATTCAGTGTTAGATAGTCACAGTACTATATTTGTAGGGGCAGTATCTTCGATAATTCGCCAATAGACTGCTTTGGGGAAAGAAGTACCCGAACGGCGAATTTAGTGGTCAGACATCAAGTGTATAATAATTTAATTTTTGAATCAGCACGAGAGATGACATCATTGACCATGGAGGAAGCCTGGAAATATCAAGACTCCGTCAAGATGGTTGAGATGAGATAAGAAGAATCCAGTTGGGAGATGGCAGCGGATGTTCTTTGATGGATGACTGGCTGAGGATGAGTACCGAATAATATTTATTATTATCTGATAAATTAACTTATGGTGTATGGGACATATCTTGTTTTGTAAATAATTTGCTTGTGTGATTAACGTAGTCTATTTAGTTTTGGTCTGACACACCTTTTGCATGGAAACAGCTCGCATATATATTTAGTAGAAGGTTCTTTTCTTGTTTGTTGTTTTAACTAACGTAGCTATGTGAACGGCCGTGTTTGCATATGTTACGCGATGCGGTTAAAAACGTCTCTCGGAGATATGTTGTGTTTTCAGAAGTAGGACTGAAGTAAAATAATTGTACAGTAGATTGGAGGGTAATTAATTTCTTTTGTTTTATTATTGATCAGATTCAATGAGATTATTGCCTTTGGAGCAATGTGATTTGTGACGAAGAGCAGTCAGCTCTATCGTAGGTTTTAATATTTTTTAAATTGTCGGCGAGCATCCATTCAGCCGATCTGTGTGTAATAACGTATTGTCATTCCCAAATGTGTGTGTGTGAGTGTGTGCTTTTGTGTCATTACAAGCGGGAATTTCAGCGTAGACTGATTTCTGGCAGCTTGATGACAAATCTAGATTGTGACCTCGCGTGGGCAATTCTGGATATTTTGATTAATGTCTGACCATATTTTGAAGTGGTTGAGTTTGTTGCTGTTGATTCCTTGAGATAATGGCACAGCTGGTCAGGTATTTATACACACTGGAGTGGGACAATGGCAGGTGATTGAGGAAGAGGGGAGATGTTGCACAAGACGGACTGAGGATTGCCAGCCAGGTCATTAGTGGAGAGTGCCTGTGTGGCTCAGTAATAACTTTAAATACCGAATTAAGAACTGATCAATTATAAAAATTGTTTAAATAAATGGGAGTTGCCTACGAATCACGATAATCTCCGAAGCGTTAGCTTAACATGCAGTTTTGTTCATATAAAGTAATGTCAGCCAGTCAGGCTTTTGTTGTTGTTGGTTTATTCCATGTTTTTATTTTATTCAGTGACCCGTGAGTCACATGCTTGCTGTATTTCCTTGTTTGTGTTGAGCAATTTGGCCCGTGTTGGCAGCTCATAGTCAAGTGCGTCTTCGCGCTAATGAGGGTCCCGAGAGAGATTCCTGTAGATAGTAGATTTAGTGCATTACTTTTTAAGGGTTTTTATTAATGTCATGTTCCATATCCATAAACGTTGATTTACGAGATGATTGTTCGTAAGCATCGTGGCTGTTAACCCGTTGTAAACGAACAGTCATCCAAAGTACTCATTCCTCGTAGTTAGTCATTACGCGCACATAAAACCCAAATTGCAAGGTAATGGAACCAGGATCCACATTTTAAATAAAAGGGGAGATCCGTCTGACTCCTCAAATTTATAGATATTCCTATCATGGGAAATTCAGGGAGGATCGTTTTATATTTTATTGTTGTTTATTTCTTTTTGTGCACTATTAGTCATTAAATCTTGTTATTATTTTACATCTTGTCACCTTTCTTTTCTATTTGATAGTTTATATCCTATGACCCTTACCTCAGTAGAGCATGTTGTTTGTCGAACGTAAACATCACATAGGAACTGAGCGCGACCCCTTGATTAAGATTTCTTATATTAAACACTGCGTTTCTGAAGGGTTCAATAATGACGAGCTGATGGTAACGAACAAACGCTAGCCCAGAGAGACAACAAAACTGATGATGTTTGAATAACGCGCTCAGAGGATAGAGTGTCGAGGGAAGCATATAGACACAGGAGTGAGTGACGCGGAGGGGTGACGTGGAAGCTTGCCTACGTCATGAGTTGAAACTTTTATAAATTTTACTCAAGGAGACGGATTAGCGACATAAAAGTAGCACAGTTTTCTGGCACAGAAAATAGAAGAATTTTAAGGTATTGAGCAGAAGAATCCGTACACCAGGAACCGAGATCTGGAAATGGAACTTTCGAGAAGGATTGCTGGCTGACCTATATAAAGGGCCAGGTTTTCAAGACAGTCAAGTCATTCCTAGCAAGCAACTGCTTGGGAGGAACTCGCCGCTACGCTTAATAACAGTGAATACTACGTCATAATACACGCCGAAGGAACTTTGCCACCAAGTAAGCCATGAGGGCTGGGGCTATGTTCAAAGTGTTAGAAATTATAGGCTCGTTGCATAATCTATCTATATATATAAAGCATAAAGTTTGTCTGTCTGTCTGTCTGTCTGTCTGTTATGTATACAAATCTACACCGTTTCACCGATCTGAACCAAAATTTGTATACTTACCCTTTGGAACCCTGCGGGTAACCCCGTCAACATTAAATTTCGGACAGACCACCCCATGCCCTGCATTTAGGCCCTTTTGCACAAATCTACACCGTTTCACCGATCTGAACCAAAAGTTGTATATTTAAACTTTGGAACCATGCGAGTAACACTGTCCACTTGAAATTTCGGACAGACCACCCCATTCCCTGCATTTAGGCCCTTTGGTCCAAATCCACACCGTTTCACCGATCTCAACCAAAATTTGTATATTTACCCTTTGGAACCCTGCGAGTACCACTGACCACTTAAAATTTCGGACAGACCACCCCATTCCCTGCATTTAGGCCCTTTGGTCCAAATCTATACCGTTTCACCGATCAGAACCAAAATTCGTATTCTTACCCTTTGGTGCCCTGCGAGTAACACTGTCTGCTTGAAATTGCGGACAGACCACTCCATTCCCTGCATTTAGGCCCTTTGGCCCAAATCTATACCGTTTCACCGATCTCAACCAAAATTTGTATATTTACCCTATGGAACACTGCGACTAACACTGTCTGCTTGAAATTTCGGACAGACCACGCCATTCCCTGCATTTAGGCCCTTTTTGCACAAATCTACACCGTTTCACCGATCTGAACCAAAATGTGTATACTTACCCTTTGGAACCCTGCGAGTAACACTGTCTGCTTGAAATTGCGGACAGACCACTCCATTCCCTGCATTTAGGCCCTTTGGCCCAAATCTACACCGTTTCACCAATCTCAACCAACATTTGTATATTTACCCTTTGGAACACTGCGACTAACACTGTCTGCTTGAAATTGCGGCGAGCCCACTCCATCGCTTGCATTTAGGCTGTTTGGCACAAATCTACACCGTTTCACCGATCTAACCCCAATTTTATATACTTACCCGTAGAACCCGACAAGTAACACTGGTCACTTTAAATTTCGGACAGACCACACTATTCCCTGCTTTTTGGCCCTTTGGCAGAAAACTACACCGTTTCACCGATCTCAACCAGATTTTACATAATTACCCTTTGGAACTCGACGAGTAACACTGTCCACTCGAAATTTCGGACAGACCACTCCATTCCACGCATTTAGGCCCTTTGGCACAAATCTACATCATTCACCGATCGAAAACAAAATGTGTATACTTACCCTTTGGAACCCGATGAGTAACACTGTCCACTTTAAAATTTGGACAGGCCACTCCATTCCCTGCATTTTGGCCCTTGGCACAAAACTACACCGTTTCACCGATCTCAACCAGATTTTACATAATTACCGTTTGGAACTCGACGAGTAACACTGTCCACTCGAAATTTCGGTCAGACCACTCCATTTCCCGCATTAAGGCCCTTTGGTACAAATCTACATCGTTCACCGGTCGAAAACAAAGTGTGTATACTTACCCTTTGGAACCCGATGCGTAACACTGTCCACTTGAAATTTCTGACATACCACTCCATTCCCTGCATGTAGCTCAGGAATTCCTGGGGGTTGCCAGCTTCCTAACTCACCAGTCATGAGCCCTTGAAGGTGTACCAGAAGTGGTGGGTCTACACACACCCTGCCTCTTTGAGGGCCTTGAGCAGAAGACGGGAGATATTATGAAAAGGAAAAGAAGGCAGACCCCTCGAAGAATGAGGGTATCAGGAAAGATGAGACAAAGCCAATTAAGGCGGGAAATGGAAAGACTCCCTAGCCCTCGGATACCCTAATACAGTCTGGGTCGGAAGAGAACAAGAGTTGACCAAGGGAGGCCGACAGGAAAGAGAACTGAAATGAGCCCGTCACCAGGAAGTACAAGCGATGCCAGACTCAGCTGGGGTTCCGTGGTCGCCAACCCACGTCCCACAAGTTGTGAGACCCTGGGGGGGTCAGTTGTGAGAATAGCTTGCTAATTCATCGTGAGGTGATTTGAGAGTACTTTCCAGAGCCCGCCGTGTGATCTCCTGCTGTCTATGCTGATGCCAGCACAGGGCCGTTGCGAAACAGTGAGTGATTCCCGGTCAATCTGTATAGGACGGGGAACCCCGAACGTGTGTCATCATATTTCGTCATCATCTGCGATCATCTCAGGTTCGTGCAGCTTGGACCTATATTCTTTGTCTTTGCCGAGCAGTACGCTCTTTCACTAGACGCATCCAGTACAGGCCTAAGCCAGAAAATAAGGTTGAGACTTTGGAAGACATCGAAGCTAGACACCTGAATTACCTATATCAGTTTTAAAATAACACCATTGTCGTTTAGTAGTCATTTTTTCATTACCTTATTATTATCATCATAAGTGCAAATGACCTAGATGTTACGCGCATCATACCAATAATCACCGCCGCGTAAAGTCTTTCTCGACTGTGATTTTTAAAATATTTATTTTTGGTTGGTTGGTTCTTAAGTTTAGGGACTGCGACAACGCGGTCATGCAGCCCCGTGTATTTTGGGTGTGTGTAGAATCTGTCTGATAACCGGTGTTAATTGTGATGACTTTATTAGTGTGTGTTATCTGTTTTTTAATTTAAGTACAAACTGCAACTTAGAATTCTTCAAATAGTTCGTACTTTTGCCGCCAAGCGCCACCGTCAACGACTACTAGGCCAAGTTCGGAACTTAGCTACTAGACGCCACTGCAGTCGGCTCTTGGCAACGGACGTAGACATCTATGAGCGTTGTTTACCTATCCAATTTAGCTTCACACAGGTGTAATTAGTGGAAGGTTCAATAACATGCCATAAATCTGACATGGGACCGGCGGCTTTACTTCCCCCCCGAAGAAAGGCATACTGACGGATTTTTAACGCTCTTAAAATATCCGACGGCTTCGGCCGGGTTTGAACCCGCTATCTTGGGCATAGAAGCTCAGCATGCTACCAAATACGCCACCGAAGCCGCCATATAGTTATTTTTATTACAGTACATTTTGTACATTATACGTTGAAGTGTCAATTCAATGCCGGTAGTAGTTTCCCTTATCATCCTCATCATAAGAGCAAATGACCTACAGTAGATGTTACGCCCATTACACCATTAATCACCACACACAATAAGTCTTCCTCGCCTGTGAATTTTGAAATATGTATTTCTATTACGGTAGTTTGTAAGTTTGACGTGTCAATTCAACAGTAGTTTTTATTATCATCCTTATCAAAAGGGCGAATGACCTAGATATTACTCCCTCATTGTCTTTGGGGGCAAATGACTTAGATTTTAAGTCCATTATATTTCTAAGGAGACCTTAAAACATTATCATCATTCCACCGGGCGAAGCCGGGTACTACTGCTAGTGTACTATAATCATAAATGAAAACAGGCTAAAAATGTAGGCCTAACGATTGACCTCTGCCGTGGTACTAAAACCCATGAAGAGCCTAGACCTACCAAGTGACCACTGCCCCGCCATTTGGCCTACAGATTGTGGGGTGACACGTGGTCAGCGCGTCGTGTCCCCTCAGCCATTAATCTTGGTCTACGTGACTGGGGCACTGCCTCACTGTCTGACAACTACTCAATTGTCCTCACGAGGCTGAGTACTCTTCGATCCAGCCCTCCTGCCAGTTTCTAAATCCCTGCTGGAATCAAGAATCTATCCTGGGGCCTCTGGGTGGGAGGCAGATGCGCTACCGCAACACCACGGGGTGGGCAGTCCTTTATGATGACAGCTCCAAAATATCCTATATCATCATCATCATTTCCCCTTATCCAGCTCCTGCCGGGTCGGGGTATTTATGGCACTTCTCCACTTTCCTCTTTCCTTCCACCATTCTTCTTCCACGATCTTGTCCCAGTCCAGATTTCTTTTTCTTACGCCGTTCTTCACTGAATCCATCCACCTTGTTCTAGGTCTTCCTCTTGGTCTCTTACCCTTGCACTTCGCCTCCAGCATCTGTCTTGGTATTCTATTTTCCTCCATCCTCTTTACATGTCCAAACCACCTTAGTTTATTCTTCTCAATTCTCTCATTTAGTTTTCCCATCCCAACTTTCTTCCTAACATCTTCATTCCTCACTCTGTCTTTCCTTGTCTTTCCTATCATACTTCTTAGGAATTTCATTTCACTGGCTTGGATTCTACTCTCTTGCCTGCTTGTCAGGGTCCAAGTCTCAGCTGCATAAGTTAATATGGGTACATAGTACACTTTATACATTACCTCCTTGCTTTTCCTTGGTACTTCCTTATCCCAAACAAGTTTTCTTACACTTTGATAGAATGCATTGCTCTGCTGTACCCTCCTGCCAATCTCCATGTCCAACCTACCAGTTTGCATCAGTTCACTTCCTAGGTATTTGAACGTGTCCACAATTTCCAAACTCTGACTTCCAATTTTCACAGTGCCCTTTCCTTGTCTTTCCCCTCTTGTCATCACCATGGTCTTGCTTTTCTGAATATTTTCGTTCAGTGCATCTAGTTGTTTTTGCACTTCTTCGGTGTTCCTTCCCCAGACCACAATATCATCTGCAAATAACAGTAACTTCATTTCTTTATGTTCATATGCTTCCTTTGTTTCCTTTACTATTTCATCCATTACCATTATGAACAAGAGAGGTGACAGCACACTCCCCTGTCTTAGTCCAGTCTTGTTCCTAAACCAATCTGTCTTTCCAACTGGGGTCAGTACCCTGCTAACACAGTTGTTGTACATTGCTTGCACCATTTCCAACATTTCTCTTCCCAGTCTCTTCTTAACCATGGTTTCCCATACCTTCTCTCTGGGGACACTATCATATGCCTTTTCTAGATCTATGAAAGTCATGATCAAATCCTCTCCATATTCCCAGTTCTTTTCCATCACCTGCCTCAAGCTAAAGATTGGGTCCACTGTGGATCTTCCACTCCTGAAGCCATACTGTTCCTCTTGCAACTCTCCTTCCACCTTTCTTCTCATTCTTCTTTCTAATATCCTTTCCAGTACTTTTACTATCTGTGATATGAGGGTGATCCCTCTATAGTTATCACACACCTTCTTGTCCCCCTTCTTAAACACTGGTATTATTAGCCCTTTCTTCCAGTCTTCTGGTACACATTTCCATTTCCACACACACTTTAGCAGTCGATACAGCCATTGCATACCAACAGGTCCAGCAGCCTTTATCATTTCTACACTGACTTCATCCACCCCTGTTGCTTTTCCCATCTTCATTTTCTGTACTGCTAATTCCACCTCCAGCATTGTTATATCATCTTCTGTTATAGAGTCGTCAGGTTGTGTCACTTCCATCTCACCAGTACCATTGCTCACATTCAATAGCTTATCGAAATACTCCTTCCATCGTCCCTTTATCTCTTCTGGGTGTGTTAACAACTCTCCATCTTCCTTTTTCACTAGCTTTGTAGTAACTCTTTCTTTCCTCTTACTTCTTAGAAGTCCATACAGCATCCTTTTACTGCCACTTACATCTGTTTCCATTCTTCGTGTAAATTCTTCCCAACTTTTCTTCTTTTCTTCTCCTACCACTTTCTTACACCTCCGTTTGCTGTCGTGGTACTTCCTTTTGCTTTCTTCTGTTTGATCTCGGTTCCATTCTTTCCATGCAGACTTCTTTTCTTTCACTGCTTTCCTCACTTCCTCATTCCACCATGGTGTCTCCTTCTCTTTCACTCTTGTTGACGTCCTACCACAAGCACTCTCTGCTGCACCAACAAATGCCTTTTTAAAGTGAGACCATTCCTCTTCCATGTTTTCCACTTCAGTAACTGGGATTTGTTGCTTCAATCTCTCCTGAAAATCTTCCTGTACGGTTTTTTCTTTCAATTTCCATACTTTTATTTTACTTTCTCTGATCTCCTTTAGGTTTTCCAATTTTTCCCATCTAAATTTTGCCACCACAGCTCTATGGTCCCCATCAAATGCTTCTCCTGGTAAAGCTGTCACATCTATCAGCTTTCTGCGATTAGTCCTTTCCACCAGAAAGTAGTCAATTACTGATTTTGTTCTTCTATCGCCCCAACCATATCTCGTAATTTTCCTGCTGTTTTTCTTCCGAAACCATGAATTACCCACTATCAGTCCATTCCTTTCACAAAAGTTTACAAGTTCCTCTCCTTCCCGGTTCTTTTTCCCATATCCATATGGTCCAATGACTTCTTCCTTTCCTTGTCTCTCGTTTCCGACTTGTGCATTCATATCTCCCATGATCACCACTTCTACATCTGAAATTACTCTTTCTACATCCTCCAGGAATACTTCAATATCTTCTTCTCTGTTTCCAGTCTGTGGTGCATACACTTGTATGAAGTCCATCACGTCATTTTTCATCTTCATTCTAATTTTCATTATTCTGTCACTCACACACTCGACCACTTCAACATACTCCTCCAGTTGTTTCGAGGTTATCAGTCCCACACCATTTTTGGCCTCTTGGCCACCACTCCAGTATAATGTATATCCTTTCCTCAATTTCTTCCTTCCTTTACCTTTCCATTTCACTTCACTCAGCCCCATCATTCCAACCTTCTCCCTCTCCATGAAGTCTACCACCTCCTCCACCTTACCTGTCAGGGTCATGACATTCATGATTCCCACTTTCATTTCGGTTACTGGTCGCCCATTTCTCACAGTTCCCCCAGTACCAAAAGAACTGCGCGTCGCCTGCAGGGTACGCCCTAACCTTTTCCGATTCATTCGAAGTGCCATTTCCATTTTAGGCTATTATTACGATGGGGTCGCCACTCCCAAAGGCATTTTTATGAAGCTACTGCCAGCTATTATACAGGCCGCCCCTAACATGGGAAACAGACGCCCTTGCAGCCGCCCCTAACCTGGGAAACAGACGCTGCCGATTGATGCTGTACTCTTACTATTCCCTGAGTACTGGGTTGCCTCTTCCGCAATCTCCACCGTTCCGAAGTCCATCTTCTCCGCTGCAGATTCCGTTGAGGTCTTCGCACGTAACCCTGTGCACGGGGCCTATGTTATACCCCATAGGACTGGGTCCTCACCAGAACTTAGCCGGTACTGTAGTTCCATGGTATATTACAGTACCGTTGCCCACCCCCGCGACGTGGACGCGCCTGGCAAGATTTATCCATGTAGCCAATTAAAATTGCCTCATGGACCGGGTTATGGAGCTGTCTAAATCCAGCCTCCAAGGCAAATGCATTGCCAGCTTAACAATAGTATGTGGAGATATATTAACTTCTATTGAAAAGTGAGAATCATAAATATGTATATCGTACTGCGTGAACTTCCCACAGAAAAGGTCTTGGTTCATTTGGCTAGAAATCCAGCCCTTAATTAATATGTTAACAGTCACTTCAGCGCTCTAGATGCCTAACACGCTAATGGAATATACCACACAGTTTAGTGGTGAAACACTTAAGTGCTTTTGACAGCCTCCTGGGGGCTTTTGTTTAGCCTTTATCGACAAACAGCGTTTAGCAAGAGAGAAGGTATCTTCAGCCCAGAGGGAATGCAGGTTCGTTATTAACCCAAGATTCACTCTGTCGGTCAGCTTGGCTGATACATGCCTCTTGTCATTTTTAGCCTATTTTCAATTTTGAAAAAATAGGCTTATGAGATCGCCTTTTGTCCGTGTGTGTGTGCGTGTGTGTGTGTGTGTCTGTGTGTGTGATTCGTGTGTGTGTGTCCCCCTAATAAAATCTAAACGGCAGGAGCGATTTCAATGAAACTCGGAAAGTTCATAGCACTATTCCCGGCGACCTCGACCGTGCCCTTCAAATTTTGTTACGACTCACCAATCCAACATGGCGGCTGTGCGAAATATTTCACCAGCATTCAATATCTCCGAAACTATTGCCGATATTACCCTGACATTTTCTATGGTGATAGAGGGAACTACTATAAGTTCACTTATGTGACTTTTGAAAACCTGGTAACTACAAAACCAACATGGCGGCCAAGCGAATTTGCGACTTTTAAATAGACGTTTCTCGCGATTTGACCAACCAAACGCAATGAAACTTGGTACAGTATATGCTTATATACATTGTAATGCACCGACATCTAACTTCGTTCAATTGTTTACATAATCACAAGATGGCGGATGTGCGAAATATTTCACCGGCATTCTATATCTCTGAAATTATTAGAGGTATCTCCCTAAAATTTTGTACGGAGATAAAGGGCACTACTGGAAGTCCATCTATAAGACTTTAAAAAACCGGTTAACTACAAAACGAACATGGCGGCCAAGCGAATTAGAAAATTTTAAATAGACCTTTCTCGCGATTTAATGTTCCAAGCTCACTGAAACCTGGTACAAGAAATATTTATACACATTGTAATCCACTGGTATCTAATTTAGTTCAATTGTTTACATAACCTCAAGATGGCGGCTGTGCGAATTTTAAAATTAAGTTTTTATTTCTTGTGATGTAGTCATGCGATCGAAGTGAAAGTTTGAATAATGAACCTACGCAATAATTTTCCTTTAATGGTACATTACTCTATGGCCTATACATTTAACAATCCAACATGGCGACCATCCGAAATATTTAGACGAAACTGAATATCTACGAATCTATTTTAGCAATCAAAATGCATTTTTTAATGTTCATAGGGGCTATGAACTTAAGTTCACCTATAGGACTTTAAATAACCTGGTGATCACAAATCCAACATGGCGGTGACGCGAATTATAAATATTCACATGGATGTTTCTCGCAATTTAACCATCCGAGTGCAGTGAAACTTGGTACAGTAAATCCTTATACGAATGTTAATCCACTGGCATCTAATTTATTTCAATTTTTTCCATAACCTCAAGATGGCAGCTGTGAAAAATTTTAAAATCTCCTTGTTTTTTCTTGTGTCCTAATTATGCGATTGAAGTTTGAATACTACACGTTCACAATAATCTGCATGTAACAGTACATAACTCTAGGACCTACATATACAAAATCCAACATGGCGACCATCCGAAATATTTAGTCGGTTCTTAATATCTACGAATCTATTACAGCAATCTAACAGAAATTGTGTATGTTGAGAGTGGAAATTAACATAAGTAGGATATATGAAAATAGGCTGCATAGTTCTTCACGGAACTACTTGTTTTTCATGAAGGGATAGTTGAAAAATGCTCAAGTTAAATTTAAATGTTAAAATTTTAAAATTCTTGTCGTTGTAAGTGCAAGCCTCACTTGTGAATCGAAGCCGAATTCTCCTCATTACTTTTGAAACGCTACCCTGGAAAGTTAGTGACATTAGAAAACGGAAGCGCATTCATTCCATTTAAGAGACTCATTGGTGAATCAATAGAATACTAGTAAAATTATTGCTTTTCTGTCGGTGAACACCTTAATGTGTCCATTTGAATTGGGTGGGTAATAACACTTATCTGCTCACAATTGAAAACCTGATAGAAATTATATTGATTGACAAGTAGATCCGTGAAGAATTATACAGCCTATTTTCATATCCTACTCATGTTAATTGCTTCTATCAACATACAACATTTCAGTTTGAAGGTTGTGATAGATTCATAGATACTGAGAACCGTCTAAATATTTCAGATGGTCGCCAGGTTGGATTTTCTAATTTATGAACTATTACATTAAGATTATTGTGTATGTGTAGTATTAAAACTTCAATCGCATGATTAGGACACAAGAAGTAAAAATGAGATCTTAAAATTTCGCACAGCTGCCATCTTGTGGTTATGGAAACAATTGAAATAAATTAGATGCCAGTGCATAAACAATTGTGTAAGGATTTACTGTATCAAGTTTCACTGCACTCTGATGGTTAAATTGCGAGAAACGTCCATGTGAATATTTAAACTTCGCGTTGCTGCCATGTTGGATTTGTGCTCACCAGGTTACTGCAAGTCCTATATGTGAACTTATGTTCATAGCCTCTATGAACATTTAAAAAATTCAGTTTGATTGCTGTAAAAGATTCGTAGATATTTAGAACCGTCTAAATATTTCGGGTGCTTGCCATGTTGGATTGTTATATGCATAGGCCATAGAGTTATGTAAACAATTGAACTAAATTAGATGCCAGTGGATTACAATATGTATTATCATTTACTGTACAACATTTCACTGCGCTCAGAGTGATAAATCACGAGGAAAGTCTATTAAAATATTTTAACTTCGCTTGGCCGCCATGTTTGTTTTGTAGTTAGCAGGTTTTTGAAAGTCTCATAGGTTAACTTCTAGTAGTGCCCTTTATCACCGTACACAATTTTAGGGTGATATCGGTAATAGTTTCGGAGATACTAAATGTTGGATTGGTGAGACACAATAACATTTGAAGGGCACGGTCGAGGTCAGCCAGAATGGTGCTATGATCTTACCGAGTTTCATTGAAATCGCTCCAGACGTTTAGAAGTTATTACTGGGGGACACACACACACACGCGCACACACAGAGAGACACACGGACAAAAGGTGATCTAATAAGCCTATTTTTTCCATAAAATATAAATAGGCTAGTGATACGTATTAATGTTAAAAGCATATTTAGGAGCCAAAGTAGGGGGCCCCATCTAATCAAAAAATTAAAATTTTGTAAGTTCTTTATTGTGCCAAACGTTGAAGGGTTAAAGGGCCTACTGTCGACCAAAATATTATGTGCACTCGAGTTTGAAGGTTGTTTGTGAAGTAACCAATAGACCTACATAAAATCCAATAACATCATCATTTTCGTCGTTCTATTGTACGTTAGGCCATGTAGGCTTGGAATGTTTAATTTATATTTGAATATTTTTATCGCAGTTGAAACACAAAAAGTGCCTGTTTTTAAGCGTGTTTCAATCATGCGTCACATTTAAGAATTATTATCTCACAAACCCGTCATCGGATCGAATCCAAATTTTAATCCCTATATATATTATAATTGTGAAAATCTGTGTGTCTGTGAGTGTGTGTGTGTGTGTGTGTTAGTTTGTTACCTCTTGACACTAAAATGGCTGGACGGATTTGGATGAAATTTGAAATGGAGACAGCTTATACCCTGGGATAACATATAGGCTGCCTTTCATCCGGAAATAAATCATTGTTCCCGTCGAAAGGGCAACATAACTGAAAATACACCAAAAGTACTCAGCCGGGACAAAATATCGAAGTTGTCGCATAAAGACCGGACAAAGCTCAATTTACGCCCCTCGAAGCGAGAAACAATACTCGGTAGGTCACTATGGGACACCGAAAACCACATTTTAAGGCCCTAAAACCAACAGTTTCAAAGATATTCGCAGAAAACTATCTTCACTCTGATAAACTGATGAACTAATGACAAGTCCGTTTCCATGGCAACTGAACCTCAAGGTATGACATCCGATTTTCTATATATCCCTGTAGGAGGCAATGCCAATCCATTTATTATCTTTTTCAAGAGATATATAAACACAAGAACAGGGTAGCGTGCCTGCCTCCCATCCGGTTCGATTTCCGGCTCCGTCAGAGATTTTAGACACAGGCGTGAGGGCTGCAACGGAGGGCACTCAGCTTCGTGAGGACAATTGAGTAGCTGTCTGATAGAAAGGCAGCGCCCCGGTCACGAAGAACAAGATAAATAGCCGAGCGAACACGATGCACTGACCACGCGTCACCATAATATCTGCAGGCCAAATGGCTGGGAAGCGGTCGCATGATAGGCCTAGGCCCTTCGTGGTCTGTAGTGCCAGGGGTAGAAAAATTAGGGATAGCGCCTTCTAATACAACTTTTAAATTTTAAACACTACACTAGCGGCTACTCAATAAAGTTAGCGATATATCTACGTTCAATTTCATAAACACTGGGCTTACAAATCCCGTATATGTAAGTACAAATATCAGTCTGGTCGTTATTTCAGTAGCAACGAAGCTCTGTGGCGGCTATTGCCGTTTCCGTAACACTTAAGGCATCTCGCCGTCACGTACTTCAATGTGCACATACAAAATTGTGAACCAGTCTATTTTACTGAAAAGAATTTCTACGAGCGAGTATCCACTCTGACAAAAACCACAATGTACACAAGACATGATTTTTAAGGCACTCTGCTGTATGTTGAGGTACAGAGATATGCCACATGGAAAGATACAATAAAATATTGGCAAATCTGAGTTCAATGAACTGCTGTCCAGAATAGGCT
Organism: Meconema thalassinum; assembly: GCA_946902985.2. Lineage (NCBI taxonomy): Eukaryota > Metazoa > Arthropoda > Insecta > Orthoptera > Tettigoniidae > Meconema > Meconema thalassinum. The sequence continues at coordinate 2,012,035,834 of OX336388.2, read as the reverse complement.
TTCGGTACAGGTTATGCGGCCCATGTTCGTAACAAGGAATGTTATCCTTTGGCAATGCATCTACACCATGTGCGAGGACATCGCATTTCAAAGATCTCTAAAACCACAATAATCAGGAAATTGGAGAAAAATTTAAAGTGGGAGCGAAGATTCAAGAAGAAATAATTTCATCTTTGAAATTTGCTGATGACATCGTCGTCTTGGCCGATACACCAGAGGATTTGAACAAGTTTTTGAATGGTATGGACTCCGTCTTGAGGAATGAATTCATTATGAAAATCAATAAATGTAAAACAAAATTATTGGAATTCAGCCGAAATAAATCAGAAACCTCTATGGACCTCAAATTGGCTGGTGAAACGCTACAGGAAGTAGGATACTTCTGTTACTTAGGAAGCAAAATATCCAGTGATGGACGAAGCAAAGAGGATATAAGAAGCAGGTTGGCTCAGGCAAGTAAAGCATTTCTACAGAAAAGGAATCTGTTGACATCGAATATACATTTAGGTATTAGGAAGTCATTTTTGAAAGCTTTTGTCTGGAGCGTGACATTATAACGAAGTCAAACTTGGACTAATGGTGCAGCAGAAAAGAGGAGAATTGAAGCGTTTGAAATGTGGTGTTACAGGAGAATGATGAAGATCAGATGGGTAGGTAGGGCAACAAATAAAGAGGTATTAAGGCGAGTGGGAGAGGAGAGTTGTTTCTGGTGACTACTAATGAAGGGAAGATATAGGTTGGTAGGACACATAAATAAGACACCCAGGAATAGCAAGCTTAGTTATGGAAGGGAGGGTCGTGGACAAGAACTGTAGGCGTAGACCAGGGTTAAACAGATTGCCTCGGATGTAGGGTGTGGTTGCTGTGTGGAGATGAAACGATTAGCTCAGGAGTGGGAGGCATGGAGAGCTGCATCAAACCAGTCAAAAAAAACTGAAGAGTCAAGCAACAAAAACAACAACAATCAGAAATTTTAATTATTTAGAGAGGCATGTGAGGCAAAAGGGTTGTTGGAGAATTTCAATCCCTGGGACGTAACACTGGAAACTGCATAATGAACGAGTACATCAGCGGCCAAGGTGAGATATATTTTACTATAGGTCTATTAATAGCGACATGTTGACGTTCAAATCATCAAAAGTGTGGCAAAATTACACCCAGAATAGTTTAAGGAAAAATACTTTTAATTCCCCATATTCCGATAGATTTAACATTCCAGTGTGCAAGAGTGCGGTTCCCTCTTCAAACAATATTCGCAATTTCTATTAACAAAGCGCAATGACACACACTTAACAGCAGCAGGTGTACATTTAGACAAAACAATTTTTTTCCCATGGGCAACTGTATGTGGCGTGCTCGCGAGTATCCGGACAACAAAATCGTTATGTCTCAGCAGAAGATGGTAAAACCAAAAACGTAATTTTAAAATGTGTCCATATAATGTAACATCGTACCCTGCAGACTTTGACAACTCTAAAAAAATCCACTTTTCTGCTCATATCAATATACTGTACTGTATGAAACAAAATTTTCAGAATTAGAATTGACCCATCTGTAGCCACGATTGCTGTAATAGAATAGACCAATTAATGCATCGTCCCCATTGTCTTGATCGCGAGCGAAGCCGCGGGTACCTGCTAGTACAATATATATTTGAATGTTGTATAACTGGATTATTAATTTCAAAATTTCGTGTGTTCAAGAACGAAAGTTGTTATCATTGTTGTAAGGTAACTTTTTCTCGGCTCGGGATCGTTGGAAAATGTAGTTCTTGGTTGCGTTGTAATCCTTATACATCAAAAATTTATGCTCTATGACTGTGAAATACGTAAATTAATTCACTTTTTTATATCGGTTTGCATTTGTACAGGGAATTAAGACATGGTTCTCCAGCTAGCCGCTCCGGGAAATGCTGTACAGCGTTGCTGATATGGAGCCCATCACTTCCGAGCGAGGCACTCCATGACGAGTGATGGAGTCCATGTGTTTAAGCCATTTTCAGTGTTGCCTTAGTAAACAAAACTTTGTTTTTTTTCAATCGGTCAACACGAATGTACCCCCCTGTACCCAAATACTGACGACTTACATTATCAATACTGCAACTAAACAAGTGTACATATTGTAAATATTTTCACCCGTATTATCAGACTTAGATTTTATAGCCTAAGTGTAATGTATCTGATGATGATCGCTTGATGATTTATTAATCTCATGTGTTTTTTTTTCAGGATTAGGGTATAACCCAACTCATTTGGGTACGTTCGTGTTGACCGACTGAAAAGCACCAAACTTTTGTTTACATAATTATTTCTTTAATGTGTTCCATGGTTCAATGGCCTCAGGCGTATTTTCATACTTTGCAAAATTCTTCACACCAAAAGTAGTTATAAAGGCTTAAGTGAAACTCTTCATTGCCTCGCAATAGCACTCATAGTGGTAGAAGCGGCAAACTGCTGATATAATTGACTGGATGTGGTTTGGTTTCCGATGAGCAATCATCAGTCTAGAGCGTGTCATCATGCCAGCACCTCGTAAGAAACGTTTGGTGTGTCTTTGCATTTGGAAAACAACGAAAATTATCGACAAATTCATCAACTATAAGTTACAGCAGGGTGGTCCAACCTTTAGTTACCCGAGGGCCAATCAAACTTTAGTATAGGAATGTGAGGGCCAGAGACATTCCAGAAAGAAAACGTAGTACATATTTTACTCAAAAATATTTATTAAAATTTATATTAAAATAAGTTTAATATTACTAATTTAATATACCACTTCATTTTACAGTGGAGAAATCAATGTGATTATTGGCACTGATTTCCTGATACAAGTGTATCAATGTCCACTGTAAGTTCATTAAGGCAAAGTCTCAGGCTCGATTCCAGTGAAGCACTTTCAATTCGATTTCTCGTTTTTTATTTAATTCGTTTGAGAGAAGAAAAGCACTTTCGCTCGCAGACATACAGCCAACCAGCGATAACACTTGCAGAGAGAATTTAAGCAGTTTAGGAAAACGTTCTTTAGAAATCAGTTTCCAGAAATTTTCAGCGACATCTCACTTTTTAGTCTGGTAAAATGGGTCTGCCTGAAGATCACAAATTTCCATTTGAAGGTCGCAGGGCACCCCACTCACTTCAATATCCTTGGAGTTGTTGAACAGTGCAAGTTTTGGTTTTAGGGAGTCAAAATCCTGGAATCTGTTCTGGAACTCTTTCTTGATATCTATTATTATTTTATGAAACATAATAAAATTTATGTCACTTCTTTCTTCTTTCAACTGCTGACAATATGGGAAATGTGCCATATTATATGCCTTCAATGCAATTTGCAGTACATACAGTTTTTTGCAGAAGACCTCAATATGTCCATAAAACTGGGAGATGTTTCGTTTTCTGCCTTGTAGTTTCAGGTTTAAAGCATTTATCTAATACTAGCTGACCCGGCAGACGTTGTTCTGCCAATCAAAGAAAGTGTTGTAACTCTGTTTCTTGAAGTGCTTTTGGATACACAATATTTTTTTCAATTTCTGTTAACTGCCTCTAAACTATCGTGAAATGAATTAACTAATCTAGAAACATTCTTGAGAGTGTGCACAACAACTCTCCAAAGTTTCATCGCAATCGGATAAATGGCATATAACGCATACGGGATTTTGTTTAAATGATTCGTGCGCAGACACACATTTGTTGAAACTACTCGTTCTCTACCAACTGTGAAATGGATTTACTAAGTTAGAAAGCTTCACGTAAGTGTACACAACAACTCATCAAAGTTTCATCGCAATCGATGAATATTATATGAACGCATATGGGATTTTGTTGGAACGCTTCGCGCGTCGTCACTCATTTGTTACATCTACTCGTGCGCTATCAATATTGTAAACTGGATTTATCAAGTTGAACACCTTCCCTGGCGTGTACACAACAATTCGTCAATGTTTCATCGGAATCGGATGAATGACATATGAACGCATACGGGATTTTCTTTAAACGATTCGCCTGCCATCACTCATTTGTTGAATCTACTCATGCGCTACTTATTAAAAACTGGATTTATTAAGCCAGAAACCTTCCGTAGGGTGTACTCAACATCTCACCCAAGTTTCATCGTAATCGGACGAATGGTATTTGAACGCATACGGGACCTTATTGAAACGCATCGCGCGTCGTCGCTCATTTGTTGAATGTACTCGTCGCAACCTCCTGTGAAATGGATTTACTAAGTTAGAAACCTTCAGGTAAGTGTACACAACAACTCATCAATGTTTCATCTCGATCGATGAATGGTATATAAACGTATACGGGATTTTGTTGAAACGCTTTGCGCGTCGTCGCTCATTTGTTGAATCTACTCGTGCGCTACCGATTGCAAAATGGATTTACTAATCCAGAAGCCTCCCCCTGGAGTGTACACAACATCTCACCCAAGTTTCATCGCTATCGGACGAATGTTATTTGAACGCATACGGGACAGTCTTGAAACGTTTCGTGTGTCGTCGCTCATTTGTTGAATCTAGTCGTGCGCTATATATTATAAAATACTTTACTACGCCAAACACCGTCCCTGGAGTACACTCAACATCTCACCCGAGTTTCATCGCGATGGGATGAACGGTATATGAACGAATACATGAGACAAACAGTAGAATTCGACATCACTGCCACCTTTGGTATAAAACACAACTTTCCGCCACGGGCGGAGTGTATGTTATGGCGGTAGTTGCACATGTTGCGACCAGGTGGCTCTAACGTGCAGAGACAAACCGTCCAAAGACATCAGCTTTCACCAAGGCCAAGGCTAGTGGTTTCCATGACGACTGTTTTTGACTGTATATTGGGGTTCTAAAAATGTGTGTAAATTGTGGTTCTAAAATTGTGTTCATTCCACCTACCGGATCAGATTGTGAATCTAAACCATAATGTACATACCAAATTTCATCAATATCGGTCCAGTCGTTTAGGAGGAGTTCAGTGACATACACACGTGTCGAAGAATTATATATATAAAGATATTAAATCTGTCAGAAAGGCAAGATTATCTAAAAACTGGATTTCTACCAGTTTTTCTTGATACCCATGCCTAGGCTTGCCATATTTTTGGTGAGTGAAACCGGGACATATTAATATGCGATGACCTTACCAGGGGGTCTGGGGGGTATTTTTAGCCTACTTTCGATTTTTGCAAAAAATGAAAGTAGACATGAGATCACTACAGGCAGAAAAAAAGTGTGTCTGTCAGTGTGTGTGTATGTGTGTGAGTCTGTGTGTGTGTGTGTGAGTGTGTGTACTCTGAATGTCTGTCCCCCCCTATCAATTCGAATACGGTGAGCGCAAATTGAACGAAATTTGGTACAAAGGTAGCACTAGCAAAGGACACTTCAGTGTCATGTTTTATATCGCCGCCATCTTGACGGAAACGTAATGGCGGCCACACAAATGTTCAAAGCTTAAATCAAATTACGACTAACCTAATCATCCGATCTCTACCAAATTTTGCAACAACATACTTTTATGGAGGAAGCATCCTTTGGCAAATCTAATAGGTCATTAACCCAATAGTTTGCGGATGGCGGCCATCTTTGTGTCAAAATCGATTACCCCTATTAATTCAAACACGGTGAAACCGAATGGTATGAAATTTGGTACAGAGGTAGCACTAGCAAAGGGCACCTCAGTGTCATGTTTTATATCGCCGCCATCTTGATGGAAACGTAATGGCGACCACACAAATATTCAAAGCTTAAATCAAATTACGATTATCCTAATCATCCGATCTCTACCAAATTTTGCATCAACATACCATTATGGAGGGAGCATCCTTTGACCAAATTAATAGGTCATTAGCCTAATATTTTGCGGATGTCGGCCATCTTTGTGTGAAAATCGATTCCCCCTATTAATTCGAACACGGTGAAATCGAATGGAACGAAATTTGGTACAGAGGTAGCACTAGAAAAGGCCACCTCAGTGTCATGTTTTATATCACCGCCATCTTGACGGAAACGTAATCGCGGCCACCCAAATGTTAAAGGCTAAAATGTAATTACGACCAACCTAATAATCTAGTCTCTACCAAATTTTGCAACAACAAATCTTTATGTGAGAAGCATATTCTGACCAAACTGCTAGATCATCAGCCCAATAGTTTGCAGATGGTGGCCAAGTATGTGTGCAAATCGATTCCCCCCATCAATTCAAACACGGTGAAACCGAATTGAACGAAATTTGGTACAGAGGTAGCACTAGCAAAAGGCACCTCAGTGTCATGTTTTATATCGCCGCCATCTTGACGGAAACGGAATGACGGCCACCCAAATGTTAAAAGCTTAAATCAAATTTCGACCATCCTAATAATTTGATCTCTACCGGATTTTGCAACAACATGCCTTTTTGTGGAAAGCATCTTATGACTGACTACAAGGTCATCAGCCCAATAGTTTGCAAATAGCGGCCATGTATGTGTGCAAATCCATTCCCCGGATCAATTCAAACACGGTGAAACCGAATTGAATGAATTTTTTTTACAGAGGTAGCACTAGCAATGGGCACCTCATATTCAGGTTTAATATCCCTATAGCACGTTGTATTTCAACAAACTACTACAACCAACATTCAATTATACTCCTTGAATAGGACAAAGAGTTATAACAACACCCATGCATTTAGGAGAAAGTAGGCTATATGTTCTTTACTGAACATCTTGTTTAGCCTACTTTCGATTTTTGCAAAAAATGAAAGTAGACTTATGAGATCACTACAGGACGAAAAAAAGTGTGTCTGTCTGTGTGTGTGTATGTGTGTGAGTCTGTGTGTGTGTGTGTGTGAGAGAGAGAGAGAGAGTGTGTACTCTGAATGTCTGTCCCCCCCTATCAATTCGAACACGGTGAGCGCAAATTGAACGAAATTTGGTACAAAGGTAGTACTAGCAAAGGGCACCCCAGTGTCATGTTTTATATCACCGCCATCTTGACGGAAACGTAATGGCGGCCACACAAATGTTCAAAGCTTAAATCAAATTACGACTAACCTAATCATCCGATCTCTACCAATTTTTGCAACAACATACCTTCATGGAGGGAGCATCCTTTGACAAATCAAATAGGTCATTAACTTAATAGTTTGCGGATGGCGGCCATCTTTGTGTCAAAATCGATTACCCCTATTTATTCGAACACGGTGAAACCGAATGGAATGAAATTTGGTACAGAGGTAGCACTAGCAAAGGGCACCTCAGTGTCATGTTTTATATTGCCGCCATCTTGACGGAAACGTAATGGCGTCCACCCAAATGTTCAAAGCTTAAATCAAATTACGACTAACCTAATCATCCGATCTCTACCAAATTTTGTAACAACATACCTTTACGAAGGGAGCATCCTTGACAAATTTAATAGGTCATTAGCCTAATAGTTTGCGGATGGCGGCCATCTTTGTGTCAAAATCGATTACCCCTATTAATTCGAACACGGTGAAACCGAATGGAATGAAATTTGGTACAGAGGTAGCACTAGCAAAGGGCACCACAGTGTCATGTTTTATATCACCGCCATCTTGACGGAAACGTAATGGCGGCCACACAAATGTTCAAAGCTTAAATCAAATTACGACTAACCTAATCATCCGATCTCTACCAAATTTTGCAACAACATACTTTTATGGAGGAAGCATCCTTTGACAAATCTAATAGGTCATTAGCCTAATAGTTTGTGGATGGCGGCCATCTTTGTGTCAAAATCGATTACCCCTATTAATTCAAACACGGTGAAACCGAATGGAATGAAATTTGGTACAGAGGTAGTACTAGCAAAAGGCACCTCAGTGTCATGTTTTATATCGCCGCCATCTTGACGGAAACGTAATGGCGGCCACACAAATATTCAAAGCTTAAATCAAATTACGATTAACCTAATCATCCGATCTCTACCAAATTTTGCATCAACATACCATTATGGAGGGAGCATCCTTTGACCAAACTAATAGGTCATTAGCCTAATATTTTGCGGATGGCGGCCATCTTTGTGTGAAAATCGATTCCCCCTATTAATTCGAACACGGTGAAACCGAATTGAATGAATTTTTTTTACAGAGGTAGCACTAGCAAAGGACACCTCATATTCATGTTTAATATCCCTATAGCACGTTGTATTTCAACAAGCTACTACAACCAACATTCAATTATACTCCTTGAAAAGGACAAAGAGTTATAATAATACCCATGCATTTAGGAGAAAGTAGGCTATATGTTCTTTACTGAACATCTTGTTTAATAATAGAAGCAAAATGGTGAGCCATTTTTTAAGCAATGTGGCACCCTAAGTTGTTAGTTCTACACACCTTCTAAAAATAAAAAAGGAATTTTCGCTACATAAAAATACATAATATTTCCTTTTTAATGTAATCTTTTTCTGGTCTACCATATAGAAAGAAATGTTAACAAAATACATTTTAAAATACTTTATAAAATTGTTTAATTGAATAATTATTACTAAGTCTCATTATTTTTTGAAAAACTACAACTTTTTGTCTAACTACAAAAACAATTACAAAAAAAAACTTTGTTGATAGTTGAAAAGTAACCGATTCATAACAGATTCTTAAACGCATAAATTCATTATTTTTTACATCTTACATCCATTTTCTGGGACATTGATAAGACCGGGCGGGACTCCGGGACAAAAGAAAAATACTGGGACTGTCCGGTCAAACCGGGACGTATGAAAAGCCTACCCATGCCCAATGTTTAATTTTTGAGAAGTAATAAGTAAGAAGGGCAAGGGCCAACACAAATGAACAGGCGCGCCGCATGCGGCACGAGGGCCGCCGGTTGGACCACACTGAGTTAGAGTAATGAACCAGGTTCGCGTCGGCAATCGGACGGAAATGTGATAGTGATCAACAGACAACGAGAAGATAGTGTCACGAACGAAGAGGATCCTGCCAAGAAATGACAACGTATTAGTCTATGACATTAAAGGATATTTTCAACATGGAGTTTCTTGCATCCGAACCATGGATTTCTGTAACACTAATCGAAAATTACGGTGGGGGTTTCTTTGGATGACACATTTCGTTCGTCAGATGAACATCATCAAATCCAACTTACTTAGGTTTTAGCGGATAATAAGGGGCGATCATCCTTTCAAAGTTTAGGGCCGACCACAGCGAACAAATTATGGTAAATATTCTTTCTTAAACCGTGCCATTGATAATTGGAACTCTCTGCCTGCCGCAGTCTTAGAGACTTTTCCCAAACATATAGGCTAGGTGTGTTTAAGAAAAGACTGACTATGTGTGTAATAATAATAATAATAATAATATCGTATGGCCTCGGGTGCCTGGTGCAAGCTTTGCTATTTGACACCCAGAGGGTAGCTTGCATGTCGAATTTCGTAGTTCCTTGACTATGAAAGTCAAGGAGGTTAGATGTTAGATATCTAATCTCCTTGAACAAAATAGCGCTTTCTAGTAGAGAAATGAGGAACTTTGTGCTGGCGGAAACTCCCGAGATTAATTTTGCCATTATGAACTCGGCCTACTGTATTCAAATGGGTTCTTTGACATGCCAACATCGTATGAGATGCGTATCGTATTTTTGCCGCCTTTCAAAAATCACTTACCGCGGTCAGGGGTGAACCTGCAATCTTGGGGTTAGTAGACCGACACGCTATCCACTCACCCACCGTGGCAAGCTTACTATGTGTGTAAATACTCCAGTTTAATTGTTAGTGAATTGTTATGTACAATTATTTATTTGTTATGTATATCTAATTTTCCACCGGGGGACACTCCCCCAATTGCAAATAAACGAATGAATGAAAACCCCAGGCACTACATCCCATGAGGGCCAAGGCCTACCAAGCGACCGCTGCCCAGCCATTTGTCCTGCAGATATTGCAGTAACGCAGGGTCAGCACATCGGGCCCCCTCAGCCGTACATCTTGGTTTGCGTGACCTGGGCGCTGTCTCACAGTCAGACAGCTACTCAATTGTCCTCACGAGGCTGAGTGCACTCCGTTCCAGCCCCCATGTCAGTTTCTAAAATCCCTGACGGTGCCGAGATTCGAACCCGGGGACTCCGGGTGAGAGGCGGCGCGCTACCCTAACACAACGGGGCCGGCTATAATTATGCAATTATTTAGTTGAAACAATTTATTTTATAACTTTTTAATTTTAGCCGATTTTCATCTTATGAAATACAGATTTCTGAGATCATCTTCTGTCAGTGTGATTGTGTGTACGTTTGAGAGTGCGTCCCTAATAAAATCTAAATGTCTTGAGTGATTTAAACACAGTAATAATTTACTACTACGCCTTATGACTCTGACCGTGACTTACAAATTTAAATAAATGCCATCAATCCAACCTGGCGGCTACACGAAAAATTTCACGGCCATTCAATATATTCAAAACTATTTTTGCATTAATCCTGAAATTTTGCATATTGATTAAGGTTACTAAAGTATGTTCACTTATGCGGCATTTAAAATTCTCATAATCACAAAACAAATATGGCGGACAATCGAATTACACTTATGATTATGTTTTTCCAAGGTTGAAACTTGCCAAGTTAATCGTTATTTAGAGCTTTATATATTGGGGAATAATGTAAATAAATAGCTGCGAAAAATTCAAGACGGGGGCTGTGCAAAAATATTCAATTATATTTTTGCATAAAATGAAAGTAGACTTATGGGATCAACACAGGGCCAAAATTTGTGTGTCTGTCTATGTGTCTGTGAGTCTGTGTGTGTGTGCGCGTATGTGTACTCTGGATGTCTGTCCCCCCCCCATCAAATCGAACACGGTGAATACGAATTGAACGAAATTTGGTGCAGAAGTAGCACAAGCAAAGGGCACCTCAGTGTCATGTTCTATATCGCCGCTATCTTGACGAAAACGTAATGGCGGCCCCCCAAATGTTCAAAGCTTAAATCAAATTACGGCTAACCTAATCATCCGATCTCTACCAAATTTTTCAACAGCATATATTTATATGGCGAGCGTCTTTTGACTAAACTACAAGGTCATCAGCTCAATAGTTTGCAGATGGCGGCCATATATGTGTGCAAATCGATTCCCCCTATCAATTCAAACACGGTGAACCCGAATTGATCGAAATTTGGTTCAGAGGTAGCACTAGCAAAGGGCACCTCAGTATCTTGTTTTATATCGCCGCCGTCTTGACAAAAACGTAATGGCAGCCACCCAAATGTTAAAAGCTTAAATCAAATTACGACCAACCTAATCATCTCATCTCTACCAAATTTTTCAACGTTATACCTTTATGTATGAAGAGTCTTTTGACTAAACTACAAGCTCATCAGCCCAATAATTTGCGGATGGCAGCCATGTATTTGTGCAAATCGATTCCCCATATCTATTCAAACACGGTGAAACCGAATTGAACGAAATTTCGTACAGAGGTAGCATTAGCAAAGGGAACCTCAGTGTCATGTCTTATATCGCCGCCATCTTGACGGAAACGGAATGGTGGCCACCCAAATATTAAAAGCTTAAATCAAATAACGACCAACTTAATCATCTGATCTCTACAAATTTTGCAACATTATCCTCTTATGTATGACAAATCTTTTGACCGAACTACAAGGTCATCAACCCAATAATTTGCGGATGTCGGTGATGTATGTGTGCAAATCGATTCCCCCTATCAATTCAAACACGGTAAAATAGAATTGAACGAAACATGGTACAGAGGTAGCACTAGCAAAGGGCACCTCAGTGTCATGTCCTATATCACCGTCATCTTGACGGAAACGGAATGGCAGCCACCCAAAGTTACAAGCTTAAATCAAATTACAACCATCCTAGTCATTTGATCTCTACCAAATGTTGCAACAACATACCTTTTTGTGGGAAGCATCTTTTGACTGAACTACAAGGTAATCAGACCAATAGTTTGCAGATAACGGCCATGTATGTGTGCAAATCGATTCACCATATCAATTCAAACACAGTAAAACCGAAAGGAATGAAATTTTGTACAGAGGTAGCACTAGCAAAGGCACCTCATATTCATGTTTAATATCCGTATAACACGTTGTATTTCAACAAGCTACTACAACCAACATTCAATTATACTCCACGAAAAGACAAAGAGTTATAACAAACAATACCCAAGCACTTAGGAAAAAGTAGGCTATATGTTCTTTACTGAACATTTTGTTTTTATTTCTCGAGCCCTATTGAAGATATCAAAGAGCAATTGAAAGGTATAATATTAATCTACAGGTACATTACTCTTTGACTTAAGTAAAAAATAGTCCAATATGGTGCCATTGCGAAATATTTGAACAGTTCTTATTATCGGAAATATTATACCCTAAGTATTTATTAAATTAAATACACCTTACTCAATAAATAATAGAAATAGCCACAATGTGACCCTCTTCTGCAATTGTTTTCTAAAATAAATCAAAACCATTTGAATTATGAGAAAAATTTTGAATCAGTATTAAACTTGAGTTTTCTTTTCCTTTGATAAAAGCATTCCATATAAAGTATTTAAAAAAAGTTACAGTCAGTCTGAAAGACTAGACATTATATCATATCAAATGACGCATGCTACAACTGCCTTGTCGCTTCGCTCGAAGCCACAGGTCGCTCGACGCCCCAGGACTCTTTCACAGACTCCATCACCCATTAAATTAGGCTTCCCGCGTGGCTGCATGACGTCACGCACTCGCCTGCCATTACCCATTAACTTAGGCTTCCCGCGCGGCTGCATGACGTCTCGCGGTCGCCGTCTTCGTAATGCGTAACGTTAGACTCAAGCTTCCCGCGTGGCTGCTTGACGTTACGCACTCGCCATTAATTACCCATTAACTTAGGCTACCCGCGCGGCTGCATGACGTCTCGCGGTCGCCGTCTCCGTAACGCATAACGTTAGACTCAAGCATAACGATGAAGTCGACAAGATCATTTGAAATGATAAAACAAGTCTGTAACAATGTGGGTTTTAAATTGATGATACTCTAAAATGATTTTCTGAAAAAACGTAGGCCTATATGTAATGTACTGTATCTGGTGATAGTAAACTTCTCATAAAAAGATAAGAATATCTCGAGATGGTTTCTTCATAAGATGAAACAATGCTCTTTGGTGAGGGGAGAATGGTTTGGAAAATTATCGTATTTATTCCTTGCTACAATGAAAGGTTTATATTTGGTATGGGTAAAACTGATGGTCTTTGACTGAGAAAATATCGCGATGATATCTATGTTGTAGTTGGATTACAATAGGTGTTAATGTAGGCGTTGATTTTTATAGTAGTGCTCATGGAAGATAATTCAATATAGTTAGTATTTAGTTAAGAATGTTCTGCCCTAGAATGTTCAACATTCTTAACTAAGCCTTGGCGTAAAACAGGACAAGCACCACTATCGCAGTAAGAAGGAAGAAGGAAGATTGTAGTTTTACGTGACCGTTAATCTCGAGATCATGAATCACGGGACCTCCTTTTTACGTCAAATATGAACATCAGGACATGGAATTTCACTTTGAAAATCAAACATGCATTGACCTGTGGTCATCAGCTTGACTGCTGCACCACCACGCCCCTATCGCAGTAAGAACATTGTGCTATCTCATAATATTATTTTTATGTTTCTTGTGTATAATTATAGAAATGCTGGCACCTAGGCATCTCTGTAGGCAGGAATTTCAACTCCCTTAGCAAAAAGCCCCTGCCACGTTCGATTTTAATCAGGCTTTGTGGATAAATCCCTTCAATCTTTGCCACAACTCCAAAGCCGCATCGCAGGGGAAGATATGAAACTTCCCTTGACATTCCCAACGAACGATCTCATCAAAGGAAAGCCTCTGCTACCTTTTACCACGTACATAGTGCTTGAATATTAGCGCTAAGTCACAGGCATTTCTAGGAAGGCCTGCCCAGTTACTCTGCCGCTCCATGCACAGAAGATACCCACCCTTCTCCTCACTAACCTAGGCATCTATCAGTTGAAAAGCTTTTTATCGACTCCTGACTAAAAAAAAATTGCTTTCCTTGTTTCTTCCCGATTTTCCCCCACTCCTGTGTTGCATGCATGTCTTCTATTCTTTCTTACCTTCTTTCTCTCTGATATTACTTCCATCTTTTCTTGCAAAAATTAGTTCGCCTCTTTTGCCCTTTCTTTCTTACTGTCTTCCGTTTTTCTTTCTTTCAATTTTTTCTTTCTACTCCCTTTAGCACAATCTAGGATAACTTTCATTCTGATTCACTTTTATTATTCTTTATTAATTTCTTTCTTCCTTTCTTTTTTCTTTCTTTGGTTCCATCTTTCTTTCCTTCTTTCTATCTTTCTCCTGCCACTCTCACTCTCTTAAAATTACTTGTACTTCTGGTTTTACAGTCTCGCAAACATCCTTATACTCGCACAACTCCTCCCCCCATAATCTCCTTTTCAACACCTATTAACCTTTCCCTGGAAATTTATCAGTATCACCTATAATTCACTTTTCTAACATTTCACTCAACGTTTCTTTCAGTAAATTGCTATTTTGTTTTTATTTTATATTGGAAAAGTTATTTCAATTATATTGTTCAAGTATTTGCTGTTGTTTGAGTCTTCAGTCTTTTGACTGGTTTGATGCAGCTCTCCATGCCTCCCTGTATTGAGCTATTCGTTTCATCTCTACATAGCTCCCACACCCTACATCCGAAGCAATCTGTTTAACATATTGTACCTTGGTCTACCCCTACAGATCTTGTCCTCAACCCTTCCTTCCATAACTAAGCTTGCTATTCCTGGGTGTCTTAGTATGTGTCCTACTAACCTATCTCTTCTCTTCATTAGCAGTCGCCAGAAACATCTCTCCTCTCCCACTCGTCTTAATACCTCTTCGTTTGTCACCCTATCTACCCATCTGATTTTCTTCATTCTCCTGTAACACCACATTTCAAATGCTTCAATTCTACTCTTTTCTGCTGCACCAATAGTCCAAGTTTCAATTCCAAAGAGTGCCACGCTCCAGACAAAGGCTTTCAAAAATGACTTCCTAATACCTAAATCTATATTCGATGTCAACAGATTCCTTTTTTGTAGAAAGGCTTTCCTTGGCTGAGCCAACCTACTTTTTATATCCTCTTTGCTTCGTCCATCACTGGTTATTTTGCTTCCTATGTAACACAAGTCTCCTACTTCCTTCAGATTTTCACCTGCCAATTGAAATGTCCATAGAGGTTTCTGATTTATTTAGGCTGCATTCCAGTATTTTTGTTTTACATTTATTAATTTTCATCATGTATTCATTCCGAAAGACAGTGTCCATACCATTCAAAAACTCATTCAAATCCTTAGGCGTTTCGTTTAAGATGACGATGTCATCAGCAAATCTCAGAGTTGAAATTATTTCTCCTTGAATCTTCACTCCCACTTTAAATTTGTGTCCAATTTCCTTCATTGCTTGTTCAATGTAAAGATTGAAAAGTATGGGTGATAAGTTGCAGCCTTGCCGTACACCTTTCAGAATACCAGCTTCTCTCTCATATCCTTCAGCTCGAATGACTGCTGTCTGGTTTCTGTATATATTCTATATCGCCCTCCTATCCTTGTACTTTATTCCAATAGATTTCAAAATGTAAAACAATTTAATCCAATCAACGTTAACAAAAGCCTTTTCTAAGTCTACAAGTGCCATGAACGTTCTCTTATTTTTCCTTATTCTACCTTCCAAAATCAGCCTAAGACTTAGTACAGCTTCCCTTGTTCAAGTATTTACATTTCTCATAATTTCCCATTTTACTTTCTGTTCTAAATAACCAATATTCCAATAGATTAAATTGAATTCAGCCAGTATCAAGATTTTACCAATTACTTCCTACCGTTATCTTCTTAGGTCTGAAGAGGTGACGTAACCGGGGCCGCCTCCACAGAGGTAGTTGAAAGAAACGACTGTCACACTCACAGTTCTGTACCATAAAGGGATCCATGCATCTTCATCATTATCATCATTATCATCATCATCATCATCATCATCATCGTTTATATCGATCCGTCAGTCCTGAGGATCGTGATCTCTTAGCATGCAATTAATTATTCTTCTCCAGCTTTCCCTGTCTTCGGACAAACTGTAATATGTTTCTAAGATAGGGAACTAACAACAACAACAACAAGCCCCCCCACCCTCATTACGGTATACTAATGTAATATCTTTCTTTTTCTGTTCATTTATTGTGTTTTGTTTGACCGGAGCAGGCGCCAGTTTCAAAAAAGTCTTGGAAACAATTTTTTTTTTTTTTCGGGGTTGCAAGCTGACAGGACACAACTGAAAGCTTAATATTTCTGTCCAGACATGAATCTCTATCTCTCTCTATATAAGAAGGAAAGTGTGTCTGTTTTTTCTGAATTTCTACGGAAATTTGCGTTATTTACGCGTTTCAGACTGTTTTATGACGGATGCGCGCGATTTTTTTCTGTCTGTCTGTATGTATGTATGTCTGTCTGTCAGTTTGTCTGTGGACAATTTTGTTCCCTTATAACTCAAGAACGGCTGGGTGGATCAACGTCAAATTTGGTGTAGATATCCTTCAGAGGCACGACATTAATCATTGGTGTAACTCTTCTCTGTACCTCTCATAAAAGGGCCTACCCCCTTAAAATATTGTTATGTTATTATTATAATTATTATTATACTACGGCCTACATCGAAACAACGAAACAAAACTCGGGGCCCCTAAACATCCGTAAAGGGTCCCCGGAAACTATATTTTAAGGCTCTAAACCCAAGAGTTTCTGAGATATTCCCAGAAAACTAACTTCATTTTATAAACTAACTAGCAGTAGTACCCGGCTTCGTCCGGTGGAATGATGATAATGTTTAAGGTCTCCTTAGAAATATAATGGACTTAAAATCTAAGTCATTTGCCCCCAAAGACAATGAGGGAGTAATTTCTAGGTCATTTGCCCTTTTGATAAGGATAATAATAAAAACTACTGTTGAATTGACACGTCAAACTTACAAACTACCGTAATAGAAATACATATTTCAAAATTCACAGGCGAGGAAGACTTATTGTGTGTGGTGATTAATGGTGTAATGGGCGTAACATCTACTGTAGGTCATTTGCTCTTATGATGAGGATGATAAGGGAAACTACTACCGGTATTGAATTGACACTTCAACGTATAATGTACACAATGTACTGTAATAAAAATAACTATATGGCGGCTTCGGTGGCGTATTTGGTAGCATGCTGAGCTTCTGTGCGCAAGATAGCGGGTTCAAACCCGGCCGAAGCCGTCGGATTTTTAAGAGCGTTAAAAATCCCTCAGTATGCCTTTCTTCGGAGGGGAAGTAAAGCCGGCGGTCCCATGTCATAAATTTAAGGCATGGTAAAGAACCTTCCACTAATTACACCTGTGTGAAGCTAAATTGGATAGGTTAAGAATGTAAACAACGCTCTTAGATGTCTACGTCCGTTGCCAAGAGCCGACTGCAATGGCGTCTAGTAGCTAAGTTCCGAACTTGGCCTAGTAGTCGTTGACGGTGGCGCTTGGCGGCAAAAGTACGAACTATTTGAATAATTCTAAGTTGCAGTTTGTACTTAAATTAAAAAACAGATAACACACACTAATACAGTCATCACAACTAACACCGGTTATCAGACAGATTCTACAAACACCCAAAGTACACGGGGCTACATGACCGCGTTGTCGCAGCCCCTAAACTTAAGAACCAACCAACCAAAAATAAATATTTTAAAAATCACAGTCGAGAAAGACTTTATGCGGCGATGATTATTGGTATGATGCGCGTAACACCTAGGTCATTTGCACTTATGATGATAATAATAATGTAATGAAAAAATGACTACTAAACGAACATGGTGTTGTTTTAAAACTGATATAGGTAATTCAGATGTCTAGCTTTGATGTCTTCCAAAGTCTCAACCTTATTTTCTGGCTTAGGCCTGTACTTGATGCGTCTAGTGAAAGAGCTGATGGCGTTCTGCTTGGCAAAGAATATGGGTCCAAGCTGCACGAACCTGAGATGATCGCAGATGATGACGAAATATGATGACACACGTTCGGGGTTCCCCGTCCTATTTAGATTGACCGGGAATCACTCACTGTTTCGCAACGGCCCTGTGCTGGCATCAGCATAGACAGAAGGAGATAACACGGCGGGCTCTCGAAAGTACTCTCAAGTCACCTCGCGATGAATCAGCAAGCTATTCTCACAACTGACCCCCCTCCTGGGTCTCACAACTTGTGGGACGTGGGTTGGCGACCACGGGACCCCAGCTGAGTCTGGCATAGCTTCTACTTCCTGGTGCCGGGCTCATTTCAGTTCACTTTCCTGTCGGCCTCCCTTGGTCAACTCTTGTTCTCTTCCGACCCAGACTGAATTAGGGTATCCGAGGGCTAGTGAGTCTTTCAATTTCCCGCCTTAATTGGCTTTGTCTCATCTTTCCTGATACCCTCATTCTTCGAGGGGTCTGCCTTCTTTTCCTTTTCATAATATCTCCTGTCTTCTGCTCAAGGCCCTCAAAGAGGCAGGGTGTGTGTAGAACCACCACTTCTGGTTCACCATCAAGGGCTCATGACTGGTGGGTTAGGAAGCTGGCAACCCCGAGGAATTCCTGAGCTAAATGCAGGGAATGGAGTGGTATGTCAGAAATTTCAAGTGGACAGTGTTACGCATCGGGTTCCAAAGGGTAAGTATACACACTTTGTTTTCGATCGGTGAACGATGTAGATTTGTACCAAAGGGCCCTAGCGCGGGAAATGGAGTGGTCTGTCCGAAATTTCGAGTGGACAGTGTTACTCGTCGAGTTCCAAAGGGTGATTATGTACAATCTGGTTGAGAACGGTGAAACGGTGTAGTTTTGTGCCAAAGGGCCAAAATGCAGGGAATGAAGTGACCTGTTCAAATTTTCAAGTGGACAGTGTTACTCATCGGGTTTCAAAGTGTAGGTATACACATTTTGTTTTCGATCAGTGAACGATGTAGATTTGTGCCAAACAGCCTAAATTCAAGTGATGGAGTGGCCTCGCCGCAATTTCAAGCAGACAGTGTTAGTCGCAGTGTTCCAAATGGTAAATATACAAATTTTGGTTGAGATTGGTGAAACGGTGTAGATTTGGGACAAAGGGCCTAAATGCAGGGAATGGAGTGGTCTGTCCGCAATTTCAAGCAGACAATGTTACTCGCTGGGTACCAAAGGGTAAGTTTCCGAATATTGGTTCTGATCGGTGAAACGGTGTAGATTTGTGCCAAAGTGCCTAAATGCAGGGAATGGGGTGGTCTGTCCGAAATTTTAAGTGGACAGTTTTACTTGCAGGGTTCCAAAGGGTAAGTATACAAATTTTGGTTCAGATCGGTGAAACGGTGTAGATTTGTGCCAAAGGGCCTCAATGCAGGGGATGGAGTAGCCTCTCCACAATTTCAAGCAGACAGTGTTAGTCGCAGTGTTCCAAAGGGTAAGTATACAAATTTTGGTTCAGATCGGTGAAACGGTGTGGATTTGTATACATAACAGACAGACAGACAGACAGACAGACAGACAGACAGACAGACAAACTTTGTGCTTTATATATATAGATGTAGGTATGCAAGCCAGTAACCATGACAACAGTGTCTCAAAAAGTTACATCCAACTTTCCATCTATTTCTGCAAGAAGTAATGCCACTCAATTTATTAAATTTCTGTGAAAGTTTGCTAATGGCTATAAGGTTATCACGGAACCAACAAAAACTGTAAAATTCATCAATGAGCTTAAGGGGGTTAAGGGATAACCTACATTTTTTCACAAGACTTAAACGTGCGATATGTCGTACAGAAGATCTATTATATCTTCAAACAGCAATATTATTTTCAAAAATTCCTGAATTGAAATATTTTATTTTTTCTTATTTTTGCTTTTAGGAATTTGGGCCATTGGAGGCTAAAACACCTGAATTTTCATGCACCACAAGCCTTTATAATTTATTAAAGGGGTCTTCCTCTGGATGCGAACTTGACACAACAGTGAGGGTCAGTTTTTATGTGACGTGTATTGCGTTTCGTCTACGAGTTTTTCAATTTTGTTTTCACGTCAGGAAGTACACGTTAGGTAAATTAGTTTCAGAGCATATTTCAACTAATCATTTATCTTTGTCGACAAACAGGTTCCAAGCCCCTAACCATTGCAACAGTAGCTCAATTGATTACGTCTGGTTATTAATATCGAAGACCGTTCGAAGAATGGGTACTTCTGCTAGTTACTATACAAAAAGAAAACAAGTTCTACAAACATGGAATTTATTTGATTAAAGATATGTTTGAGTGAGTTGATCATAAATGGAAGTCACTTTAGATATTACGTTAAAATTTTCACTTCTATTAAAATAAAACAACCTACTAAATACAGTATTTTGGAGCTTACCAGATTTACTGTTGTATTATGGGCATAATGATTAATCATAGTGGGAACTTTCTTTAATTCAATATCATTCATCTACGTCGTAACCTCAAAAGGTATCCTCCTTCCTTATAGAAAATCTTCCTTTAGCTCTTTAATCGTACGATTTATCTTCCATCCACATATAGACAGCAATTTATAGTATATACATATCATGACAATTCCAGACCATTTGTATAAATATGGGTTACTTTAAACTTCTATTCTTTTTCCTTTTTTATTTCATAATACGTGACAATCAGCCAACAACTCCCAATAACCTCTTCTACATTCCACTGCCTTCCTATCTTTTTTATATATTCCATGGATTATTATTTCATGTGACAGAATCAATGTACACCATCCTCTCCACGCCAGTAGTGCCATCTATCGGATCAGCCATCTTGTAAAGGGTAAACATGAAGCGCTAGTCACATATCAAAGAGACTAGTAACATCTCATTCACGACATACATACGTAATACCATATATTGAGCCCGCTCGGCTCATGCATTAATTATTTCTTTGAGAGCATATTGACTTTACATGCTCAGTTCTACAGAACACACCCTGAAGCTTCCTCATGAACAATTCATTATTTTGACTACGGAGAGGACAGCTTATTTTCCTCCTAGAGATATATTACTCACTATTTTTATGCCACATATCTCAGGAGCTTGAAATATTTAATTCTGCTTAATATTTCATTTTCTATGCCTTTTGGGAATGGCAAATATGTTTTTGGTAAACGTATATTTCACCGCAGACATGCGGAGGCTTATGAAAGTAGTCACTGCTTTGACTAGACTACTTCCTTGGAATCAGGAAGCCGTGCCATGCACGCATCACACCGTTTTGATAGTCCGCTGAAGCTGGACGCTTGTGTCGATTGTCCGTCTGATAGACCATTATAGGCATACGAAGACCCCACATTTGGGAAGACATTAATCTACAGCCTTCGAGCTGGATTGAATAGTTTAAACATCGCACAGTACTACTTTAGGCTCAGTAAAGCCATTGCAACGTTGATGTGAATATAAAATTTTGATCGTGTGAAATCTTCGATTTTTCACCAACCACGAGGACCGTCTGTTGGCAGACGAGGGTAACATTCTTTTTCATAAAAGTGAGATACCAAGCCGACGACAACGTCGTGTAGCCCAGTGTGTGCTACTGTACAATTGCATTATGCTAAACCTATTTATCGCTTGCACGCAACTGTGATTACCCAGATTCTTTTTGATTTAAACCTTGTAAAATCTGTGTTTGGTTTACCACGTGCTGGTAAAATAGAATCTGTGGCAGGTAAAGCAGAGTATTTGAACAACCTGCAAATATTGGAGCCAGTGAGCATTTTATCATATTTTACACTAGAATCAGTGAATATCTTTTCGACCACAATGATTAACGTTATGCACCACGTGCTGATATTTCTACAACCATACTGTGAGAAGATGATGGAGGAGTAATTTACCATGTGAGGGTAACTCCAACGGAATACGCCAACACCATGGAATTGTCCAGCCGACACTACTACGTACAAACCATGTACGGTTTAACCGCGAGTCATGTAAACATTGTAAGAAGTTTGTCCAGGTTGAAGTAGTAGTGATTGCATTGTATTTTGGGCCGAAACGCCATGATATTTGACCACTTTCGTAGGAAATGTGTGTACTTTATTTCTTTAGTACTGGGACAATATTTCAGTGAGACACCCCAAGCCCGTGTATTTTACGGCAGGCGCAATCTTCATGTATTTCAGAGAATTTTATGTCAGAGTTATGGACATCTACAACTACAAGAGATGTAGACTTTTGTGAAAGTAGGGGGACAGCCCATAGTTAGGTCCCTTCTTTAATTTGAAAGTTTATTCTCGTATCATTTTTCGGCAGACCGTTGCCGTAACATTTTTGTACCATTTATTTGTCATTTTCGTGAGTACATTTTACCACGTGTAGTTCGAGAGGAACGAACTCATATACTGTTAGATGGATGAACTAACCAGCAGAGGTGAGATGTTTAATTTTTGTTGTTGTGGAGAATGCCAAACCACACTTATCAAATCCTACATGTACATAGAACGAGTGACATATCTTCAGATATCAGTGCAGTCAGAATGCACGAGTGTTATGTCTTAAAATTTCTACTCTTTGAACATTATGCAACGTTATATCTTTTTAAAGTGAATGTAATCCCTGGAAACACTATTAGGGAGTGATGAGACATTTTTAGATAATCAGTAGAGCACTATAGGACTTTATTTCGTCCTCCTACAAGATTATAAAGTGATCATTTCAAAAGCACTATTCTTTGCTATGCTAAACGAGCTGCACGCGAAGCAGACAGGCTTGCTTGCGCCCAGCTGATAACCGGTTTGCCCGGGAAACAAAAGTGAGACAACTAGAATGACTACTTTTTGTGTGCTATATTATGTCATGAGTCTAGGATATTTGAAGGTCACAGGTATTAATAACCATGCTATGTGAGCAGCTTAGGGAGCTGTCAACACCTGTTATTGTTATGAAGTAACGAAACGCACGTCGATGAGAATTCCTTAAATGTTTTAGCCGACGACTTTGATCGCCTGGCGCGTTGTAGTAAGGTTTAAAATATCATGTTATTTGACCCAGCTTTGTATAAATTAGGCTAGCCAGTGTAATTGTTGTGTCCGTGAACACATTATTTTGTATTTGGCAGGACGGAATGAATGTTCGACTTACCCTTGGTTTATTCCAGCGTTCCTGAGCTATGCTAAGACGACCGATGCACCGCACGCAATCGGTGTAAGACGCGCTAACCTGTGTTATTGTCTGACTTGTTGAAGACAAGGTATTTGAGTGAATCTCCAGTGAGATCACCTATTGCAGCCTACGACTGGTGCCATTAATACAACCAACTAAACCACATTTAAACCAACAACCTAAATCAAAGCATAATTATCCTAAACCAACGGATTAATTAATTATTATAAATAATCTTGCAACCATTTGCTTGTTGTTAGCGACACCGTGACTTCAATCCATTTCCATGTGGGAGATGACTGTTAAATGAGCTGACACTACTTGTACCGACGACATTGGATCTACGGGACTGATAGTCAGTAACTTGCGGCCCGCATGATCTGAAGCTTGTAAGACGCAATTGTAATTGCCCTTTGCCAACGTAACTTACATGCCTGAGATGACGATTGACTACAAACAGTACGTCAATTCGCGAAGGCAGGCTAGCATAAGAGTGTTTACTTTATTCCCTAGTGCATTTATTCCCATTGTTTCCTTATTAGACGTAAGAGTGTTTAAGCAATGTTTTTTTTGATATTCAGTGGTCAAACTATCATTAGCTTTGGTAATAAGCATTTGTTTACGACGCATCTCGTCGTAATACTTTCGTTCACATAGGCATTAGATAAAATTATAAATGTAATTTAAATGTGGACGTGGTACCATCCTAACCTAGGGATAGTACTTGCTTGATGTTAAATGTAAATTCGCCGAGTCATTTGTTTGTAAATTTGCTACGCGTTAATTATTCATGTACCACGCGCCTAGTTTGCTTTGCTATTCTTTTCATGTAACTAGGATTTCGCGGGGGTCATTACGTCAAAATAGGGATGACTCATAATTGTATTTAGATTAGCGGATTATCCGATTTCGACCCTCGGAAATGATTAGGGGTCTTACTTGAATAAATTATTCACAAATCTAACTTAAGTCTGGATATCTTTTTATTGCTAGCTTTGTTTTATGGATGTATTTCTTTGGGGCGTCTTTGACTGTTTCCGTGCCCAATCACCCAGATCCCCTGGATCAAGCCCCTCGTGCTGAGCTAGCCCACAAAGAAATGCACCCGATCCTCAGGAGTTTGGGTTCGAAGGACGGGGTCTTTCGAAGTGCCATCTTTTCGGCGTATGGTACCCGAAATACCTCCTCTAACGGGCTCAATATATATATATATATATATATATATATATATATATATATATATATATATATATATATATACGTTATATAATATCCCGCCTAAATATCTCCCTAAATGTAACTTCCATCTTATGATACAAATGATTGATGAAAATGAAATCTCTCTATATATAAAAATGAAAGTTTGTCTGCTTTTTCTGAATTTTCACGGAAATTTGCGTTATTTGCGCGTTTCAGACAGTTTTATGACGGATGAGCGCAAAATTTTTTTTTGTCTGTTTGTCTGTGTGTCTGTGGACAACTTTGAGTCCTTATAACTTGAGAACGGCTGGGTGGATCAACGTAAAATTTGATACAGATATACATCAGAGGCACCACACTAATCATTGATGTAACTCTTCCCCGTACCTCTCATAAAAGGGGGCCTACCCCCTTAAAATACATGCTGAAATAGGCGTAGAAGGACGAGACAAAACCTATTTTCAATCCCTCAATGTGAGAAACAAAACTCGGGCCCCCGAAACCACATTTTAAGGCCCTAAAACCAACAGTTTTTGAGATATTCCCAGAAAACTAATTTCATTTAATAATCTATGAAAGAATTCAAGCCGGTAACCAAGGCAACGGAATCTCATAGAACCATATATTTCTGTAACACGCAATGAAATTCCATTTATTACATTTCTGTGAAGTTTGCAAACGCCTATAAGGTTATCACAGAAACAAACTAAGCTGTAAAATTCATCAATACGCATAATGCGCTTAAGGGGGTCAATTTATTCACGTGATTTTCACGTGCGCGTGTGGCACGGAAGGGCTTTTATATCGCTATCCCTTTATTGTATTTATTATATTATTATCATTATTAATATTATTATTATATTATGTCAAACAACGACGAGACAAAGCTCATTTTTATCCCCACTGTGGTAGAAACAAAACTCGACGGTTCCGAAAACTACATTTCAAGGCTCTAAAACCAACAGATTCTGAGATATTCCCAGAAAACTAATTGAATTTTATAAACTAACGAAGGAATGCAAGCTAGCAAGAATGACAACAGGTTCTCAAGAGAAGACATCCAACTTTCCACCTATTTCTTATCACATTCTTCACTTATCACATTTTTGTGAAAGTTTTCAAATGGCTATAAGGTTATCACGGAACCAACTTAGACTGTAAAATTCATCAATGCGCATAAGGGGGTTAAGGGGTACCCTAGAATTTTTATACGTGATTTACACGTGTGATATGTCGTAAAGAATTATATCTCCAAACAGCAACATTATTTTCACAAATTCCTGTAATGAAATAGTATTTTTGCGGCTATTAGGAATTAGGGCCATTTGAGGCTAAAAAACCTGAATATTCATTCATCACAAGCCTTTATAATTTGTAAAAGGTGTCTTCCTGTGGATGGGGACTTTACACAACGGTGAGGGTCAGTCTTTATGTGAGGTGTATTGCGTTTCGTTTACGAGGTTTTTAATTTTGTTTTCACGTCGGGAAATACACGTTAAGTAAATTTAGATTGAGCACATTCATTTTTTTTTTCGACAAACGGGTTCATCGTAAGGATGATTTTGTTTGATACTGTGTGGTTGATATATCCATATTCGGACATCTGGGTGATATGTTGTACGTTGGTTGGTTCCTCAGTTTAGAAGCTGCGACAACGCGTTCCCGTAGCCTCGTGTATTTTGAGTGTGTGTTGAATCTGTCTGATAACCGGTGTTAATTGTGATGGCTGTATTAGTGTGTGTTATCTGTATTTCAGGTAAGGACTGCAGACGATCAATTTCCATTAGTTCCTACTTTTGCTACCAAATGCTACCGTCAACGACACCTAGCAGTGACTTGGCTACTAGACGCCACCTCAACCGGCACCTGGTGGAAAACTTTGGAACTAATAGAGCGTTAATCAAATCTAACCAACAAATTTAGCTTCACACAATTGTAGTTAGTGGAAGGTTCTATTAAATGACATAAATCTATGACATGGGACCGCCGGCTTTACTTCCCCAACGAAGTAAGGCATACTTTCTGTGTATCTTTATGTACGCTATCAACTCGTGTTCGAATGTTTGGAGCAACGAAAAATTAGGTATCCATGAGAGTCTTCACCGTACTTCTCATAGAAGGGTTGGTATAGGAAAGAACTTTTCAAAATACATGCTCAAATAGGCGAAATAAAAAAATTATCCTAGAAGGACGACCAAAGCAAAGCTTCTCAATGTGAGACACAACATTTGGGAGTCTATAAAGAGTCTCCGAAAACTACATTTTAAGGCCCTTAAATTGACAGTGTCTGTGATATTCCCAGAGAAATAACTTCGCTCTGGCAAGCCCCTAACCATTGCAACAGTAGCTCAATATTGATAACGTCTAGTTATTAATACCGAAGACCGTTCGAAGAGCGGGTACTTCTGCTAGTGATTTAATATACAGTATATTACATTAACAATAAATATATTACATCTCTCTATATATAAAAATGAAAGTTTGTCTGTTTTTTCTGAATTTCCACGGACATTTGTGTTATTTGCGCGTTTCAGACTGTTTTATAACGAATGCGCGCAAAAATATTTTTTTGTCTGTCTGTCTGTCTGTCTGTCTGTTGGTCTGTTTGTCTGTGGACAAATTCGAGTCCTTATAACTTGAGAACGGCTGGGTGGATCAACGTAAAATTTGATACAGATATACATCAGAAGCACCACACCAATCATTGATGTAACTCTTCTCCGTACCTCTCATAAAAGGGGGCCTACCCCCTTAAAATTCATGCTGAAATAGGCGAAGAAGGACAAGACAAAGCTTATTTTCAACCCCTCGATATGAGAAACAAAACTCGGAGGGTCCCCGAAAACCTCATTTTAAGGCCCTAAAACCAACAGTTTTTGAGATATTCCCAGACAATAATTTCATTTAATAATCTAAAGAAAGAATCCAATCTGGTAACCATGGCAACAAAATCTCAGAGGACCATCTATTTCTGTAAGACGCTATGAAATTTATTACATTACTGTGAAGTTTGAAAACGGCTATAAGGTTATCACAGAACCAAATTAAGCTGTAAAATTCATCAATACGTATAATGAGCTTAAGGGGGTCAAGGGGTAGACTAGAATTTTGTCACGCGTATTTCACGTGCGGGTGTGGTACGGAAGGTCTTGCATATCCCTATCCCTATATTGTATTTATTATTATTATTATTATTATTATTATTATTATTATTATTATTATATTTTGGCATACAACGACGACACAAGGCTCATTATTAGCCCCTCGGTGGCAGAAACAAAACTCGAGGGTTCCCGAAAACTACATTTTAAGGCTCTAAAACCAACAGTTTCTGAGATATTCCCAGAAAACTAATTTAATTTAATAAAATAATGAAGAAATGCAACCCGGCAACCATGACATCAGGTTCTAATGAGAAGACATCCAATGTTCCATCTATTTCTGTAAAAATCAATGCCACTCCACTTATTACATTTCTGTGAAAGTTTGCAAATGGCTATATAGTTATCACGGAAACAACTTAGACTGTTAAATTCATCAATGCGCATAAGGGGGTCAAGGGGTACCCTAGAATTTTTTCACGTGATTTACACGTGTGATATGTCGTACAGAATTATGTCTCCAAACACCAACATTAATTTCAACAAGTAGTTCCGTGATGAACTATACAGCCTATTTTCATATATCCTACTCATATTAATTGCCTCTATCAACATACAGAATTTCAGTTTGATTGCTATGTTATATTCGTAGATACTGAGAACCGACTAAATATAGCAGATAGTAGCCAGGTTGGAGTTTTATTTATGCACTATTACATGAAGATTATTGTGTACGTGTGGTTTTCAGACTTCAATCGCATGATTAGGACACAAGAAGTAAAAACGAGATTTTAAAATTTCGCACAGCTGCCACCTTGTGGTTATGAAAACAATTGAAATAAATTAGATACCAGTGGATTAACATTTGTTTAAGCATTAACGTGCAAAGTTTCACTGCACTCAGATGGTTAAATCACGAGAATCGTCCATTTAAATATTTATAATTCGCGTCGCCGCCATGTTTGATTTGTGCTCACCAGGTTACTGAAAGTCATATAGGTGAACTTATGTTCGTAGCCTCTATGAACATAAAAAAAAACAGTTTGATTGCTGGACAAGATTCTTAGATATTGAAAACCTTAAAATATTTCAGATGCTCGCCATTTTGGATTGTTATATGTATAGGCCATAGAGTTATGTACCATTAAAGGAAAATTATTGCGTAGCTTCATTATTCAAACTTTCACTTCGATCGCATGATTACGACACAAGAATAAAAACTTAATTTTAAAATTTCGCACAGCCGCCATCTTCCGTTTATGTAAACAATTGAACTAAATTAGTTGCCAGTGAATGACAATATGTATAATCATTTACTGTACCACATTTCAATGCGCTCATATGATTAAATCATGAGAAAAATGTATTAGAATGTTTCAAATTCGCTTGGTCGCCATGTTTGTTTCGCAGTTTACAGGTTTTTGAAAGATACACAGATAAACTTGCAGCAGTGCTCTTTATCACCATACAAAATTTCAGGTTGATATCATAAATAGTTTCGGAGATATTGAATGCCTGTGAAATATTTCGCACAGCCGCCATATTGAGGTTATGTAAACAATTGAACGTTGTTACATATCGGTGCATTACAATATATATAAACATATACTGTGCCAAGTTTCATTGCGTTTGGTTGGTTAAATCGCGAGAAACGTCCATTTAAAAGTCGCAACCTCGCTTAGCCGCCATGTTGGTTTTGTAGATGCCAGGTTTTCAAGGGTCACATAAGTGTATTTCTAGTAGTTCCCTTTATCACCATACAAAATTCCAGGGTGATACCTGTAATAGCTTCGGAGATATTGAATGCTGGTGAAATATTTCGCACAGCCGCCATTTTGGATTGGTGAGACGTAACAAAATTTGAAGGGCACAGTCGGGGTCGCCCGGAATAGAGCTATGAACTTACCGAGTTTCATTGAAATCTCTCCAGCCGTTTAGATTTTATTAGGGGACACACACACACACGAATCACACACACACACGCACACACACACGGACAAAAGGTGATCTCATAAGCCTATTTTTTTCAAAATTGAAAATAGGCTAAAAATACTCAGTTGAGATAGTATTTTTTGCGGCTATTAGGAATTTGGGCCATTGGAGCTAAAAAAAACTGAATATCCATGCACCACAAGCCTTTATAATTTGTTAAAGGTGTCTTGCTGTGGATGGGGACTTTACACAACGGTGAGGGTCGGTCTTTATGTGAGGTGTATTGCGTTTCGTCTACGAGGTTTTCAATTTTATTTTCACGTCAGGAAGTACACGTTAGGTGAATTTAGATTGAGCACATTCCAACTTTTTTTTTCGACAAACGGGTTCATCGTAGGGATGATTTTTTTGAAACCGTGTGGATGATATATCCATATCCGGACTTCTGGGTAATATGTTGTAGGTTGGTTGGTTCCTCAGTTTATAAGCTGCAACAACGCTTTCACGTAGCCTCGTATGTGTAGAATCTGTCTGCTAACCGGTGTTAATTGTTATGGCTGTATTAGTGTGTGTTATCTGTATTTCAGGTAAGGACTGCAGACGATCAATTGCCAGTAGTTCCCACTTTTGCAACCAAATGTTACCGTCAACGACACCAAGCTGTGACTTGGCTACTAGATGCCACCGCAACCGGCAAACTTTGGATCTAATAGAGCGTTAATCAAATCTAACCTACAAATTTAGCTTCACACAATTGTAGTTGGTGGAAGGTTCTATTACATGCCATAAATCTATGACATGGGTCTGCCGGCTTTACTTCCCCTCCGAAGAAAGGCATACTTAGGGATTTTCGGCCTTTCTGTGTATCTTTATGTACGCCTATAACTCGTGTTCGAAAGTTAGGAGCATCGTAAAATTAGGTATCCATGAGAGTCAATACACCAATTATTTATAAAACTCTTCACCGTACTTCTCATTGAAGGATTGGTATAGGAAGAAACTTTTCAAATTACATGCTAAAATAGGCGAAATATAAAAATTATCCTGGAAGGACGACCAAAGCATATGTTGCGCTTCTCAATGTGGGACACAAATTCGGGAGTCAAGGCCCTTAAATTAACAGTGTGTGTGATATTCCCAGAATACTAACTTCGCTCTGATAAACATATGAAAGAATAACAAGCCCCTAACCATTGCAACAGTAGCTCAATTGATAACGTCTGGTTATTAATACCGAAGACCGTTCGAAGAGCGGGTACTTCAGCTAGTTAACAAAAAATTTGATAACTCGAACAAATCATGATTATATCCAGGCTATTATTATTACATTAGTATACTGTAATGTGGGGGGCTTGTTGTTGTTAGTTCCCTATCTAGAAACATATTACAAAACGTGTTGCAACAAGAAAGTTCCACCCAGTCACATTCTTATAATGTTAGACCATCGAGTGGGCACTCGACCACGGTCTCTTATTCATGGGACATTTCCAAGGATAATCAGTTTCTCTAATCTGTCCTTCCCACGACGCAGTATGTTTCGAAAGAATTTAATAACTCATCGTTCACCTCTATTTGAGGTGGAGCTATTTAATAATGGACACTTTGGTGCGAAATGCCGTGAAAGGTTCAGTTAACGTCCTCTTCCACCACCATATTTCAAAAGAATCAATCTTCCCCAGTCTATAGCATGGACGGCCTATGACTCGACTTCATACAGAAATACTCAAATACTAAACTGTATACAAGCCTCTTCTTTAGCGATAACAAAATTGAGCTATCTTTCCAGAAAAGGAACAAATTTGTCTTTAGGCCTACATGTTTGGACAGTAGTTCTCCTCTTTATTTCCGTAGCACAAATGTCCGAATCAGAAATAACAGAACAAAGGTATAGCATTTCTGAGATAACATCGAATTTCTCGAAGGTATCTGGATTGGTTCGTTGCCCGACTCTATCAATGATGATAATTTTGGACTTATTGATAAAAGCCGTTGTCTCATATCTGCACTCACGATTTTGGAACGAGCAAGGAGATTGGTTATATTCATCTCAATACTGTAATAGCTATGAGTGCAGTATCAACTGTGTAACGAAGGTTGGATAATTTCTTATCACCAACAGGAAAGCCACCATCCCATCCATCTAGTGCAACTCTCATCATAGGCCTATATTATCCATAAATATTAAACGGCACTTGTGTGTGTATATCATGAATTTGCTGATGAGCTTAACTTGTTACAGCAGGGCGAAACATCGGATCATACATGACATTAGTTTAGAAGATTTGCGGCGTTAATTGACTGGTTATGAAAGTCTAAGTCTCCTCTGTTGATGATCGTATCTCATCAATAGGTGAAATTGTTAACTTAAAAAAAAGACTTACGGCAATGATTTTGATTTATTGACTGTCTTTGCGCCTATTGTCTCGTTTAGATATGCAACCAAACTAGCACTTGTGTTTACAGGACAGGCATATCGTCATTCTATGAACGTAACTGTCGACTGTATTTGCATCCCTTTGCACTAACGGTCCAGTGTACGTACTTGGCCCTCAATATGCAATGACATTCAGCCATCAAACAGCAGCAATCATAAACAATATGGAAACTTTGATATGGACAAGTATTTCGTTTCTAAACATGAGACTCTCTCCAGCTTTCCCCCCAGTCACAACTATATTGTGATATCTTAGAGATATAGCATGAGTGGACTAGAAAGGCAAAATTTATTGATTTCGCTATTGGCATATTCTGTTTTATTCTTGACTATGATACTTCTAAGATATTTTTAACTGTCACTTCAACGGAATACCAAGCAGTAAACTGGTGCTAACTTTTGCCAGTTCTTGATGTCGAATACTCAGAAGGATGGTCCGAGGAGAAGAACCTGATTAATACTGCCCACACATTAGGAAATATATCAATAAATATACTAACGAATCCATAGCCCACTTTCTTTGAATCTTCAGTCTATTAAATCAGGGAATTGAACCCTTATATAAGTAAACATCTAATGAAATGAAAATCCACAGCCAGCTTCCAGTCTCCGACCGGGTCAGGAATGGAATGAATGAAGCCCCTATCTAACGGCGAGGATATGAACTGTGCCGGCTGCCGAGGCCTGACGCACTCCTCTGGGGCAATGATTAAATGAATGATAGATGAAATGAAATGATAGTGGAGAGTGTTGCTGGAATGAAATTTTGACAGGGAAAACCGGAGTACCCGGAGAAAAACCTGTCTGCCTCCGTTCTGTCCAGCACAGATCTCACATGGAGTGACCGGGATTTGAACCACGGACTCAGCGGTGAGAGGCCGGCGTGCTGCCGCCTAAGCCACGGTGGCTCAAGTAAACATCTAATACTACACTATATTCTCGCTAAGTATCAGAATTGTAAGTTTAAGGAAGGCAGCATGTAGGTTTACGAGACCGTTAATCTCGCGTTCATGAGTCACGGGACATTCATTTGGTCATGGAATCCGAATCATAGAACGTGATATTTCATTTCATTTCATTTCATTGGAAATAGAACGATTGTATTCTGATGTACCGATATCAACGATAATATAAAACGTATATTAACCTTCTTGAATAAGGGCGTGGAGGCTCAGCGGTCTAGCTGGATGCCTGTCACCAAGGCGATCCGGGTTCGATTTCCGGTCAATGCATGTGAGATTTTCAAAGTGAAATGCCATGTCCTGTGGTTCGGATTCCACGTAAAAAGGAGGTCCCGTGGCTCATGATCTCGAGATTAACGGTCACGTTAAACTACAAGCTTCCTTCCTTCCTTCTTGAATAAATGAAAACGTCATACTTGTGTCTTGAGTACAGATAGCCACGTGACTTGCGAACCCTGAGTCCTTTACACTGTACCCACGTGAGTAATTTCCATGTAAAACATGCTTCTGCCTCCAGCCAGCATCAGTCCTCAGGCGTGTACGGTCCACCCAATGAGCAGTTGCATATTTTTGATCTGAGACCAAAAGGTATCAACTCTACAATGATAAAGCACAACTCTATTCTAAAGACTTTAATTCAGCTCTAAATCATGGCTTCAAACACATAAAGACACAATCCCAACAATATAACACAAAACAATGCAAAATTACTCCTACAATCCACTAATATTCACACTTTATTCTTGCAAATTCAAGTGATTATTCATTCATTTACCATGAGATTGACATCACAATTCATTCTCAAGTGCGCTGATGCACATGAAAATTACACATAAACTGTACTTATAATCTTATGTCACCTGTTGTGACCTCTTTAATTTCACAATCTTAATTGTTTACTCTCAACACCTCTTAATTTACATTATGCGTACACTTGTGTTTTGTATCTCTCTTCCCACCAAAATGCTCTACCATGCATTAACCAATTTATGGGTTGCACATCAAATTTACTTGCAACTCCACAATTATTTGTAATCATACCCCGTTCTGCAGTTCCCTTCTGCAGTCCCCTTTTCTACAGTTCCACTGTATGCCGTTGAGATTTCAATTTCAAAAATTCCGTTACCGCTGTGTCGGATGGTATATTATGCTACCCTTGCGTGGGCATAGCCTATGGCATCTAGTGTCGACCTTTAGAACTAAGTAACACTGTCAGTATAAAAATGCAACTTTCAACAACTCGTAAGTTTGCTAGATATTAAATCATCAGGATGATCCTTAATTAACAATGTGTTTCAAACCACACAAATTCATTATACAATACAACAACGACTCCTTTCATTACAAACAAGGTTTCAAAGTCTGTCCATTCTAAATGTCAACCTTCAAGGGTCGTTTAAAAATCTCCCCATCGGAGCTACTTGTATACAATGGGACTGAGTCAGGCGGCCACAAAACACGTGCTCTGTCTCTCCCTAACTCCCTTCTCTGTTTACCTCCAAGCAGTAACTTATGACGTTAAATACAATAGTGCAGTCTCAATGACCCACATATCCCATATGATTTAAACTAAATTGTATGCAAGACATGTTATGGGCGTGTTTAAACATTTATTCCTAACCTTAGGATATCAATAACTGGCCTCAACAGGTCCATAGACATTATATGAAGGAACGAGATTCATCAATCACTGGTCGAACTGGCTAGCCGGCATCTTATTAAATGGCACGGTCAGGCACATCCTGCCGCCGAAATTCGCTTCCAGGAGCTGAATTTATCCAATAACTAGTTCTCGGTCGACATCAGGTATCATGCAGAGGTTTCCATTGTTATCCTCTCATACACCACAGGATTCAAACCCGGAACATTCCATATCCATCCACAGAGCTTGGGTCAGCCACTAAGTGCACTCTGGAAATAATAAATATCTCTGTACGCCCTAGGCTATACGAGATTTCACACGTCGAATAGATTACCTGGCTTCCCTGACCATTGTGCTATGATCTCGTCCTTTAATTAGTAAGATAAATCTATCAATTACTCTTACAAGCTTATTCACAAGCTGCAAATTCAATTCTCTATTAATCTCTTCCATTTCCTAGATTCTTGCATATTTATTGCCATTATCATAATATACTCTGATATTAAATTGCTTTTGCTTAGCCCTTCATGTATAATATTACTGCTTGGATAGATAAATATTCCAATTAGCATATATATTTTGCTTACAACCATTTTTCCCTGATGTGTATTCGTTTATTCTTAGTATTATTATTATTATTATTACTGACAAGAATTACATTAACCCGACACAACGTAACCCTTTTCAATAACCGAACATCCGTGTTCGGTTCGTTACGTTTCTATATAACTGAATTGCCATTTTATAATAGTGGTAACGATTTATCCACTCATTGATGCACGAAGACATCTCAACTTGACTAAAATCAACACAACAATACTATTTTGAGGCTCTACCTCCTAAAATTGACTCTTTTGGCATATTCTATAAATTTTGAAATCACTCAACATACAGTGGACTATAATTGCTACAAAATCATGGTTTTTGGGTACTTACATCGGCTAATCTGGTGGCTCCAACCACGCATTTCCTCCAGTACTGCCCGCCATTATATGCAAATTAGCGAGGCATTCTTACACTTCTCACACACATTATACATAACTTTTGCCTTACAAAACACACGGCAATTTTCTTTCCCATGTTGAAGCTGTCGCTTCCTTATTCACACAACACTTTATAGCACTTAAAACACTATTAATTTTACATATATTTAAATGATCATCACTACAATCACACGATCACTATGTACATTTCTTAGTGGTTGAATTTTCCTGGCAAAATATCAGAAATGCAGACGTTGAAGGTCTCTCCTCCAATACTCTCCCGCATCTCGTCTGAAAGTCTCGATTCTCTGCCTAAGAATTCCTATCAGTCCCCCATCTGTCTATCAATTTCTATCCTTAGAAAACTTTCCGGATATCGCATAAATATGCTTGCATATCGTCCTGAGCATTAATTACAGTGGTATCCCTGCGGAATTTCACCAATGGCACAACAATGTTTATATCTGCGCAATCCGACATCCTGTGATAGGTCTAACCAATAGTTTACATACTGCGCTCAACCATTGTACACTGTATTTGTACAGATTACCACTGTCAATTGTCCTACCTTGTATATCACACGGTACCTTTCCTACGTGCTCGGTAGTAGTCCCTCATAATGCCAATTATAAAAGTATGGCACGACTGTCCTTAATAATGGTGATTAATAAATGCCCTACTGCATGGCTCTTCATGTTAAAGTGTTCGGTAACGTGCACTTCACCTCAGACTGCGATTTATCTGACTACATTAATCGTTATTAATTCATGGCTTACTGCATGATTATTATGTTGCTGCACTTAAGCGGTTAGAGTTCGCGCGTCTGTTCTCTGAGCTCGGGTAACGTGCTCCCTGCGCTCAAGTATGGTTCAACTGACTGCCTCTGTCATTTGTTCAGCCCTTATATTCGTTTGGAGAGAAAAAGTAGACCGAGAATTTCCCTGCAGCGTCATCTTCTCCCACAGTATGATTGTGGTCTTGAATAAACGTTTATATGGTTCCTTTTTCCTCGCTGGTCACAGATCTGTATGCGTGCTCGAGGATCGATCGGCCAATTAATTAATATTAATTGCCTTTGCCAGCGCGTGCCCACGCGGCGTCACCTAAAAATCCCCGGCGACCTGGTCAGATCTCGCCGCTAACCACAAAACTACTATGTCACTGCGCGTTCCATTTAATCTGCCTCGATTTCAATGTTTAATAGCTTGATAATTAGCCTCTCGGCTATACATTCACATAAGTGCAAACCTCATGTCTCTGAGTTGCTCCAATCACGAGTAATCATTAAATTACCTTGGTATCATCTCACTCCACTGGCCTCTCTATTCTCATGCGGGGAATAACTTGACAATAATTTACCCTCCTGACCTGCTCCAGACGACTTAAGTAGGTCACATAGAGTGACACGACTCCAAGAAACTACGCCCCTTTTCCAGAGCCATTTGACAACTGACAAGCGCTCAAACTTTCTGTGCTCAAGTCCAGAATAGTATACTCCATACAGCCCATAAATGCAGTATTCTGCTATAATTCCCTGCATTATATTAACAAATAATGTCAGAATTAGTTCATATCACATCAGTGATTTAATATGTATTTTCACTAGGGTTTTTTTATAACTTAAACTCCCTCAAAAGATCTTGTGTTCGTTCCTTGCTGGAACCTCTATTCTGAGCTCATCTATCTCTGAGATCCACTTTCGACACCAGTCAGCCTAACCCCGTTGGGTTCATATTCCCCTTGCAAAACTTATAGAAGTCAATTGCAAGTGACCTTCTGTAAGTCACCGGCTGACTGTCCCAACCGTCTTTGTTTACACTAAGCGGTCCTTCAGCTCGTCTGCCTGCGAGTGGGTCTGTCTACATCCCCCTTTTACTCTGAGCTCAGCCCTTAGACGTGCATTCTCTTGGCGAAGGGTTTCATTCAAAGCTTCAACCTCCCCAGCGACTTCGACCATTTCTTTCTACAGCAGTCGTAGACACTTGCATTCCGCCTGTCTGCTTCCTTCTCTGGTCAAGCTGCTTGTCTTCCTTCCCGTCCCGCTGCGTGAGCCTTCAAGCCTGGCTGCCTGGCCGACTTTGCTGTCCACGTCCACTTGCATTCCGCCTGTCTGCTTCCTTCTCTGGGCAAGCTGCTTGTCTTCCTTCCCGTCCCGCTGCGTGAGCCTTCAAGCCTGGCTGCCTGGCCGACTTTGCTGTCCACGTCCACTTGGGTGTGTGTTGCTATTACTTCCTCTTGTTCATCAAATTCCTCTGGTGAACGATAAATGTTGAGGTTGGCCGCATTCATAACGACCTCGTTTCCCGTTTCTAAATGCCTTATTCTATATGCATTATTCTGTAGGTCTCTGTAAAGATGCAGGAATGACAATTCATTAACGGGTATGGTCTACATCCTCCCACTTGTATAGCATCTGATTGTACCATACGTAGTCTGTTGATAACGCCTCTGCCTCTCTGAATATTGCAGTTCCCCTTGCTAAACGTCCCTCGAAGTAATCAATCATCATTTTCAACCACGGATCTTCGCGTTGTAGGTTGGTAAGATTCTTCAAGTCATCTAAGGTCTTCTGATCTCGATTTTCAATCTCTTGAATATCGGTTTAACATGTCCGGTATTACGTTCTCTTTCCCTGGACAGTATTCTATTTCCACATTGAACTGTTGAATATACAGGGACCATCTTGTCAACCTCTGGCTAGACAAATCCGTTTTTAACAAAAATGTTAAAGCTTTATGGTCTGTTCTGAGGACGATTTGAAAGCCATAGATGAGTTTGAGCCGGTACTTCAATGCGTACAGAATTGCGAGCAACTCTATCTCTGTGATCGTGTAATTTTTCTCATGGGCCTTCAATCTCCTACTTATAAAGGTAATAAAAACTTTCTCCTCGGGCTTATCAACATTTTCTTGGAATAGCATCGCTCCTATCCCAACAAGTGATGCATCCGTCTGTATTATGAACTTCTGGTTATAATCAGGGTATCCCAGCTTCACGTATTCCAAAAGCATTTGTTTTGACCTCACGAATGCTTCTTGACATTGCTCCGTCCAATTCCACCTGCCGCCTTTCTTCAATAGATCCTGTAGGGGTGCCACAGTTGTAGTATAGTTTGGGCAGTGGTTAGCAAAGAATCCAATTACTCCCAAATACTGTCGGACGTGCTTACCTTTCGTGGGTCGAGGAAAATTTATAATTACTTCTAATTTCTCTGGGTTTGGCTTAACTCCATTTTCATCGATAAGGTGCCCTAGGAATTTAACTTCCCTCTGACAGAAGTGCTATTTCTTGATATTAACCTTAAAATTAGCTTCTCGAAGGTTATCCAGCAACTTCTTTAGGTCTCCCATGTGCTCCTCCAGAGATTCTGATGTGAGTAGAATGTCATCTACGTATCTGATGGTACTCTCTTTAACATCATCTGATAGATTGCGATCTAACGCTCTTATCAAAGCTGAACCAGCAGTTTTCAAACCAAAATGTAATCTTAAAAACGTGTATGTATGTTGATCAAACATAAATCCTGTCAATAAACTCGTTTTCTTCTCCAATTCAAGATGGTGAAAGCTCGACGTGATATCTAAATTTGTAAATATGGTCTTCCCTTTAAACTTTCTGAGGATTTCCTTAATAGGTGGCACTTGGTCGAACTCCGGTATTACCTTCATATTTAAATGCCTGAAATCCAGGCATACTCTGACAGTCCCGTCTGTCTTAGGTACGATTACCAATGGGCTTACATAAGGCGTAGGTGTTTTCTCAATCACACCGGCCTCCAACATCTCCTGAATTGCTTCTTTGACCTTAGCATAGTGCTTTTCGGCTACAGGGTAGGGTTTCTGCCTAAATGGTGTCCAGTCGTTAACTTGGAATGCATAAGTGAAGTTCTTTATACGACCAGGTCTCGAGTCAAAGGCTTCCTTCTGTTCCAATAATAATTTCTTTAAATTCTCTTTATCTCTTGGACCAATTTTTGCTTCTTCTAGCTTTTCCAAATTATGTTCTTCCAGTTCGGGGTTCCAGATCTTTCTCCATGTCTGCGGCTAGTGTTTTCAGTTCATCTTCTAACTGCTCGATAGCTAACACTTCCTCCTCAGCCATGTGTCTGTATGTATGCCATACTTGTCCATCTGTCCCTGGTTCATTCTGTTTGAGTGAGACCTCTAAGCCTTCAGCTTCTTCGTTCACACGGAACATAACTCTGTCCTGTGATAGGTATATTACCACTCTGTATTCCCTTATAAACTCTTCCCCAATAATAAGGTTAAACGGCAATTTGTTTACCAGTAGAAAACTCTGTGAAAAAATAGAGCCTCCTATCTGTAAATCTAGGAATACCTGATATTTGCATATCATCGTTTTGTCAGGAATGACACCCTTTATTTTGACACTTGAGATAGGTATTTTCAAAACATTTTCTCTCTGCGCTATCTCATTATACAAAGCTTGTGTCATAAGACACACCGTTGAACCCGTGTCTAACAGACTTCTTATCTTCAACCCTGCCACTCTTACTATAATAATAGGCAATTCTCTTTTGATCAAGACCTGTGATCCTCCTGTATCCTCGATTAATTCTTCCGGTTTGGCTATCCAATTAATGATGTTGACCGCCTTCCATCCATCATTCTTAAATTCTTCTAATTTTGGAGTTTTTTTCTACAGCGCCCGTCCCCTTAGAGTTTCTTCTCTCCTGTTCACTGCGCTGTAACTCCAAACTTTTGGCTCCGTCTCCATATCTGTCTGGTGACGTCCTATTTTGCATAGCTTCTTGCCAGCGGACTTGCTGCTTCTGGGGTTCTTCTCCCCTTTCATTGAGGTATTGCAATGAAGCGTGATAACGTTCCTCTACCTTGTCATCAAAGTTACGCCTTCTTTCCTGGGGTCTCCAATTCCAATTGTTGCCTTCTTGGCCATTGTTACCTCCCTTATTTTGGTACGGTCTACCCCTAGTATTCTGTTGATTCCAAGAATTTCGGCCTCCTCTTCATCTACCAGCATTTCCTTTACACTTCGGTTGCCATCTTCTGGGTTCATGTTCCCATTGACTTCCGTTGGAATCTAACGTTTCAGTGCTGGTAGCTTTATTATTCTTCGGAGCTTTGTACTGGTCAGTCTGCGTGTTGGTCAGGTGTACCTGTTCCACGGTTCGATTCTGAGGCATAGTATTGGATGTTGTGAGGTCTAGTTGCCTAAGAACTGCCTCCATTACCATAGCGGTTTTTGCATTTGCCGAAATCAGCAGCCTTTGGATTTCATAAGGAAGTTGTTTGGCAATAGCAATACATAGCTCCAGCTCGCTAGGCTTCTGGTCAAGTTCCTTAAACCGACACATATGAGATATAAAGAATTCAGCGTACTTCGTTGGATTGTTGGTGCTGTATCTTTTCGAATACAAATCCAATCGTAAATTCTGTTGGGTCATCGGATCCCAGTATCTCTTCAAAAAAGCTTCCCGGAACTTCTCGATAGTATCGAAGGTATAACGGAAACTGCGGAACCATAACATACATTCTCCCTCCGTTAGTTTCTCTATGGCTCGTAGCCTGCGCTCTTGTGGTATCCGCGCATCGTTTAAATATTCGGACACTTCTTTCTACCAATACTTCTGTGTCATATTAAAATGGCTACCTGAAAATTTTCTTGGTTTCTCCTCGCTTGCTCTAATTACATTTATAACTTGGGTGTGCATAGCATTTTCATGCGCCGTAGAAGCTGCAATCGGTGCACATGGCGTCACATAAGTATTTTCGCCTGGGCCTGTAGCATTCCTTATTATAGGTTGGATTTCTAAATCTGCCCACTTGGTTTTCCTCATATCTTCCACTCTGCCTTCACTTGGCTTAGGATCTTTCATTAGGTTTTCCTCCTGTGCTATTATCCTAGTCTCCATTTGATTGTGGCGCATCTATGCTCTTTCCAATCGAGTGATTACCTCTTTTTCTATTCTGCTAAGCCTATCCTTGTTCTCTTCTGCCGCTTGAAAGATTTTCTTCTTATCTTCCTTCACGCTTTGCTTGATATGGGAGATTTCATCCTCTACATCTTCCTTTATTTGAGCAAGGGTCTTGTCGCTTGCCTCTGTCTTTTGGCCTTCTCTCAATTCGAGTTCTTCTCTCAACCCTTTAATTTCCTCTTGGATATGTCCATTGACCTTTGATATTTAATTTCGGACCTTAGCAATTTCCCCTCTGTTTTCCTCTTGTCTTTTGTTAACGATAACAATGTCGCTTTGAATTTGGTCCAGTTCTTGATGAACTTTGCTCATATGACCCTTTATGTTGCCTACCATCTCTTTACTTTCGTTAGCGATAGCCTTAATCTCTCCTATTTCCTGACATTGATCTAATATGTTCTGATCCTGCTTCTTCAGATCACCGTTAATCGCTCTAGCATAACCTTTCAACTTCTCATCCCATTTACTGTCATTTTCTTCTAATCTCTGACCTACCGTCCTAGTAATTTCTGAAAACTGTTTTGCTTGGCGTTCGAGATTCGCCTCAGTTTGGATTTTAATATCCTTAATGTCATTAGACAGCGCATCTAACCTACTGTTCGTTTCATCCTGCGCGTGCTTACATGCCTGTAAATTACTTTCAAGTTTGGCTTCTATCGCCTCGAAACGCTTATCGGTCTTAACCTGCATTTCTGATATAATGCTTACAACGGTTTCAGTTACCTCGGTCTTAATTATTTCTTGCATTTGACCTAGCTTAGCATTTATTTCTTCCTGATTCTTATTCATTGCAACCTGATTTGCATTAATGGCCACCTGATTGGCATACAAACGATTACTCAATTCAACATGATTATTATTAATTGCCAACTTATTAGCATCTAAACGGTTTGTTTATTTCATCCTGGAAAGCCTTGGCTTCCAGCTTATTCTGTTCATTAACAGCGTCAAAATGCTGTTTTAGCTCTGCAATCCCCTGCAAAATTCCCTCCGTACCAGCCATTCGTAAACAATTCACTTTCAGATATAGGCAGGCTTCCTGGATACATGTGTGGATTCGTTTTGAAGAGAAATACAAGACACTGTACACATATTGCAAGATTGTACTTAAACTTTGGATTTTAGGATAAATTGTGGATTGATTGCGTAGCGCTCATACCCTTGTGTAATTCTCTTTTCAATAGAGAGATTATGCGTTACTTCAAAAGCCTACTGAACTCAAAAATCACTCAAACACAGTTTGAGGCAAAAAAAATTATTATTATGGTTTTCCCCATGAAATACCATAAAAATCTATGGGGTTTCCCTAAATCCCATAATACCCACAAACCTGGGCGCCATTATAAATAAGAAGGTGGTTTTGGCCTCGTAAGACATCGCAGGAACCATCCAAGGACTCGGTTTTACTGTCGAATGCCCCAACTTGGGCCTTGCCATAATAAATAAAGTACGAGATTTTACCATGTTTTAAAAATGAAGGTCAGGTCTTGCAATGCCAAGATATACATATTGAACTAATTAGGCGATTCCATGATAGAATAATACCGCCCCATGTTACCTGGATCATGGTAAGTATAAGGTGTTTATCAAAATTTATATTGTTTGTATCGGAGCTTAGCTAAGGTTAGGTGCGGTCATTCCCCTAATTCATTTTATTCGTTAAGTTAATAGAGTTGTTTACACTAGATCTTGAACGACTTAAGTTGTACCTTTAGCTCAAATCACTGTACAGGACATCAAATCCCATGTACCCATGTGAGT
The DNA here is from genome assembly GCA_946902985.2 of Meconema thalassinum. Lineage (NCBI taxonomy): Eukaryota > Metazoa > Arthropoda > Insecta > Orthoptera > Tettigoniidae > Meconema > Meconema thalassinum. The sequence continues at coordinate 2,011,992,722 of OX336388.2, read as the reverse complement.
AATTTCCATGTAAAACATGCTTCTGCCTCCAGCCAGCATCAGTCCTCAGGCGTGTACGGTCCACCCAATGAGCAGTTGCATATTTTTGATCTGAGACTAAAAGGTATCAACTCTACAATGATAAAGCACAACTCTATTCTAAAGACATTAATTCAGCTCTAAATCATGGCTTCAAACACATAAAGACAAAATCCCAACAATATAACACAAAGCAATGCAAAATTACTCCTACAATCCACTAATATTCACACTTTATCCTTGCAAATTCAAGTGATTATTCATTCATTTACCATGAGATTGACATCACAATTCATTCTCAAGTGCGCTGATGCACATGTAAATTACACATAAACTGTACTTATAATCATATGTCACCTGTTGTGACCGCTTTAATTTCACAATCTTAATTGTTTACTCTCAACACCTCTTAATTTACATTATGCGTACACTTGTGTTTTGTATCTCTCTTCCCACCAAAATGCTCTACCATGCATTAACCAATTTATGGGTTGCACATCAAATTTACTTGCAACTCCACAATTATTTGTAATCATACCCCGTTCTGCAGTTCCCTTCTGCAGTCCCCTTTTCTACAGTTCCACTGTATGCCGTTGTGATTTCAATTTCAAAAATTCCGTTACCGCTGTGTCGGATGGTATATTATGCTACCCTTGCGTGGGCATAGCCTATGGCATCTAGTGTCGACCTTTAAAATTAAGTAACACTGTCAGTATAAAAAATGCAACTTTCAACAACTCGCAAGTTTGCTAGATATTGAATCATCAGGATGATCCTTAATTAACAATGTGTTTCAAACCACACAAATTCATTATACAATACAACAACGACTCCTTTCATTACAAACACGGTTTCAAAGTCTGTCCATCCTAAATGTCAACCTTCAAGGGTCGTTTAAAAATCTCCCCCTCGGAGCTACTTGTATACAATGGGAATGAGTCAGGCGGTCACAAAACTCGTGCTCTGTCTCTCCCTCTCTTCTCTGTTTACCTCCAAGCAGTAACTTGTGACGTTAAATACAATAGTGCAGGCTCAATGACCCACATATCCCATATGATTTAAACTAAATTGTATGCAAGACAGGTTATGGGCGTGTTTAAACATTTATTCCTAACCTTAGGATATCAATAACTGGCCTCAACAGGTCCATATACATTATATGAAGGAACGAGATTCATCAATCACTGGTCGAACTGGCTAGCCGGCATCTTATTAAATGGCACGGTCAGGCACATCCTGCCGCCAAAATTCGCTTCCAGAAGCTGAATTTATCCAATAACTAGTTCTCGGTCGACATCAGGTATCATGCAGAGGTTTCCATTGTTATCCTCTCATACACCACAGGATTCGAACCCGGAACATTCCATATCCATCCACAGAGCTAGGGTCAGCCACTAAGTACGCTCTGGCAATAATAAATATCTCTGTACGCCCTAGGCTATACGAGATTTCACACGTCGAATAGATTACCTGGCTTCCCTGACCATTGTGCTATGATCTCGTCCTTTAATTAGTAAGATAATTCTATCAATTACTCTTACAAGCTTATTCACAAGCTGCAAATTCAATTCTCTATTAATCTCTTCCATTTCCTAGATTCTTGCATATTTATTGCCATTATCATAATATACTCTGATATTAAATTGCTTTTGCTTAGCCCTTCATGTATAATATTACTGCTTGGATAGATAAATATTCCGATTAGCATATATATTTTGCTTACAACCATTTTTCCCTGATGTGTATTCGTTTATTCTTCTTCTTCTTATTATTATTATTATTACTGACATGAATTACATTAACCCGACACAACATAAGCCTTTTCTATAACCGAACATCCGTGTTCGTTACGTTACGTTTCTATATAACTGAATCGCCATTTTACAATAGTGGTAACGATTTATCCACTCAATGATGCACGAAGACATCTCAACTTGACTAAAATCAACACAACAATACTATTTTGAGGCTCTACCTCCTAAAATTGACTCTTATTGGCATATTCTATAAATTTTGAAATCACTCAACATACAGTGGACTATAATTGCTACAAAATCATGGTTTTTGGGTACTTACATCGGCTAATCTGGTGGCTCCAACCACGCATTTCCTCCAGTACTGCCCGCCATTATATGCAAATTAGCGAGGCATTATACATAACTTTTGCCTTACAAAACACACGGCAATTTTCTTTCCCATGTTGAAGCTGTCGCTTCCTTATTCACACAACACTTTATAGCACTTAATACACTATTAATTTTACATATATTTAAATGCTCATCACTACAATCACACGATCACTATGTACATTTCTTAGTGGTTGACTTTTCCTGGCAAAATATCAGAAATGCAGACGCTGAAGGTCTCTCCTCCAATACTCTCCCGCATCTCGTCTGAAAGTCTCGATTCTCCGCCTGAGGATTCCTATCTGTCCCCCATCTGTCTATCAATTTCTATCCTTAGAAAACTTTCCGGATATCGCATAAATATGCTTGCATATCGTCCTGAGCATTAATTACAGTGGTATCCCTGCGAAATTTCACCAATCCACAACAAAGTTTATATCTGCGCAATCCGACATCCTATGATATGTCTAACCAATAATTTACATACTGCGCTCAACCATTGTACACTGTATTTGTACAGATTACCACTGTCAATTGTCCTACCTTGTATATCACACGGTACCTTTCCTACGTGCTCGGTAGTAGTCCCTCATAATGCCGATTATAAAATTATGGCACGACTGTCCTTAATAATGGTGAATAATAAATGCCTTACTGCATGGCTCTTCATGTTAAAGTCCGCGCATCCCTTCTCAGAATTCGGTAACGTGCACTTCGCCTTAGACTGCGATTTAACTGACTACATTAATCGTTATTAATTCATGGCTTACTGCATGATTATTATGTTGCTGCACTTAAGCTGTTAGAGTTCGCGCGTCTGTCCTCTGAGCTCGGGTAACGTGCTCCCTGCGCACAAGTATGGTTCAACTGACTGCCTCTGTCATTCGTTCAGCCATTATATTCGTTTGGAGAGAAAAAGTAGACCGAGAATTTCCCTGCAGCGTCATCTTCTCCCACAGTATGATTCTGGTCTTGGATAAACGTTTATATGGTTCCTTTTTCCTCGCTGGTCACAGATCTGTATGCGTGCTCGAGGATCGATCGGCCAATTAATTAATATTAATTGCCTTTGCCAGCGCGTGCCTACGCGGCGTCACCTAAAAGTCCCCGGCGACCTGGTCAGATCTAGCCGCTAACCACAAAACTACTGTGTCACTGCCTCGATTTCAATGTTTAATGGCATGATAATTAGCGTCTCTGCTATACATTCACATAAGTGCAATCCTCATGTCTCTGAGTTGCTCCAATCGCGAGTAATCATTAAATTACGCTGGTATCTTCTCACTCCACTGGCCTCTCTATTCTCAAGCGGGGAATAACTTGTCTATAATTTACCCTCCTGACCTGCTCCAGACGACTTAAGTAGGTCATATAGAGTGACACGGCTCCAAGAAACTACGCCCCTTTTCCAGAGTCATTTGAGAACTGTCAAGCGCCCAAACTTTCTGTGCTCAAGTCCAGAATAGTATACTCCATACAGCCCATAAATGCAGTATTCTGCTATAATTCCCTGCATTATATTAACAAATAATGTCAGAATTAATTCATATCACATCAGTGATTAATTATATATTTTCTCTAGGTTTTTTTTATAACTTAAACTCCGTCAACAGATCTTGTGTTCGATCCTTGCTAGAACCTCTATTCTGAGCTCATCTATCTCTGAGATCCACGTTCGACACCAGTCAGCCTAACCCCGTTGGGTTCATCACGTAACAACCCTCTCACCACTTGTATCGGTGATAGTTCTATGATATCCCCATTTATTGATCTTCATGTTAAAATAGAACGCATGGGCGCTATCTTAATATAAGAAATCTCTGCACATGTGCCTTCAGCAGTTTCATAAAAGTAATAATTTAGCCTTTTTTTACTCTATTTTCATTTTAATAAAAAACAAGATGTTCAGTAAAGAACATATAGCCTACTTTCTCCTAAATGCATGGGTATTGTTATAACTCTTTGTCCTTTTCAAGGAGTATAATTGAATGTTGGTTTTAGTAGCTTGTTGAAATACAACGTGCTATAGGGATATTAAACATGAATATGAGGTGCCCTTTGCTAGTGCTACCTCTGTAAAAAAATTCATTCAATTCGGTTTCACCGTGTTTGAATTGATCTGGGGAATGGATTTGCACACATACATGGCCGCTATTTGCAAACTATTGGGCTGATGACTTTGTAGTCAGTCATAAGATGCTTTCCACAAAAAGGCATGTTGTTGCAAAGTCCAGTAGAGATCAAATTATTAGGATGGTCGAAATTTGATTTAAGCTTTTAACATTTGGGTGGCCGTCATTCCGTTTCCGTCAAGATGGCGGCGATATAAAACATGACACTGAGGTGCCATTTGCTAGTGCTACCTCTGTACCAAATTTCGTTCAATTCGGTTTCACCGTGTTTGAATTGATAGGGGGAATCGATTTGCACACATACTTGGCCACCATCTGCAAACTATTGGGCTGATGATCTAGCAGTTTGGTCAGAATATGCTTCCCACATAAAGATTTGTTGTTGCAAAATTTGGTAGAGACTGAATTATTAGGTTAGTCGTAATTAAATTTTAGCCTTTAACATTTGGGTGGCCACGATTACGTTTCCGTCAAGATGGCGGTGATATAAAACATGACACTGAGGTGGCCTTTTCTAGTGCTACCTCTGTACCAAATTTCGTTCCATTCGGTTTCACCGTGTTCGAATTAATAGGGGGAATCGATTTTCACACAAAGATGGCCGCCATCCGCAAAATATTAGGCTAATGACCTATTAGTTTGGTCAAAGGATGCTCCCTCCATAATGATATGTTGATGCAAAATTTGGTAGAGATCGGATGATTAGGTTAATCGTAATTTGATTTAAGCTTTGAATATTTGTGTGGCCGCCATTACGTTTCCGTCAAGATGGCGGCGATGTAAAACATGACACTGAGGTGCCCTTTGCTAGTGCTACCTCTGTACCAAATTTCATTCCATTCGGTTTCACCGTGTTCGAATAAATAGGGGCAATCGATTTTCACACTAAGATGGCCGCCATCCGCAAACTATTAGGCTGATGACCTATTAGTTTGCTCAAAGGATGCTGCCCCCATAAATGTATGTTGTTGCAAAATTTGGTAGAGATCGGATGATTAGGTTTGTCGTAATTTGATTTAAGCTTTGAACATTTGTGTGGCCGCCATTACGTTTCCGTCAAGATGGCGGCGATATAAAACATGACACTGAAGTGTCCTTTGCTAGTGCTACCTTTGTACCAAATTACGTTCAATTTGCGCTCACCGTGTTCGAATTGATAGGGGGGGGGACAGACATTCAGAGTACACACACTCACACACACACACACAGACTCACACACATACACACACACAGACAGACACACTTTTTTTCGCCCTGTAGTGATCTCATAAGTCTACTTTCATTTTTTGCAAAAATCGAAAGTAGGCTAAAAAAAGGCTTATGAGTTAACCTTTTGGCCGTGTGTGTGTGAGGTGTGCGTGTCCCCCCTAATAACTTCTAAACAGCTGGTGCGATTACAATGAAACTCGGTAAGATCGTAGCACCATTCTGGCCGACCCCGACCATGCTCTTCAAATTTTATTGTGTCTCACCAATCCAACATGGCGGCTTTGCGAATTATTTCAGTAGCATTCAGTATCTCCGAAACTATCACCGATATCACCCTGAAATTGTGTACGGTGGTAAAGGGAATTACTAGACGTTTACCTATGAGACTTTCAAAAACCTGGTAACTACATAAACAACATGGCGGGCAAGCGCAAATGAGACATTTAAATAGACTTTTCTCTCGATTTAACCATCCAAACGTAATGAAAGTTGGTACAGCAAATGTTTGTACACATTGTAATGCATTGGCGTCAAATTTAGTTCAATTGTTTACATAACTTCAAAATGGCGGCTGTGCGAAATATTTCACCGGCATTCTATATCTCCAAAACTATTACAGATATCACCTGAAATTTTGTACGGTGATAAAGTAGACTGATACAAGTTTATCTATGTATCTTTCATAAACCAGTCAAGTACAAAACGAACATGGCGGTCAAGCGAAGTTGAAACATTGTAATAGACTTTTCTCGTGATTTAACTCTCTGAGCGCAGTGAAATGTGGTACAGTAAATGATTATACATATTGTAATGCACTGGCATCTAATTTAGCTCAATTGTTTACATAACTTCAAGATGGCGGCTGTGCGAAATTATAAATTAAGTTTTTATTTCTTGTGTCGTAATCATGCGATCGAAGTGAAAGTTTGAATAATGAACCTAGGCAATAATTGTCCTTGAATGGTTGATAACTCTATGGCCTATACATATAACAATCCAAAATGGCGTGCATCCGAAATATTTAGACGGTTCTCAATATCTAAGAATCTTTTACAGCAATCAAACTGACATTTTTTATGTTCATAGAGGCTGTGAACATATGTTCACCTATTGGACTTTCAGTAACCTGGTGAGCACAAATCCAACTGGGCGGCGACGCGAAATATAAATATTTAAATGGACGTTTCTCGCGAATTAACTACCCGAATGAAGTGAAATGTTGCACGTTAAATGCTTGTGCAAATGTTAATCCACTGGCATCTAATTTATTTCAATTGTTTGTATAATCACAAGATGTCAGCTGTGCGAAATTTTAAAATCTCGTTTTTACTTCTTGTGTTCTAATCATGCGATTGAAGTTTGAATACCACACGTACACAATAATCTTAATGTAATAGTACAAAAATAAAAATCCAACCTGGCGACCATCTGAAATATTTAGACGGTTCTCAATATCTACGAATCTATCACAACCTTCAAACTGAAATTTGGTATGTTGATAGAGGCAATTAATATGAGTAGGGTATATGAAAATAGGCTGTATAGTTCTTCACGGAACTACTTGTTTTTCAGTTTATTATGGTTTATCGTTTTCAAAATTGTATATTTCCAAAATGGAGATTACGCATAATATTAATGCTGATAGCCATACGGATTGTATAAATGAAGTCTATCATGAAAGACTCCATCATTTCCAAATAACGTTGTAATTTATTAATTACGTTCTATGTTTTCAATTTTTGTTTTAATAATACGCATGTCCTCCATCTTGATTGTATGAAATTTATACGCCTTTGTCTTCAGCAAAGCAAATCTACTAAACAGTACTAAGTTTATGCGGATTTTCTAAACTTAAAATGTTTTAGTTTGCGTGTAATCAACTTCATTATTTAAATACATCCTGTGACAATAAAGTTCAGTGAATAGTCCTATACTATCAACATGGATGAACAATGCACGACAGTGACCCTATTGTTCTTCGAAATAGTCCCCTCCCGTAACTATGCAATGTTGAGATCGGCGATACATGACCTGGAAACTTTGCAAGACGACGTCCTATGGGACGGTGACTCCCCTTTCACTTCCGTTCGTGGTATCCTATTTGCTCAATAAGATCCTAATATATTGATTTTAATATTAGTCGTGGTCGCTATCTTGAATATGCACAGTTGATGCTAATGTACCCACAGCATGGTAAGATTTGAATACAATACTACATTTATGCAGTTTCTACATTTATTGGTTGGTGAATAACCGGTTTGAAATTTTATGTTTTCATCATGGTCGTTGATCGTTTAATCAATACTATTACGTAGTAACTGGGGAAACATATGCCCATCATACAATGCTTCCTGAATTATAGTACTTCGAAATTACACACAGCCGCCGTCTTGAAAGTTTTTAACACCAGAATTTTGTAACTCCGTGATCGACTCCCTTAATAGGACGGTAAGTGACACTCACATTTTGAAGTTATCCAATGATTGGGTCAGTTAGTACCCAACATAGACAGTAAAAATTCACGTGGCCACAAAGGAATGTATGGTTATGGTGTGCACCGGAGAGTGGTTACCTCTGGAGTCATTATTGTTCAATTTGGTTCTGGCTTTCAGGAATTTATAGGGAGGAACACACCCAACAATTTATAATACTAGAAATTGTACACAACACAATTAATTAAATGAAATTAGTCAAGAAAGTTGTTATACGGCGTCCGAATTTAGGATTGAGAAAGGATCCGATGATTGATTTATCTGCTAATTGACTAACTAAATGAGCAAACATGTGTGCACCATTTCGTTCAAGCTAGGATGGCGAAAATACTCAAAGCGTGGTCAAGGTGCATAGGAGAGTGGATATCGCTCCAGAAAGTTTTGTTGAATTTGACTCAGATGGTTAGGAATTCAATAGTGTTGTTATTTCAATTAAGGGGCTTGGACATCGTGTTCATTTAGTCCCGTGTACTTGCGTAAATGAAATTTTGTCTTGTAACCTGTATTATTGTGATGGCTGTATTAGAGTGTGTATTTGTAATTCAGGTGGGGATTGTTAAGGAGGCGGCCGTGGCCTTGAGTTAGGAATCATCTAAGCATTTGCCTGGAGTAGACGTGGAGAAACCACGGAAAACCATTTCAAGGTTGGCTGAGGAGAGAATCAAACCCATCTCTACTCAATTTTGCCTAGCGAGGTCGAGTAAACCCCGTTCCAGCCATCAGACCAGAATTTAATTCCTTGGCAGAGCCGAGAATTGAACTCGGACATCTCGGACGACAGCCATGCTCGTTAGCTGCAACTCCAGGGGGTGACACGCGAATTGAAGAGAGGGGGTGACATATAGTTAGGGCACATGACGCAATGACAGACTGACATACACATACACATTCCGACTTCTGATTGATTTCATAAGCCTATTTCATCCTTAAGAAATTATTTCTAAAACGAGGACTAATGGAACATTTCTTATCCAACATGATCTATGAGGTTGAAATTATTTAAACCGTTCTAAAAATTATCATCCTTATTCAGTCCTTCGAAAATGTATTTAGTAAATTAGTAACATAACTGTCGGGTTATAATTATTCTAAATGTTGAGTTGTCCCTTTGGTTCAGAACTATGCTACAGAACCTTTATAACGTCTTTCAATTGTCGGCTTATTGGCACAGCCTGTTGAAAACAACAAGATTATGTTGTAACTGACATTTCAAATTAGATTCAATGTAAACGAATTTTAATGCCTTTCAGTCGGGTCAACTGAAAAAAAAGCTTGCCACGGTGCGTGAGTGGATAGTGTGTCGGTCTACTAATCCCAAGATTGCAGGTTCACTCCTGGTCGTGATAAGTCATTTTTGAAAGGCGGCAAAAATACGACACGCATGTCATACGATGTTGGCATGTCAAAGAACCCCTTTGAATTCAGTAGGCCGTGTTCATAATGGCAAAATTAATCTCGGGAGTTTCCGCCAACTCAAAGTTCGTCATTTATCTACTAGAAAGCGCTATCGTGTTCAAGGAGATTAGATATCTAACCTCCTTGACTTTTATAGTGATTCAAGGAACAACGAAATTCGACAGGCAAGCTACCCTCTGGGTGTCAATTTACAAAGCTTGCACCCGGCCCCCGAGGCCATACGATATTATTATTATTACTGAAAAAAAAATCTACTACTAAGGCAACATTAATCTCATGTAAATACTTTTCAGTAATAAGTAACCACCCCATTATAATTGGGTACAATCTTGCTGATCGACTGAAAAGCATTAAATTCCCATTACTAAAGTAAAGTAATACCAAGGTATGGAAAGTGCTCAACATTCAATAATACCTCGCCCTTGGCAGTAATGACAGGAGCAGTAGCATGACATCCCAAATTGGGAGACTACAGCAGCTGACCATCTGGCATGGCGTCGACTCGTTCACAATGGCCCTCTACGTTTCGAGCAGGACCGCCGGAGTTCTGAGGCTCTGAAGCGAATCGCTCGTAAAGAACGGGAGTCTATGAGGAGATACCGCCCTCAGCACCTTGGTGATGATAAAACTTGCCACCAGTGTGGAAGAGTTTGTGGCTCGAAGATTGGACACTACAGTCACCTGAGAACCCACCTGTGAATGTTTTGGAAGACAATTTTATACCCGTTCGCGAGTGATAGCCAATGACTAATCTCGTGTAAATAACTTCAGGATTAGGGAACCGCCCATTATAATTGGGTACAATCTTGCTGATCGACAGAAAAGCATTAAATTCCCATTACTAAGGTAACACTAATATCATGTAAATATTGTTCAGGATTAGGGCACCGCCCATTATAATTGGGTACAATCTTGCTGATCGACAGAAAAGCATTAAATTCCCATTACTAAGGTAACACTAGTATCATGTAAATATTGTTCAGGATTAGGGCACCGCCCATTATAATTGGGTACAATCTTGCTGATCGACAGAAAAGCATTAAATTCCCATTACTAAGGTAACAATAATATCATGTAAATATTGTTCAGGATTAGGGCACCGCCCATTATAATTGGGTACAATCTTGCTGATCGACAGAAAAGCATTAAATTCCCATTACTAAGGTAACAATAATATCATGTAAATATTGTTCAGTATTAGGGCACCGCCCATTATAATTGGGTACAATCTTGCTGATCGACAGAAAAGCATTAAATTCCCATTACTAAGGTAACACTAATATCATGTAAATATTGTTCTGGATTAGGGCACCACGCATTATAATTGGGTACAATCTTGCTGATCGACTGAAAACATTAAATTCCCATTACTAAGGTAACACTAATATCATATAAATATTGTTCAGGATTAGGGCACCACCCATATAATTGGGTACAATCTTGCTGATCGACAGAAAAGCATTACATTCCCATTACTAAGGTAACAATAATATCATGTAAATATTGTTCAGTATTAGGGCACCACCCACTATAATTGGGTACAATCTTGCTGATCGACAGAAAAGCATTAAATTCCCATTACTAAGGTAACAATAATATCATGTAAATATTGTTCAGTATTAGGGCACCGCCCATTATAATTGGGTACAATCTTGCTGATCGACAGAAAAGCATTACATTCCCATTACTAAGGTAACACTAATATCATGTAAATATTGTTCTGGATTAGGGCACCACGCATTATAATTGGGTACAATATTGCTGATCGACTGAAAACATTACATTCCCATTACTAAGGTAACACTAATATCATGTAAATATTGCTCTGGATTAGGGCACCACGCATTATAATTGGGTACAATCTTGCTGATCGACTGAAAACATTAAATTCCCATTAGTAAGGTAACACTAATATCATATAAATATTGTTCAGGATTAGGGCACCACCCATATAATTGGGTACAATCTTGCTGATCGACTGAAAACATTACATTCCCATTACTAAGGTAACACTAATATCATATAAATATTGTTCAGGATTAGGGCACCACGCATTATAATTGGGTACAATCTTGCTGATCGACTGAAAACATTACATTCCCATTACTAAGGTGACACTAATCTCATGTAAATATTGTTCATGATTAGGGCACCACGCATTATAATTGGGTACAATCTTGCTGATCGACTGAAAACATTACATTCCCATTACTAAGGTGACACTAATCTCATGTAAATATTGTTCATGATTAGGGCACCACGCATTATAATTGGGTACAATCGTGTTGATCGACTGAAAACATTACGTTCCCATTACTAAGGTGACACTAATATCATGTAAATATTGTTCAGGATTAGGGCACCACCCACTATAATTGGGTACAATCTTGCTGACAGACTGAAAACATTACATTCCCATTACTAAGGTAACAGTAATCCCATGTAATTATTGTTCAGGATTAGGGCACCACCCACTATAATTGGGTACGATCTTGCTGACAGACTGAAAAGCATTACATTCCCATTACTAAGGTAACACTAATATCATGTAAATATTGTTCAGGATTAGGGCACCACCCACTATAATTGGGTACAATCTTGCTGACAGACTGAAAACATTACATTCCCATTACTAAGGTAACAGTAATCCCATGTAATTATTGTTCAGGATTAGGGCACCACCCATTATAATTGGTTACAATTGTGCTGAACGACTGAAAAACATTTAATTTCGATTACTAAGGTAACACTGAAAGATTGCTACCAACACAATAAAATTCTATGTAAAACTAATTTGTTGAGTAGTTGAGGTGAACTTTTAACCGATTCATCCATAGAAACCCTGACAAGGATAACCTAGTATAGTCAACCAATACACGTGAGAGGTTGTCCTTGGATGAAAAACCCCAGCTCATTTGACCCTGACGAAGAATAGGTAGATATACCTTCAGTTCCTATCTTGTTTATGCTTGTTTTGAAGTGGTCTATCTGGGTTTTTTGTTTGGTTGTGACATTCCGTATCGACCGTGTGAAAAACAATGTCAAGACAAGCAGATAAAGAGGCGGATATTCTCAACTACTGTGAGAAATAAAAGTTTTTTTTTTCAAATGGAGGTTTCCTTTTATAAGATTGTGATTTACACTAATAGTTCAATCCATATAAATGGAAAGTAGTGCGAATATCTTGTCTTTGGTGGACTGAAACGCGCAACTTCCGGCTATTTATTCTGCTGCTCTGACCAATGAGCTAATGAGGTATCCTTTAATTCTCTCCTTTGGCAAATACAGTAAATATTTATAGCGCCACCTATCATAATATTCACGTTATCCCCTGTTGGCTAGATTCCTTGAGTTGTATTTTCATGAACGTGTATTTTACACATAGTACATGTCAAATATTGTGGGTAATAATAATAATATCGTATGGCCTCGGGTGCCGGGTGAAAGCTTTGTTAATTGATGCCCAGAGGGTAACTTGCATGTCAAATTTTATCGCTCCTTGGTTGGTTGGTTCTTAAGTTTAGGGGCTGCGACAACGCGGTCATGTAGCCCCGTGTACTTTGGGTGTGTGTAGAATCTGTCTGATAACCGGTGTTTATTGTGATGACTGTATTAGTGTGTGTGTCGGTTTTAATTCAAGTAAGGACTGCAGACGATCAATTTTCAAGTAGTTCCTACTTCTGCTGCCAAACGCCGCCGTCAACGACTACTAGTTCAGAACTTAGTTACCAGACGTCACCGCAGTCGGCTCTAGACAACTAACGTAGGAACCTAATAGCGTTGTTTACATTCTTAACCTATACAATTTAGCTTCAGACAGGTGTAATTAGTTGAAGGTTCTTTAACATGCCATAAATCTATGACATGGGACCGCCGGCTTTACTTTCCCTCCGATGGAAGGCATACTGAGGGATTTTTAACGGTAATAAAAATCCGACGATTTCGGCCGGATTTGAACCCGCGATCTTGCGCATAGACGGTCAGCATGCTACTGACTACGCCACCGAAGCCGCCTTGAAGCGCTATGAAAGTAATGGAGGTCTAAGCTCCTTGACACCATAGCGCTTTCTAGTAGAGAAATGAGGAACTTTGAGTTGGCGGAAAATCCCGAGATTAATTTTGCCATTATGAACATGGCCTACTGAATTCAAATGGTTTCTTTATCATGCCAACGTCGTATGACATGCGTATCATGATTTTTATCACCTTTCAAAAATCACTTACCACGACCTGGATCAAACCTGCAAGCTTGGGGTCGGCAGACCGACACGATAACCACTCACCTACCGTGGCAAGCAAATACATATTGTAGGTGAAAGGTAGAGAACTACAATATCTGGCCCATACGGGATTCTACTCTACTACTTTCGGTTTGTACGCCTTTGTTCTACCTTCCATGGAATACTTGACATTAAACAATGAATATTTATTACTATTTCTTATTTAATGAAAACCAGACATTCAACACACAAAATTCAATACATCATCATTGCTTCCGAATTCCGTTTATAAATCCAACTTCGTGTAGGGGAATGGATTGTGACATGAATACCAACCAAACAAAACATTTCATTGTTTTGTGGAACAATAATTACTACCACTATGTTGCACTAGAAAGAATGTAATGATCATGTTTTTGGTTATACATCCTTTTTAACTACCGGTATCGTGGCTTTTAGAGATGCCAAGGTGACAGAATTTTGCCCCGAAGGAGATCTTAAATGCCCCAGTAAATTTTCTGACTCCTCACCCTCGTATTTGAGCATCCCCAAATGCCAACTGACTGCGTCAGGAATCGATTCCGCAACCTTAGGCATAGTGGGGCACTAGAAAGAACATCGTATTGCTCACAAAAGGGAAGAAAAATTCCTTCAACAATTAACCATTAGGGGTATCAAGTCCTCAGTAGAAATGTAACACCAAAAGGCTGAACAATGCCATAGACAATTGTCTACTGAACTTTGTGTTCACCGGATCACCTGGTTGGCAACCTTATGCAGTTGCAAGAATTTGGAAGGGGGGAGGGTGGGGTGCGGTGGATTTATAAGATTCCGTCCCGACATTTACTGGCAGTGGAAAATGGAAGACCACGGGAAACAATTTGAATGCCGGCCAACGGCTGGGTACAGTCATTTTCAGAGTTCGGAATTATAAACAATTAAAATAATACTATCATTACCCGTCGCGGCTTCGCCCGCGAATATTCTAGTTGTAAACAGTACACTTAGCAAAATCTCAATCATGAATGCTATGACTGATTTATCCTTGGTATGAATAATCAGACTTTATCAATTCAGCTACTGGTGCAGTGGTTAGGGGTTTGTCATTCCTTCATAGGTATATCAGAGCGAAGTTAGTTTTCTGGGAATATCAAAGACAATGTTAACTTAAGGGCTTTATAGTCGGGTGAAAAAGACCTTTCGTACCACACTCACACGTGAAAATTGCGTGAAATATCTCTTGAGTGCCCCTTGATACCCTTAAGCGCATTATACCGTATGTATTGATGAATTTTACAGCTTAATTTGGTTCAGTTATAACCTTATAACCGTCTGGAAACATTCACAGTAATGTAATAATTGGAATTACATTGCGTCTTACAGAAATAGATGGACTTGTGAGATTCTGTTACCATGGTTATCGTGTTTCATTCTTTCATTATTTTATTGTAAATATACATGTTTTTAGGTATTTAATTAATTGTGAGGAAGCGGCTTCGGTGGCGTAGTCGGTAGCATGCTGAGCTTCTATGCCCAAGATAGCGGGTTAAAACCCGGCCGAAGCCGTCGGATTTTTAAGAGCGTTAAAAATCCCTCAGTATGCCTTCCTTCGGAGGGGAAGTAAAGCCGGCGGTCCTATGTCATAGATTTATGGCATGTTAAAGAACCTTCCACTAATTGCACCTGTGTGAAGCTAAATTGGATAGGTTAAGAATGTAAACAACGCTCTCAGGTTTCTACGTTCGTTGCCAAGAGCCGACTGCGGTGGTGTCTAGTAGCTAAGTTCTGAACATGGCCTAGTAGTCGTTGACGGTGGCACTTGGCGGCAAAAGTAGGAGCTAGTTGAAAAATTCTAAGTTGCAGTACTTAAAGTAAACAAGATGTTCAGTAAAGAACATATAGCCTACTTTCTCCTAAATGCATGGGTATGGTTATAATTCTTTGTCCTTTTCAAGGAGTATAATTGAATGTTGGTTGTAGTAGCTTGTTGAAATACAACGTGCTATAGGGATAATAAACATGAATATGAGGTGCCCTTTGCCAGTGCAACCTCTGTAAAAAAAAATCATTCAATTCGGTTTCACCGTGTTTGAATTGATCTGGGGAATGGATTTGCACACATACATGGCCGCTATTTGCAAACTATTGGGCTGATGACCTTGTAGTCAGTCATAAGATGCTTTCCACAAAAAGGCATGTTGTTGCAAAATCCGGTAGAGATCAAATTATTAGGATGGTCTTAAATTTGATTTAAGCTTTTAACATTTGGGTGGCCGTCATTCCGTTTCCGTCAAGATGGCGGCGATATAAAACATAACACTGAGGTGCCTTTTGCTAGTGCTACCTCTGTACCAAATATCGTTCAATTCGGTTTCACCGTGTTTGAATTGATAGGGGGAATCGATTTGCACACATACTGTGCCCTTTTAGCAAGAAATATGCCAATCACAGTATACCAGCGTAGCTCAATTCGGAATTTTCGGGCAGCGGTAAGTTCCCCCACTCTGTGACTCACATATTTTGGATTAATTAGAGGATACACTTGCAAAAATAACAACAAAATCAACTCCTATTTAAACACATTTAATTAATACAATTAATGGCGCTACAAACACTTTAACAATTTAATTACTGACTCAATATCATCTACTTGTTCCAAATGAACAAGGAATCACAAATATAATAAAACAAATATTGTATTTAAAACATGTGGTTTCCAATAAACCAACAATTCCTACTTAGTCTTACTTCCATAAAGCATTAACTGTAAGTTTTATATAACTCCGAGCTCTTTTGGCTCCATACTTTACATAATAATGGTGTCATTCTTGTACACCTCAAATACTATCCTTTATATCTTCTTAATTCTCAAAAAAAAAAAAAATATAATTACATTTAAAATTTATGTTAATTATCTGACTCAATATTTTGGGCATGTCCACACATTCAGTTGTTATCATCTCTCTTTATTTTCACAAATATATTAAGGTAATCAGGAAATCAATTGTGTACTCCAGAGCATGAAGATACTTGACACAGTCAAAAAACTATAGTTACTCCCGAAACTTAGTTGCCTTCAATTAACTCGTGGAATCCTACGTCCATACATCATTACAATAGGGATTGTTATTCATCTCTTATGTCTTATAAGACCATTATCATATAAGAAACTACGATCTGAACAGGCAAACGAAAATATCAATCTACAAGGACCTCGGTTCAACGCCCGGGTCGTTAACAACTTTAAACACTCCTGGTGTATTCATTTCTCTTTACAACATCTTACGAGACGGTTTCTGGCCACTCTCACTCTAAGAGAGCTAGACCCTTCTACTCGGGCGCGATTTATGACACGGAGGGTGACGGCGACTCCCTGTCTAACCCACGTTAGTAGCTTATTTCCAAGGCTTTCAAAACAAACCTTCACATTATATTCAGTTCTGGGGAGAGACCGGGCTTTTACTGTACCGTACTCATTCAAACAACTATTCTTTGGTTCATAGACCACTTTCGTAACCTTGGCATTTATTAATTATGAGAGGGTCCTCATTGATTGGGAAGATTAATACACATCCGACGACGAAGAATTAAGGGACTTTTATCATAAGAAGATTCTGCGTTCGAATCTCTTCATATGCCTCGGGAACCATTCCCTTACAGAGGACTTGTACAAAATGCGATTTAAAGTCGGCCGTGGCCCAATATGACATACGCTCAATAATACCATATTTTAGCTCCCTTTCAAATACATACACAATGCCTCGTGATACTACGTCACAAATAGAGGACTTATACAATTATCAATTCACTGCAATCAACTACCCTCCATAAGTAATTTACCAAGTATTTTAACCTCTACGCGTTCCTAGCGTGACATTTTAATATTATTTGCGCTCTTTTGCGCTATGCATTATTTTAAGCCGAAATGTCTTCCCAAGAACTGATAAATCTCATTAGTAACAATTCATATTATTTTAATTCTTATATTAATCTTTTCCGTTGCCGATAAATCGCTCCCTTTTAAAATATTCCATTGAACATCATATCTTACACATACATTAAGGCTTTAACGCTCTTATGTTCACATCAATTTATTTGATCTTTATTTAATATTTCCATATTTAATTATTATTATTACCTTTATTCTTTACACAAGCTCAAAAGCTATTTCTTTCATATTTCAACTTTACTTTATTTGAATATCTTTCATGATAATTACTGATATTTCGCTTGCTCTTATGACATTTGTTAAATACATTAACATTTTATTCACTTATTTCCTCTACGGGATTTATTCTTTACATAATTATTTATAATTTCTCAAAATTTCTATTATTGTTCAGACCGCGTTCTTGCTTATTCAGTATTTATTTCTTAAAACACATCCCTTTTACTCAAAAACTCCGGTGGATTTGTACACAGTCAATTACTGACACCAAAATAGAATGAAATTCAGTACTCACATGTTTTTAAGATCGTCCCATGATCTTTATTCTTGTGCGGTGCTTCATTTTGGGCCCACTTTGAACTTTTTACTCCATATTAAAGGAATTCATCTTATGTATAAACACTTTTTGACATATATTTAAAACACTTAACATTGACGGCATTTTTATACACTGATGTGTCCCTTTTGAACACATAATAAACACTAAAAATATTAATTTAACACATAATCTTGATAAATTTACACTTCACAATTCTTGATCACTAGGCCGTATTTCTGAGCCTATCACACGTGACCTTCTTAATTTCCCGTTTCCAAGGGTGAAATTTATTCGATGTCGGCTTCCTATCCTGCAGAATACGAAAGTCTCGAAACATCTACTGTTCCCTGGAATCCAAATTCTTCTACTCCTATCCTGGATGACCGGCTATTTATCTAGCTTGAACGGCTTCTTTGTAGATCTGTTTATCGATCCTAGCGAAAGTCTATTCGGATCGAGGTCTCCTCAATGACCTATAGATTTAGTTTATAGCAGCTAGTACTTCTCGATTCTAGTATTTTTAGAATAGTTCGCCTGCTTTCTGGAGATAATGTTTATATTCTCCTATCTTCTTTATATGATCGGTTCTAGCACTCCTACGTTTCTGATATACGTTCCGAACCTTATTCTGTTCTTCCCTTTTTGGGTTCTTTAATTTAAATAACAGTTTATCTTTCTGGTAAGGTACTTCCGTACGTTATGATCTATTCGTTCGTCTATTTAACGACCTATCGCCTTTAAGTCCGACGTTCGCAGCCTGCTCTGACTATATCTTACGAACTTTCACTATAACTTGTATACAGTCGGGCCTAAATCCTGTAACTAGGATTTTCCTAATATTTCAATACGGCGATACTTTAAATTTCTTCTTGACCACTCCTTATGGAGGTAAGCAAGTCGTTAATACTGCGACGCCTGTGGCTATCGGATATTACTTCTGCGGTGTAACACAGCGTTTCTCCCCTCAAGGAGTACTAGTAACTGTCTTCGATGTGACGCAGAGTTACGCCCCACACGGCTGTCTGAATATTGATGTGCTGTGATGTAGTCTTAGTGACGTGCCCTCAGGCCGTTTGAAACTGCATGTGCTGATGATCCAGCGTTACGTCCCCCTGGACGGACTTGTACTGCGTGATGCGTGATTATGCCCCTCACGGGCTGTTCGAGACTGCATGATTGGCTTGGTGAAGCCCGAAGCTTTATACTATTTTACTACAAAAAATAAGACTCTAGCCTTTTCTGTGGCCAACTTCTAAAATAATGGTGCCACAAATATAAAAATTATACCTTCCGAAAGCTCGTCTTCTCAATGTCAAATAATCTCATTGCCCCTAAGAATCGATCGTGCAATTCGGAGATATTAATTAATTTCTCGTCCTCAATTGTGTGGGTGTTGCATTTCTTTTGCTTTCTCCCCTCCACACAGGCATTGGTAATTCCCCAATGACGTCGTCTTGCGTTAGCAGTTTTCTCCTGCGCAATTATTAAATGGTTTCTCTTTACTGAAAAATCTCTCATTCAAAATGATTCACTGTACTGTATTTGTTTACTCATTATTATACTTGTAAACGGGTTAAATTTAATTATTCCTCTCCTGGCGCATATGCGGTGTTGTCATTTTCCAGCAACGTCAGCTCGAATTCCGATTCAGGCCTCCTTGTCTAATCCTGGGAAATTTCCACTCGGTTATTAATACTCGTGACTCGCTCCCTTCTGAATGTCAAGAGAGATGATATCATCCTCTCGAACACCTGGTCCTCGTTGGTTGCACAACCTTATACTGGCCTCCTAGCTTGATCTTTCTTTAAGCTACATTAGGAACTGTACGCTCCTTTGATTTCTTCCTCAAATGCATGGATTCGACCATCCATGGACCTGATGGCACATGGGTTCATCTCTCCCCTCCTTAGGTAAATAAATTTTCGAAAATTTTTGAGGAAATTTATTTCAATTAAATTTGTATTTCTTTATTCGTCGAAGCCATCATAACGTTGTCCGTACCTTCCGTTGTTTTTACTTCTTTAAAGTCGTATCCGGTAATTGTGTAGGTCGGGTATGCTCTGTCCCTACCCTTTCTTTCTTTCTTTATTTGTCTGGACTTTAAGTCCCCAGAACCTCATTCTTCCTTACGGGTTTGGTCTATCCCTACCCGTTTCCTTATTTCATCATTTTCTTTTCTTAAATTGGAATTTTCTTCTTCAATAAATTCAATTATTCCTTTAATTTCCCAATATGATTTCTCCAATTCGCATTCGCACTCGAATGCTTGAGCTCTATTTTCTATTTCTTCCTTATTCTTGTTTATGTCAAAAGCGGATTCATCTCTAAATGTTTCCATAACCAGGGCTTGTTCATTTTCTTCATCAAAATCTTCGGGAGGGTAATATAATTTCAAATTTGCTGAATTCATGGTCACTTCGTGATCCGTTTCACAGTGCCGAATTCTATATGCGTTATTCCTCAAATCTCTGATTATTTGATATGGTCCGTGGTACATTTTCTGGAACTTCTTGTACACACGGTTCCCTGGATCCGAAATGGCTGGTCTTTTTACTAACACCATTTCTCCTGCTAATAATGGTCGATGATACCTCTTATGCCTATTTCTTCTCTGCCTCTTGTCGGCTTGAGCTTTTAGGTGCTCAAAGGCTCTTCTAATTCGTACATCTCTTCCAGGCTGAGCGTCTGCTGGCCTAGGAATTACCAGACTCCAAGGTCTTTCTGGTTGCTCATTCCGATGTAACATTATGGGTATCTCTCCTGTGGATTCATGGATTGTATTATTTATACAAAATTCGATAATATCCAAGATATCTATCCACTTCCAATTTTCTTCGGCACAGTATATTCTACAATACTTGGCCGTTTCTCTCATAACTCTTTCTACAGGATTTGCCTCAGGATGGCGAATACTTGACAAAATCTGACGTATTCCAAGTCTTTCTAATTCTCGTCTGAACTCCACACTGGTGAAACAACTGCCATGATCCGACAACAAATTCTCAGGTTTCCCCAGAATCGGTATCACTTTTTCTTTAAATCGTTTTAACACCTGATTGGTACTAGTCTTCTGTATGGGAGCAAGGACAACCATTTTAGTGAAGACATCCATAGCCACCATTATGTGTCGATTTCCTCTTCTTGCCTTTGGCAAAGGTCCAAAATTATCAATAGATATGATTTGGCCAGGCCTTTCGGGCAACAATGGTATAGGCTTCTGTCTCATCAGAAATGCATTAGGTTTGATCCTTTGACATAGATCACATGTCTTTAGCGTGTCCCTTACAGTTTCTCTCAGTCTCCGACATCCTGTGATAGGTCTAACCAATAGTTTACATACTGCGCTCAACCATTGTACACTGTATTTGTACAGATTACCACTGTCAATTGTCCTACCTTGTATATCACACGGTACCTTTCCTACGTGCTCGGTAGTAGTCCCTCATAATGCCAATTATAAAAGTATGGCACGACTGTCCTTAATAATGGTGATTAATAAATGCCCTACTGCATGGCTCTTCATGTTAAAGTGTTCGGTAACGTGCACTTCACCTCAGACTGCGATTTATCTGACTACATTAATCGTTATTAATTCATGGCTTACTGCATGATTATTATGTTGCTGCACTTAAGCGGTTAGAGTTCGCGCGTCTGTTCTCTGAGCTGGGGTAACGTGCTCCCTGCGCTCAAGTATGGTTCAACTGACTGCCTCTGTCATTTGTTCAGCCCTTATATTCGTTTGGAGAGAAAAAGTAGACCGAGAATTTCCCTGCAGCGTCATCTTCTCCCACAGTATGATTGTGGTCTTGAATAAACGTTTATATGGTTCCTTTTTCCTCGCTGGTCACAGATCTGTATGCGTGCTCGAGGATCGATCGGCCAATTAATTAATATTAATTGCCTTTGCCAGCGCGTGCCCACGCGGCGTCACCTAAAAATCCCCGGCGACCTGGTCAGATCTCGCCGCTAACCACAAAACTACTGTGTCACTGCGCGTTCCATTTAATCTGCCTCGATTTCAATGTTTAATGGCTTGATAATTAGCCTCTCGGCTATACATTCACATAAGTGCAAACCTCATGTCTCTGAGTTGCTCCAATCACGAGTAATCATTAAATTACCTTGGTATCATCTCACTCCACTGGCCTCTCTATTCTCATGCGGGGAATAACTTGACAATAATTTACCCTCCTGACCTGCTCCAGACGACTTAAGTAGGTCACATAGAGTGACACGACTCCAAGAAACTACGCCCCTTTTCCAGAGCCATTTGACAACTGACAAGCGCTCAAACTTTCTGTGCTCAAGTCCAGAATAGTATACTCCATACAGCCCATAAATGCAGTATTCTGCTATAATTCCCTGCATTATATTAACAAATAATGTCAGAATTAGTTCATATCACATCAGTGATTTAATATGTATTTTCACTAGGGTTTTTTTATAACTTAAACTCCCTCAAAAGATCTTGTGTTCGTTCCTTGCTGGAACCTCTATTCTGAGCTCATCTATCTCTGAGATCCACTTTCGACACCAGTCAGCCTAACCCCGTTGGGTTCATATTCCCCTTGCAAAACTTATAGAAGTCAATTGCAAGTGACCTTCTGTAAGTCACCGGCTGACTGTCCCAACCGTCTTTGTTTACACTAAGCGGTCCTTCAGCTCGTCTGCCTGCGAGTGGGTCTGTCTACATCCCCCTTCCACTCTGAGCTCAGCCCTTAGACGTGCATTCTCTTGGCGAAGGGTTTCATTCAAAGCTTCAACCTCCCCAGCGACTTCGACCATTTCTTTCTACAGCAGTCGTAGACACTTGCATTCCGCCTGTCTGCTTCCTTCTCTGGTCAAGCTGCTTGTCTTCCTTCCCGTCCCGCTGCGTGAGCCTTCAAGCCTGGCTGCCTGGCCGACTTTGCTGTCCACGTCCACTTGCATTCCGCCTGTCTGCTTCCTTCTCTGGGCAAGCTGCTTGTCTTCCTTCCCGTCCCGCTGCGTGAGCCTTCAAGCCTGGCTGCCTGGCCGACTTTGCTGTCCACGTCCACTTGGGTGTGTGTTGCTATTACTTCCTCTTGTTCATCAAATTCCTCTGGTGAACGATAAATGTTGAGGTTGGCCGCATTCATAACGACCTCGTTTCCCGTTTCTAAATGCCTTATTCTATATGCATTATTCTGTAGGTCTCTGTAAAGATGCAGGAATGACAATTCATTAACGGGTATGGTCTACATCCTCCCACTTGTATAGCATCTGATTGTACCATACGTAGTCTGTTGATAACGCCTCTGCCTCTCTGAATATTGCAGTTCCCCTTGCTAAACGTCCCTCGAAGTAATCAATCATCATTTTCAACCACGGATCTTCGCGTTGTAGGTTGGTAAGATTCTTCAAGTCATCTAAGGTCTTCTGATCTCGATTTTCAATCTCTTGAATATCGGTTTAACATGTCCGGTATTACGTTCTCTTTCCCTGGACAGTATTCTATTTCCACATTGAACTGTTGAATATACAGGGACCATCTTGTCAACCTCTGGCTAGACAAATCCGTTTTTAACAAAAATGTTAAAGCTTTATGGTCTGTTCTGAGGACGATTTGAAAGCCATAGATGAGTTTGAGCCGGTACTTCAATGCGTACAGAATTGCGAGCAACTCTATCTCTGTGATCGTGTAATTTTTCTCATGGGCCTTCAATCTCCTACTTATAAAGGTAATAAAAACTTTCTCCTCGGGCTTATCAACATTTCCTTGGAATAGCATCGCTCCTATCCCAACAAGTGATGCATCCGTCTGTATTATGAACTTCTGGTTATAATCAGGGTATCCCAGCTTCACGTATTCCAAAAGCATTTGTTTTGACCTCACGAATGCTTCTTGACATTGCTCCGTCCAATTCCACCTGCCGCCTTTCTTCAATAGATCCTGCAGGGTTGCCACAGTTGTAGTATAGTTTGGGCAGTGGTTAGCAAAGAATCCAATTACTCCCAAATACTGTCGGACGTGCTTACCTTTCGTGGGTCGAGGAAAATTTATAATTACTTCTAATTTCTCTGGGTTTGGCTTAACTCCATTTTCATCGATAAGGTGCCCTAGGAATTTAACTTCCCTCTGACAGAAGTGCTATTTCTTGATATTAACCTTAAAATTAGCTTCTCGAAGGTTATCCAGCAACTTCTTTAGGTCTCCCATGTGCTCCTCCAGAGATTCTGATGTGAGTAGAATGTCATCTACGTATCTGATGGTACTCTCTTTAACATCATCTGATAGATTGCGATCTAACGCTCTTATCAAAGCTGAACCAGCAGTTTTCAAACCAAAATGTAATCTTAAAAACGTGTATGTATGTTGATCAAACATAAATCCTGTCAATAAACTCGTTTTCTTCTCCAATTCAAGATGGTGAAAGCTCGACGTGATATCTAAATTTGTAAATATGGTCTTCCCTTTAAACTTTCTGAGGATTTCCTTAATAGGTGGCACTTGGTCGAACTCCGGTATTACCTTCATATTTAAATGCCTGAAATCCAGGCATACTCTGACAGTCCCGTCTGTCTTAGGTACGATTACCAATGGGCTTACATAAGGCGTAGGTGTTTTCTCAATCACACCGGCCTCCAACATCTCCTGAATTGCTTCTTTGACCTTAGCATAGTGCTTTTCGGCTACAGGCTAGGGTTTCTGCCTAAATGGTGTCCAGTCGTTAACTTGGAATGCATAAGTGAAGTTCTTTATACGACCAGGTCTCGAGTCAAAGGCTTCCTTCTGTTCCAATAATAATTTCTTTAAATTCTCTTTATCTCTTGGACCAATTTTTGCTTCTTCTAGCTTTTCCAAATTATGTTCTTCCAGTTCGGGGTTCCAGATCTTTCTCCATGTCTGCGGCTAGTGTTTTCAGTTCATCTTCTAACTGCTCGATAGCTAACACTTCCTCCTCAGCCATGTGTCTGTATGTATGCCATACTTGTCCATCTGTCCCTGGTTCATTCTGTTTGAGTGAGACCTCTAAGCCTTCAGCTTCTTCGTTCACACGGAACATAACTCTGTCCTGTGATAGGTATATTACCACTCTGTATTCCCTTATAAACTCTTCCCCAATAATAAGGTTAAACGGCAATTTGTTTACCAGTAGAAAACTCTGTGAAAAAATAGAGCCTCCTATCAGTAAATCTAGGAATACCTGATATTTGCATATCATCGTTTTGTCAGGAATGACACCCTTTATTTTGACACTTGAGATAGGTATTTTCAAAACATTTTCTCTCTGCGCTATCTCATTATACAAAGCTTGTGTCATAAGACACACCGTTGAACCCGTGTCTAACAGACTTCTTATCTTCAACCCTGCCACTCTTACTATAATAATAGGCAATTCTCTTTTGATCAAGACCTGTGATCCTCCTGTATCCTCGATTAATTCTTCCGGTTTGGCTATCCAATTAATGATGTTGACCGCCTTCCATCCATCATTCTTAAATTCTTCTAATTTTGGAGTTTTTTTCTACAGCGCCCGTCCCCTTAGAGTTTCTTCTCTCCTGTTCACTGCGCTGTAACTCCAAACTTTTGGCTCCGTCTCCATATCTGTCTGGTGACGTCCTATTTTGCATAGCTTCTTGCCAGCGGACTTGCTGCTTCTGGGGTTCTTCTCCCCTTTCATTGAGGTATTGCAATGAAGCGTGATAACGTTCCTCTACCTTGTCATCAAAGTTACGCCTTCTTTCCTGGGGTCTCCAATTCCAATTGTTGCCTTCTTGGCCATTGTTACCTCCCTTATTTTGGTACGGTCTACCCCTAGTATTCTGTTGATTCCAAGAATTTCGGCCTCCTCTTCATCTACCAGCATTTCCTTTACACTTCGGTTGCCATCTTCTGGGTTCATGTTCCCATTGACTTCCGTTGGAATCTAACGTTTCAGTGCTGGTAGCTTTATTATTCTTCGGAGCTTTGTACTGGTCAGTCTGCGTGTTGGTCAGGTGTACCTGTTCCACGGTTCGATTCTGAGGCATAGTATTGGATGTTGTGAGGTCTAGTTGCCTAAGAACTGCCTCCATTACCATAGCGGTTTTTGCATTTGCCGAAATCAGCAGCCTTTGGATTTCATAAGGAAGTTGTTTGGCAATAGCAATACATAGCTCCAGCTCGCTAGGCTTCTGGTCAAGTTCCTTAAACCGACACATATGAGATATAAAGAATTCAGCGTACTTCGTTGGATTGTTGGTGCTGTATCTTTTCGAATACAAATCCAATCGTAAATTCTGTTGGGTCATCGGATCCCAGTATCTCTTCAAAAAAGCTTCCCGGAACTTCTCGATAGTATCGAAGGTATAACGGAAACTGCGGAACCATAACATACATTCTCCCTCCGTTAGTTTCTCTATGGCTCGTAGCCTGCGCTCTTGTGGTATCCGCGCATCGTTTAAATATTCGGACACTTCTTTCTACCAATACTTCTGTGTCATATTAAAATGGCTACCTGAAAATTTTCTTGGTTTCTCCTCGCTTGCTCTAATTACATTTATAACTTGGGTGTGCATAGCATTTTCATGCGCCGTAGAAGCTGCAATCGGTGCACATGGCGTCACATAAGTATTTTCGCCTGGGCCTGTAGCATTCCTTATTATAGGTTGGATTTCTAAATCTGCCCACTTGGTTTTCCTCATATCTTCCACTCTGCCTTCACTTGGCTTAGGATCTTTCATTAGGTTTTCCTCCTGTGCTATTATCCTAGTCTCCATTTGATTGTGGCGCATCTATGCTCTTTCCAATCGAGTGATTACCTCTTTTTCTATTCTGCTAAGCCTATCCTTGTTCTCTTCTGCCGCTTGAAAGATTTTCTTCTTATCTTCCTTCACGCTTTGCTTGATATGGGAGATTTCATCCTCTACATCTTCCTTTATTTGAGCAAGGGTCTTGTCGCTTGCCTCTGTCTTTTGGCCTTCTCTCAATTCGAGTTCTTCTCTCAACCCTTTAATTTCCTCTTGGATATGTCCATTGACCTTTGATATTTAATTTCGGACCTTAGCAATTTCCCCTCTGTTTTCCTCTTGTCTTTTGTTAACGATAACAATGTCGCTTTGAATTTGGTCCAGTTCTTGATGAACTTTGCTCATATGACCCTTTATGTTGCCTACCATCTCTTTACTTTCGTTAGCGATAGCCTTAATCTCTCCTATTTCCTGACATTGATCTAATATGTTCTGATCCTGCTTCTTCAGATCACCGTTAATCGCTCTAGCATAACCTTTCAACTTCTCATCCCATTTACTGTCATTTTCTTCTAATCTCTGACCTACCGTCCTAGTAATTTCTGAAAACTGTTTTGCTTGGCGTTCGAGATTCGCCTCAGTTTGGATTTTAATATCCTTAATGTCATTAGACAGCGCATCTAACCTACTGTTCGTTTCATCCTGCGCGTGCTTACATGCCTGTAAATTACTTTCAAGTTTGGCTTCTATCGCCTCGAAACGCTTATCGGTCTTAACCTGCATTTCTGATATAATGCTTACAACGGTTTCAGTTACCTCGGTCTTAATTATTTCTTGCATTTGACCTAGCTTAGCATTTATTTCTTCCTGATTCTTATTCATTGCAACCTGATTTGCATTAATGGCCACCTGATTGGCATACAAACGATTACTCAATTCAACATGATTATTATTAATTGCCAACTTATTAGCATCTAAACGGTTTGTTTATTTCATCCTGGAAAGCCTTGGCTTCCAGCTTATTCTGTTCATTAACAGCGTCAAAATGCTGTTTTAGCTCTGCAATCCCCTGCAAAATTCCCTCCGTACCAGCCATTCGTAAACAATTCACTTTCAGATATAGGCAGGCTTCCTGGATACATGTGTGGATTCGTTTTGAAGAGAAATACAAGACACTGTACACATATTGCAAGATTGTACTTAAACTTTGGATTTTAGGATAAATTGTGGATTGATTGCGTAGCGCTCATACCCTTGTGTAATTCTCTTTTCAATAGAGAGATTATGCGTTACTTCAAAAGCCTACTGAACTCAAAAATCACTCAAACACAGTTTGAGGCAAAAAAAATTATTATTATGGTTTTCCCCATGAAATACCATAAAAATCTATGGGGTTTCCCTAAATCCCATAATCCCCACAAACCTGGGCGCCATTATAAATAAGAAGGTGGTTTTGGCCTCGTAAGACATCGCAGGAACCATCCAAGGACTCGGTTTTACTGTCGAATGCCCCAACTTGGGCCTTGCCATAATAAATAAAGTACGAGATTTTACCATGTTTTAAAAATGAAGGTCAGGTCTTGCAATGCCAAGATATACATATTGAACTAATTAGGCGATTCCATGATAGAATAATACCGCCCCATGTTACCTGGATCATGGTAAGTATAAGGTGTTTATCAAAATTTATATTGTTTGTATCGGAGCTTAGCTAAGGTTAGGTGCGGTCATTCCCCTAATTCATTTTATTCGTTAAGTTAATAGAGTTGTTTACACTAGATCTTGAACGACTTAAGTTGTACCTTTAGCTCAAATCACTGTACAGGACATCAAATCCCATGTACCCATGTGAGTAATTTCCATGTAAAACATGCTTCTGCCTCCAGCCAGCATCAGTCCTCAGGCGTGTACGGTCCACCCAATGAGCAGTTGCATATTTTTGATCTGAGACTAAAAGGTATCAACTCTACAATGATAAAGCACAACTCTATTCTAAAGACTTTAATTCAGCTCTAAATCATGGCTTCAAACACATAAAGACAAAATCCCAACAATATAACACAAAGCAATGCAAAATTACTCCTACAATCCACTAATATTCACACTTTATCCTTGCAAATTCAAGTGATTATTCATTCATTTACCATGAGATTGACATCACAATTCATTCTCAAGTGCGCTGATGCACATGTAAATTACACATAAACTGTACTTATAATCATATGTCACCTGTTGTGACCGCTTTAATTTCACAATCTTAATTGTTTACTCTCAACACCTCTTAATTTACATTATGCGTACACTTGTGTTTTGTATCTCTCTTCCCACCAAAATGCTCTACCATGCATTAACCAATTTATGGGTTGCACATCAAATTTACTTGCAACTCCACAATTATTTGTAATCATACCCCGTTCTGCAGTTCCCTTCTGCAGTCCCCTTTTCTACAGTTCCACTGTATGCCGTTGTGATTTCAATTTCAAAAATTCCGTTACCGCTGTGTCGGATGGTATATTATGCTACCCTTGCGTGGGCATAGCCTATGGCATCTAGTGTCGACCTTTAAAATTAAGTAACACTGTCAGTATAAAAAATGCAACTTTCAACAACTCGCAAGTTTGCTAGATATTGAATCATCAGGATGATCCTTAATTAACAATGTGTTTCAAACCACACAAATTCATTATACAATACAACAACGACTCCTTTCATTACAAACACGGTTTCAAAGTCTGTCCATCCTAAATGTCAACCTTCAAGGGTCGTTTAAAAATCTCCCCCTCGGAGCTACTTGTATACAATGGGAATGAGTCAGGCGGTCACAAAACTCGTGCTCTGTCTCTCCCTCTCTTCTCTGTTTACCTCCAAGCAGTAACTTGTGACGTTAAATACAATAGTGCAGTCTCAATGACCCACATATCCCATATGATTTAAACTAAATTGTATGCAAGACAGGTTATGGGCGTGTTTAAACATTTATTCCTAACCTTAGGATATCAATAACTGGCCTCAACAGGTCCATATACATTATATGAAGGAACGAGATTCATCAATCACTGGTCGAACTGGCTAGCCGGCATCTTATTAAATGGCACGGTCAGGCACATCCTGCCGCCAAAATTCGCTTCCAGAAGCTGAATTTATCCAATAACTAGTTCTCGGTCGACATCAGGTATCATGCAGAGGTTTCCATTGTTATCCTCTCATACACCACAGGATTCGAACCCGGAACATTCCATATCCATCCACAGAGCTAGGGTCAGCCACTAAGTACGCTCTGGCAATAATAAATATCTCTGTACGCCCTAGGCTATACGAGATTTCACACGTCGAATAGATTACCTGGCTTCCCTGACCATTGTGCTATGATCTCGTCCTTTAATTAGTAAGATAATTCTATCAATTACTCTTACAAGCTTATTCACAAGCTGCAAATTCAATTCTCTATTAATCTCTTCCATTTCCTAGATTCTTGCATATTTATTGCCATTATCATAATATACTCTGATATTAAATTGCTTTTGCTTAGCCCTTCATGTATAATATTACTGCTTGGATAGATAAATATTCCGATTAGCATATATATTTTGCTTACAACCATTTTTCCCTGATGTGTATTCGTTTATTCTTCTTCTTCTTCTTATTATTATTATTATTACTGACATGAATTACATTAACCCGACACAACGTAAGCCTTTTCTATAACCGAACATCCGTGTTCGTTACGTTACGTTTCTATATAACTGAATCGCCATTTTACAATAGTGGTAACGATTTATCCACTCAATGATGCACGAAGACATCTCAACTTGACTAAAATCAACACAACAATACTATTTTGAGGCTCTACCTCCTAAAATTGACTCTTATTGGCATATTCTATAAATTTTGAAATCACTCAACATACAGTGGACTATAATTGCTACAAAATCATGGTTTTTGGGTACTTACATCGGCTAATCTGGTGGCTCCAACCACGCATTTCCTCCAGTACTGCCCGCCATTATATGCAAATTAGCGAGGCATTATACATAACTTTTGCCTTACAAAACACACGGCAATTTTCTTTCCCATGTTGAAGCTGTCGCTTCCTTATTCACACAACACTTTATAGCACTTAATACACTATTAATTTTACATATATTTAAATGCTCATCACTACAATCACACGATCACTATGTACATTTCTTAGTGGTTGACTTTTCCTGGCAAAATATCAGAAATGCAGACGCTGAAGGTCTCTCCTCCAATACTCTCCCGCATCTCGTCTGAAAGTCTCGATTCTCTGCCTGAGGATTCCTATCTGTCCCCCATCTGTCTATCAATTTCTATCCTTAGAAAACTTTCCGGATATCGCATAAATATGCTTGCATATCGTCCTGAGCATTAATTACAGTGGTATCCCTGCGAAATTTCACCAATCCACAACAAAGTTTATATCTGCGCAATCCGACATCCTATGATATGTCTAACCAATAATTTACATACTGCGCTCAACCATTGTACACTGTATTTGTACAGATTACCACTGTCAATTGTCCTACCTTGTATATCACACGGTACCTTTCCTACGTGCTCGGTAGTAGTCCCTCATAATGCCGATTATAAAATTATGGCACGACTGTCCTTAATAATAGTGAATAATAAATGCCTTACTGCATGGCTCTTCATGTTAAAGTCCGCGCATCCCTTCTCAGAATTCGGTAACGTGCACTTCGCCTTAGACTGCGATTTAACTGACTACATTAATCGTTATTAATTCATGGCTTACTGCATGATTATTATGTTGCTGCACTTAAGCTGTTAGAGTTCGCGCGTCTGTCCTCTGAGCTCGGGTAACGTGCTCCCTGCGCACAAGTATGGTTCAACTGACTGCCTCTGTCATTCGTTCAGCCATTATATTCGTTTGGAGAGAAAAAGTAGACCGAGAATTTCCCTGCAGCGTCATCTTCTCCCACAGTATGATTCTGGTCTTGGATAAACGTTTATATGGTTCCTTTTTCCTCGCTGGTCACAGATCTGTATGCGTGCTCGAGGATCGATCGGCCAATTAATTAATATTAATTGCCTTTGCCAGCGCGTGCCTACGCGGCGTCACCTAAAAATCCCCGGCGACCTGGTCAGATCTAGCCGCTAACCACAAAACTACTGTGTCACTGCCTCGATTTCAATGTTTAATGGCATGATAATTAGCGTCTCTGCTATACATTCACATAAGTGCAATCCTCATGTCTCTGAGTTGCTCCAATCGCGAGTAATCATTAAATTACGCTGGTATCTTCTCACTCCACTGGCCTCTCTATTCTCAAGCGGGGAATAACTTGTCTATAATTTACCCTCCTGACCTGCTCCAGACGACTTAAGTAGGTCATATAGAGTGACACGGCTCCAAGAAACTACGCCCCTTTTCCAGAGTCATTTGAGAACTGTCAAGCGCCCAAACTTTCTGTTCTCAAGTCCAGAATAGTATACTCCATACAGCCCATAAATGCAGTATTCTGCTATAATTCCCTGCATTATATTAACAAATAATGTCAGAATTAATTCATATCACATCAGTGATTTAATATATATTTTCTCTAGGTTTTTTTTATAACTTAAACTCCGTCAACAGATCTTGTGTTCGATCCTTGCTAGAACCTCTATTCTGAGCTCATCTATCTCTGAGATCCACGTTCGACACCAGTCAGCCTAACCCCGTTGGGTTCATCACGTAACAACCCTCTCACCACTTGTATCGGTGATAGTTCTATGATATCCCCATTTATTGATCTTCATGTTAAAATAGAACGCATGGGCGCTATCTTAATATAAGAAATCTCTGCACATGTGCCTTCAGCAGTTTCATAAAAGTAATAATTTAGCCTTTTTTTACTCTATTTTCATTTTAATAAAAAACAAGATGTTCAGTAAAGAACATATAGCCTACTTTCTCCTAAATGCATGGGTATTGTTATAACTCTTTGTCCTTTTCAAGGAGTATAATTGAATGTTGGTTTTAGTAGCTTGTTGAAATACAACGTGCTATAGGGATATTAAACATGAATATGAGGTGCCCTTTGCTAGTGCTACCTCTGTAAAAAAATTCATTCAATTCGGTTTCACCGTGTTTGAATTGATCTGGGGAATGGATTTGCACACATACATGGCCGCTATTTGCAAACTATTGGGCTGATGACTTTGTAGTCAGTCATAAGATGCTTTCCACAAAAAGGCATGTTGTTGCAAAGTCCAGTAGAGATCAAATTATTAGGATGGTCGAAATTTGATTTAAGCTTTTAACATTTGGGTGGCCGTCATTCCGTTTCCGTCAAGATGGCGGCGATATAAAACATGACACTGAGGTGCCATTTGCTAGTGCTACCTCTGTACCAAATTTCGTTCAATTCGGTTTCACCGTGTTTGAATTGATAGGGGGAATCGATTTGCACACATACTTGGCCACCATCTGCAAACTATTGGGCTTATGATCTAGCAGTTTGGTCAGAATATGCTTCCCACATAAAGATTTGTTGTTGCAAAATTTGGTAGAGACTGAATTATTAGGTTAGTCGTAATTAAATTTTAGCCTTTAACATTTGGGTGGCCACGATTACGTTTCCGTCAAGATGGCGGTGATATAAAACATGACACTGAGGTGGCCTTTTCTAGTGCTACCTCTGTACCAAATTTCGTTCCATTCGGTTTCACCGTGTTCGAATTAATAGGGGGAATCGATTTTCACACAAAGATGGCCGCCATCCGCAAAATATTAGGCTAATGACCTATTAGTTTGGTCAAAGGATGCTCCCTCCATAATGATATGTTGATGCAAAATTTGGTAGAGATCGGATGATTAGGTTAATCGTAATTTGATTTAAGCTTTGAATATTTGTGTGGCCGCCATTACGTTTCCGTCAAGATGGCGGCGATATAAAAGATGACACTGAGGTGCCCTTTGCTAGTGCTACCTCTGTACCAAATTTCATTCCATTCGGTTTCACCGTGTTCGAATAAATAGGGGCAATCGATTTTCACACTAAGATGGCCGCCATCCGCAAACTATTAGGCTGATGACCTATTAGTTTGCTCAAAGGATGCTGCCCCCATAAATGTATGTTGTTGCAAAATTTGGTAGAGATCGGATGATTAGGTTTGTCGTAATTTGATTTAAGCTTTGAACATTTGTGTGGCCGCCATTACGTTTCCGTCAAGATGGCGGCGATATAAAACATGACACTGAAGTGTCCTTTGCTAGTGCTACCTTTGTACCAAATTTCGTTCAATTTGCGCTCACCGTGTTCGAATTGATAGGGGGGGGGACAGACATTCAGAGTACACACACTCACACACACACACACACACAGACTCACACACATACACACACACAGACAGACACACTTTTTTTCGCCCTGTAGTGATCTCATAAGTCTACTTTCATTTTTTGCAAAAATCGAAAGTAGGCTAAAAAAAGGCTTATGAGTTAACCTTTTGGCCGTGTGTGTGTGAGGTGTGCGTGTCCCCCCTAATAACTTCTAAACAGCTGGTGCGATTACAATGAAACTCGGTAAGATCGTAGCACCATTCTGGCCGACCCCGACCATGCTCTTCAAATTTTATTGTGTCTCACCAATCCAACATGGCGGCTTTGCGAATTATTTCAGTAGCATTCAGTATCTCCGAAACTATCACCGATATCACCCTGAAATTGTGTACGGTGGTAAAGGGAATTACTAGACGTTTACCTATGAGACTTTCAAAAACCTGGTAACTACATAAACAACATGGCGGGCAAGCGCAAATGAGACATTTAAATAGACTTTTCTCTCGATTTAACCATCCAAACGTAATGAAAGTTGGTACAGCAAATGTTTGTACACATTGTAATGCATTGGCGTCAAATTTAGTTCAATTGTTTACATAACTTCAAAATGGCGGCTGTGCGAAATATTTCACCGGCATTCTATATCTCCAAAACTATTACAGATATCACCTGAAATTTTGTACGGTGATAAAGTAGACTGATACAAGTTTATCTATGTATCTTTCATAAACCAGTCAAGTACAAAACGAACATGGCGGTCAAGCGAAGTTGAAACATTGTAATAGACTTTTCTCGTGATTTAACTCTCTGAGCGCAGTGAAATGTGGTACAGTAAATGATTATACATATTGTAATGCACTGGCATCTAATTTAGCTCAATTGTTTACATAACTTCAAGATGGCGGCTGTGCGAAATTATAAATTAAGTTTTTATTTCTTGTGTCGTAATCATGCGATCGAAGTGAAAGTTTGAATAATGAACCTAGGCAATAATTGTCCTTGAATGGTTGATAACTCTATGGCCTATACATATAACAATCCAAAATGGCGTGCATCCGAAATATTTAGACGGTTCTCAATATCTAAGAATCTTTTACAGCAATCAAACTGACATTTTTTATGTTCATAGAGGCTGTGAACATATGTTCACCTATTGGACTTTCAGTAACCTGGTGAGCACAAATCCAACTGGGCGGCGACGCGAAATATAAATATTTAAATGGACGTTTCTCGCGAATTAACTACCCGAATGAAGTGAAATGTTGCACGTTAAATGCTTGTGCAAATGTTAATCCACTGGCATCTAATTTATTTCAATTGTTTGTATAATCACAAGATGTCAGCTGTGCGAAATTTTAAAATCTCGTTTTTACTTCTTGTGTTCTAATCATGCGATTGAAGTTTGAATACCACACGTACACAATAATCTTAATGTAATAGTACAAAAATAAAAATCCAACCTGGCGACCATCTGAAATATTTAGACGGTTCTCAATATCTACGAATCTATCACAACCTTCAAACTGAAATTTGGTATGTTGATAGAGGCAATTAATATGAGTAGGGTATATGAAAATAGGCTGTATAGTTCTTCACGGAACTACTTGTTTTTCAGTTTATTATGGTTTATCGTTTTCAAAATTGTATATTTCCAAAATGGAGATTACGCATAATATTAATGCTGATAGCCATACGGATTGTATAAATGAAGTCTATCATGAAAGACTCCATCATTTCCAAATAACGTTGTAATTTATTAATTACGTTCTATGTTTTCAATTTTTGTTTTAATAATACGCATGTCCTCCATCTTGATTGTATGAAATTTATACGCCTTTGTCTTCAGCAAAGCAAATCTACTAAACAGTACTAAGTTTATGCGGATTTTCGAAACTTAAAATGTTTTAGTTTGCGTGTAATCAACTTCATTATTTAAATACATCCTGTGACAATAAAGTTCAGTGAATAGTCCTATACTATCAACATGGATGAACAATGCACGACAGTGACCCTATTGTTCTTCGAAATAGTCCCCTCCCGTAACTATGCAATGTTGAGATCGGCGATACATGACCTGGAAACTTTGCAAGACGGCGTCCTATGGGACGGTGACTCCCCTTTCACTTCCGTTCGTGGTATCCTATTTGCTCAATAAGATCCTAATATATTGATTTTAATATTAGTCGTGGTCGCTATCTTGAATATGCACAGTTGATGCTAATGTACCCACAGCATGGTAAGATTTGAATACAATACTACATTTATGCAGTTTCTACATTTATTGGTTGGTGAATAACCGGTTTGAAAATTTTATGTTTTCATCATGGCCGTTGATCGTTTAATCAATACTATTACGTAGTAACTGGGGAAACATATGCCCATCATACAATGCTTCCTGAATTATAGTACTTCGAAATTACACACAGCCGCCGTCTTGAAAGTTTTTAACACCAGAATTTTGTAACTCCGTGATCGACTCCCTTAATAGGACGGTAAGTGACACTCACATTTTGAAGTTATCCAATGATTGGGTCAGTTAGTACCCAACATAGACAGTAAAAATTCACGTGGCCACAAAGGAATGTATGGTTATGGTGTGCACCGGAGAGTGGTTACCTCTGGAGTCATTATTGTTCAATTTGGTTCTGGCTTTCAGGAATTTATAGGGAGGAACACACCCAACAATTTATAATACTAGAAATTGTACACAACACAATTAATTAAATGAAATTAGTCAAGAAAGTTGTTATACGGCGTCCGAATTTAGGATTGAGAAAGGATCCGATGATTGATTTATCTGCTAATTGACTAACTAAATGAGCAAACATGTGTGCACCATTTCGTTCAAGCTAGGATGGCGAAAATACTCAAAGCGTGGTCAAGGTGCATAGGAGAGTGGATATCGCTCCAGAAAGTTTTGTTGAATTTGACTCAGATGGTTAGGAATTCAATAGTGTTGTTATTTCAATTAAGGGGCTTGGACATCGTGTTCATTTAGTCCCGTGTACTTGCGTAAATGAAATTTTGTCTTGTAACCTGTATTATTGTGATGGCTGTATTAGAGTGTGTATTTGTAATTCAGGTGGGGATTGTTAAGGAGGCGGCCGTGGCCTTGAGTTAGGAATCATCTAAGCATTTGCCTGGAGTAGACGTGGAGAAACCACGGAAAACCATTTCAAGGTTGGCTGAGGAGAGAATCAAACCCATCTCTACTCAATTTTGCCTAGCGAGGTCGAGTAAACCCCGTTCCAGCCATCAGACCAGAATTTAATTCCTTGGCAGAGCCGAGAATTGAACTCGGACATCTCGGACGACAGCCATGCTCGTTAGCTGCAACTCCAGGGGGTGACACGCGAATTGAAGAGAGGGGGTGACATATAGTTAGGGCACATGACGCAATGACAGACTGACATACACATACACATTCCGACTTCTGATTGATTTCATAAGCCTATTTCATCCTTAAGAAATTATTTCTAAAACGAGGACTAATGGAACATTTCTTATCCAACATGATCTATGAGGTTGAAATTATTTAAACCGTTCTAAAAATTATCATCCTTATTCAGTCCTTCGAAAATGTATTTAGTAAATTAGTAACATAACTGTCGGGTTATAATTATTCTAAATGTTGAGTTGTCCCTTTGGTTCAGAACTATGCTACAGAACCTTTATAACGTCTTTCAATTGTCGGCTTATTGGCACAGCCTGTTGAAAACAACAAGAATATGTTGTAACTGACATTTCAAATTAGATTCAATGTAAACGAATTTTAATGCCTTTCAGTCGGGTCAACTGAAAAAAAAGCTTGCCACGGTGGGTGAGTGGATAGTGTGTCGGTCTACTAATCCCAAGATTGCAGGTTCACTCCTGGTCGTGATAAGTCATTTTTGAAAGGCGGCAAAAATACGACACGCATGTCATACGATGTTGGCATGTCAAAGAACCCCTTTGAATTCAGTAGGCCGTGTTCATAATGGCAAAATTAATCTCGGGAGTTTCCGCCAACTCAAAGTTCGTCATTTATCTACTAGAAAGCGCTATCGTGTTCAAGGAGATTAGATATCTAACCTCCTTGACTTTTATAGTGATTCAAGGAACAACGAAATTCGACAGGCAAGCTACCCTCTGGGTGTCAATTTACAAAGCTTGCACCCGGCCCCCGAGGCCATACGATATTATTATTATTACTGAAAAAAAAATCTACTACTAAGGCAACATTAATCTCATGTAAATACTTTTCAGTAATAAGTAACCACCCCATTATAATTGGGTACAATCTTGCTGATCGACTGAAAAGCATTACATTCCCATTACTAAAGTAAAGTAATACCAAGGTATGGAAAGTGCTCAACATTCAATAATACCTCGCCCTTGGCAGTAATGACAGGAGCAGTAGCATGACATCCCAAATTGGGAGACTACAGCAGCTGACCATCTGGCATGGCGTCGACTCGTTCACAATGGCCCTCTACGTTTCGAGCAGGACCGCCGGAGTTCTGAGGCTCTGAAGCGAATCGCTCGTAAAGAACGGGAGTCTATGAGGAGATACCGCCCTCAGCACCTTGGTGATGATAAAACTTGCCACCAGTGTGGAAGAGTTTGTGGCTCGAAGATTGGACACTACAGTCACCTGAGAACCCACCTGTGAATGTTTTGGAAGACAATTTTATACCCGTTCGCGAGTGATAGCCAATGACTAATCTCGTGTAAATAACTTCAGGATTAGGGAACCGCCCATTATAATTGGGTACAATCTTGCTGATCGACAGAAAAGCATTAAATTCCCATTACTAAGGTAACACTAATATCATGTAAATATTGTTCAGGATTAGGGCACCGCCCATTATAATTGGGTACAATCTTGCTGATCGACAGAAAAGCATTAAATTCCCATTACTAAGGTAACACTAGTATCATGTAAATATTGTTCAGGATTAGGGCACCGCCCATTATAATTGGGTACAATCTTGCTGATCGACAGAAAAGCATTAAATTCCCATTACTAAGGTAACAATAATATCATGTAAATATTGTTCAGGATTAGGGCACCGCCCATTATAATTGGGTACAATCTTGCTGATCGACAGAAAAGCATTAAATTCCCATTACTAAGGTAACAATAATATCATGTAAATATTGTTCAGTATTAGGGCACCGCCCATTATAATTGGGTACAATCTTGCTGATCGACAGAAAAGCATTAAATTCCCATTACTAAGGTAACACTAATATCATGTAAATATTGTTCTGGATTAGGGCACCACGCATTATAATTGGGTACAATCTTGCTGATCGACTGAAAACATTAAATTCCCATTACTAAGGTAACACTAATATCATATAAATATTGTTCAGGATTAGGGCACCACCCATATAATTGGGTACAATCTTGCTGATCGACAGAAAAGCATTACATTCCCATTACTAAGGTAACAATAATATCATGTAAATATTGTTCAGTATTAGGGCACCACCCACTATAATTGGGTACAATCTTGCTGATCGACAGAAAAGCATTAAATTCCCATTACTAAGGTAACAATAATATCATGTAAATATTGTTCAGTATTAGGGCACCGCCCATTATAATTGGGTACAATCTTGCTGATCGACAGAAAAGCATTACATTCCCATTACTAAGGTAACACTAATATCATGTAAATATTGTTCTGGATTAGGGCACCACGCATTATAATTGGGTACAATATTGCTGATCGACTGAAAACATTACATTCCCATTACTAAGGTAACACTAATATCATGTAAATATTGCTCTGGATTAGGGCACCACGCATTATAATTGGGTACAATCTTGCTGATCGACTGAAAACATTAAATTCCCATTAGTAAGGTAACACTAATATCATATAAATATTGTTCAGGATTAGGGCACCACCCATATAATTGGGTACAATCTTGCTGATCGACTGAAAACATTACATTCCCATTACTAAGGTAACACTAATATCATATAAATATTGTTCAGGATTAGGGCACCACGCATTATAATTGGGTACAATCTTGCTGATCGACTGAAAACATTACATTCCCATTACTAAGGTGACACTAATCTCATGTAAATATTGTTCATGATTAGGGCACCACGCATTATAATTGGGTACAATCTTGCTGATCGACTGAAAACATTACATTCCCATTACTAAGGTGACACTAATCTCATGTAAATATTGTTCATGATTAGGGCACCACGCATTATAATTGGGTACAATCGTGTTGATCGACTGAAAACATTACGTTCCCATTACTAAGGTGACACTAATATCATGTAAATATTGTTCAGGATTAGGGCACCACCCACTATAATTGGGTACAATCTTGCTGACAGACTGAAAACATTACATTCCCATTACTAAGGTAACAGTAATCCCATGTAATTATTGTTCAGGATTAGGGCACCATCCACTATAATTGGGTACAATCTTGCTGACAGACTGAAAAGCATTACATTCCCATTACTAAGGTAACACTAATATCATGTAAATATTGTTCAGGATTAGGGCACCACCCACTATAATTGGGTACAATCTTGCTGACAGACTGAAAACATTACATTCCCATTACTAAGGTAACAGTAATCCCATGTAATTATTGTTCAGGATTAGGGCACCACCCATTATAATTGGTTACAATTGTGCTGAACGACTGAAAAACATTTAATTTCGATTACTAAGGTAACACTGAAAGATTGCTACCAACACAATAAAATTCTATGTAAAACTAATTTGTTGAGTAGTTGAGGTGAACTTTTAACCGATTCATCCATAGAAACCCTGACAAGGATAACCTAGTATAGTCAACCAATACACGTGAGAGGTTGTCCTTGGATGAAAAACCCCAGCTCATTTGACCCTGACGAAGAATAGGTAGATATACCTTCAGTTCCTATCTTGTTTATGCTTGTTTTGAAGTGGTCTATCTGGGTTTTTTGTTTGGTTGTGACATTCCGTATCGACCGTGTGAAAAACAATGTCAAGACAAGCAGATAAAGAGGCGGATATTCTCAACTACTGTGAGAAATAAAAGTTTTTTTTTTCAAATGGAGGTTTCCTTTTATAAGATTGTGATTTACACTAATAGTACAATCCATATAAATGGAAAGTAGTGCGAATATCTTGTCTTTGGTGGACTGAAACGCGCAACTTCCGGCTATTTATTCTGCTGCTCTGACCAATGAGCTAATGAGGTATCCTTTAATTCTCTCCTTTGGCAAATACAGTAAATATTTATAGCGCCACCTATCATAATATTCACGTTATCCCCTGTTGGCTAGATTCCTTGAGTTGTATTTTCTTGAACGTGTATTTTACACATAGTACATGTCATATATTGTGGGTAATAATAATAATATCGTATGGCCTCGGGTGCCGGGTGAAAGCTTTGTTAATTGATGCCCAGAGGGTAACTTGCATGTCAAATTTTATCGCTCCTTGGTTGGTTGGTTCTTAAGTTTAGGGGCTGCGACAACGCGGTCATGTAGCCCCGTGTACTTTGGGTGTGTGTAGAATCTGTCTGATAACCGGTGTTTATTGTGATGACTGTATTAGTGTGTGTGTCGGTTTTAATTCAAGTAAGGACTGCAGACGATCAATTTTCAAGTAGTTCCTACTTCTGCTGCCAAACGCCACCGTCAACGACTACTAGTTCAGAACTTAGTTACCAGACGTCACCGCAGTCGGCTCTAGACAACTAACGTAGGAACCTAATAGCGTTGTTTACATTCTTAACCTATACAATTTAGCTTCAGACAGGTGTAATTAGTTGAAGGTTCTTTAACATGCCATAAATCTATGACATGGGACCGCCGGCTTTACTTTCCCTCCGATGGAAGGCATACTGAGGGATTTTTAACGGTAATAAAAATCCGACGATTTCGGCCGGATTTGAACCCGCGATCTTGCGCATAGACGGTCAGCATGCTACCGACTACGCCACCGAAGCCGCCTTGAAGCGCTATGAAAGTAATGGAGGTCTAAGCTCCTTGACACCATAGCGCTTTCTAGTAGAGAAATGAGGAACTTTGAGTTGGCGGAAAATCCCGAGATTAATTTTGCCATTATGAACATGGCCTACTGAATTCAAATGGTTTCTTTATCATGCCAACGTCGTATGACATGCGTATCATGATTTTTATCACCTTTCAAAAATCACTTACCACGACCTGGATCAAACCTGCAAGCTTGGGGTCGGCAGACCGACACGATAACCACTCACCTACCGTGCCAAGCAAATACATATTGTAGGTGAAAGGTAGAGAACTACAATATCTGGCCCATACGGGATTCTACTCTACTACTTTCGGTTTGTACGCCTTTGTTCTACCTTCCATGGAATACTT
This sequence comes from Meconema thalassinum, assembly GCA_946902985.2. Lineage (NCBI taxonomy): Eukaryota > Metazoa > Arthropoda > Insecta > Orthoptera > Tettigoniidae > Meconema > Meconema thalassinum. The sequence goes on along the minus strand of OX336388.2, from coordinate 2,011,950,269 downwards.
GACATTAAACAATGAATATTTATTACTATTTCTTATTTAATGAAAACCAGACATTCAACACACAAAATTCAATACATCATCATTGCTTCCGAATTCCGTTTATAAATCCAACTTCGTGTAGGGGAATGGATTGTGACATGAATACCAACCAAACAAAACATTTCATTGTTTTGTGGAACAATAATTACTACCACTATGTTGCACTAGAAAGAATGTAATGATCATGTTTTTGGTTATACATCCTTTTTAACTACCGGTATCGTGGCTTTTAGAGATGCCAAGGTGACAGAATTTTGCCCCGAAGGAGATCTTAAATGCCCCAGTAAATTTTCTGACACCTCACCCTCGTATTTGAGCATCCCCAAATGCCAACTGACTGCGTCAGGAATCGATTCCGCAACCTTAGGCATAGTGGGGCACTAGAAAGAACATCGTATTGCTCACAAAAGGGAAGAAAAATTCCTTCAACAATTAACCATTAGGGGTATCAAGTCCTCAGTAGAAATGTAACACCAAAAGGCTGAACAATGCCATAGACAATTGTCTACTGAACTTTGTGTTCACCGGATCACCTGGTTGGCAACCTTATGCAGTTGCAAGAATTTGGAAGGGGGGAGGGTGGGGTGCGGTGGATTTATAAGATTCCGTCCCGACATTTACTGGCAGTGGAAAATGGAAGACCACGGGAAACAATTTGAATGCCGGCCAACGGCTGGGTACAGTCATTTTCAGAGTTCGGAATTATAAACAATTAAAATAATACTATCATTACCCGTCGCGGCTTCGCCCGCGAATATTCTAGTTGTAAACAGTACACTTAGCAAAATCTCAATCATGAATGCTATGACTGATTTATCCTTGGTATGAATAATCAGACTTTATCAATTCAGCTACTGGTGCAGTGGTTAGGGGTTTGTCATTCCTTCATAGGTATATCAGAGCGAAGTTAGTTTTCTGGGAATATCAAAGACAATGTTAATTTAAGGGCTTTATAGTCGGGTGAAAAAGACCTTTCGTACCACACTCACACGTGAAAATTGCGTGAAATATCTCTTGAGTGCCCCTTGATACCCTTAAGCGCATTATACCGTATGTATTGATGAATTTTACAGCTTAATTTGGTTCAGTTATAACCTTATAACCGTCTGGAAACATTCACAGTAATGTAATAATTGGAATTACATTGCGTCTTACAGAAATAGATGGACTTGTGAGATTCTGTTACCATGGTTATCGTGTTTCATTCTTTCATTATTTTATTGTAAATATACATGTTTTTAGGTATTTAATTAATTGTGAGGAAGCGGCTTCGGTGGCGTAGTCGGTAGCATGCTGAGCTTCTATGCCCAAGATAGCGGGTTAAAACCCGGCCGAAGCCGTCGGATTTTTAAGAGCGTTAAAAATCCCTCAGTATGCCTTCCTTCGGAGGGGAAGTAAAGCCGGCGGTCCTATGTCATAGATTTATGGCATGTTAAAGAACCTTCCACTAATTGCACCTGTGTGAAGCTAAATTGGATAGGTTAAGAATGTAAACAACGCTCTCAGGTTTCTACGTTCGTTGCCAAGAGCCGACTGCGGTGGTGTCTAGTAGCTAAGTTCTGAACATGGCCTAGTAGTCGTTGACGGTGGCACTTGGCGGCAAAAGTAGGAGCTAGTTGAAAAATTCTAAGTTGCAGTACTTAAAGTAAACAAGATGTTCAGTAAAGAACATATAGCCTACTTTCTCCTAAATGCATGGGTATGGTTATAAATCTTTGTCCTTTTCAAGGAGTATAATTGAATGTTGGTTGTAGTAGCTTGTTGAAATACAACGTGCTATAGGGATAATAAACATGAATATGAGGTGCCCTTTGCCAGTGCAACCTCTGTAAAAAAAAATCATTCAATTCGGTTTCACCGTGTTTGAATTGATCTGGGGAATGGATTTGCACACATACATGGCCGCTATTTGCAAACTATTGGGCTGATGACCTTGTAGTCAGTCATAAGATGCTTTCCACAAAAAGGCATGTTGTTGCAAAATCCGGTAGAGATCAAATTATTAGGATGGTCTTAAATTTGATTTAAGCTTTTAACATTTGGGTGGCCGTCATTCCGTTTCCGTCAAGATGGCGGCGATATAAAACATAACACTGAGGTGCCTTTTGCTAGTGCTACCTCTGTACCAAATATCGTTCAATTCGGTTTCACCGTGTTTGAATTGATAGGGGGAATCGATTTGCACACATACTGTGCCCTTTTAGCAAGAAATATGCCAATCACAGTATACCAGCGTAGCTCAATTCGGAATTTTCGGGCAGCGGTAAGTTCCCCCACTCTGTGACTCACATATTTTGGATTAATTAGAGGATACACTTGCAAAAATAACAACAAAATCAACTCCTATTTAAACACATTTAATTAATAAAATTAATGGCGCTACAAACACTTTAACAATTTAATTACTGACTCAATATCATCTACTTGTTCCAAATGAACAAGGAATCACAAATATAATAAAACAAATATTGTATTTAAAACATGTGGTTTCCAATAAACCAACAATTCCTACTTAGTCTTACTTCCATAAAGCATTAACTGTAAGTTTTATATAACTCCGAGCTCTTTTGGCTCCATACTTTACATAATAATGGTGTCATTCTTGTATACCTCAAATACTATCCTTTATATCTTCTTAATTCTCAAAAAAAAAAAAAAAATTATAATTACATTTAAAATTTATGTTAATTATCTGACTCAATATTTTGGGCATGTCCACACATTCAGTTGTTATCATCTCTCTTTATTTTCACAAATATATTAAGGTAATCAGGAAATCAATTGTGTACTCCAGAGCATGAAGATACTTGACACAGTCAAAAAACTATAGTTACTCCCGAAACTTAGTTGCCTTCAATTAACTCGTGGAATCCTACGTCCATACATCATTACAATAGGGATTGTTATTCATCTCTTATGTCTTATAAGACCATTATCATATAAGAAACTACGATCTGAACAGGCAAACGAAAATATCAATCTACAAGGACCTCGGTTCAACGCTCGGGTCGTTAACAACTTTAAACACTCCTGGTGTATTCATTTCTCTTTACAACATCTTACGAGACGGTTTCTGGCCACTCTCACTCTAAGAGAGCTAGACCCTTCTACTCGGGCGCGATTTACGACACGGAGGGTGACGGCGACTCCCTGTCTAACCCACGTTAGTAGCTTATTTCCAAGGCTTTCAAAACAAACCTTCACATTATATTCAGTTCTGGGGAGAGACCGGGCTTTTACTGTACCGTACTCATTCAAACAACTATTCTTTGGTTCATAGACCACTTTCGTAACCTTGGCATTTATTAATTATGAGAGGGTCCTCATTGATTGGGAAGATTAATACACATCCGACGACGAAGAATTAAGGGGCTTTTATCATAAGAAGATTCTGCGTTCGAATCTCTTCATATGCCTCGGGAACCATTCCCTTACAGAGGACTTGTACAAAATGCGATTTAAAGTCGGCCGTGGCCCAATATGACATACGCTCAATAATACCATATTTTAGCTCCCTTTCAAATACATACACAATGCCTCGTGATACTACGTCACAAATAGAGGACTTATACAATTATCAATTCACTGCAATCAACTACCCTCCATAAGTAATTTACCAAGTATTTTAACCTCTACGCGTTCCTAGCGTGACATTTTAATATTATTTGCGCTCTTTTGCGCTATGCATTATTTTAAGCCGAAATGTCTTCCCAAGAACTGATAAATCTCATTAGTAACAATTCATATTATTTTAATTCTTATATTAATCTTTTCCGTTGCCGATAAATCGCTCCCTTTTAAAATATTCCATTGAACATCATATCTTACACATACATTAAGGCTTTAACGCTCTTATGTTCACATCAATTTATTTGATCTTTATTTAATATTTCCATATTTAATTATTATTATTACCTTTATTCTTTACACAAGCTCAAAAGCTATTTCTTTCATATTTCAACTTTACTTTATTTGAATATCTTTCATGATAATTACTGATATTTCGCTTGCTCTTATGACATTTGTTAAATACATTAACATTTTATTCACTTATTTCCTCTACGGGATTTATTCTTTACATAATTATTTATAATTTCTCAAAATTTCTATTATTGTTCAGACCGCGTTCTTGCTTATTCAGTATTTATTTCTTAAAACACATCCCTTTTACTCAAAAACTCCGGTGGATTTGTACACAGTCAATTACTGACACCAAAATAGAATGAAATTCAGTACTCACATGTTTTTAAGATCGTCCCATGATCTTTATTCTTGTGCGGTGCTTCATTTTGGGCCCACTTTGAACTTTTTACTCCATATTAAAGGAATTCATCTTATGTATAAACACTTTTTGACATATATTTAAAACACTTAACATTGACGGCATTTTTATACACTGATGTGTCCCTTTTGAACACATAATAAACACTAAAAATATTAATTTAACACATAATCTTGATAAATTTACACTTCACAATTCTTGATCACTAGGCCATATTTCTGAGCCTATCACACGTGACCTTCTTAATTTCCCGTTTCCAAGGGTGAAATTTATTCGATGTCGGCTTCCTATCCTGCAGAATACGAAAGTCTCGAAACATCTACTGTTCCCTGGAATCCAAATTCTTCTACTCCTATCCTGGATGACCGGCTATTTATCTAGCTTGAACGGCTTCTTTGTAGATCTGTTTATCGATCCTAGCGAAAGTCTATTCGGATCGAGGTCTCCTCAATGACCTATAGATTTAGTTTATAGCAGCTAGTACTTCTCGATTCTAGTATTTTTAGAATAGTTCGCCTGCTTTCTGGAGATAATGTTTATATTCTCCTATCTTCTTTATATGATCGGTTCTAGCACTCCTACGTTTCTGATATACGTTCCGAACCTTATTCTGTTCTTCCCTTTTTGGGTTCTTTAATTTAAATAACAGTTTATCTTTCTGGTAAGGTACTTCCGTACGTTATGATCTATTCGTTCGTCTATTTAACGACCTATCGCCTTTAAGTCCGACGTTCGCAGCCTGCTCTGACTATATCTTACGAACTTTCACTATAACTTGTATACAGTCGGGCCTAAATCCTGTAACTAGGATTTTCCTAATATTTCAATACGGCGATACTTTAAATTTCTTCTTGACCACTCCTTATGGAGGTAAGCAAGTCGTTAATACTGCGACGCCTGTGGCTATCGGATATTACTTCTGCGGTGTAACACAGCGTTTCTCCCCTCAAGGAGTACTAGTAACTGTCTTCGATGTGACGCAGAGTTACGCCCCACACGGCTGTCTGAATATTGATGTGCTGTGATGTAGTCTTAGTGACGTGCCCTCAGGCCGTTTGAAACTGCATGTGCTGATGATCCAGCGTTACGTCCCCCTGGACGGACTTGTACTGCGTGATGCGTGATTATGCCCCTCACGGGCTGTTCGAGACTGCATGATTGGCTTGGTGAAGCCCGAAGCTTTATACTATTTTACTACAAAATAATAAGACTCTAGCCTTTTCTGTGGCCAACTTCTAAAATAATGGTGCCACAAATATAAAAATTATACCTTCCGAAAGCTCGTCTTCTCAATGTCAAATAATCTCATTGCCCCTAAGAATCGATCGTGCAATTCGGAGATATTAATTAATTTCTCGTCCTCAATTGTGTGGGTGTTGCATTTCTTTTGCTTTCTCCCCTCCACACAGGCATTGGTAATTCCCCAATGACGTCGTCTTGCGTTAGCAGTTTTCTCCTGCGCAATTATTAAATGGTTTCTCTTTACTGAAAAATCTCTCATTCAAAATGATTCACTGTACTGTATTTGTTTACTCATTATTATACTTGTAAACGGGTTAAATTTAATTATTCCTCTCCTGGCGCATATGCGGTGTTGTCATTTTCCAGCAACGTCAGCTCGAATTCTGATTCAGGCCTCCTTGTCTAATCCTGGGAAATTTCCACTCGGTTATTAATACTCGTGACTCGCTCCCTTCTGAATGTCAAGAGAGATGATATCATCCTCTCGAACACCTGGTCCTCGTTGGTTGCACAACCTTATACTGGCCTCCTAGCTTGATCTTTCTTTAAGCTACATTAGAAACTGTACGCTCCTTTGATTTCTTCCTCAAATGCATGGATTCGACCATCCATGGACCTGATGGCACATGGGTTCATCTCTCCCCTCCTTAGGTAAATAAATTTTCGAAAATTTTTGAGGAAATTTATTTCAATTAAATTTGTATTTCTTTATTCGTCGAAGCCATCATAACGTTGTCCGTACCTTCCGTTGTTTTTACTTCTTTAAAGTCGTATCCGGTAATTGTGTAGGTCGGGTATGCTCTGTCCCTACCCTTTCTTTCTTTCTTTATTTGTCTGGACTTTAAGTCCCCAGAACCTCATTCTTCCTTACGGGTTTGGTCTATCCCTACCCGTTTCCTTATTTCATCATTTTCTTTTCTTAAATTGGAATTTTCTTCTTCAATAAATTCAATTATTCCTTTAATTTCCCAATATGATTTCTCCAATTCGCATTCGCACTCGAATGCTTGAGCTCTATTTTCTATTTCTTCCTTATTCTTGTTTATGTCAAAAGCGGATTCATCTCTAAATGTTTCCATAACCAGGGCTTGTTCATTTTCTTCATCAAAATCTTCGGGAGGGTAATATAATTTCAAATTTGCTGAATTCATGGTCACTTCGTGATCCGTTTCACAGTGCCGAATTCTATATGCGTTATTCCTCAAATCTCTGATTATTTGATATGGTCCGTGGTACATTTTCTGGAACTTCTTGTACACACGGTTCCCTGGATCCGAAATGGCTGGTCTTTTTACTAACACCATTTCTCCTGCTAATAATGGTCGATGATACCTCTTATGCCTATTTCTTCTCTGCCTCTTGTCGGCTTGAGCTTTTAGGTGCTCAAAGGCTCTTATAATTCGTACATCTCTTCCAGGCTGAGCGTCTGCTGGCCTAGGAATTACCAGACTCCAAGGTCTTTCTGGTTGCTCATTCCGATGTAACATTATGGGTATCTCTCCTGTGGATTCATGGATTGTATTATTTATACAAAATTCGATAATATCCAAGATATCTATCCACTTCCAATTTTCTTCGGCACAGTATATTCTACAATACTTGGCCGTTTCTCTCATAACTCTTTCTACAGGATTTGCCTCAGGATGGCGAATACTTGACAAAATCTGACGTATTCCAAGTCTTTCTAATTCTCGTCTGAACTCCACACTGGTGAAACAACTGCCATGATCCGACAACAAATTCTCAGGTTTCCCCAGAATCGGTATCACTTTTTCTTTAAGTCGTTTTAACACCTGATTGGTACTAGTCTTCTGTATGGGAGCAAGGACAACCATTTTAGTGAAGACATCCATAGCCACCATTATGTGTCGATTTCCTCTTCTTGCCTTTGGCAAAGGTCCAAAATTATCAATAGATATGATTTGGCCAGGCCTTTCGGGCAACAATGGTATAGGCTTCTGTCTCATCAGAAATGCATTAGGTTTGATCCTTTGACATAGATCACATGTCTTTAGCGTGTCCCTTACAGTTTCTCTCAGTCTCGGCCATACAAATGCTTCTTTCAGCATCGAGACTGTTTTGTCGACTCCCATATGTCCGAACGATCTATGGGCTAACCATACTATTTTCCTCTGCAAAATTGCAGGAACAACAATCCTTAATTTTGTATGGTCAGAGTCCACAAACTTATATAATAACCCATTATAAAACGTGTAGTCTTGAGCTATCTTATCAGCTTCCGTGTACGCTGGTGTTCCTCTTTTCAAGCTTCCCTCAAGGAAAGATATGAGCATGTTCATCCATGGATCCTCCCGTTGTCTTTGACTAATGCTTCTTAACTCATTAAGAGTACGCTGATCCCTGTCTTCCAAATCTATAGCCATTACTTCCTCTTCTATGGACTCTGGCTGTCTACTTAAGTAGTCTGGAACTATATTTTCTTTTCCTGGGCAGTACTCTATCTTGACATCAAATTGTTGAATGTATAAAGCCCAACGCATCAACCTTTGACTGGATAAATCAGTCTTCATCAAAAAGGTTAGGGCTTTATGATCCGTCCTTAGAATGACCTGAAACCCATATACGATCTTCCGCCAATATTGCAACGCGTGCAATATCGCTAACAGCTCGATCTCGCTGATCGTATAATTTTTCTCGTGTGGTTTCAGTCTCCTACTTGTGAAAGCTAGATAGTTCTTCTTCTCAGGGTTTTCCGGGTTCTCCTGATATAGCATTGCCCCTATTCCAATCTGGGATGCGTCTGTTTGAATAATAAATCTCTGATTAAAATCAGGATATCCTAGCTTCACGTAATTTAAGAGCATTTCCTTGGCCTCCACGAATGCTTTTTCGGCTTCCTCCGTCCATTTCCACTTGCCCCCCTTCTTCAGAAGGTCCTGTAGTGGTGCAACAGTTTTTGTGTATGATGGACAATGTCCTGAGAAGAACCCAATCAATCCCAAAAACTGGCGAACGTTCTTTACCTTCAAAGGCCTTGGAAAATCCCTTATCGATTCCAATTTGCATGGATTTGGTTTAACACCATCCTTGTCAATCACATGCCCTAAAAATGTCACTTGCCTTTGACAAAAATTCGACTTCTTTAAATTTATTTTAAAATTTGCCCTTTTTAAGTCTTCCAATAATTTCTTCAAATTTTCTAAATGTTCCTCAATGTTCTCCGAGGTAAGCAAAATGTCATCCACGTAACGGATAGTGCAATCTTTCACTTCCTCTGACAGGTTTCGATCAAGCGCTCTTATTAATGCAGATCCTGCGGTCTTCAATCCAAACGGACATCTTCTAAAGCAATATGTTTGTTGGTCGAACTGAAATCCAGTCAACAAGCTGGTTTTCTCTTCCAGTTCGAGATGATGATACGAAGAAGTCATGTCAATATTTGTAAAAACCTTCTTGCCTTTGAACTTCCTCAGTATTTCTTTTATGAGTGGTGCCGAATCATTTTCTGGTATGATTTTTGCATTTAAATTTCTGGCATCTAAACACACCCTTACTGAGCCATCCGGTTTACTCACAATCACTAATGGACTAACATATGGTGTCGCCATCTTTTCTATAACACCTGCATTCATCATCTCCTGCAGTGTTTTCTTAGTTTGTGGGTAATGTTTTTCCGCAACCGGGTATGGTTTTTGTTTGAACGGTGCCCAATCATTGACTTGGAACGCGTATTTAAAATTTTCAATCTTCCCTGGCTTGGAATCAAATACGTCCCTATAATCCAATAATAATTTCTTTAACTGTTCCTTAATTTCGAGGCTGACTTTAGCTTCCTCCACTTTTCCTGACAGGTTGGTCTCGAACTCATTTTCCACATTATCTTCGAGTTCTATGTTGAGGACTTCAAATATCTTTTCTATGTCCTTATAATCTTCCTCACTCACTTCCTCCATATGCCATACCTGTTCTTCTATTTTCGCATCCTGTTCCTGTAGGTTAATGTTTTGTTCATCCACATCCTCTCTTTGAATTCTAATGCAGTTTTGCGCTAGGTCTATGATGACCTTGTTCTCACGGATAAAATCAATACCTAATATGACATTATACGGTAATTGATTTACCAGCAAAAAGCACTGCGAAATTTCAGCGTTACCCATGATCAGATCAATGTATACCTGAAATTTACATGTCAAAGATTTTTCAGGGATAATTCCCTTAATCTTTACACTTGATGTGGGAATCTTTAGTACTCGGCCCCTTGTTTCCAATTCATTTAAAAGGGTTTGTGTAATTAGACTTATTGTGGATCCGGTATCAATCAATGCTCTGACCAGTAATCCTTCTATCCTAAGCATAATTATAGGCAATTCTCTTTTAACAGGTGGGATTCCTTCCACATCCTCGTTAATTAGCTCATCTGGTCTAGCTATCCAATTTACAATTTCTACCTCCTCCCAGCTCCTGGTATGTTTCCACTTTTGACAATTTAAATTTGGAGTTTTTTTTTATCCTGAGGGCTCCCTTTTCCCTCATTCTTTAACTGAGCTTGTAATTCCAAGCTTTGAGCTCCGTCTAGTCGGTCGGGTGATTTCCGGTTCTTGATTGCCTCACTCCAACGGACTTTTTGCCTATCAGGTTCATCTGGTCTTTCGTTCATATAACGAAGACTTTCCTGATATCTTTCTTCTATTTCGGCCCGATATTCATCATCCCTATCCTCTGGCCTTACATTCCTTCTGGGATAATTCTCCCATTTCTTTCTGTTGTCCGGCCTTTGATGGTTATTGTTATAGGGTCGGCTTTCTTGTTGCCTATAACCCGTAGTCCTAGGATTTCTTCCTCGATATCCTCCCCTGTAATATGGCTGTATCCTTCTAGGCTCCTGGTGCCCATACTCTCGATCTAGTCCTTGAGTATCCGTGCTGGTGGACTGATTCCTGGTCGCTGGTTTTTCTCCTGTTTCCTGACTGCTGGCCATGTGTACTTGCTCAGTCTGTCTTTGATGCCGAGGAGTTACGTGCGAAGTCGTCATATCTAACTGACGTAATACACTTTCCACTTCCACAGCACTTCTGGCTTTGGATGAGATTAGCAGCCTCTGAATCTCATACGGAAGCTGTCTTGCAATGGCAGCACACAGGTCGTTTTCTGCCGGAGCAATATCCAGTTCGCGGAATTTACACAGCTGAGCGGTAAAAAATTCCGAGTATTTAGTAGGTGTATTGGTGCTGTACTTCCTAGAGTACAGATCTAGCCTTAAATTCTCTTGGACGTCTGCTGCCCAATATCGTTTTAAAAATGCTTCCCTAAAGCCTTCCACCGTATCAAAGGTGTATCTGAAGCTTCTGAACCAGGTGAGACAATCACCTGCCAACAGCTTTTCAATAGCTCTCAGTCTCCGATCCTGAGGAACCTTCATTTCGTTTAGATACTCTGCCACTTCTTTTAGCCAGTATTTTGGAGTAATAGACATGTTATTACCCGTAAACTTTACTGGTCTGTCCTCATTGGATTTAATAATGTTTATTATCTGGCCATTTGTCGGATTCATGTACGGGGTTGACATCGCCATCGGATATCCTGGGTTCTTATAAGGGCTCTCCCCTCCTAAGTCCCTCTCCGTATCTGTGCCTTGTTCACGAGAATCTACCCATCCTGTCTATGGAAATTCCTCCTGATTCTCAAATTCTAACTTCCTTTCCCTCCGGGCACTTTCTTCATTAGCCATAAGTTGGATTTCTATTTGACTATTCTTATGTTCAGTCCTCTCTAATCGGGATCTTAATTCATTCTGAATTCTTTCTTGATTCCTTTTAATATCTTCCTCTACCTTTTTGAGTTGGAATTTCTCATCCCTGAAGCTATCCCTGAACTCATTTATTTGGTCTTCTACCTCTTTCTTAATGATCTTAGCCTGTTGGTCTGTAATTTCTGGTTTCCCGTCACCTATGGTATCCAGGCCTTCTCGTATCTCCTTTATTTGCTTCTCCACTTCTTTTCGTCCTTTAACCATATCTACTTTAATTCCTTCAAGCTTTCCCTCAGTTTTCTCTTGACTCTTATACAATTTCATCATTTCATCTTGGACCTGATTTACTTCCTTATTGGTTTTTCCTACATGAACCTTTAATGTTCCGATGGTTTCCTGAACCTCATTAATACCCTTGCTTATTTCATTTATCTTATGGGTACTTTCTTCATTTTCTTCATTTCGTTGTTTTCTTTCTCTCTGAAGATGCTCTCCGTATTCACTTAAATTTTTATTTATTTCCGCTTCGTACTTCTTCAGGTTCTCATCTACCTGCCCGGTAAAATTATCAATCTGCTCTTTCATACCCTGTACATCTTTGTGATTCTGTTTTTTCATCTCAGTTACTTCATTCTGAACTCCATCGACCTTTCCCTCGAGTTCTCCTACTTTGTCCTTTACCCCTTTAAATTCTTCTCCTAATGTCTTAAAACTTTCTTTTATCTCATCCCGGGAACGTTCACAAATATTCTTGTTAGATTCTATCTGGACTTTCAATTCTGTCTGCACACCTTGGATCTGGGTTACAAGTTCATTTCTACATTTGTCTACATTCTCTATACAGGCTTTTTCCATGCTATTTAATTTAGTTTCTATAGAACCAAAATTATTTTCCATGGAACCAATTTTACCCTCAATAATTTTAAAATGATTTTGACATTCATTTTGTGACTCTCCCATATTTTTGTTCATAGTATTTATTTGGACTTGCAATCCTGAATGAAATCCTTCATTTTCCTTTTTAATCTTACTGGTGATTTCCTCTTTTGACTCAGTTAACTTGTCCTCCAACCTAGTGTCAAAACCTTGAAATTTGTCATTCATTTTATCTATCTCAGCCTTTACTTCATTATTCATTGTTACACAGTTAGCCTCGATAGCTACTAATTTGGTTCCCATGGTATCAGTTTTAACTTCGATATCTACTAATTTAGTTCCCATATTAGCACTATCAGTTTTTAGTAACTCTAAACTTTGATTCATGGATCCTAACTTTTGGTTAATTTCCTCCTGTTGGCTGTCCAACTTATTGTTTATAGATTCTAACCCTTCTTTATTTTCAGTCTGTTGGCTATCCAACTTATTGTTTATGGCCTCCAAGAGCCGTTGCACTTCTTCACTCAATGCCATCTTATAAGAATACAGTGGACCACTAATGCCACCACACTAGTACATGCTTGAGAGATGATACTCGGAATTAGTGTGTCCCAATTTCTTTGAAAATTTTTACTTTGGTACGGGTATTCACTTACAACGTACCCTTTTGATACTCTTACTCAATTTCATAAACCTTTATGGAAGTATTTAGAATTCAAAATTTCGAAAAACCATTTTTTCCAAAAAAATGAAAATTTTTGATTTTTCGAGAAAAACTCGGGTTTTCCCTAGGAAAACTCATCCCTGCGTACTGGGCGCCAAAAAGTGTTTGCTAGGGGGTTGATAATATAATACAGGGCTGCTCGGTATGAGTTTCTAGGGACCCATGCGGCCAGTTAATATTTTACGTTGTAGCTACACCTATCCTTACTTTACTTTACATGAAATGACCGTCTTAAGTGTTCCTCTAGTTATTAATCCAGCACATTACTTATACGACCCCCATGTGCCCTTTTAGCAAGAAATATGCCAATCACAGTATACCAGCGTAGCTCAATTCGGAATTTTCGGGGCAGCGGTAAGTTCCCCCACTCTGTGACTCACATATTTTGGATTAATTAGAGGATACACTTGCAAAAATAACAACAAAATCAACTCCTATTTAAACACATTTAATTAATAAAATTAATGGCGCTACAAACACTTTAACAATTTAATTACTGACTCAATATCATCTACTTGTTCCAAATGAACAAGGAATCACAAATATAATAAAACAAATATTGTATTTAAAACATGTGGTTTCCAATAAACCAACAATTCCTACTTAGTCTTACTTCCATAAAGCATTAACTGTAAGTTTTATATAACTCCGAGCTCTTTTGGCTCCATGCTTTACATAATAATGGTCTCATTCTTGTACACCTCAAATACTATCCTTTATATCTTCTTAATTCTCAAAAAAAAAAAAAAATATATAATTACATTTAAAATTTATGTTAATTATCTGACTCAATATTTTGGGCATGTCCACACATTCAGTTGTTATCATCTCTCTTTATTTTCACAAATATATTAAGGTAATCAGGAAATCAATTGTGTACTCCAGAGCATGAAGATACTTGACACAGTCAAAAAACTATAGTTACTCCCGAAACTTAGTTGCCTTCAATTAACTCGTGGAATCCTACGTCCATACATCATTACAATAGGGATTGTTATTCATCTCTTATGTCTTATAAGACCATTATCATATAAGAAACTACGATCTGAACAGGCAAACGAAAATATCAATCTACAAGGACCTCGGTTCAACGCTCGGGTCGTTAACAACTTTAAACACTCCTGGTGTATTCATTTCTCTTTACAACATCTTACGAGACGGTTTCTGGCCACTCTCACTCTAAGAGAGCTAGACCCTTCTACTCGGGCGCGATTTACGACACGGAGGGTGACGGCGACTCCCTGTCTAACCCACGTTAGTAGCTTATTTCCAAGGCTTTCAAAACAAACCTTCACATTATATTCAGTTCTGGGGAGAGACCGGGCTTTTACTGTACCGTACTCATTCAAACAACTATTCTTTGGTTCATAGACCACTTTCGTAACCTTGGCATTTATTAATTATGAGAGGGTCCTCATTGATTGGGAAGATTAATACACATCCGACGACGAAGAATTAAGGGGCTTTTATCATAAGAAGATTCTGCGTTCGAATCTCTTCATATGCCTCGGGAACCATTCCCTTACAGAGGACTTGTACAAAATGCGATTTAAAGTCGGCCGTGGCCCAATATGACATACGCTCAATAATACCATATTTTAGCTCCCTTTCAAATACATACACAATGCCTCGTGATACTACGTCACAAATAGAGGACTTATACAATTATCAATTCACTGCAATCAACTACCCTCCATAAGTAATTTACCAAGTATTTTAACCTCTACGCGTTCCTAGCGTGACATTTTAATATTATTTGCGCTCTTTTGCGCTATGCATTATTTTAAGCCGAAATGTCTTCCCAAGAACTGATAAATCTCATTAGTAACAATTCATATTATTTTAATTCTTATATTAATCTTTTCCGTTGCCGATAAATCGCTCCCTTTTAAAATATTCCATTGAACATCATATCTTACACATACATTAAGGCTTTAACGCTCTTATGTTCACATCAATTTATTTGATCTTTATTTAATATTTCCATATTTAATTATTATTATTACCTTTATTCTTTACACAAGCTCAAAAGCTATTTCTTTCATATTTCAACTTTACTTTATTTGAATATCTTTCATGATAATTACTGATATTTCGCTTGCTCTTATGACATTTGTTAAATACATTAACATTTTATTCACTTATTTCCTCTACGGGATTTATTCTTTACATAATTATTTATAATTTCTCAAAATTTCTATTATTGTTCAGACCGCGTTCTTGCTTATTCAGTATTTATTTCTTAAAACACATCCCTTTTACTCAAAAACTCCGGTGGATTTGTACACAGTCAATTACTGACACCAAAATAGAATGAAATTCAGTACTCACATGTTTTTAAGATCGTCCCATGATCTTTATTCTTGTGCGGTGCTTCATTTTGGGCCCACTTTGAACTTTTTACTCCATATTAAAGGAATTCATCTTATGTATAAACACTTTTTGACATATATTTAAAACACTTAACATTGACGACATTTTTATACACTGATGTGTCCCTTTTGAACACATAATAAACACTAAAAATATTAATTTAACACATAATCTTGATAAATTTACACTTCACAATTCTTGATCACTAGGCCGTATTTCTGAGCCTATCACACGTGACCTTCTTAATTTCCCGTTTCCAAGGGTGAAATTTATTCGATGTCGGCTTCCTATCCTGCAGAATACAAAAGTCTCGAAACATCTACTGTTCCCTGGAATCCAAATTCTTCTACTCCTATCCTGGATGACCGGCTATTTATCTAGCTTGAACGGCTTCTTTGTAGATCTGTTTATCGATCCTAGCGAAAGTCTATTCGGATCGAGGTCTCCTCAATGACCTATAGATTTAGTTTATAGCAGCTAGTACTTCTTGATTCTAGTATTTTTAGAATAGTTCGCCTGCTTTCTGGAGATAATGTTTATATTCTCCTATCTTCTTTATTTGATCGGTTCTAGCACTCCTACGTTTCTGATATACGTTCCGAACCTTATTCTGTTCTTCCCTTTTTGGGTTCTTTAATTTAAATAACAGTTTATCTTTCTGGTAAGGTACTTCCGTACGTTATGATCTATTCGTTCGTCTATTTAACGACCTATCGCCTTTAAGTCCGACGTTCGCAGCCTGCTCTGACTATATCTTACGAACTTTCACTATAACTTGTATACAGTCGGGCCTAAATCCTGTAACTAGGATTTTCCTAATATTTCAATACGGCGATACTTTAAATTTCTTCTTGACCACTCCTTATGGAGGTAAGCAAGTCGTTAATACTGCGACGCCTGTGGCTATCGGATATTACTTCTGCGGTGTAACACAGCGTTTCTCCCCTCAAGGAGTACTAGTAACTGTCTTCGATGTGACGCAGAGTTACGCCCCACACGGCTGTCTGAATATTGATGTGCTGTGATGTAGTCTTAGTGACGTGCCCTCAGGCCGTTTGAAACTGCATGTGCTGATGATCCAGCGTTACGTCCCCCTGGACGGACTTGTACTGCGTGATGCGTGATTATGCCCCTCACGGGCTGTTCGAGACTGCATGATTGGCTTGGTGAAGCCCGAAGCTTTATACTATTTTACTACAAAAAAATAAGACTCTAGCCTTTTCTGTGGCCAACTTCTAAAATAATGGTGCCACAAATATAAAAATTATACCTTCCGAAAGCTCGTCTTCTCAATGTCAAATAATCTCATTGCCCCTAAGAATCGATCGTGCAATTCGGAGATATTAATTAATTTCTCGTCCTCAATTGTGTGGGTGTTGCATTTCTTTTGCTTTCACCCCTCCACACAGGCATTGGTAATTCCCCAATGACGTCATCTTGCGTTAGCAGTTTTCTCCTGCGCAATTATTAAATGGTTTCTCTTTACTGAAAAATCTCTCATTCAAAATGATTCACTGTACTGTATTTGTTTACTCATTATTATACTTGTAAACGGGTTAAATTTAATTATTCCTCTCCTGGCGCATATGCGGTGTTGTCATTTTCCAGCAACGTCAGCTCGAATTCCGATTCAGGCCTCCTTGTCTAATCCTGGGAAATTTCCACTCGGTTATTAATACTCGTGACTCGCTCCCTTCTGAATGTCAAGAGAGATGATATCATCCTCTCGAACACCTGGTCGTCGTTGGTTGCACAACCTTATACTGGCCTCCTAGCTTGATCTTTCTTTAAGCTACATTAGAAACTGTACGCTCCTTTGATTTCTTCCTCAAATGCATGGATTCGACCATCCATGGACCTGATGGCACATGGGTTCAATACTTGGCCACCATCTGCAAACTATTAGGCTGATGATCTAGCAGTTTGGTCAGAATATGCTTCCCACATAAAGATTTGATGTTGCAAAATTTGGTAGGGACTAGATTATTAGGTTGGTCGTAATTACATTTTAGCCTTTAACATTTGGGTGGCCGCGATTACGTTTCCGTCAAGATGGCGGTGATATAAAACATGACACTGAGGTGGCCTTTTCTAGTGCTACCTCTGAACCAAATTTCGTTCCATTCGGTTTCACCGTGTTCGAATTAATAGGGTGAATCGATTTTCACACAAATATGGCCGCCATCCGCAAACTATTAGGCCAATGACCTATTAGTTTGGGCAAAGGATGCTCCCTCCATAATGCTATAATGATGCAAAATTTGGTAGAGATCGGGGGATTAGGTTAATCGTAATTTGATTTAAGCTTTGAATATTTGTGTGCCCGCCATTACGTTTCCGTCAAGATGGCGGCGATATAAAACATGACACTGAGGTGCCCTTTGCTATTGCTACCTCTGTACCAAATTTCATTCCATTCGGTTTCACCGTGTTCGAATTAATAGGGGTAATCGATTTTGACACAAAGATGGCCGCCATCCGCAAACTATTAGGCTAATGACCTATTAGATTCGTCAAAGGATGCTCCCTTCATAAAGGTATGTTGTTACAAAATTTGGTAGAGATCGGATGATTAGGTTAGTCGTAATTTGATTTAAGCTTTGAACATTTGTGTGGCCACCATTACGTTTCCGTCAAGATGGCGGCGATATAAAACATGACACTGGGGTGCCCATTGCTAGTACTACCTTTGTACCAAATTTCGTTCAATTTGCGCTCACCGAGTTCGAATTGATAGGGGGGACGGACATTCAGAGTACACACACTCACACACACACACACACACAGACTCACACACATACACACACACAGACAGACACACTTTTTTTCGCCCTGTAGTGATCTCATAAGTCTACTTTCATTTCTTGCAAAAATCGAAAGTAGGCTAAAAACAGATAACACACACTATTACAGTCATCACAATTAACACCGGTTATCAGACAATTGTGAGGCATTTAAAGAGTAGCCTAAGTGAGTGCGTTTCTCTTACGCATTGGCTTATGCTGAACCTGTAGGTACCCCATATGCGTAGGTTGGTGTTAATGGGACCTTATTTTCGGTACAAAACTGGAATGGGATCTTCGCAGAATAATATAGGGAGGGATTATGGTGCAGTACTGGAATTACAATGAAACTTACTTAAAAATGAGTATAGTAACTTGGCAGTAACAATGGTGTCACTTAAAATGATGGATGACTGTAATCAAACCGTATCACTCTTTGAAGCACAAATCAGCTAATTTTCATATTGACGAATTCACAATTTACCATTGATTGTGCCACCATTCATTTTCAGTTCTTGTTCTTTTACTAATATGGACCATACGTGTTGGAATTGCTTTATTCACAGGCAGTGCATGTCGCTAATAACTGACTATCTTAGTATCAGCAAAGTATACTGCCTGATTGGGCAAGGAGTATGAGTCCTCCAATAAATCTAAGACAGATTAGGCTATATGTCCTTTAATGAACACGATTTCAGTTTGGTGACTGATTTCGTTCCTGGGCTGAGTAACTCTGGTTTTACATAGGAAAGTGAAGATGTATTTCTGGTAGCGGGTCCATTCTTCTCAAGACAAAGATCCCGAAAATATATCACGTTTTAAATAGTTTCCATACGTCTTCATCAGGAATGGTGATAGAATGCAAACACATTTGCCTTTGGAAACAAATGTCATAAATATTCGTATTGAAAGTAGAATTAAAAGTTTATAATTATACGCCGAATCTCGGCGTATAATTATAAACTTTTAATAGGAATGGCAATCCCTGGTTGAACGCAGCCATAGAGTTTTCAGGTAATTTATTTGTATTACTTTGGTGTCTGTGAGGAAGACAGACCAAGTGTTCTTTCCATTCAACGTTGATTTTAAAATATTGTTAAGGCATTGATTGTAGATAACTATGGTTCTATCTTTATTATTATTATTATTATTATTATTATTTTTATTAATATTACTATTATTATTATTATTATTATTATTATTATTATTATTATTATTATTATTTATTTGTTTGTTTCACCCAACTTTGGGGTACATGAAATCAATCATTTTAGGTAGATTTCTTTAGAAAGCTAACTATTGCAATGGGTCCCATGTTTCGACTTCCGGAAAATTTCGACATATCTTCGCGTTTCACATACCCCGGACCCCAAAACCACCGTCAGTTCAAAAGTTTATATATAATTTATGTATGTATATATATATATCAGTTTCTTGTGGACACCATAACTGCCGTAATTTTGCACCAATCACTTTGAAATTTTTACCGAGTATGTATACCTATAAAACCTCGGTCGAGTTCGTTACTGGGCTAAATCGGTCGAAGGGGGTGAGAATGGGGGGGGGGGGGAGGCTTTTTTCGAAAAAGTGAAATATTGCAATAACTCTCTTAATATGTGAAATATCGAATCCGTTCAACGTTCATACTATGTGTCGGATAAAGCCCAAACATGTATGTTTGAAGAGTTTTTTTATAGCACCAACCATTGACCAAAGGGGTGGGAAAAAGTGGGTTTTTCGGGAAACATTAATCATATCTCTCTTAATAGGCACAATATCAAAACCGTACAAAATGGACAATATTCCCTAATAATTACCTAAAACTTTTGTCTGAAAGAATTTTTGATATGACCCACCATTATGCCTAGGGATGAGAAAAATGATTTCGGAATTATAAGAAAATGCCAAGAGCTATCAGTGGTTGCCATGGCAACACTACTAAATTGATGACGGATGAGCCATCAGACGTTGCCAAGATAACGCACTTGCTCGAGATCAGATTCAGATTTCCTTCTGACTAAGTGTGAAGCGGCTTCGGTGACGTAACTGGTAGCATGCTGAATGTCTATGCCCAAGGTCGCGAGTTCAAAGCTGGCCGAAGTTGTCGGATTTTCTAAGAGCGCTAAAAATCCCTCAGTATGCTTTCCTTTGGAGGGGAAGTTCCAACGTTCGTTGCGAGTTGCTGGTTGCGGTGGCATCTAGTAGCCAAGTTCACAGCCTGGTGTCGTTGACGGTAGTACCTGGTAGCAACATTAGGAACTACTGCTTGAAATTGACCGTCTGCAGTCCTTACCTGGAATACAGACTAATACAGCCATCCCTAAGTACACGGGGTTACATGACCGCGTTGTCGCAGCCCCTAAACTGAGGAACCAACCAAAATCTCTGCGGGAGATATAATTTTTCGTGAAGAAGTAACAGACCGTTACATAGTTACACAGTGTCGAAACCTTGCATAAGGACAGTGTGACCACAAGTATAAAAATGGACCCCAAATGACAAGAAGATTACCGTTCCCATAAGACAATAAAATGTTTAAAATAAGCATAAAATGACGAAAAACAAAGTTAATTAAGCTCCAATTATAAAATACCTTCTCGTAATAAATGAGGTCTGATCCTTCTACGAAAACCTGCATATTCTGCTTATTTTCGCCTATTCCCAAGTTTGTCCGGTGAAATCTACCTCCGCCTTCCGGCGTGCCGAGAGGACTTTTTTTTAAATTGTTTTGAGCTTTCCTTTTAGCTCAGTATTACCTCATCCTTTGAGATCTCGCTTCCCTTTCTTCGGCAGAGATGTGGATCGTACGCTTTTGTTTGATTTTAACTTGGACACGTTGTTTCTTATCCTTGGTGATGGTTTTGGCTGTTTTGTCCATAAGCATGGAGTCTGTAATTTAGAGTTCTACTTGGTCTTTCTCAGATTCTTTAATCCAAAGAGGTTTTGTATTTTCTTTACGAAGGTAGTCGAAGATCCTTTCGGTCAGTCTATTTGAAATCATTCGGAGGATGTGCCCATACAAATCAAATCTCCGTCTTTTGAACTTTTTCCGAGAGTTTTTTAGTCTTTTGGTAAGGTGTTTCGTTCCTGACATGGATTCATTCCAGCCTTTCAAGCGGTCCCTGGGTGTTGAGAGACAATGCTTCGGCTACATATAAGGCTTCTGTTTAATTACCGTGTTATAACGTCTTATCTTGGTATTCCAGGAGTGAGACTTCTTGTTATAAGAGTCCTTCGTAAATTGGAAGGCCAATTCATCTTCATTTCTCCTAGATTCCATTGCCTTCTTCTCTAGCGCATTCCAGCTGATCCATTCCCCAAAATATTTGAATTCTTTGACCATGTCTATGTATTATTTGCCCGTTTGAAGCTTTTTTGGTGGGTATTTTATGTTCGTCATTATTTGGGTCTTTTCAGCTAAGACTTTGAGACCCATTTTTAACGCTTGCCTCTGGAGTTCGAGGAACTGTTCCTTGGCTTCTTCCCATGTTTCAGCTAGTAAGGCCATGTCATCACTAAAAGCTAAACAATTGACCTTAATGCCTTTGTTTTAGTTCATATTCTTACACAACTGTGGGTCTTCACATTCCACTCTCTGACTACATTTTCTAGGGTACTGTTAAATTGCAATGGAGAACGTCCACTTCTTTGCCGAACACCTGATTTAATCTCAAAAGGGGTGGAGAATTTCCCCATTAATTTAACTTTGGAGAATATATTAGTTAGTGTTTCTCTGATCAGGTTTGTAGTTTTGTTATCGAGGTCTAGTTCTTTCTGGACCGATAATAAGGAATCCCTATCTATAGAGTCGTATGCCTTTTGGATGTCAATGAAAGTGATAACATACGTTTAGCCCGTGATTTTTGGTAGTTCATGGTGTATTTGAAGTTGATAATTTGTTCCGAACAGGATCTCCCTTTCCTCAAACTCGCTTGGTATTCCCCAAGTTGATGGTCTAGTTGAGGTTCTGCCCTGTGTAGTAGGACTGTGGAGAATATCGTATATGTTACGTCGAGAAGAGATATCCCTCTGTAGTTGTTAGGGTCTGTTTTGGATCCTTTCTTATGAAGTGGATGTATGAGGGCTGTTTTCCAGTCATCTGGGATTCTTTCATGTATCCAAATTTCTTCAGTGATATTTCTGAGAGACTGTATAGCATTTTCGTTAACATTCTTCCAATGTTCAGCTGTGATATGATTTTCTCCCGAAGCCTTATATTTTTTAAGATTCGATATTATTGAATGGAGTACCTCAATGGTTGAAGGTTCTGAGTCAGGTTTGATTGATGAGGATAAAATTATTATTATTATTATTATATTGTTGTTATTATTATTATGTATCATAAAATTCGAAACCATTAGACTGGTGAGAATTTATTGTGTACAATCATCATTACGAGTCATGTGGACAGATGAACTCGTAGTTCCGCCCCTTAAAACTACAATAACTAACTAACGTGTGGACAATAAGTGTTACATGCCATTTAGACAATCACACCGTACGCCAACATATCCATTCGTGAGGATTCCCGTATTTGGTTAGTATAATCAGTGTAGCTTTATTTTCGAAGCATTCTTAGAGTTTTCTTCTTCCATAGTAGCTGCCTTCTGTGGTATCGAGGGGCAATATTGAAACTTAGACCTCATAGGTCGTCAGTTCAATTAATTTCTTTTCTAAGAGATTTAATTCTTGAGAGACTCAACGGGGTACACTTGGCCTTATAACACAAAACTAAATAGAGTGGATAAGGGCAGATGATCTCTCTGTTCTGGCCCTTAAAACAACGATCATCATCAGAATGAGTTTGATTCCCACCACAGCTTTCCTAGAAGTGAATTTTCATGGTTTTCCGTAAGTTCTCACATCTTCTAAGACTACCACTGTAACAAACATCAAGCTATTTGGAAGATATTTTATTGCATGTTTTACAATCCCAATGTACCTAATCCTAAGGATGCAAAAAATAGCTTATTTTTCAAATATATTTTTCTCTTAATCCAAAGTCACTGTCGTTTAAAAAACATTATGACCAGAAATCATGAATTTTTGATTCATAACATTGGTATAGTTTATTGTTCCATTTACTATCATCAGTATCGGGATTAATCACAATGAAATGGCGTCTTACAATGTCTAGGTATCTTATTGGCCAAAACGCTTGCGGAACACAAACCAGCTGGAACAAGCAAACTGAGGACTTCAATCGCTACAACCGTGAAAGTGGGCTTCATTTCTCCTGAGGTAATATAGACTACAGCCATCTACCGGCGTGTACCTAGATACATGAAGCTAGGTCTTATATCAGCACTAGTTAAATCAATATTTCAGGGATAAAAGGAGTAGCCATAGTGAAACAAGACCAAAATAAACTAGGTTCACTTAAGAATGGAGCTACTCTCTGTAGCCGCACACATTACGAGTATAATAATGAAATTCATAATTTGTTTTACAATGTTCACAGTAAATAATAACTTAATTAGTTAATTTAACTTATTTGAGTATAGAACATTTCAGTGTAATTATGTAAAATATAGGCAGTTTAGTACTTCACGGAACTACTTGTTTGAGTTGATATTTTAATTATTTCAAAGGGACTGTTATGCCATGTAACAGTCAAAAGACACAAGTTATCCCCACGTTGCGTGGCCCTTTGTATTGCTAAAATAACAATCTCAGTCCCCCGTTGGCCTATCATTTGTGACGATTCCCTCTACTTGCACTCTCCCTAATGCTCTCAGACATTTAACTGAAATAACTCATGAACACAGTTTCAGATAGTGGGGGTTAAAAACCGCAGAGAAGAGTACAGCAAGGATATCATTAGTATCTAACTAAATGAGGTAACTCCAAAATTAGGTGGCATCAATGGCGTAGTTGGTAGCATGCTGAGCTCCTATGCCAAAGATCGCGGCTTCAAACCCGGCCGAAGTCTGTGGGTTTCTTAAGAGCATTAGAAATCCCTTAGTATGCCTTTCTTTGGAGGGGAAGTAAACCCCGTGAGCCTTTGTCATAGATTTATAGCATAAAGAAAACCTTCCACTAACCACAATTTTGTGAAGCTAAATGTGTAGGTTAGATTTAACTAACACTCTATAAGTTCTAACGTTCGTCACCAGGTGCTGGTTGCGGTGGCATCTAGTAGCCAAGTACACAGAAAGGTGTCGTTGACGACAGCATTCGGTAGCAAAATTAGGAGTTACTTGAAATTGTCTGCAGTCCTTACCTGAATTACAGATAACATACACTAATACAGACATTGGCGGCTTCGGTGGCGTAGTTGGTAGCATGCTGAGCTTCTATGCCTAAGATAGCGGGTTCAAACCCGGCCGAAGCCGTCGGTTTTTTTAAGAGCGTTAAAAATCCCTCAGTGTACCTTCCTTCGGAGGGGAAGTAAAGCCGGCGGTCCCATGTCATAGATTTATGGCATGTTAAAGAACCTTCCACTAATTACACCTGTGTGAACCTAAATTGGATAGGTTCAGAATGTAAACAACGCTCTTAGGTTTCTACGTTCGTTGCCAAGAGCCGACTTGGTGGCGTCTAGTAGCTAAGTTCTGAACTAGGCCTAGTGGTCGTTGACGGTGGCGTTTGGCGGCAAAAGTGGGAACTATTTGAAAAATTCTAAATTGCAGTCTGTACTTAAATTTAAAAAAAAACAGATACACACACTAATACAGCCATCACAATTAACACCGGTTATCAGACAGATTCTACACACACCCAAAATACACGGGGTTATATGACCGCGTTGCCGCAGCCTCTAAACTGAGGAACCATCCAACCAACTCCAAAATTAAAAGATATTTACAAAATCAGGTCGGGGAATCGCGGGTTGGATCGTACATGTGACTTGGTACAGTCACGGTTATTACTTCAACGTCAATACTTACAGAAGTCGTTGTTGTTGTTGTTGATCATTAATTTAGAGGCTTTGCAACGTCGTGGTCATGAAGCTCCGTGTACTTAGGTGTGTGTGCACGCGTATCTGGTCTGATAACCTGTGTTGACGTGATGGCTGTATTACTGAGTGTATTTGAAAATTAGGAATAGGATTGGGAAGAAGGCGGCCGAGGCCTTAAGTTAGGAACCATTTTGGCATTTGCCTTGAGTAGACGTGAGAAACCACGGGAAACCACATCCAGGATCTCTGAGGTAAGATTCGAACCCGCCTCTTCTAAGTTTTGCCTCACAAGGCTGAGTGTACCCCGTTACAGCCCTCAGACCAGAATTAAATTACTTGGCAGAGCCGGGAATCAAAACTGGGCCTCCACGGTGACAGCCAAGAATGCTAGTCTCTACTCAACGAGGTGGACCAGTTACAGAAGTCGGTTGCAAATTAGAACGTTTGAATTATGCTACATTCTCTGATATTTAAAGATAAAGTGTTACTCCAAACATTTAAACCATTGTACGTATATAATCTGTTCAGGTGCATCTCTAAGTATATAAGGGACAAATTAATTCATTTCATAGTAAGTATGAAGTTCATCCTACACTGACTTTCTCAAATGGGCTACCTATATCTGTCTGTTAGGTTGTCAGCCTGGAGTCTGGTATGATCCCCAAAATGTACCGCCGTAGGTTGTGTAGGTAAATACCCACAAAAATCCCAAGGTAGCGCTACGTTGAGGCGTACTAGGCAAGATGAGGAGTGTGGTAGTTTGTCATTGCTTTCCTCACTGAGTCAGCACACTAGAACTGACCCTACAAGTAGAACCTCTCACAGTACGCACAGACATTGACAATGTTATTACCCAGCACCACACATACCACATTTATTTACCGGCTTCGGTGGCGAAGTTGGTAGCATGCTGAGCTTATATGCCCAAGGTTGCGGGTTCAAACCCGCCGAAGGCGTCGGATTTTTTAAGAGCGTTAAAAATCCCTCAGTATGCCTTCCTTTGGGGGGGGGGGGGGGGAGTAAGGTTAGCGGTCCTCTGTCATAGATTTATGGCATGATAAAGAACCTCCACTATTTACCCATGTGTGAAGCTAAATTATAGGTTAAATTTGACTAACGCTTTTAGGCTCCGACGTTCGTCGCCAGGAGCCAACCAAGTTCAGAACGAGTTGTTCGTTGACGGTGGCGTTTGGTAGCAAACGTTAGAACTACTTGAAAATCGAATGTCTGCAGTCCTTACTTGAATTAAAAACAGATAACACACACTAATACAGTCATCAAAATTAACACCAGTTATCAGACAGATTCTACACACGCCCAAAGTACAAGGGGCTACATGACCGCGTTGTCGCAGCCCCAAAACTGAGGAACCAACCAACCAACCTTCCATATTAACACAGCCAGACATCGGTGAAATGCCACATTTTACTAATGCCATCATATAATAATAACTCTTTTGTCGTTATGCCTAACCCAATGGGAAAATTTTGCTCTCTGAAAGGTTCTTTATTTCTAAATATTTGAAAGGTCCTACTCTGTCACACATCTACAACTTAAATGGTCTGAGAAATTGCCAGTAACTGAAATTATACAAATCTCTCTCATTCGCAATATATTTCAAATTACATTTTACATTCCAACCGTTCATATCCAATAATAACGTCAAATATAAGCAGAGTATTTTCCAATAGACTGTAATGCGAGAGCTGAGATAAGCGTTTGTGGAAGTATTAAGCTTCGGTATTTACGAACACTCACAGAGGACTAACTGTCCCCGATATGTCAGAAGTGGGAGCCATTGCAGAGATTAAGTTTACTTGGCTCTGTCACACAAAGTAGGACATTCTCATTTAGGTCAGTTTTTTTATATTCGAGTCAAAAGTACTACAACATACATAAGTGGGATGATACACAATATTACAAAGGAATAATACAATGATATTTACAACAATGTCTCGGATTAGATTTTCTTCGCCCAGAAACGGGCCACTGTCACACCCCTTTCATGACCTTCCATTAACTCCTGCGTTGTGCAAGAGCACGGGCACAGTTCACAGGAATATAGATGTACCATGGTCTGTCTCTCCCCACACTCACCGAGTTCCGATTCCTGTAGGTATCCCCATTTGTGGAAATTAACTTTGCATCTCCCAACACCACTCCGAAGTCTGTTGAGTTGTTGTTGTTGTGGCCTGCTGGAAGCCTTTCCTTGGCCTTCATCCGATCTGGTGGTATGTGGATTGCCATAGCTGTATCCTGGCTACCTCGGGTTTTGTAGTAGGCATCGATGTTGTTTGCAGAAAACTTTTCCTTGATTTTAGCCGCCTTCTTGGAAGCTGGTGACCAAAGAGAGGGTGAGCATGGTCCTCTGCGGACTTTCTTCGTTCCGTTTGTGCTATGACCTCACGGCGTACCTCAGGAGGGGCTATATTTATTTCAGTGACAAATCAATACAAGGTGCTGTTCATTTCATAAAGAGGCTTGGAACATCATCTCCATAAAGATGGTCGTGTTCAGAATCTGTCTGACAGGCTTTGTTATTGTAAGTAGGCCTATAGCCGAGTGTTGACTTGTGAATTGGGGAATGAATTAGGAAGAATAAAGCCATAAAACCTTGAGACCCTTTGTAATTTAATTTTTTGGAACCAGTGTATTGATATATATTTGAGTTTGAAAATGATCCGTATTTTATATTTGTGGCCTACTTTCCATTGTGCAAGAAAAGTCTTTCATTCTCATATAATCCACTTAAGCGAGATATTCGAGTGTTTGTCAGCCTGAATGTTTTCCGTCGAACTTTGTATAGGACATTATGGTGATTGAAAAAAAAATTCAGTGTCGCCTTAGTACTCGAAATTGGATGTTTTTCAGTCCATTTATTAATACATTAATCATATAAATATATAAAAAGGATTTCAGGATTAAAGACTGCAATGAAACTCTTCTGGCTGAAAATCGCCCCGATAATTACATATGGTCTGGAAAACATTTGGTCCCACCTAAAGTACAAGCATCTAGTGGAGATAGAGAAGGTCAAGGCTGTCTACCTAAAGAAAGTCTTATGCCTCTCCCGATTTACTCTTTCTCGTTTGGTTTATGAACTCTCAAGTGAGCTCCCCTTTGTTGAAGAACTGAGACTGCAGATGCTTTTGCCAACAACACATGGTTTTGAGACACTAGTTCAGGAAATGAAGTCTAAGAAAGATAGCATCTGGCAAGAATTTTACGCGACTGATGCGATGACATCACGGGACTGGACAGAGAGCTCCTACGAGCTGAGGCACCTGGTAACGAGATTCTCGGTACATGGTTTCCACTTCAAAGTGTGTAATAACAGAAGATTTCATCAGCCAGACTTAAATTGTGTATGTGCCCTATGTGGTAGAAGATGTGATCGATACCACGTGATGTGGTGTGGGCAGAGGAGGTTATCTCTGTCTCAGTTCTGTTCAAACTAGTTGTAATTTCATACTGCATATTTTGTGCTTTAATAAATTTATCTATATATATAAAAATCAATGTAACGTGATAGTTTGTCTGTGGGTGTGTATGTCTCCTATGCGTTCATATACCATTCGTCCGATTGCGATGAAACTTGGGTGAGATGTTGAGTACACTCCAAGGAAGGTTTCTGACTTAGTAAATCCATTTTACAATAGGTAGCGCACGCGTAGATTCAATAAATGAGCGACGATGCGCGAAGCATTTCAAAAAAGTCCCGTATGTGTTCATATACCATTCGTCCGATTGCGATGAAACTTGGGTGGGATGTTGAGTACACTCCAAGGATGGTTTCTGACTTAGTAAATCCATTTTACAATAGGTAGCGCACGCGTAGATTCAACAAATGAGCGACGATGCGCG
This sequence comes from Meconema thalassinum, assembly GCA_946902985.2. Classification (NCBI taxonomy): domain Eukaryota; kingdom Metazoa; phylum Arthropoda; class Insecta; order Orthoptera; family Tettigoniidae; genus Meconema; species Meconema thalassinum. The sequence goes on along the minus strand of OX336388.2, from coordinate 2,011,921,475 downwards.
AAGCATTTCAACAAAGTCCCGTATGTGTTCATATACCATTCGTCCGATAGCGATGAAACTTGGGTGAGATGTTGAGTACACTCCAAGGAAGGTTTCTGACTTAGTAAATCCATTTTACAATAGGTAGCACACGCGTAGATTCAACAAATGAGCGACGATGCGCGAAGCATTTCGACAAAGTCCCGTATGTGTTCATATACCATTCGTCCGATAGCGATGAAACTTGGGTGAGATGTTGTGTACACTTACGTGAAGGTTTCACAATTAGTGAATACATTTCACAGTAGATAGCGCACGAGTAGATTCAACAAATGAGCGACGACACGCAAAGCGTTTCAACAAAGTCCCGTATGCATTCATATACCATTCGTCCGATAGCTATGAAACTTGCGTAAAATGTAGTGTACACTGCTGGGAAAATTTCTGGCTTAGTACATCCACTTTACAATAGGCAGCGCACGAGAAGATTCAACAAATGAGCTACGACGCGCGAAGCATTTCAACAAAGTCACGTTTGCGTTCATATACCATTCGTCCGATAGCGATGAAACTAGGCTGATATTTTGTACGCACTCCAGGGAAGGTTTCTAGCATAGTAAATTCCTTTAAAAATAGGTAGAGCACGAGTAGAATCAACAAATGAGCGACGACGCGCGAAGCGTTTCAACAAAGTCCCATATAATTTCATATACCATTCATCCGATAGCGATGAAACTTGGGTGAGATGTTGTGTACACTCCAGGGAAGGTTTCTGGCTTAGTACATACATTTTACAATAGGTAGCGCACCAGTAGATTCAACAAATGAGCGATGACACGCGAAGCGTTTCAACAAAGTCCCGTATAAAGTCATATACCATTCGTCTGATAGTGATAAATGTTTGGTGAATTGCTGTGTACACTCCAGGAAAGGTTTCTGGCTAAGTAAATCCATTTTACAATACGAAGCGCACGTTTATGTTCAACAAATGAGTGACTACGCGCGAAGCGTTTCGACAACGTCCCGTATACGTTCACATACCATTCATCTGATTGCGATGAAACTTGGGTGAGATGTTGTGTACACTCCATGGAAGGTTTCTGGATGAGTAAATCCATATTACAATATGTAGCGCAAGAGTAGAATCAACAAATGAGCGACGACACGCGAAGTTTTTCAACCAAGTCCCGTATGCATGCATGTACCATTCGTCCGTAGCTATGAAACTTGGGTGAGATGTTGTGTACACGTCATGGAAAATTTCTGGCTTAGTAAATCCCCTATAAAATATGCAGCGCACAAGTTGATTCAACAAATGAGGGCCGACGCGCGAAGCGTTTCAACAAAGTCCCGTATAAGGTCATATACCATTCTGCCGTTAGCGGTGAAACTTGGGTGAAATATGGTGGACACTCCAAGGAAGGTTTCTGGCTTAGTAAATGCATTTCACAGTAGGTAGCACACGGGTAGATTCGACAAATGAACGACGACACGCGGAGCGTTTCAATACAGTCCCCTATGTCTTCATATCCCATTAGTCCGATAGCGTTGAAACTTGGGTGAGATGTTGTGGACACTTACGTGACGGTTTCTAACTTAGTAAATATATTTTACAGTAGGTAGCGCACGAGTAGATTCAACAAATGAGTGACGGAGCGCGAATCGTTTATACAAAATCAGGTATGCGTTCATATACTATTCATCCGATTGCGATGAAACATTGATCAGTTATTGTGTACCCGCCAGGGAAGGGGACTTAGTAAATCCATTTCACAATAAGTAGCGCAAGAGTAGATGCAACAAATGGGTGACGACGCGCGAAGCGTTTCAACAAAATCCCCTATTGTGTTCATATAACATTCATCGATTGCGATGAAACCTTGATGAGTTATTGTGTACACGCCAGGGAAGGGCTTCGACTTAGTAATACATTTCTCAATAGGTAGCGCACGAGTAGATTCAACAAATGAGTGACAGCGCACGAATCGTTTAAACAAAAACCCCTATACATGCATATACCATTCATCCGATTGCGATGAATCATTTATGAGTTATTGAGAACACGCCAGGGAAGGGTTTCGACTTAGTAAATCCATTTCACAATAGGGAGCGTACGAGTAGATTAAACAAATGAGTGACAGTGATGAAACTTTTGAAAGTTGTTGTGCACGCTCCCACGAATGGTTCTAAATTAGAAAATCCATTTTAGGATAGCTTAGAGGCAGTTAACATGTTGTGTATCCAAAAGCACTTCAAGAAACAGAATTTCTACGCCAACACTTTCTTTGATTGGCATTGCAACGCATGCCGGGTACAGCTTGTTATATATAAAAAGGAATGTCTGTCTGTTCGTCTTTTATGCGTTCATAAACCATTCATCCGATTGCGATCAAAATTTTGGTGAATTGTTGTACACACTTCCGGGAGGTTTATAGGCATAGATAATCCATTTCACAATAGATAGCGCGCGAGTAGTTTAAACAAATGAGTGATGGCGATGCGTTCATATACAATTCATCCGATTGCGGTCAAATTTTGGTGAGTTGTAGTGCAAACACCCGAGAAATTTATAGGAGTGAAATATCCAATTTACAATAGATGACGCACGAGTAGCTTGAACAAAATGGCGTACGATTCGTTTCAATGAATTCCCACAAGAATTCATATATAATTAATCCCATTGCGATGAAACTTGGGCGAGATATTGGGTACACTTCAGGGAAGGTTTCTGGCTTAGTAAATCCAATTTACAATAGGTAGCGCACGAGTAGATTCAACAAATGAGTGACGACGTGCAAACCGTTTCAACAAAGTCTCGTATGCGTTCATATAACATTCGTCCGATAGCAATGAAACTTGGGAGAGATGTTGTGTACACTTCATGGAAGTATTGTGGCTTAGTAAATCCACTTTGCGATAGTTAGGGCACGAGTAGATACAACAAATGAGCGACGACGCGCGAAGCGTTTCAACAAAGTCCCATATGCGTTCATATACCATTCGTCCGATACCGATGAAACTTGGATGAGATATTATGTACACTCCAGGTAAGGTTTCAGGCTTAGTAAATCCATCTTACAATAGGTAGAGCACGAGTAGATTCAATAAATGAGCAAAGAGGCGCGAAGCGTTTCAACAAAGACCCATTTGCGTTCGTCCGATAATGATGAAACTTGGGTGAGATGTTGTGTACAATTTATGGAAGGTTTCTGGCTTAGTAAATCCACTTTACGATAAGTAGGGCACGAGTATATACAACAAAGCCTCATATGCGTTCATATAACCTACCATTCGTCCTATAGCGATGAAACTTGGAAGACATATTATGTACATTACAGGGAAGGTTTCAGGCTAGTAAATCCATTTTTCAATAGGTAGCGCATGAGTAAATTCAACATTTGGGTAACAACGCGCGAAGCGTTTCAACAACGCCCCGTATGCGTTCATATACCATTCGTCCGATAGCGATGAAACTTGGGTGAGATGGTGTGTACACTCTAGGGAAGGTTTCTGGCTTAGTACATGAATTTTCAAGTAGGTAGCGCATGAGTAGATTCAACAAATGAGCGACGGCACGCGAATCGCTTCAACAAAGTCCGGTATGCGTTCATATGCCATTCATCAGATTGCGATGAAACTTTGATGAGTTATTGTGTACACGCCAGGGAAGGTTTTCGACTTAGCAAGGCCATTTCTTAGCCTATTATCAATTTTGAAAAAATAGGCTTATGAGATCACCTTTTGTCCGTGTGTATGTGCGTGTGTGCGTGTGAGGAGTGTGTGTCCCCCCTAATAACTTCTAAACGGCAGGAGCGATTTCAATGAAACTCGGTAAGTTCATAGCACTATCCAGACGACCCCGACCGTGCCCTTCAAATTTTGTTACGACTCACCAATCCAACATGGCGGCAGTGCGAAATATTTCACCAGCATTTAATATCTCCGAAACTATTCCCAATATCATCCTGGAATATTTTACGGTGATGAAGGGAACTACTAGAAGTTTACCTGTGCGAATTTGAAAAACTGGTAACTACAAAACCAACAAGGCTGTCACACGAATTTGCGACTTTTAAATAGACGTTTCTTGCGATTTAACCAACAAAACGCAATAAAACTTGGTACGATATATGTTTATACACATTGTAATGCACCGACATCTAACTTGGTTCAATTGTTTAAATAACCACAAGATGGCGGATGTGCGAAATATTTCACCGGCATTCTATATCTCTGAAACTATTAGCGGTTTCACCCTGAAATTTTGTACGGAGATAAAGCGCACTACTGGAAGTTCATCTATAAGACTTTCATGACCGGTCAACTACAAAACGAACATGGCGGCCAAGCGAATTTGAAAATTTTAAATAGACATTTCTCGCGAGTTAATGTTCCAACCGGAATGAAATCTGGTACAGGAAATGTTTATACACTGAGCCATTTTTATGAGATATATAAGGTACTCCTTTGTGCCATTTTTATCTGACGTGATCAATGCACGCCTTTGTGAAACCTTGGCTGTGAAGCTATTAATAGCCCTCTGATGTCTTAATACCATATATGGACATATCTGCATCTTGTCCCCTTATTGGCCAGTGATTTATATTTTGGAAGGGGTCGTGACCAATCAAATTTTAGCACGCAGTTACCTTTGTGTTGCGTCGTCATTTGCTTTGTTTCGAGGCATTTCTTTCTTGCAGCCAAGTAGGCTAGTCGTATACCGATATTCTTGGGGAAGTGCCCGCGTTCAAGGTGAAACCATGGCGAGGTGTCTGTATGTCGTAATCAGTAATTGTTTTACTGTAGTTCAGTTTCATATTTCGGCAATTTAAAACTCTTATTCTGTGTTAGTTTTCTTTTGGTCGCGTGTACTTGCCCCCTCCCGATATTTTCCCTCCGCCCTTTGTGTGCGTGTAATTGCTGGTGAGTTTTTGTTTTGTATGGTAGTGTTATTTTCATTTATTTTGATAACGTAGTTTTTGTACTTTAAGGGTTGAAAGTTATGTATGTGGGCTGTCTTCGTTTTACTCTGGTGAACGTGACGGTGGGTTTGCCTACCTTGTAGGGGACACCTTTGAGTCTGGCCTGCCATCCAGAGTGTATCTTATCGTAGAACAACATAACGGGATTGGAGATTATTTTTCTTGCTTCCCGTAATGCTTTGTTCTTTATCTTAAAGAGTTCACAAAAGGAGGTCTCGCCTTTGCTATTTTGCTGGTGACCTAACCTGTGATATTCTTGTGTCTGTGAATGCCCATATTTTGCGCATCACATATTTTCGTCGTCTTTGTGTGCCCTTATCTCCTACGCATACTTTCAATTTTTAAAGTATATTTTTGGCTTTGCCGATAATTTAATGTAATTTTTACTTTTGTCTAAATTCCTATTTTTCTCGTAACTCACTAGATCTTGCATGTGCCTCCGCGTCTTTCTTCCTCATTCCTCCCCTCCCTCTCACCCCTCTCCACCCCGTTCTGAACCATTGTACCCCCTCCTATTTTGTTCATCCCGTTTGACACGCTTTGTCTAAATTTGAGAACGTATCTTGACTTCGTTGAGTGTAGTCGTTTCTGAGTTTTGTCTTTTTATTTAATTGCGACATACTTACATTTAGTCATCGTTTCATCGTGCCTTGAACACGTTACCTTAACTTATCTTATTTTATTTCATTTTAATATAATTTAATTTAGTATATTTTCGATTTTCTTCCTAATTTGTATTTTTTCTTGCGGTAAATTAATTTTGTGTTTAATTTGTTGGTCATTTCTCTTCTTGCTTTTAATATCTCTGGGATCGTTGTACATTGTGGTTCTTATTTAAATACATTTTATCTTTGCCTAAGTATCTCTGCTTTTGCGTCACGTCTTATTTTAATTTTAGTAACCTTCTTCGAGTTTTGTCTGGTTTTTGCTATATTTCGGTTTGTCGGTCTTATTGGCGTACTTGTGACGTTAATACGACCTACACGGCCTCTGATTTAAATTTGTTCATCTTTGGATTTTACCGTAGTTTAATTTTAATTAGCTTTCCCCCTTCCTTTTGGGATTGCTTTCTGGTTTGCCTTTTAAAATTTGGGCCCAGCGAAAGCCAAACAAGACTGCGATCTCCCCGTTTTTCTTTCTTCTATTTTATTTTATTTTATTTTATATTTCTTCGGGGATAGGGGAAGAGCTTCAGCTACGTTTCCACTGACGTCTGCTGCGTACGTAAGTATATGTTTATTTCTATTACTTCATCTTAAGTTGCGTACAACACATTGTAATGTACTGGTATCTAATTTAGTTCAATTGTTTACATAACCTCAAGATAGCGGCTTTGTGAATTTTAAAATTAAGTTTTCTACTTCTTGTGTCGTAATCATGCGATCGATGTGAAAGATTGAATAATGAACCTACGTAATAATTTTACTTCAATGGTACATGACTCTATGGCCTATACATTTAACAATCCAACATGGCGACCATCCGATTTATTTAGACTGCTCTGAATATCTATGAATCTATTATAGCAATCAAACTGATTTTTTTATGTTTATAGGGGCTATGAACTTAAGTTCACCTATAGGACTTTAAATAACCTGGTGATCACAAATCCAACATGGCGGCGGAACGAATTATGAATATTCACATGGACGTTTCTCGCAATTTAACCACCCGAGAGCAGTGAAACTTGGTAGAGTAAATCCTTATACGAATGTTAATCCACTGGCATCTAATTTATTTCAATTGTTTCCATAACCACAAGATGGCAGCAGTGCGAAATTTTAAAATCTCCTTGTTACTTCTTGTGTCCTAACCATGCGATTGAAGTTTTAATGCTACACGTACACAATAATCTTCATGTAACAGTACATAACTCTAGGACCTACTGTACATATATAAAATTCAACATGGCGACTATCCGAAATATTTAGTCGGTTCTCAATGTCTACGAATCTATTTCAGCAATCAAACTGAAATTTTGTGTGTAGATAGAGGCAATTAACATAAGTAGGATATATGAAAATAGGCTGTGTAGTTCTTCACGGAACTACTTGTTAATAATTTGCGCACAAGTAGATGCAACGAATGAGTGACGACGCGTGATTCGTTTTAACAAAATCCTGTTATCGTTCATATACCATTCATCAATTGCGATGAAACATTGATGATTAGTTGTGCACACTCTCGGGATATTTATAGGCGTAATTAATCCAATTTACAATAGATAGCGCGCGAGTAGTTTAAACAAATGTGTGATGGTGTTGCGTTGATACACAATTCATCCGATTACGATCAAAGTTTGGTGAGTTATTGTGCACACTCCCGGGAACGTTATAAGCATAGTAAATCCAATTTGCAATAGATAGCGCGCGAGTGGCTTCAAAATAATTGCGTGCGATTCGTTTCAAAAATATAACCAACATGCGTTCATATACCATTCATCCGATTGCGATGAAACTTTGGTGAATCGTTGAGTACACTCCAGGAAAGGTTTCTGGCTTAGTAAATCTGGTTTACAATAGGTAGCGCATGAGTAGATTCAACAAACAAGTTGTTCAGTAAAGAACATATAGCCTACATTCTCCTAAATGCATGGATATTGTTATAACTCTTTGTCCTTTTCAAGGAGTATAATTGAATGATAGTTGGAGTAGCTTGTTGAAATACAACGTGCTATAGGAATATTAATCATGAATATGAGGTGCCCTTTGCTAGTGCTACCTCTGTAAAAAAAATCATTAAATTCGGTTTCACCGTGTTTGAATTAATATGGGGAATGGATTTGAACACATACATGGCCGCTATTTGCAAACTATTGGGCTGATGACCTTGTAGTCAGTCATAATATGCTTTCCACAAAAAGGAATGTTGTTGCAAAATCTGGTAGAGATCAAATTATTAGGATGGTCGTAATTTGATTTAAGCTTTTAACATTTGGGTAGCCGTCATTCCGTTTTGGGTCAAGATGGCGGTGATATAAAACATGACACTGAGGTGCCCTTTGCTAGTGCTACCTCTGTACCAAATTTCGTTCCATTCGGTTTCACCGTGTTCGAATTAATACGGGGAATCGATTCCGACACAAAGATGGCTGCCATCCGCAAACTATTAGGGTAATGACCTATTAGATTGGTCAAAGAATGCTCCCTCCATAAAGGTATGATGTTGCAAAATTTGGTAGAGATCGGATGATTATGTTAGTCGTAATTTGATTTAAGCTTTGAACATTTGTGTGGCTGCCATTACGTTTCTGTCAAGATGGCGGCGACCTAAAACATGGCACTGAGGTGCCCTTTGCTAGTGCTACCTCTGTACCAAATTTCGTTCCATTCGGTTTCTCTGTGTTTGAATTAATAGGGGGAATAAATTTTCACACAAAGATGGCCGCCATCCGCAAACTATTAGGCTGATGACCTATTAGTTTGGTCAAACGATGCTCCCCCCTTAGAGGTATGTTGTTGCAAAATTTGGTAGTGATCGGACGATTAGGTTAGTCGTAATTTGATTTAAGCTTTGAATATTTGTGTGGCCGCCATTACGTTTCCGTCAAGATGGCGGCGATATAAGACATGACACTGAGGTGTCCTTTGCTAGTGCTACCTTTGTACCAAATTTCGTTCAATTCGCGTTCACCGTGTTCGAATTGATAGGGTGGGGGGGCGGGGGACAGACATTCAGAGTACACACATTCACACACACACACACACACACAGACTCACACACACACACATACACACACACAGACTGACACACTTTTTTTCGCCCTGTGATGATCTCATAAGTCTACTTTCATTTTTTGAAAAAATCGAAAGTAGGTTAATGAGTGACGGCACGCGAATCGTTTAAACAAAATCCCGTATGCGTTTATATGCCATTCATCCGATTGCGATGAAACTTTGATTTGTTGTTGTGTACATGCCAGGGAAGGTCTTCAACTTAGTAAATCCATTGGTCGAGCTCGAGTAGATTCAACAAATGAGCGACGACGTGCGAAGCGTTTCAACAATGGCCCGTATGCGTTCATATACCATTCGTCCGGTAGCGATGAAACTTGGGTGAGATGTTGTGTACATTCCAGGGAAGGTTTCTAGCTTAGTACATGCATTTTACAACAGGTAGCGCACGAGTAGATTCATCTAATGGGTGACGGCACGCGAATCGTTTCAACAAAGTCCCGTATGCGTTCATATAACATTCATCCGATTGCGATGAAACTTTGAAGAATTTTTGTGTGCACTCCAGGAAGGGTTTCTAGCTTAGTACATGCACTTTACAATAGGTAGCGCACGAGTAGATTCAACAAATGAGCGACGGCACGCGAATCGTTTCAACAAAGTCCCGTATGCGTTCATATACCATTCATCCGACTGCGATGAAACTTTGTTGGATCGGTGAGTACACTCCAGGGAAGGTTTCAGGCTTAGTAAATCCATTTTACAATAGATAGCGTACGAGTAGATTCAACAAATGAGTGACGGCATGCGAATTGTTTAAACAAAATCCCGTATGCGTTCATATGCCATTCATCCGATCGCGATGAAACTTTGATAAGTTATTGTGTACACGCCAGGGAATGGTTTTGACTTAGTAAATCCATTTTACAATATTTAGCGCACGAGTAGATGCAAGAAATGAGTGACGACGCTTGAAGCGCTTCAACAAAATCCTGTATGCGTTCATATAATATTCATCGATTGCGATGAAACTTTGATGAGTTGTTGTGTACACTTACGTGAAGGATTCTAATTCTGTAAATCCATTTCACAGTAGGTAGCGAACGAGTTGATTCAACAAATGAGTGACAGCACACGAATCGTATAAATGAAATTCCGTATGTATTCATATGCCATTCATCCGATTGCGATGAAACTTTGAGGAGTTGTTGGGGACGTTCCCAGGAATGTTTCTAAATTAGTTAATCCATTTTACGATATTAGCGGAAATTGGAAAAAGAATTGTGTATCCAAAAGCACTTCAAGAAACAAAATTACATCGCCAACACTTTTTTTGATTGGCGTTGCAACGCATGCCGGGTTCAGCTAGTCTCATATTTTTTTTCCAGGATTAGGGAACCACCCACTGAAAAGTGTAGTGGTTCTGCCCACAGTCGTCTCTACCTGCATCATCCCTAAATCATTGGCTCGCAATCTACATATCATCAGACCGTCATATAGAAGACCTGTTCCATTGTTCACTCGTTTCTCAATGTGCCTCCCTAAAAGAAGTTGTCATACCTTCTTGCATACAAGCCCCCAATATGTTGATTTGTCCCACTTATGTCATAATAATACTAATATTAATAAGGTTATTTGTTTGAAGTCCCTTTTAACTACAGCGGCTTTTAGACAGATACCCGAAGGGGATTTTTAACGTGCCAGCAATCTACTGACAAGGGCCCCTCACATTTGCGCTCCCTCAAGTTCAACCCGACTACGTCAGGAATTGATCCTGCAACCTTTGGCTCAGCAGGCGAGAACGTTGCCAATGAGCCACGCAGCCAGTCACTTTCATGGAAAACAAGATGTTCAGTAAAGAACATATAGCCTACTTTCTCCTAAAAGCATGGGTATTGTTATAACTCTTTGTCCTTTTCAAGGAGTATGATTGAATGTTGGTTGTAGTAGCTTGTTGAAGTACAACGTGCTATAGGGATATTAAACATGAATATGAGGTGCCCTTTGCTAGTGCTACCTCTGTACCAAATTTCGTTCCATTCGGTTCCACCGTGTTCGAATTAATAGGGGGAATCAATTTTGACATAAAGATGGCTGCCATCCGCAAACTATTAGGCGAATGACCTATTAGATTGGTCAAAGGATGCTCCCTCCATAAAGGTATGTAGTTGCAAAATTTGGTAGAGATCGGATGATTAGGTTAATCGTAATTTGATTTAAGCTTTGAACATTCGTGTGGCCGCCATTACGTTTCAGTCAAGATGGCGGCGATATAAAACATGACACTGAGGTGCGCTTTGCTAGTGCTACCTCTGTACAAAATTACGTTCCACCGTGTTCGAATTAATAGGGGGAATCAATTTTGACATAAAGATGGCCGCCATCCGCAAACTATTAGGCTAATAACCTATTAGATTGGTCAAAGGATGCTCCCTCCATAAAGGTAAGTTGTTGCAAAGTTTGGTAGAGATCGGATGGTTACGTTAGTCGTAATTTAACTTAAACTTTGAACATTTGTGTGGCCGCCATTACGTTTTTGTCAATATGGCGGCGATATAAAACATGACACTGAGATGCCCTTTGCTAGTGCTACCTCTGTACCAAATTTCGTTCCATTCGGTTTCACCGTGTTTGAATTAATAGGGGGAATTGATGTTCACACAAAGATGGCCGCCATCCGCAAACTATTAGGCTAATGACCTATTCATTTGGTTAAAGCATGCTCCCCCCATAAAGGTATGGAGTTGCAAAATTTGGTAGAGATCGGATGATTAGGTTAGTCGTAATTTGATTTAAGCTTTGAACACTTTTGTGGCCGCCATTACGTTTCCGTCAAGATGGCGGCGATATAAAACATGACACTGAGGTGTCCTTTGCTAGTGCTACCTTTGTACCAAATTTCGTTCAATTCGCATTCACCGTGTTCGAATTGATAGGGGGGGACAGACATTCAGAGTTCACACACTCACACACACACAGACACACACACACACAGACTCACACACACACATACACACACACACACAGACTCACACACACACATACACACACACAGACAGACACACTTTTTTCGCCCTGTGTTGATCTCATAAGTCTACTTTCATTTTTTGCAAAAATCGAAAGTAGGCTAAAAACCTAGGTACTTAGAAGTTACTTTCATAAATTCTATGTAAAGACGCTCTCATTAGCCAACATGTATAGGAAAACCCATTTATCTTATAATTATTGTAATTCTTTTAAGCAGTGAAGTGTACAATTTGTAAGTGTGCATTTCATTAATACATTTCAGTGAAATATCTTAAAATTAATCACCCAATGATTAGTCTCCCCATTACTACCTATACGTGTTGGCTGACTGTGAGCATTTTCTCGCGAAAAAACACACAAACACATGCAGCCTTTCTATTTCAGATGTGTATTGTGTAAATTTGTAATGTGTAATGTGAGATTACGCCAGGATACGAAGCTAAAATTCCACAACAGTAAGAATTCCGAATTTATACAAGTAGTTCTCATGGCTTTCGAGAATTGGAGTCCATTTAAACTTCAGTCTCATTGTACCAAAATGTAAATACATCCATGTTGAAGTTTCAAATAAACATGCAGGATAAGGTATCAATGGTGGCTTCGGTGGCGTAATTGGTAGAATGCTCAGCTTCAATGCCCAAGATCGTGGGTTCAAACCCGGCGGATGTCGTCGGATTTTATAAGAGCGTTAAATGTCCCTTAGTATGCCTTCCTTTAGAGGGGAAGTAAAGCCGGCGGGCCTATGTCAGAGATTTATGGCATGTAAAAGAACCTTCCACTAACTACACTTTTGGAAGCTAAATTGTGTAGGTTAGATTTGAATAACGCTCTATTAAGTTCGAACGTTTGCCGTCAGGTGCTGGCTTCGAGGGCACCTACTAATCAAGTCCGCAGCTAGGTGTCGTGGACGGTAGCATTTGGTAGCAAAAGTTGGAACTACTTGAACAATTGATTGTCTGCAGTCCTTCAACCTGAATTACAGATTTAAAAAAACACTAATACAGCCATCACAATTGACACCGTTATCAGACAAATTTTACACACACGCGAAGTACACGGGGCTATGTGACCGCGTCGTCGCAGCCCATGAACTAAGGAACCAACCAACCAACCAACCAAGGTTCACAACGATTCTTATGCCGGATAGAGATTAACAAGAAGTTCCGTGACGAACTGAAGAGCCTACCTTTCTTAAAATTAAGATTCATGCCAATGATTAATCTACGGTATATGAACCTATCTCGAATAATGACAAAATTAAGTTGGTAATATCGAAATGTCTAATTAGTTCGAAATATACCTGGTATAATCCAGCCTAATAGAACAATATAGTTGGCAGCCCAGGTGACTGAATATATTCTTAGTTCCATCTCGTATGGTAGAGAATACAAAATTTGGTTGAAGTACAATGGACGTTACATGGTGTTAGACATTGGATCTATCAGCACGCGTAAAAGTATGTTGGCAACAATGTCATGCGTGTGCTGGTCAGAAATAATCTGAAATATTGTGATATCTTGTTGTGCCAATTTTGGATGAAATCCATTTGTTAGTATAGAAGTTACATGCATTTTAAAATTGGAGCTATCAGCAGGTAGAGATTCATGTTGGCAGCACTGCCTTGTATTAATTACTCCAAACTAATCTAGAATGTCAGGTGCTATACGTGTGCAAAGTATAGAGCTGTTGGCTTGCATACTGTCTGATATATTGATATTAGGGTAAAAAAATATGGAGAGCATTTATTAACAGTTGGCCACCCTGATTTCTCTTAAGAACACTTATAGTCGTATCTGTTATGTTACACATAGCACATACGAATTTTGGTTGAAATCCAACTGATAGTAAAGAAGTTACATGTATGTAAACATTGGTCCAATCAGCAGGCTTAGAATCATGTTGGTAGAACTGACGAATATAAGTTATTCCAAATTAATCTAAAATGTCCGGTACTATACGTGTGCATAGTTTAAAGCTGTCGGCTTGCATACTTTCTGATATATTGGTATTTGATTTTAAAAAATAGAGAGAGCAATTATTAACAGTTGGCAGCCCTGGTGGCTCTTAAGAATATGCTCAGTCATATCTGTCTATGTACACATTTTACATACAACATTTGGTTGAAATCCAATTGATAGTGAAGAAGTTATATGCATTTCAAATTTGACCTATCAGAAGGCTTAAAATTACTTTGGTAACACTGTCATGTATAGCCTCCTGGGAATTAAACTGAAATAGTATTATCTACATGTTTGCCAATTTGGGAATAGCTCCCATGCATACTTTCCAAGATATCCGACATGGAGCTCAAATTTCTAGTGCGTTTTTTCAGCAGTTGGTAGCACTGACATCATTTTTAAATATGGGCTTGAGCTATTCCGGTATACATCTTTACTCATACTAAATTTGGTTTCGATTGCTGCAGCCGTTTAGGAGTTGATAGGGGGGGGGGGACACACAGCCAGACAGACAGAGGGCAGACAGGCAGACAGACAGACAGAAGGACAAACAGACAACACACATTTTCCCGGATCGATCACATAAGTCTACTTTTTCCTCATTTTTGCAAAATGTGAAAAGTAGGCTAAAAATCAGTAATGAAGTCCAAGAAAGTTAATAATTATTGCTCTACACCCAGTTTTAACGGATCGTGAGACTCATACATTGCTATGTTTATGTTGTAGGAATAGTTGTTGTTGTTGATTCACGGTAAACAGGCTCTTATCCTCTGTATTTTCCATTACGTAGCTCAGCAGCGCAACCGTGCATGATAAATCACTCACCTTGACTGCAAGGAGAGGCTGGAAATCAGCAGATCAATGGTTCAAATCCTGGTACAGAATAGAGCCGCCTCTAGAGCAGAGCCAGGATAAGTTCGAATCATGATGAGCCTGTGACGTTACGTTTTACGAAATTGTGGTCATGTAGCCCCGTCTACTTATGTATGTGTGGGATTTTACTGATAACCTGTGTTATTATGATAGCTATGTGTAGTTGTAATTCAGGAGAGGATTGGAATGGAGGCGGCCGCGGTTTAATTTAGGAACCCTGCCGGCATTCACCTGAAGTAGAAGTGGGAAACAACGGAAAACCACTTCCAAGATGACTGAGGTGGAAATCGAACCCACCTCTAGTCAGTTTTGCCTCACGATGCTACGTATACCCCGTCCAAACCTTAGACTAGAATTAAATTTCTTTGCAGAGCCAGGAATCGAACCCGGGCCTCCGCGGTGACAGCCAAACGCAACAAGGTGGTTTTCTATAGGAATACTTTGCTGAGACTGACGTTCCAAGTATTCTGGGTTTAATCATTGGCTTTGACATACAGGCTTTAACTCTTGCATGCAATATTGAATGTACATATTCAAAGGAGACAAATTCTACTCATGGTCATACTAGTAAATACATTTGGTAGTTTTCGAATTTATCTCCTGAAAGATTTCGGTGTGATACCTAATTTAAAATTATGGCAATGGCAAAAATAATAACCGTGTTGACTGATAGTATTATCTTATTAAAACCACCTAATCAAACACTAAAGAAACGTTTAATTATATTATTAATCGTACATGTTTCGGCATTTCATTGATACCTTCCTCAGCGTGATTGATATTAAATCTTAAACCTAGTTAACAAAGCCAAAAAGAAATGGATATCCTTACAGAAATTGTTTAAAAACAAAAATGGAAAAGCTTGCAAATACTTAAATGCCATGTATTAAACAAGAAGTTCCGTGACGAACTAAAGAGCCTACTTTTCTTAAAATTTAAGATTCATGCCAATGATTAACCTACAGTGTATGGATCTATCTAGAATAATGATGACATTAAGTTGGTAATATCTAAATTTCTAATTAGTTCGAAATACTGTATACCTGGCATAATGTAGCCTAATAGAGAACTACAGTTGGCAGCCCTGGTGACTGAATATATTCTTAGTTTTATCTCTTAAGGTACAGAACACAAAATTTGGTTGAAGTCCAATGGACAGCATGAACGTTACACAGTTAAACATTGCATCTAACAGCGCGCGTAAAATCATGTTGGCAACAATGACATACATGTATTGGTCAGAAATAATCTGAAATAATCTGATCTATTGTTGTGTCAATTTTGAATGAAATCCATTAGTTAGTATAGAAGTTACATGCATTTTAAAATTGGACCTATCAGCAGGCTTAGAATCATGTTGGCAGCACTGGCGTAGGCCTATATTAGTTACTCCAAATTTATCTAGAAGGCCAGGTACTATACGTGTGCAAAGTTTAGAGCAATTGGCTTGCATACTTTCTGATATATTGATATTAGGGTAACAAAAATAGAGACAGTATTTATTAACTGTTGGCAGCCCTGGTTACTCTTAAGAATCGGCATAGTAATATCTGTTATGGTACACATAGCACACACGAAATTTGGTTGAAATCCAAATGATAGTATAGAAGTTACATGTATTTAAAGTTGGATCTCTCAGCAGGAATAGAATCATGTTGGTAGCAGTGACGTATATAAGTTACTCCAAATGAATATAGAATGTCAGGTACTATACGTGTGCATAGTTTAAAGCTGTCAGCGTGCATACTTTCTGATATATGGGTACTTGGATTTAAAAAAATTGAGAGCATTTATTAACAGTTGGCAGCCCTGGTGGCTCTTAAGAATTCGCTCAGTCATATCTGTTTATGTACACATAGCACATACGAAATTTGGTAGAAACCCAATTGATAGTGTAGATGTTATAGATGTTATATGCATTTAAAATTTGGACCTATCAGCAGGCTTATAATCATTTTGGCAACACTGCCATGTATGGACTCCTGGAAATTAAACTGCAATATTATTATCTATACGTGTGCCAATTTTGAAATAGCTCCCATTAATACCTTCCAAGATATCTGTAACGACTTTTAACATCGTTACATGAAGAATGAAATTATTTCGCAACAGTCTGGAGCTGGTGTATTTCGCAGGCGCCCCTGCTACCAGCTTATTGGTTTTGAACATACATTTGTTGGCTGAGAAGGAGCTGACGTTAATACCCTGGAAGATTGACATTTCTGGGCTGTTGTTGTGAAGTGGACTGCTGCGCATTATTTCTTAGAATCCCTTTAAGCCCCTTTAGTGGATTTAGTTTGGAACATTTCGTCGTTGCATTTCTGAGTAAACTCTTAACGATTTAGGTCATGGCACCATTTGTGGTACCAACATTTCTCAAGGACTCTGTCGTTGTCATGGTGGTCTGCACCCCCATGTTATGTTGGCACGACCTGTATCTGAGGTCAGGAGAGGGGGTTGTCTTCTCTCCGACTGAACGCGTTACCAAGTGTGTAAGAGGGACTTCTCGACTGAGACTGGTGCAAGCTTGACGTGTTGAGAAACGACTCCCCGAGGAACTTGTCCCTCGGGACTTGTTCCTCGAGGCGGGTTCAGGATGCAGGAAGTATCAAAGTACAATTTGTTTTGGGGGTAACTGACGTTTTGTTTAACTCATACCGGACTGACTTTCAATACTGTGAATTTTACATGCCATGTGTCGAATGGCGTTTCTGGACTAATATTTCTAGAATTACGATTGTTAGTTAATAAGTATATTTTGCTAAGTTTTTGGATACCCAGATGCGTTTGGCTTGCATTAGATTCAGGGAGGGAAAAAGGGTTTTAACTTTGGTCAGAAAGGCTGGTGAAGACGTTAAATCAGAAGCAGGCTTTCGGACCGCCTTAGTCGTATTAAACGGCTCTTAAATTACTTATGTAACCTTGTTTTGGAAGTGGCACAGAGTCTAACTTCATGTTATTATTCCATTAGTTTTGGCGTCAGGGGAATCATTCCTGATAAATTCGTTTCTATCACAAATGTAGGTGTGTCAAACCTTGCCAAACGGGTAACTGTCTGGTTTGTTTAAATTAAGTCATTCATTTGTGTTTAATTAGATCATATTTGTCAGTTACTTAATTAAGCGGTGGAACCCCGTCTCTTGTAATTGTTTTATTTTACTGCTCAATACATGTTAGCTTATTTCGATTTGTCATATTATTTATTGCATGAAGTCACTAGGAAGATTATTCCCCTTTTCATTCTTCATCTTTGGCAGGGTCAATTTAATACGGCCTGCTGAGGTACGCATTCAGCGTTCCACCCAACAAGCTGGTCTTGACATTGGTTTCGTCCCGCCTGTTCTCTCTTTCTAAATCAAATCGGGGATGTTCTTGAATACCAAGCAAATCGGAACATTCACTCCTAGGTTTTTTGCTGTGAACTCAGCTGGCCTAGCGAGTAATTAAATTAGGCCTTTCATGTGTTTTTTATTATTAATTCTGGGTGTGGTAATGTCATGTGATCATTTTTTTGATATGCTAATATTATTATTATTATTATTATCATTTTGGCCTATAAACAGGGTAAGGAGGGATGGGGCTAACTGTTACAATGGTAGCAGAGCGTGGTTTTGCTCTGTGATCTTGCCATTAGTAAACAATCCTTCCTATTGACCGATTGCAGTAATTAATTAAAATTAAATTCAGTAACTTAATTAATGTAGATTGGGCCCTCCATACTACTAATCTTTTCTCCAATAGGTAGGCTAGTAATTAGAGCAGAACCTAATACATGTTGTGATTTGATTTCATGTAAAATAACTTGCTGTGTACACCATGGTCCATATGAGCAATTCATATCGTCAGCTGTCAGGCGAGAAGTGGCAGTCACATGCGCTGAACGAAATTCAGGACTGCTGAGATAAAAATGGCGTTGCTGCGTTGCCAGATTGACGAGTTGACCGGCTGAAGGAATTTCACACGTGGTGAGTTTTGATATGCTGTTTGTATGGTTTTGGGGTGGTTGTAAATTCATTCTGTTCTTGTAGGAACTAGTCCAGCTCAATTTTACTGCACCTGTGTTAAATCTACACCTCGGGAAGTGTTGTTTTGACTAAATTGTGTCACGTGTTTGAAATAATAAAATGTTTGTCTGGTTGGAAGTAGTGTTGGTAAAATTTAAATTATTGACGTTTTAAATTCTCTTGAAAATAGGCTGAAATTGATAAACTTGTATTTCCAGTAAGAATAACTTAGTGTCTGTTTTGATGTGTGTTTAGTACACGCCTGTTGAATCACGTAGTGATTTTGAACCATCATGGCAGACGTCTGTGACAAGTTATTATTTTATACAACTGATGTCAGTGAAAATGTGAATTGCGTGTGTGGATTTATCATCAGCAGGTTCCTTGGGGTAAATCTGTAATTATTCTTAATAATTGTTAGTGATGTAAGGCTGAAATTCTGCGATTCGCTGTGCATAATACGTGTGAGGTATAATTGGTAGTGATCAGCTGTTCATTAGGCCAAACATTTCAAGTTTTGTTGTCATTTCTTTAGCTGGGGGTTAATTATTTCGCTGTTGGTAGTTCTGTCAAATTAAATTGGACCGTGAGGGTATTAAAATTTGGTATTGTCAACTTATTCTGCGTTAAATTAATTCTGGAAAATGGTCGAATTGCTGTCTATATGTACGTTCGGTAATCGTGTTTTGAATGATGTTAAGTGTCGAATTGCGTGTGTGGTAATTCAGTATAAATGAATCAGGTGAGTGTTTATGTATGATTGGTTGATGTTTAAGTTTGCTTAGTAATTGGGGGGAGAGTAAATAGTCTTGTTGTGACATGGGGATTTTAAGGTTAGATTGTCATCTAAATTGGTCAAGTATTAAATGGCTTTAATATTCAGTATATTAGTGTGTGTTCGTTGAGTGACTTACTAAGTGGGATGTTTCTGGGAGGCAGTCACCTTCACGTCGCGTCTCATTTAGGGTGTAAATAAATATTTTCCCCCGATTCGTGTCTTTCGTTTTAGGACGTTTTCCTACGATGTAAGGAGAACTGTGATTTCAGGGCTACAACTACGGGTTGTTTTATCAGGTCCTTACGTGAGTTGATACTCCGTTGGCGTTATAGTGTCTTGACGATCCGAATACTAACATACTGATGTAAATGGGGAATTTTAGGATTGTTCAGGGAAGGGAGCACTTATGTCTGGTGGAGGTATGAATGTATTTCTGTGGTTGACTGTGTTCAGGATGAAAGAGTATGTGTGATGCGATTTTTATTGCTGCCCTGACTAGGAATCGAACTGGTGTTCTTTGGTGGTCAAAATTGTATTTATTTTCTTTTGTAATCCTTCAGTTTTTTTTAAATCCTGCTGATTGAATGAAAGTCATGTGTGAATGAATTGATGTAGGTTTGCAATTTGAATTTGGGTGGGAGTAATTGAGGCCTAATTGCCAGTAACGTAAAATGGATTATTATTGATTTTATATTAGTTGTATTAGTTGCATTTTGAAAATGGACCTATTATGCAGATGTGCTTCGTATGGGGATCTACTGTCAGGAGTCCATTTAATTTGGGGTGTGAGTACCATCTTGATTGGGCCCAGGCAGGGTGTATATAGTATTTGCCCGAGTCGAGTGACTATAGGAATGGGACTTCGTTATCTCGGTGAAAGGCGAATTTTTTTTTGGGGTAGTTGAGGCCGCTCAGTCAGTGGGGAGTCGGGGTTAAAAGACCTCTACGGAGGCCCTCTTGGTAAGAGTCCGCAATACCATTAGTTTAGGTTCATGATATTTGTACGATTGCTAATTTGCATAATTGAATGTAATGGGTTATTGTCGTGGGTGGTAAAATCTTATAATGGTATGTTTGAGAAGGATGTGTGATGGATGATGGATAAATGTTAGGAACTGGAGTCCTGTGTTCGAGTTCCAGTGATGAAGTTGCTAGCTCTGGGAATACTTGTTGATTTTGGGTATATATAAAAAAAATTATTTGGTAGTTCGGTTGGTGAAAGTTTTCCTTTAGGGAGATATCCTGCGGTGGCATGCTGAGCTGTCGTTGTATGTCAGCTGCTGTGTTCACTAGTCTGATTTTGAGATTTTTGAGAGGTTGCAATGCTTCGTTTGCGATGGCATTGAAATAGGCTGGTTCGTTAGTTATTAATAACTTGCAGTTTCTTGCTGTTAGGCGGCTAGGTTTTTCTATTGTGGTCGCATTTCTGAAGGGTTGTAGGTTCGTGAGATTTCATGTAGACTCCCGTTAGCTTGGGTGTGTTCACTTCACAATCAGCTGTTGTAGGCGTTCATGCATATTTTGATATTTTGATTCTGGAGTTTTCACTTGAGGGTGTTTCAGTGCATTAGTTGGTTAGTTATTTATAACTTGCAGCCTTGATCTGTTAGACCGCTAGGGTCTCTGTTGTAGTCTCAACTCTGAAAAGTTCTGGGTTCGTTAAAATTTCGAGTAGCCCCGTCATCTTGGGTGTGTGTGGGTTCGGCTGTTGCCACCGGATGTTCTGATCGATTGTGAGCCTTAGTGACAGTTAGTGTCCTGGGTAGTTACTGGAGTAATCATGTTTGGTGGTAAAAATAATTTAAATTCTCTGAGTAATAGAGTGTTGGTAGCTTGGCAGTTTTTTTTTTGGTGCGAGGTTCCAATGTGGTTAGGTGAGAGCTGGATTTATGGACTTATTTTGAAGATTTTAATTGCTTCGTGTCTTTTGAGATGTAACATCTGTCACTGCTGTGATTCGTAATTCTGAATAATTTAGTGTTGATATTCTGGGAGGAATTTTATTGGCGTTAGCATTTGGTGAGATACAGACACGTGTTGTTAGTCGAGGAGGTTGTGAATTTTGAGATTTTAAGTAGCTTCGTGAAGTTAATGTTTTAAGAACGTTTTGATGACAGTGGTGAGTTGAAGCATCATGGGTTCGATTTGAGTGTAGTCATGAGTGTCACCCGGTATTTGGATGGTGAATATTAATGGTAGGTGACACACGTTGTTAGTTGGAGAAGTCTGTAGTCTGTGGTAACGCCACGTAGAGAAATTTTCGGGGTTGTGATTGTCTGTGTTGTGTGATTGGAAGGTGAACCACGTGCACTTGGGTGTGTGTGACGCTTAGTGGGTGCCCTACCTTGTGTCGAATGTGTATTTATGTTTTGGTAATGTGTTGTACTGTCATCTTCTGAGGCGGCCATGCCTTTGTAGGGGAAGATGTTAATTACCCTCTGTGGGGTCGTGTGTTGACCGGAGGGGGAGCTCAGGTACCGAGCTGATTTTGTCGTGATGGCCAGGGTTTGGTGGCGCAAGTGTGATGTTCCTCCCGGTGTCAAAAGGGAGAGGACCTGTCATGTGAAGGACAGGGCGGTGTTTGTTTGTGTAGTGTGTGAATGACAGTGCATACTGTTTTAATAATTCACGTCAGGTTATGAACTGCAGTCCTCGTGCTGTTTTCCTGGTTCGCTAGTTGTCCTATGGAATTTAGGGTTATTTATGTTTTGTGTTGTCGCCGGGAACAGTGCCCGTAGGCAGTTATGGAGTGGGAGACGTTGTGTTGTCACCGGGAACAGTGCCCGTTGGCAGATATGGAGTGGGAGAAATATCGGGGTGACAGCCCGATGGAATTAAGGGCATTCTTATTGTTAAAGAGTGAATGTGTGTGTGAATTATGTGGGTGACGTGGTTTTTCCTTATTTGGTTTGTCTTGCTGCTAGTGTGCTTGTGTGATAGGATGTTGTGGTCTCTGTTCCTCCTGTCCTTGGAGGCCACTGAGGGCAGCGTGGGTCAGGAACATGTAAAATTGAGCAAGACATGTAATTTGTGTTTGTGTGCATATCAAAACGAGCTCTGTGTGATGCCTTCGGTGCGGTAGGTAATTTGTAATGTATTTAACTTGAGCAATACCCCGGGCGGTATAATAAATTGTAGTTTTGATGGAATGCCTCGTGTGGCATAATTACGTAATTGTCATTGCGAGTATTGAAATAGTTACGTGCTGTCCTGATTTCATGAAGTCGCAGAGAAATGGTCCCTCGGTTTTGTTGAAGTAAATTCATTTTGAAAAATTGTTTAAAATTTTTGGTGGGCAAATTTGTAGGCTCCCTTGAGTTGCGTTTTGAGTAAATTTTGGTTTGCTGTACCTTCAAATTTTGTGGGTACTTGTAAGTTGTTTTGATTATTCTTGTGGTTAACATGCCGTAGTTCCTTTCAAAGCGTAATGTCAGTCCTTCGTGTGGTCAGTTACCCTGTCGTGTGATTTTCATGCTTCAGTGAATTTTTCATTATGTCCTGGAACCCCTATCTTACGAAGAACCTCGTTCTTGACCTCAAGCACCCGGTGTGTGACTTGTAGAACTCTTTAAATGAATTTCGGTGGCACACATATGCTTCGTGTGATATTTCTCATCTGTCCTCAGATGGCATAACCTTGCTCAAGGCTAGCGTGCTAGTCTGGAGCCACCCGTTCCCACTAAGGGAACCCAATTGAATTTATACTGGTGTAGTAATGGTGTGTTTCAGTTGGGAAATTTCATGTGGGACGTGTACTCTCAACCTGGGCCCAGGTTGACAGTACCATACCATACCAAGTTCGATGGCAACCTCCTTCCTGAGGGGTTATACTTCGAGATCTGCTGGCGGAGTTCGGAGGTGACCTTTCAACTGCCAGATGTCCAGCTACTCACCACCATTCCTGCTGTTCTCTCCCCATCGTCTTCTTTGGGAGGGCGAGGATGTAACGACTTTTAACATCGTTACATGAAGAATGAAATTATTTCGCAACAGTCTGGAGCTGGTGTATTTCGCAGGCGCCCCTGCTACCAGCTTATTGGTTTTGAACATACATTTGTTGGCTGAGAAGGAGCTGACGTTAATACCCTGGAAGATTGACATTTCTGGGCTGTTGTTGTGAAGTGGACTGCTGCGCATTATTTCTTAGAATCCCTTTAAGCCCCTTTAGTGGATTTAGTTTGGAACATTTCGTCGTTGCATTTCTGAGTAAACTCTTAACGATTTAGGTCATGGCACCATTTGTGGTACCAACATTTCTCAAGGACTCTGTCGTTGTCATGGTGGTCTGCACCCCCATGTTATGTTGGCACGACCTGTATCTGAGGTCAGGAGAGGGGGTTGTCTTCTCTCCGACTGAACGCGTTACCAAGTGTGTAAGAGGGACTTCTCGACTGAGACTGGTGCAAGCTTGACGTGTTGAGAAACGACTCCCCGAGGAACTTGTCCCTCGGGACTTGTTCCTCGAGGCGGGTTCAGGATGCAGGAAGTATCAAAGTACAATTTGTTTTGGGGGTAACTGACGTTTTGTTTAACTCATACCGGACTGACTTTCAATACTGTGAATTTTACATGCCATGTGTCGAATGGCGTTTCTGGACTAATATTTCTAGAATTACGATTGTTAGTTAATAAGTATATTTTGCTAAGTTTTTGGATACCCAGATGCGTTTGGCTTGCATTAGATTCAGGGAGGGAAAAAGGGTTTTAACTTTGGTCAGAAAGGCTGGTGAAGACGTTAAATCAGAAGCAGGCTTTCGGACCGCCTTAGTCGTATTAAACGGCTCTTAAATTACTTATGTAACCTTGTTTTGGAAGTGGCACAGAGTCTAACTTCATGTTATTATTCCATTAGTTTTGGCGTCAGGGGAATCATTCCTGATAAATTCGTTTCTATCACAAATGTAGGTGTGTCAAACCTTGCCAAACGGGTAACTGTCTGGTTTGTTTAAATTAAGTCATTCATTTGTGTTTAATTAGATCATATTTGTCAGTTACTTAATTAAGCGGTGGAACCCCGTCTCTTGTAATTGTTTTATTTTACTGCTCAATACATGTTAGCTTATTTCGATTTGTCATATTATTTATTGCATGAAGTCACTAGGAAGATTATTCCCCTTTTCATTCTTCATCTTTGGCAGGGTCAATTTAATACGGCCTGCTGAGGTACGCATTCAGCGTTCCACCCAACAAGCTGGTCTTGACATTGGTTTCGTCCCGCCTGTTCTCTCTTTCTAAATCAAATCGGGGATGTTCTTGAATACCAAGCAAATCGGAACATTCACTCCTAGGTTTTTTGCTGTGAACTCAGCTGGCCTAGCGAGTAATTAAATTAGGCCTTTCATGTGTTTTTTATTATTAATTCTGGGTGTGGTAATGTCATGTGATCATTTTTTGATATGCTAATATTATTATTATTATTATCATTTTGGCCTATAAACAGGGTAAGGAGGGATGGGGCTAACTGTTACAATATCCAACGTGGAGCTCATATTTCAATTGCGATTTTTCAGCAGTTGGTAGCACTAACATCATTTTCAAATATGGCCGTGAGATATTCAGGTATAGATGTTTACTCCTACCAAATTTTGTTTCGATTGCTGCAGCCGTTTAGGAGTTGATAGGGGGGGGGCACACACACAGCCAGACAGACAGACAGACAGAAGGATAGACAGACAGACAGACAGACAGAAGGACAGACAGACAGACATTTGCCCGATCTCATAAGTCTACTTTTTCCTCATTTTTGAAAAATGTGAAAAGTAGACTAAAAATGACAGTAAAATGATGCCATTAAAATAAGAGATCTATCTAATAAACTGCCTACGTCAATACTCCAATAATTTTGATCAAAAACTGTAGTGACAAAAGATGTCGCTGTCAGAAGAAGAAGCGCAAAGGATGTAGGTCAAATTTTGTAATACAGTCCTCCAACTTAAAACTTCAGTCGATTCCCAACTTAATGGCCCACTCTGTTGTTTTAGTTGCTTAATGGGTAACGCAATGTGCAGGCTATTTACCAAACACAGCAATCAAGCATATTACACAGTGTCGTCTTCAGGTGGAATACTGTTATGAGAAACGTAATAGTTTACGGTATTACCTACTCCTAAACTTCGATGACTCAGTTGATACTTATTAAGACTTCAGCCACCTCCTAGGAAAAGAAAAATCCACAGGCTGCTTCCAGTCTCCGACCGGGTCAGGAATGGAATGAATGGAGCCCCCATCTAGCGGCGAGGATATGAACTGTGCCGGCTGCCGAGGCCTGACGCACTCCTCGGGGGCAATGATTAAATGAATGACAGATGAAATGAAACGATAGTGGAGAGTGTTGCTGGAATGCAATTTTGACTGGGAAAACCGGAGTCCCCGGAGAAAAACCTGTCTGCCTCCGTTTTGTCCAGCACAGATCTCACATGGAATGAGCGGGATTTGAACCACGGTCCCAGCGGCGAGAGGCCGGCGTGCTGCCGCCTAAGCCACGGAGGTTTCTAGCCACCTTCTACCTAGTCCCAATTACATGTACTAGTACACTCACCAGACGTCCACATAGTTAAGGCGCTCTTGGTTGTCACTGTGGTTTTCAAAGGTTCTCGAAAACACACACTACCGTATTTTAAGCTAGGTATTGATCCTATTGAATTAAAATGTGTTACGAGGGAACGTGTATTTTAAAGCTCCCAAAGCTAAGAGGATTACAGGCTCGCCCAAGGAATTCATGTAGCAGGCGGAAAATGGTACACAAGAGCAGTAGCGACAGGAAAAGTCAAGCTTTCATTTTGCTCTTATATTTCTACAAAAATATGTTAGGAACGCTGTTTTGTTATTGTAGTTATTCTTGTTGTTTTGCTCAGGGATTTAGAACATTTTGCCCGTCACTGCCGGCGGCTTCGGTGGCGTAGTCGGTTGCATGCTGAGCTTCTATGCCGAAGATCGCGGGTTCAAACCCGGCCGAAGACGTCAGATTTCTTAAGAGCGTTAAAATCCCTCAGTATGCCTTCCTTCGGAGGGGAAGTAAAGCCGGCGGTCCCATGTCAAAGATTTATGGCATGTTACAGAACCTTCCACTAATTACACCTGTGTGAAGCTAAATTGGATAGGTTAAGAATGTAAACAACGCTCTTAGGTGTCTACGTTCGTTACCAAGAGCCGACTGCGGTAGCCTCTAGTAGCTAAGTTCTGAACTAGGCCTAGTAGTCGTTGACGGTGGCGTTTTGCGGCAAAAGTAGGAACTATTTGAAAAATTCGAAGTTGCAGTCTGTACTTAAATTAAAAAGCAGATACACACACTAATACAACCATCACAATTAACACCGGTTATCAGACAGATTCTACACACTCCCAAAGTACACGGGGCTACATGACCGCGTTGTCGCAGCCCCTAAACTGAGGAACCATCAAACCAACCCGTCACTGCCATTTACTTGGGTGAGTGTTCTACCACGCATTGTTCCAGTTAGATCTTTGACATGAGAAATAATGGCTCATGACTTGTGGCGTTGGTCTCCTAACGTAACGTCACAGGCTCATCATGATTCGAACTTATCCTATCTCTACTCTAAAGGCGGCTCCATTCTGTACCAGGATTTGAACCTTTGATCTGCTGATTCCCAGCCTCTCCTAGCAGTCAATATGAGTGATTTATCATGCACGGTTGCGCTGCTGAGCTACGTAATGGAAAATACAGAGGTACCATTTCTTGATGGATGCAATATTTTATAACTTCAAATGATCTTGTCGACTCCATCGTTATGCTTTGGTCTACCGTTATGCGTTACGGTTACGGCGTGTATGACGTCATCATGTTGTTCCGTGCATATGCACCGAGTCTGAGTTTACTCCTGGGGTCTGGCGTTATGCGATACAGAGATGGCGAGTGCGTGACGTCATGCAGCGGAGTGCACCTCCCGCTCTCCGTTCCCCTAGAGGGGAAGCCTAAGTTAAAGGGTAATGGAGTCTGTTGAGTCTGAGTTTACTCCTGAGGTCTGGCGTTATGCGATACGGAGACCGCGAGTGCGTGACGTCATGCAGCAGAGTGCACCTTCCGCTCTCCGTTCCCCGCGCGGGAAGCTTAAGTTAATGGGTAATGGAGTATGTTGAAAGAGTCCTGAGCCTTTCTAGCATGTGTAGCATTTGTAGTATGCGTCATTTGAAATGATATAAAGTCTAGTCTCTCAGACTGACTGTATCTTTTTTTTTGCATTTATCTGTTGGCACAGGCTAGAGCAGAATGTGACATTTCACCGATGTCTCAGTCCCACTCGTGGCTGTGATTAGGCCTATATGGAAGCTACTGAGGTATGGATGGTGCTGAGTAATGACATTTGGGACACAGAGCCGTGGATGTTGTGAAAGTTCTACTCTTAGGATTAGTACTGCTGTACTGACTTAGTAAGGAAAAAAATGACAAACTACCTTACTCGTAGCCTTGCTTAGTATGACTCATTATGGTGCTGCTTGGGTTTTGGGGGTTTCTATCTATGGTGGTATTTATTGAGGATCCAACCAGCCTCCGGGATGACTACCTAAGAGAGAGGAGAGATATACCTAGGTAGATAAATATAAGGACGAGTGGGTAAGCAGCAAGAATAGGAGAGGGGGAAAGCAGTTTACTGCATTAATTAATTGAGATATATCTTCGCAGATTATATCACCTGACTTTCTGTTACTCAGGTTTATAATCATAGTGAAAATGGATGTTTTCAAACAGTACTTCCTGTTAACCAATAATAGGCTACTCTTAACTTGAACCCCCCAGGGGCTCACGAATAGTTGGACGTGGGTTGGTGACCACGGGACCCCAGCTGAGTCCATCATTTCTTCCACTTACTTGTGCCTGGCTCCTCTCGTTTATCATTTCTTTCGGCCTCCTTTGGTCAACTCTTGATCTCTTCCGACCTCGGCGGTATTAGGGTATCCGAGGCATAGGGAGTCTTTCACTTTCTCTTCGAGGAGTCGAGTCTCTTGTCTTTAATTTCCTGATATATCCTGCCTTCTGCTGAAGGCCCTCAAGGAGGCAGACTGTATGTAGCCCCACCACTTCTGGTGCACTCTGGATAGTGCTACGACCTCAAGAGCTCACGGGTGGTGAATTTAGGAGTTGGTGAACCTCAGGGATTCCTGAGCTGGGTCTGGTTTTTTCCCTTTTCCCATTGCCTCTGGGGTGGACCCTCTCCTCCTTCTCTTTCCTATCTGCCTTTCGTGGCTCTCCTTCTTTCCAAATCCCTCAATACTCTACTTAGAAGGTTGAGGGCATTTCTTATCCTCCTGTCCAATTTATTTTTCTAGTATGTACGTTAGTTGGTAGGTCAGTAGTTAGTTTTAATTGTAGGTATCATGCCATTATTCATCATCATCATCATCATCATCATTAGGGGCGATAACCTAAATGTTAGGCCCCTTAAAACAACACTCATCATCATCATCTTAACTTGAAATTATTACCAGAACATTCTGTCACCACAATGCTGCTAAATAACTTCAAGGAACATTGCTAACTGAGTTCTGGTGTCTAATTAGACTTCCATCTCTTCACTCGAGATTATTTTGCTCTTGAATAGCGAACGGTACAGCCCTAGGGTAACTTAATATAGTGAAGAATGATATCTCGTTATCGCTCCGTCAGTGAAAGGTGTCTTGAGTTGATCAGGTTAGACATCGTACCCATTATCACTGTAGAAGTTTGAAGCACCCCTCCGGCAGTCCCAACATCTTAAGGAGCGGGAAACTTTTGGCTAGATGTTTGAGTAGAGTGCTGATGTGGATGTTTATTACACAGTACAACCGACCACGGTGGCCGAGAACACTAACGCGCTAATTCGTTCCTGCTGGCATCGGGAGAGCATGGGTTCGTATCCCACCTCAGTCTTCTTAAAAATGGTTTCCGTGGTTTCCTATTTTCACCACCAGGCAAATGCCGGGATGGTTCACGTATGATTTCCTTCCAAAAATAAAATAACTGGTCATTGTCTGAATTAGTAAAATAATGTATTTATTTGTGCATCGTATGATGGTAGAAGGAATAGATAAAACAATTATTACTAATATATATATACACTATGATTAGGGGTGGTGATTTTTAGCATTTTGAAATCATAAATTTGAGCATTTAGCTTTTTGTAGCATTTACACATCTGCAATTTAGCATTTTGTAGCACTTTGGAGAAATACATGTAATTTAGTTTAATTCTGATAAACGAGTAATCTCTTTTGAAAGGACATTAATGCGAAATTAAAATCACATTTGTAAAAGGCTAATATTGAGATAAAAGTGCATGAAGTAAATCGTACATTTATTGTAAATTAATATAGGTTAAAGTAAACAGAGAAAAAAACTTCATTATTGATACAGCCTAAAGCATAAAACAGAAAAGGAGACAAATTTATACCGGTGCAAAACAACAACAACTAGGGTAAAGTTAAGTAACTCCATGATACTAAGCTTTTTTTTGGTTAATATTTCTGAAATTTTAGATTTCAGTTATTTCGACTCATTTCATGTTAAAGAGGAATAAATACCCTACTGAACATTTCTGGCATATATCTTACAAATATTCGTAAGTTATTTCAAGGTATTAACTAACAAAATCCGGTAGTAAAAGTAGGTAACGCCGTGATATTCAAGATACTCCGTGATAGTGTTCGAGTTACTTCGTGATAGCATGGGTTCACCAATCAGTGTACTTTTTAATCGTGAAAACTAATGTGTAATAAAAGTGTTCAAATCGTATGTAGACTGTAAGTTTCTATTACCCCATATTGCCCACATTGAATATTTCACTACACAGTTTTTTTATAAAAAAAAACAACATTCTATTAAAAATATTCCATTAAATATACTTTAAGTCGTCTTAGTCACTATCAGATTCCTCTCACCTATCACACATAAAATAGATATTATAGGTACCTGACATTCCAAAACTGATAATCAATCCATTCGGCTCCCTTTTTCCTCTTGGTGTTATCCGCCCGGAGCGCCACCTCACGCAGTACAACCATCATTGTCATTGTTCTGGGGTCTGGAATTAGGCCAAGACAGATCTATTGAGTCTATCTTGACACACTGTCTTCACTTCAAATTCAGGTGACACGACGAATGGCTACCCAATTTTTGCAAGGGTTGTACTTCCTGGATCGGCTAATATTTTATGCAATAATCCTTTGGTGTACTCCACGGATTATTAAAACGTCTACTGGCCTTGTGTACTGACCATCCTTCTTCCTTCATCGACAGCAATGCTTCTTTAAGTGCATCATCTGTGTAGGAGCGAGGCTCTTTATTCCGTTTTGGCGCCATTTCAGCGTCTAACCTAAGAAAAACGTACTTATTGCTAAGCTCACACACCTTGCATGCGAAACACTACATGCATGTAAGTTTTGTATGCGAATGGTCTGCGTCTTACCTCTGACTGGTGTTAAAATGACACTTATACAAAGAAACAGCTATTTATAAGAAATTAAATCTTCACCACAGATTTCACTGGATGTGGATCACTTGTTGAAATGTCAACTCTCTGTTAATATATATTTTTAAACCTCATTGAGTTGGTCAAAGATAGAACGCAAGGACTTCCTGGATTCCTGGTTTCTACTGCCATCTGTTGGTAAAAACTTAGAACTTCCAGAATTGAACCTACGTAGTGATAGAGGAAATACGCTTTATCACGGTGTTACTTGATATCACGGAGTAACTTGACTTTACCCTACATATCGAAGGAGATTCCGATCGAGGTGTACATATTAAGATGTTTCGTGTAATACCGCATTCGAACACTATGTAACGTTCATCGAATCAAACCTGAAAATGCATCTCATAAAAAAAAGTCAACCCCTGGCACTATCCAGCCCATGACGGGCTAAGGCCGACCAAGCGACCGCTGCCCAGCCATTTGGTTGAAATATTGCTATAACTCTCTTAATATGTGAAATATCGAATCCGTTCAACGTTCATACTATGTGTCAGATAAAGCCCAAAAATTTCTGTTTGAAGAGTTTTTTTTATAGCACCAACCATTGACCAAAGGGGTGGGAAAATGTGGGTTTTTCGGGAAACATTAATCATATCTCTCTTAATAGGCAAAATATCAAAACCGTACAAAATGGACAATATTCCCCAAATAATTACCTAAAACTTTTGTCTGAAAGAATTTTTGATATGACCCACCATTATGCCAAGGGATGAGAAAAATGATTTCGGAATTATAAGAAAATGCCAAGAGCTATCAGTGGTTGCCATGGCAACACTACTTAATTGATGAGGGATGAGCCATCAGACGTTGCCAAGATAACGCACTTGCACGAGATCAGATTCAGATTTCCATCTGACTAAGTGTGAAGCGGCTTCGGAGACGTAACTGGTAGCATGCTGAATGTCTATGCCCAAGGTCGCGAGTTCAAAGCCGGCCGAAGTCGTCGGATTTTCTAAGAGCGCTAAAAATCCCTCAGTATGCTTTCCTTTGGAGGGGAAGTTCCAACATTCGTTGCGAGTTGCTGGTTGCGGTGGTATCTAGTAGCCAAGTTCACAGCTAGGTGTCGTTGACGGTAGTACCTGGTAGTAACATTAGGAACTACTGCTTGAAATTGACCGTCTGCAGTCCTTACCTGAATTACTGACTAATACAGCCATCCCTAAGTACACGGGGTTACATGACCGCGTTGTCGCAGCCCCTAAACTGAGGAACCAACCAAAATCTCTGCGGGAGATATAACTTTGCGTGAAGAAGTAACAGACCGTTACATAGTTACACATCAGTGTCGAAACCTTGCATAAGGACAGTCTGACCACAAGTATAAAAATGGACCCCAAATGGCAAGAAGGTTACCGTTCCCATAAGACAATAAAATGTTTAAAATAAGCATAAAATGACGAAAAACAAAGTTAATTAAGCTCCAATTATAAAATACCATCTCGCAATAAATGAGGTCTGATCCTTCTACGAAAACCTGCATATTCTGCCTATTTTCGCCTATCCCCAAGTTTGCCCGGTGAAATCTACCTCCGCCTTCCGGCGTGCCGAGATGACTTTTTAAATCCATGTAAGGGAACGTTTGAGAATAATTTGTGTGGTAAATGAAATTCCGATAATGAACATATCGAATTAAGGCCAGGATGGATAATGAACAACAGTCAATATTACTTACCATGTAGTTGGTGAATCGAATTCAAGGCATCCAAGATTCAAACTAAGCAAGACTTTAATGAAAGTCACCGTATCAATTTGTAAGTAACGAGTATATCAGCCGAACCATATAATCCTGTGAAGTGGAGTAGAAATTGTATATTGTTCTAATTAATGAGATAATGTAAGAATTTAATATAATCCAATGAAAGAAGGTTTGGACCAAAGTGGTACCAATGGAGTACAACGTGTTAGGTAGATTTCATTAGAAAGCTAACTAT
Organism: Meconema thalassinum; assembly: GCA_946902985.2. Lineage (NCBI taxonomy): Eukaryota > Metazoa > Arthropoda > Insecta > Orthoptera > Tettigoniidae > Meconema > Meconema thalassinum. The sequence continues at coordinate 2,011,888,801 of OX336388.2, read as the reverse complement.
TGCAATGGGTACCATGTTTCGACTTCCGGAAAAATTCAACATATCTTCGCGTTTCACATCCCCCATACCCCAAAACCATCGTCAGTTCAAAAGTTTATATATAATTTATGTATATATGTATATATACATATATATACAGTATATGTATATATACTGTATATATATATGTGCTTCATATATGCTTCATATATGCTCTCCAGACCTTACACCACTGGATTTCTTCTTATGGGACACAGTAAAAGATGAGGTGTACAAACGTAAACCACGTAACCTAGACATTCTTTGGAATGAGATTCAAGCCGTGTGTAGAGAAATCTCATTGGACGTTTTGATACGATGTACAGAATCAGTGGTGACTCGTACTCAGAATTGTATTGATGCTGCAGGTCGCCAATTTGAACAATATTAACATTTGTTATTTATGTTTCATTTACATTGGACTTTCAGCTTTCTAATTTCCTGAAATTTAACTTTGTAGAACGGTAAATAAATTTTCTATGGAAGTTCAAAGTGTGTATACATTTTTTTGAAGCACCCTGTATATATATATATACATATATCAGTTTCTTGTGGACACGATAACTGCCGTAATTTTGTACCAATAAGTTTGAATTTTTTACATAAGATGCATCCCTATAAAATCTCGGTCGAGTTCGTTAATGGGAAAAATCGGTCGAAGGGGGTGAAAAAGGGGGACTTTTTTTTCGAAAAAGTGAAATATCACTATAACTCTCTTAATATGTGAAATATCAAATCCATTCAATGTTCATATTATGTGCCGGTTACGTGCCAAAAAGGTATGTTTAAAACGTTTTTTGATAGCACCAACCATTGCCCAAAGGGGTGGGAAAAAGTGGGGTTTTTCGGGAAACATTCATCATATCTCTCTTAATAGGTACAATATCAAAACAGTACAAAATGGACAATTTTCCCCCAATAATTACCTAAAACTTTTGTCTGGAAGAATTTTTTATATGACCCACCATTATGCCAAGGGATGAGGAAAATTATTTCGGAATTATAAGAAAATGCCAAGAGCCATCAGAGGTTACCATGACAACGCTTCTAAATTGATGAGGGATGAGCTATCAGTGGTCGCCATGACAACGCCATTGCACAAGATCACATTTAGTTTTCCAACTGACTCTGTGGGAAGCGGCTTCGGTGACGTAACTGGTAGCAAGCTGAACTTTTATACCCAAGTTCGCGGGTTCAAAGCTGGCCGAAGTCATCGGATTTTCTAAGAGCGCTAAAAATCCCTCAGTATGGTTTCCTTGGGTGGGGAAGTCCAACATTATTCGCAAGTTGCTGGTTTGCGGTGGTATTTAGTTGCCAAGTTCACAGCTAGGTGTCGTTGACGGTACTATTTGTAACAAAAATTACAAACTACTACCTGAAATTGACCGTCTGCAGTCCTTACCTGAATTACAGACTAATACAGTGATCACAATTAACACCTTTTATCAGACAGATTCTACAGTCTCCCAAAGTACACGGGGTTACATGACCGCGTTTTCGCAGCCTCTAAACTGAGGAACTAACCAACATATCTGCGGGAGATAAAATTTTGCGTGAAGAAGTAACAGACTGTTAGATAGTTACACAACAAGTCAACCCCTGGCACTATACAGCCCATGAAAGGCCTGGGCCAACCAAGCGACCGCTACAGATATTGGGGTGACGCGTAATCAACGCATCGGGTCCCCTCGGCCGTTAATCTTGGTTTTCGTGATCGGGGCACTGCCTCACGTCAGACAGCTACTCAATTGTCCTCACGAGGCTGAGTGCACCCCGTTCCAACCCTCACGTCAGTTTTGAAATCCCTGATGGAGCCGGGAATACAACCCGGGGCCTCCGGGTGAGAGGCAGTCACGCTACCCGAACACTACGGGGCCGGCAGATAGCTACACATCAGTTCCGAACCTTGTATAAGGACAGTGTGACCACAAGTATAACAAGATGTTCAGTAAAGAACATATAGCCTACTTTCTCCTAAATGCATGGGTATTGTTATAACTCTTTGTCCTTTTCAAGGAGTATGATTGAATGTTGGTTGTAGTAGCTTGTTGAAATACAACGTGCTATAGGGATATTAAACATGAATAAGAGGTGCCCGTTGCTAGTGCTACCTCTGTACCAAATTTCGTTCAATTCGGTTTCACCGTGTTTGAATTGATAGGGGGAATCGATTTGCACACATACTTGGCCACCATCTGCAAACTATTGGGCTGATGTTCTTGCAGTTTGGTCTAAATATGTTTCCCACATAAAAATATGGTGTTGCAAAATTTGGTAGAGACTAGATTATTAGGTTGGTCGTAATTATAGTTTAGCTTTTAACATTTGGGTGGCCGCGATTACGTTTCCGCCAAGATAGCGGTGATATAAAACATGACACTGAGGTGCCCTTTGCTAGTGCTACCTCTGTACCAAATTTCGTTCCATTCGGTTTCACCGTGTTCGAATTGATAAGGGGAATCGATTTCCACACAAAGATGGCCGCCATACGCAAAATGTTAGGCTGATGACCTATTAGTTTGGTCAAAGGATGATACCTCCATAAAGGTATGTTGTTGCTAAATTTGCTAGAGATCGGATGATTAGGCAAATCGTAATTTGATTTAAGCTTTGAACATTTGTGTGGCCGCCATTACGTTTCCGTCAAGATGGCGGCGATATAAAACATGACACTGAGGTGCCCTGTGCTAGTGCTACCTCTGTACCAAATTTCGTTCCATTCGGTTCCACCGTGTTCGAATTAATAGGGGGAATCAATTTTGACATAAAGATGGCCGCCATCCGCAAACTATTAGGCTAATGGCCTACTAGATTGGTCAAAGGATGCTCCCTCCATAAAGGTATGTTGTTGCAAAGTTTGGTAGAGATCGGATGGTTATGTTAGTCGTAATTTGATTTAAGCTTTAAACATTTGTGTGGCCGCCATTACGTTTCTGTAAATAAGGCGGCGATATAAATCATGACACTGAGATGTCCTTTGCTAGTGCTAACTCTGTACCAAATTTCGTTCCATTCGGTTTCACCGTGTTTGAATTAATAGGGGGAATCGATTTTGACACAAAGATGGCCGCCATCCGCAAACTATTAGCCGAATGACCTATTAGATTGGTCAAAGGATGCTCCCTCCATAAAGGTATGTAGTTGCAAAATTTGGTAGAGATCGGATGATTAGGTTAATCGTAATTTGATTTAAGCTTTGAACATTCGTGTGGCCGCCATTACGTTTCAGTCAAGATGGCGGCGATATAAAACATGACACTGAGGTTCCCTTTGCTAGTGCTACCTCTGTACCAAATTTCGTTCCATTCGGTTCCACCGTGTTCGAATTAATAGGGGGAATCAATTTTGACATAAAGATGGCCGCCACCCGGAAACTATTATTCTAATAACCTATTAGATTGGTCAAAGGATGCTCCCTCCATAAAGGAATGTTGTTGCAAAGGTTGGTAGAGATCGGATGGTTATGTTAGTCGTAATTTAACTTAAGCTTTGAACATTTGTGTGGCCGCCATTACGTTTCTGTCAATATGGCGGCGATATAAAACATGACACTGAGATGCTCTTTGCTAGTGCTACCTCTGTACCAAATTTCGTTCCATTCGGTTTCACCGTGTTTGAATTAATAGGGGGAATTGATTTTGACACAAAGATGGCCGCCATCCGCAAACTATTAGGCTAATGACCTAATTCTTTGGTCAAAAGATGCTTCCTCTATAAAGGTATGTTGTTGAAGAATTTGGTAGAGATCGGATGATTAGGTTAATCGTAATTTGTTTTAAGCTTTGAACATTTGTGTGGCCGCCATTACGTTTCCGTCAAGATGGCGGCGATATAAAACATGACACTGAGGTGCCTTTTGTTAGTACTACCTCTGTACCAAATTTCGTTCCATTCGGTTGCACCGTGTTCGAATTAATAGGGGGAATCGATTTTCACACAAAGATGGCAGCCATCCGCAAACTATTGCGCTGATGACCTATTAGTTTGGTCAAAGGATGCTCCCCCCATAAAGGTATGTTGTTGCAAAATTTGGTAGAGATCGGATGATTAGGTTAGTCGTAATTTGATTTAAGCTTTGAACATTTGTGTGGCCGCCATTACGTTTCCGTCAAGATGGCGGCGATATAAAACATGACACTGAGGTGTCCTTTGCTAGTGCTACCTTTGTACTAAGTTTCGTTCAATTCGCATTCACCGTGTTCGAATTGATAGGGGGGGACAGACATTCAGGGTACACACACTCACACACACACAGACACACACACACAGACTCACACACACACATACACACACACACACAGACTCACACACACACATACACACACACAGACAGACACACTTTTTTCGCCCTGTGTTGATCTCATAAGTCTACTTTCATTTTTTGCAAAAATCGAAAGTAGGCTAAAAATGGACCCCAAATAACAAGAAGGTTACCTACCGTCCCCATAATACAATAAAATGTTAAAAATATGCATAGAAAGACCAAAAAAAGTTAAGTAAGCACCAATTACATTGTAAAACACTTTCTCGCAATAAATGAGGTATGATCCTTCTACGAAAACCTGCATATTTTGCCTATTATAGCCAATCGCCTAGTTTGCCCGGGGAAATCTACCTCCGCCTTCCGGCGTGCCGAGAGGATTTTAATTTCTTAGTGATTGGTAATTAATAATTGCATTGTGAATGAATCGAGAAAGACATTAATGACAAAGGGAATGTAAATAGTGTAAATGATTTAGAAAGTAAGCGATTCGGTATTAATTGATTAGTTTGAAGGAGATCAAATGGAACAACTTTGTGAATCTTATTGTTGTTGATTGTTGAATGTATTTTTTGGTTCAATGAACAATCTCAGACATGAACTCTATACTAAGAGAAGAGTGGCAACACCAGTGTATATTAAACTTAGTTCAAAGAAGGGACATTTGGACGGATCTCAGTCAGTTTATTTATAACGAATGGTAGGGCACCAGGAGATTTTGCCCGTATTAAAAATAATTTTCCAGTTTTATTTTTCTTTGCACAGCAAGAATTAAGTTAGATAATCTCCGAGTGTAGGAATAGGAGAGTCATTATTTCTATTCATTTGTAATCAGTGCATACCAAAATAAATGCAGAATTATATCTTAGTTTTGTGCTATCTTTTATAATCTTTGCAACGTCACTTGAATGATCGGGAATAACTTTCGGATTTTTTCATATGAAACCCAGTTTCTAATTCACGCCCTGAGGTCACTCAGACCTCGTCCTCCTCGATTTTTAACTCTTCCTTTGAACCTAAAATTTTGTGATCATTCATGTATTTTATCACATGTTGTACCGAAGTCTAATTTCTGATTGCGGTGATGATCCGGGCCACTCAATCCTAGGTTGGAGAATCGGGTACAACCACTAATTCAAGAGATCATTAAAGCGGGAAATCTTTCTGAAGCCGTAGAGAAAGTTCAAGGCACAATACTGGCATCACCCTAAACGATACCAAGACACCAAATAATCGCCAAACCTTGGTTTGACGAAGAATGTTTCCGGCTACTCCGAGAGACTCTACAATTGCTACACCTGTCAAGAAAAGGCAACTACGCCGATACATTGCAATAATACGCAACGAAAAGGAAATACTATAAAAACCTCCTGAATGGAAAGAAAAGAGAATTTGATGTAAAACAAGAACTCAAGCTGATTGCGGAGGCAGAGGGAACACCAACAGTCATCTCTGATCAACCCGAGCCAATGAGAACTACGTTTCCGAGACCTCTTCGGTGGTGAGACAATCACAGATGCATTATGGTCACAAACATTCACGAAAGAGGAGGTAGAGGGACTCATACAGAGCTCAAAATCTGGAAAAGTCGCTGGACCAGTCAACATCTTCAACGAGCACATCAAGGTCACAAGTGCCGACATATCAGTGGTGCTGACTCTACTATTAAACGAATGTTTACAAAGGAATTCCATACCTGCGCCAATCTAGCATATTCACATTGTACGAGGAAAAAGAGAACTATGAAGACCCCAACTCATACAGAGGAATAGCTCTGGAACGTAACATCTTCAAAATATTTGCCAAACACATGATAAGCAGAAGCCTCCGTGGCTTAGGTGGCAGCACGCCGGCCTCTCACCGCTGGGTCCATGGATCAAATCCCGGTCACTCCATGTGAGATCTGTGCTGGACAAAACGGAGACAGACAGATTTTTCTCCGGGTATTCCGGTTTTCCCTGTCAACATTTCATTCCAGCAACACTCTCCACTATCATTTCATTTCATCTGCCATTAATTTAATCATTGCCCCAGAGGAGTGTGTCAGGCCTCGGCAGCCGGCACAGTTCATATCCTTGCCGCTAGATGGGGGCTTCATTCATTCCATTCCTGACCCGGTCGGAGACTGGAATCAGGCTGTGGATTTTCATTTTCACCTGATAAGCCGGATCAGCCCAAAAATCGCAGCAGCAATACCACCAAACCAGTTTGATTTTGTAACCGGCAGATCAACGCTACAGGCAGTTCCAGCAGTCATACAAGAAATCGATAATGCTCTGGCACAACCCTCTATCCCAGTCCACGCCATCTTCATAGACTACGCCAAAACCTTCGACAGCGTTGACAGAGGTATGCTACTGTAATACGGAAACTAGAAAGGATACTCGGACCAGAGGAACACATACTGGGAATGCTGAAAGATATCCTCCAGCACAACTATGTAAGAGTGAACGACGGCATTTCATTAAAAGCATTTATCAAACAAACAAAAGGAGTTATCCAGGGAGATCCTAAGAGCCCTCTGTTGTTGAACCTCATGACGGCAGATATTGTCAACAAAGTCACGAACGAGAATACCATGCTCCTGATGTTTGCAGACGATATGGTACTCCTATCGTGATCCCCAATGGACCTTCAGGCAGCATTAGATAATCTCACCCAATGGGCAGACAGGAACTCACTGAAGATAAATGGTACGATAACCAAAGTAATACAATTTAGAAGAGGAGGGCGAACAGCCAAAACAGACCAACTCACGTACGGAAACACAGTATTAGAGATGGTATCTTCATTCATATATCTGGGAATAAAACTACAGACCACTGGAGCAACATTCACCATTCATATTGAACCCATGTGGATTGGTTCAAGTGTCGAATCCATACCTTTATATGTAAGAAAAGGAAAAAATAATGCAGTCTTTAGAATGAATTTGTAAAGAATTTTAAAGGGTTAATAAGAAGTTGGGCTGTTACAAGGTGACGCAAGCGCGAGTGACCGCTAGTCACGTGGGCATGAGATCATGGCTGACGCGGCAATAAGAGGCTAGCGCATGATTATTAATAGAGCTGGTAGTTTTCCACTGTGAGTGACGGAGAAGGAGTTTCGGAAAAAGGTCAAACTCAGCGATAAAATGCCAACGTCGCAATGACGCAAGAAGAGAAATAATTAAAATTAAGCCATTTGCAATCATTTAATTAATGAAATGAACCCGTCACTGTTGATCATCCTAGGAAAGAGATTTTTGTGTGTGGAAAAAGTTTATAATAATTGCACAGGAAAGAAGTGAAAATGCGGCATGACGTCGATAGTTATTCCCCGAGCCAAAAGCTAGCAGAGAGGGAAAATAAATCCACAATACCCATGCATCTGAGGAGCCCATTTATTTAATACCTTGGAATTGTGTGATCGATTTTCGTGATTAGAGGAACTCTTTTTACGTTTAAAACGAGAGCTTTTAGGAGACATATTTTTCAAAATTATACGACAATTATTTTAGAAGTTAGTGTTGGAGAAGAAACAAATCTGATCTTTTTGTGGCAGATATGAATATAAACCCTGGACGGGTCAGGAGGAGTATGCAGTATTCACCAGACAGCGATAGGTCGTGTTACTCTGTATCGCAGACGAGCACCCCATAGGGGAGTCGCCATTTAGTATCGTCAATAGTATCGCCGTGCGAAGACACATCATAATCCTTGTTATAGGAAATATATCATCAATCTTTGGACTTCATAAATTTCACCAGTACAGTCAAAGTTTTAGACTGTGGACTTAAGAAATTACCGGCGATCGATACTCGAATTTAAATACTTTCAGTTAAAGAACCGCTGCATCATAGGATTTCGAAGTACCCAATTTGTCTAATAGTTACATTTATAAACACTATTACAGCCACTGCAAGAACACAGCTCATCGTACAAATTCAGCTCACACGAAAATCACGCGAATGGTGTCTAATATGTTGTAAGCAACTAAAATGAACTAATGAACCCATGTACCATTGGTTCAAGGGGTCGAATCCATGTATTTTGGTAAAAGGAAGGAAGGAAATATACAGTCTTCAGAGGAACATAGAAAGATTTTATACAAGAGGGCAAGCATAACGTTGTGAAATAAACTGAAGCCAGGTGGCCAGGAAATGAGATCATGCCTGACGCATTGATAAGGAGCCAGTCACGAATATAAATAGAACGAGTGGAACTTTCCAAGCGAGTGACGAAGAGCGTGTTTCGGAAATCGCCCTTACGTTGCAGGAAAATGGCAACCGCGCAGCTGTGCCAGAAGAAGAATAATTAGATTTAACCCATTTGCAAGAATAAAATTAACTAAAGAAATACAGCATTGTGAATCATTTCGGAATAGAGATTTTTGTGTGGAGAAAGATGTTATAATAAATGCCCAGGAAAGAAGTGCCGACGTGGCCATACGTCATTGGGAGTTTCCCGAGACCCGAAGAGGGGGGAATTAAAAATCAACTGCAACACCCACACAGCTGAAGACCAAATTTTATTTAATATCTCAGAACTGTACGATCGATTTTCATGTGCAAAGAAGTCAGTTTACGTTTGGAAAACAAGCTTTCCAGAGATATAATTTTTAATAATGTGCGACCATTACTTCAAAAGTTGGTTCTGGAAAAGACGTGGATTTTATATTTTTTTAGCCAAAGAGTATAAAAGTCCTGGCAGAGCCAAGCCAATTATTCAGTCTTGAACGACCGCTGAGGTGGGTCGTACTGTTTCACCAATCATCCAGTTCCGTGAGCGCCGAGGCGCTGCACGATGAAGCATCAGAGTACGATAAGTATCATCATAGTATCGCCTTTTCTGACTTAGGAAAATCCTAATACAGGATTTAGTTCCGCCAATATCAGTCTTATCGTGAAAAGTTCAGGATTACAGTCAAAGTAGGCTGTGAACTTAAAGAACAGGTGATAGGTCTTCAAAATACAGTTCATTTAAACGACCGAAAGTATCGTAACGTTTTGAAGTACCATAACAGCGAAATAAACATTCTATCAACGTTAAAGAACCCGATCAGGGTCGGACAAAATAAGGTCCGCATAGTATTTTGAAAAGATAGGAATTAGAGAACAGGAGAATTGAATTCAAGACGTTGTTTCAAGGAAACAAACGAACTATAAAAAGCACTAAGTTACGAGGAGTATTAGATGCTAGAAAATAACAGGTCACCGATAGAGTATCTGGGAGACCGTGAACAAGACAGACTTTCGCTAGACAAACTAATAGGGTCTAGAAAGAAGCAAGTTCGAGCTAATAATAATAATAGCCGATCATCAGGAAACCGGATTTGAAGAAGTACCATTCCAGGGAGGCGTAGAGTGTTCGAGACTTTCATATTCTGGTCAGATAGGAAGCCGACATCTACTAGTTTCACCCTAGGAGACGGGGAAGCAAAAATCACGTGTGCAAGGCCTAATCAAAGCCTCAGTGATTAGAATCAATGTAGTGTAAATATATAAAATTTGTGTTAGATAGTAATTTTTCAGTGATTTTATTGTGTGTAATAGAAGAATACACAGTTGTATTTTAAAATGCTACCAGTGTTTAAGGTATATAAATTATATGTGTGTCAAGATATGTCAGTGTATGAAATGAATTTGAGCAAGATGGTTTAATCACAAATAGTGGGCAAAATGAAACATCTTTGGAAAGCACGGTAGTGGACCGTCTGAACATGTAAGTAACCATTTTCATTATGTTATGTGTTGGGAGATATTTGTGTACAATCCACCTGAGTTTGAGAAATAGGGATGTTTTTGAATAACAAATAACAGGATAAGAGCGCGATCTGAAAAAATAAAAATTGAGAAATTATAAAATAATTATGTGAAATGAATAAATCCCTTAGAGGGAATGTATGAAATAAAATATCAGTGTATTTGATAAATGTTATGAAAGCAAGCGGAATATAATAATGACAAAAATTATATAAATGAAGATTCAGTTGAATTATATGAAAGTAGTAGCTGTTGAGCACCTGTAAAAGTATAAAGACATGGTGTGAATACATGTTCTTAAAGTATAGCGATTATTGTCACGGGAGAGGATTAATAGGAAAAAAATTGAGATGTAGATCAAATGTTGATTTTGAATTTATCAGTTCTTTGGAAGACGCTAGGCCTTAAAGTAATGTATAGCGCAGTGTAGCGCATTAAAGTAAATTGTCACGCTAGGAAGGCGTTGAATCTAAATATACCTGGTAAATTAATTGTGAGGGACAGCTGATTGCGGTAATTGAGCTATAATAAGTCCTCCATCGAGTGATGTAGATCACGAGGCCATGTGTTTTATTTTGTGTTAAAATAGGGAGCAAATTTATTGTATTATGAGCGCAGGTTAGACCGAGGTCGCCCTAAGCCGCAAATTGTTGTAAAGTCCTCCAGTATGGGATTGGTTCCCGAGGCAGTTGAGAGAGTCGAACCCAGACTCGTCTAGTTGTTGAAGCCCCTAAATATTGTTGTTGTATTGAATTATTCTTACCCATCAATGATGACACTTCATAATTAATAAATGCCAAGGTTACGAAAGTGGTCTATGAACCTAAATAATGTTGTAAAAATGAATGAAAGAAACGCCAGGTCTGTTCAGAGAACTGTGTTTGAGAAATAGCTGTTTTAAAGCATGAGTAAGCCGTCCCGTGTGGGCGATACTTAGGGTCTCCCTCCTCGACAATAAATCACGCCGAGTGTTACGGTCCGACCCCTCGCTATTGAAAGTGTGGTAGGTCAGGGGAACCGTCTGTTTCAAGTAATAATACACCATGAGTGTTTAGAGTTTGTTAATGGCCCGGGATTCGAACCGAGGTTCTTGTAGATGAAAGTTACCGCTTGCAAGTTCAGATCGTTTGCTTTCTTATGAGATGATGGTCTTTTAAGACAAAATATAATAAATATAAATCTCTAATGTAATGGTATATGAATGTAGGATTTCACGAGTTTAGTGAAGACAATTAGATTTCGGGAGTGATCTTAATTTTTGACTTTGTTCAAGTAGTCTTCTATAACTCGGGAGTACACAGGTATTTTTTCCAATCACTGTAGTGAATTTGTTAACTTGAGAGAGGTGGTAACATGAGAACATTGTGAAATGCCCAAAAATTTAAGTAAAGGAGTAACATTGACGTTAAATAAGATTATATATTGTTTTGATTATAAGAAACTCAGAAAATAGATATTGAAATGTGTAAAGAATAACACAGTTTATATTGGAAAGTATCGAGCCATTGGAGCTCGTGATGGTAGCGAATTTTAATAGGGCTACTTTATGGAAGTGAAAGGAATTATGAGTTTGTTGGTTTGAAGAAAACCATGTATTTTAATGTAACATTTGTTTGATTTTATGTATTCCTTGTTCACTTAGAACAAGTTAGAAGGATTGGTCAGTAGTTTATTTGTTTAATTTGTTTGTAGCGCCATATATTTGGTTAATTAAAAGTTTTATAATAGGAGTTGATTTTGTTTTTATTTTGGAAGTGTATCCTCTATTTAATCCAAAATGTGTAAGTCACAGAGTGGGAGAACATACCATAACCCTGAAAATCCCGATTTGAGCATTGCTGGCATACTGTGATTTGCATATTTCTTGCTAAAAGGGCACACTAACAACAACATTTCTCTGAGGATCTAATAATATGACCGACTTAAAATGAATGTCAGGGTCAATCGTCACTGTCCATCATGTTTCTTCAGTAAAGGTAATGCAGAGAGGCTCGCTGGTTCGGGAGTTTAATCACTGAACTTACCAGCCACTGTGGCGAGAGCTCTAACGTGGAGGCTTGTGCCCCACTGGCATCGGGAAAGTGTGTATATGAATACCACCTCGGCTGTCCTGAAAAGAGTTTTCGTGGATTCCCATCTTCAGCACTTTACAAATGCAGGGACGGATCCATTCAGCAGGTCTACGGTCGACTTCCTTCCAAAAATCCCTTCTCTAACCCTTCCTTAATTAGATCCAAGTTAGCGGTTGCCTAGGCGATCGGCCTGTCACCATCCCCAGTTCTATCTACTGAAAAAAATTGTACCCAGTTCCTAGACACCGTCCTTGCGTCGGTAGAGGAATAATCCTTCGCCGAGTCCGTGGATGAAGCCGAGCTGGGAAGATAAGAGAGGTATATCCCATTTGTATTGATGAAAAAAAAACAAGATGTTCAGTAAAGAACATATAGCCTACTTTCTCCTAAAAGCATGGGTATTGTTATAACTCCTTGTCCTTTTCAAGGAGTATAATTGAATGTTGTTTGTAGTAGCTTGTTGAAATACAACGTGTTATACGGATATTTAACATGAATTCGAGGTGCCCTTTGCTATTGCTACCTCTGTACCAAATTTCGTTCAATTCGGTTTCACCGTGTTTGAATTGATAGCGGTAATCAATTTGCACACATGCATGACCGCCATATGCAAACTATTGGACTGATGACCTTGTAGCTTGCTAAAAGAACGCCTCTTACATAATGATATGTTGTTGCAAAATTTGGTAGAGATCAGATGATTAGGTTGTCGTAATTTGATTTAAGCTTTTAACATTTGGGTGGCCGCCATTACGTTTTTGTCAAGATGGTGGTGATATAAAACATGACACTGAGGTACCCTTTGCTAGTGCTACCTCTGTATCAAATTTCGTTCAGTTCGGTTTCAATGTGTTTGAATATATAGGAGAACTCGATTTGCACACATACATGGCCGCCATTCGCAAATTATTGGGCTGATGACCTTGTAGTTTGGTCAAAAGATTCTTCATACCTAAAGGTATAATATTGCAAAAATGGTAGAGATCAGAAGGTTAGGTTGGTCGTAATTTGATTTAAGCCTTTAACATTTGGGTGGCCACCATTACGTTTCCGTCAAGATGGCGGCGATATAAAATATGACACTGAAGTGCAGTTTGCTAGTGCTACCTCTGTACAAATTTCGTTCAATTTGATTTCACCGTGTTCGAATTGATAGGGGGGGACACACATTCAGAGTACACACACACACACACACACACACACACAGACACACAATTTTTCGCCCTGTATTGATCTCATAAGTCTACTTTCATTTTTTGCAAAAATCGAAAGTAGGCTAAAAATAGGCTTATGAGATCACCGTTTGCCCTTGTGTGTGTATGAGTGTGAGTATGTGAGTATGTGTGTGTGTCCCCCTAATAAAATCTAAACGGCCGATGCGATTTCTTTGAAACTCAGTAGGTGCATACTACTACCTTGTCCAATCTCGACCGTGAAAATTTTAATACGTTTCACCAATCCAGCATGGTGGCCGCGCGAAATATTCCACTGGGATTCTATATCCCCGCAACAGTTACAGATATTATCCTGAAATTATGTACGGTAATTAAGGGCACTACAAAAGCTTATCTATGCTACTTTCATAAACCTTTCAAGTACAAAACGAACGTAGCAGCCTGGCAAAGTTGAAACATTTAAATAGACGTTTTTCGCGTTTTAACCATCCAAACGCAGTGAAACTTGATACAGAAAGTGATTATGCACATTGTAATGCACTGACATAAAATTCAGTTCAATTGTTTACATAACCTCAAGGTGGCGGCTGTGCGAAATGTTAAAATTTAATTTTTAGCCTACTTTTCACATTTTGCAAAAATGAGGAAAAAGTAGTCTAATGAGATCGATCCGGGAAAATGTCTGTCTGTCTGTCTGTCTGTCTGTCCTTCTGTCTGTCTGTCTGTGTGTGTGTGTCCCCCCCCCTATGAACTCCTAAACGGCTGCAGCAATCAAAACCAAATTTGGTATGAGTAAAGATCTATACCGGGACGTCTCAACGTCATACTTGAAAATGATGTCTGTTCTACCAACTGCTGAAAAATCATAATTGAAATTTCAGCTCCATGTTGGATATCTTGGAATATATACATGGGAACTATTCCAAAATTGGTACATATATAGATAATATTACTTCAGTTTAATTTTCAGGAGGCCATACATGACAGTGTTGCCAAAATGATTCTAAGCCTACTGATAGGTCCAATGTTTAAATGCATACAACTCCTACACTATCAATTGGATTCAACCAAATTTCGTATGTACTATGTGTACATAAACTAATATGACTGAGCGTATTCTTAAGAGCCACCAGGGCTGCCAACTGTCAATAAATGCTCTCTCTATTTTTTATCCAAAAACCAATATATCAGAAAGTATGCGAGCCAACAGCCTTAACCTTCGCACACGTATAGTGCCTGACATTCTAGATTAATTTGGAGCAACTAATGTATGTCAGTGCTACCAACATGATTCTAAATACATGTTACTTCTATACTATCAATTGGATTTCATCGAAATTTCGTATGTGCTATGTGTACCATAACATATATGACTATGCGTATTGTTAAGAGCAATCAGGGCTGCCAACTGTTAATAAAAGCTGTTTATATTTTTTTCCCTAATATCAATATAGGCTATCAGAAAGTATGCAAGCCAACAACTCTAAACTTTGCGCACGTATAGTACCTGCCATTCTAGATTAATTTGGAGCAACTAATGTACGTCAGTGCTACTAACATCATTCTTAGCCTGCTGATAGGTTCAATTTTAAAATACCAGTAACTACTATACTGTACCCGTTCGTCCAAGGTACGCGATGACCCATCTGCTATTACATCGCGTACCTGGCATGCCAGGCCAGGAGTAAAGATAAAAGTACACAAAATAAACAAGGAATGTGTCGGAAATTCAGTTGAAACATCACAAAAGCAGAGGGTAACACGAGATAAAATATCTCCGGGTCGTTACGGGCTTTAATTTAATCATAGTTTCAAGTTAAAGCTGGGCGCCATCAACTGAATCCCCAACAAACCACATCCTTCCTGCTTAAGCCTTAAGTATGACAAAGGAAAGGATTGGGAAAACACATCATCATGAGATCACAACATAAAATAAAATGAAATTTATTTAAACTTGAGTGGTCAGACAGAAACAAAATAAATTCCTGCCTAGGAGTATGGTAGAACATAATAGTTATTATGTTAATATACTCTCAAATCATACCATCTCTGCACTGCTTCAAAGAAATATTATTATTCACGTGCAAAAAATAAAAAGATATAGTTCTCTCGCGCTCTCAGGGTCACCGTAGCACTTTGTCTTTCGTCACTGACATTTTGTGATCCCTGAAACCTATCTTTGATTAATCTAACATCAGGCACGTGAATTCAAGTAGATATTTAACTTTCTATCACACAACAAATTTTATATCAACGCTAACATGTAAACAGTCATTCATTAATTGCTTGAATGTCATTGTTCCAAATGTTGGAATAGATATAATCACTCTTAAGATTAACAGTAAATTTGTACACGTTATTTACACCACTTCTAACAACTACTCGGTTATGAATCAAAATTCTGTTCTAATCATCTGTCATCATCCATCGAAAATTACTAATTGTTCATCACATCAGCTATCATTCAGTTATCTGTTCTATTCAAATTAAAATTATTAAATTTTCTTATCATCAGATCATTCAAATAATTATTATATTCATCATTTCATTAAATCATCTGCAGATCATCTTATCTAATTTTATTTCATCATCTCATTTAAATTTATTTCATCAATTTAAATTATAATTCACCAACTTATTTAATCTTATTATAAGTCATCAGCTTATTTAAATTCATTTAAATTCCATCAGCTTATTTAAGTTACTTCAGATTATTTAAATTTATTATAATTATATTTTAATTATCAGCTCTTTTAATTAATTATCATTTTATTCATCTATTCATCAGTTTATTTAATCAATTATTATTATTTTATTTATCAGGTCAGATTATTAATATGTTTAAACTTCAGATAATATTCCATAAATTATTATGATTATTAGAGAATCTTGGATTATAAAACTTCCAGAAAATGTTTAAGATCGGTTACCGAACGTTGCCTTAAATATCCACCAGTTCCAGGCTATACCCTCAATATACTCAATTGCCATGCCAAAAATACGTTGCCTCCACTAAATCACGTTGGACCTCACCATCCAAAATGTTACCATTTAAATTCACTTCATCAAATTTCACATTTGAACATCATTATTATTTCACATAACACCACAATTATTCAGCGCACAGCATGAACTTCAGAAATATACTAGACTAGGTTCGACGACCTCATGTCTGCATCAAAAACTCGCATTGGCAATATTATAAACCTCTTCTGGCAACCTCCCAAACTTTGGCCAAAATCACCTTAACTCATCATATAGAATGATCCACAAAAATTATAACTGGCTTCAGACGGTTGATGAATATGACCTACAAGAACTGTAGTCAGTATTATCATGTGCAGACAACTTCTCAAACAATAAGAAAAAATACCAAAGTAATCGTAATCCAATCCAAGATTTGGTTTATTTCAGAGCACAAATCTCTGTTAAGATCCTCAAAATTTACTTCAAAAAGAACACCCACGTGTTATATTAACTCATTTTCATAATGTCTGTTCATCATCTGCCTGTAATAAATTTATAATAAGAAATAACTCGTCGTAAAAAACTCAATTACTTGAAATCCTTATCAAAGGTATAAACTCACTCACAAAAGAGTATCAAACATTAGATATTAAATGACTGTACTCTCAAAAGAGTAATGCAACAAACTATTGGATTGGCGATACTAAAATATTGTCTAATTCCCTTACGATCACAATTGCACTCGGATGATTAAATGGTACTCCTCTAGCGACGGGTAAGGCGATCAACACCACACAGCTACTCAAGGTAACAGGCCCCGTCTACGTTGACTAATGAGTGAGTGCACATGATTGGACTCAACAATAGTCTACTCGTCTCATAAAAGCGATACTAATTCGCTAGAGCGAATTAAATTCCACATCTCAAAAACCAATCCAATCAAGGAAAAATTCCCTACTGATAACTTCCACATACTCGCTAGTATGCAATAAGCTGATAAAAATCTAAACTACCCGACTGCAGATCTCGAGTTTCGAAATCTATATATATAAAAATCAATGTTACGTGATAGTTTGTCTGTGGGTGTGTATGTCTCCTATGCGTTCATATACCATTCGTCCGATTGCGATGAAACTTGGGTGAGATGTTGAGTACACTCCAAGGAAGGTTTCTGACTTAGTAAATCCATTTTACAATAGGTAGCGCACGCGTAGATTCAACAAATGAGCGATGATGCGCGAAGCATTTCAACAAAGTCCCGTATGTGTTCATATACCATTCGTCCGATAGCGATGAAACTTGGGTGAGATGTTGTGTACACTTACGTGAAGGTTTCAAAATTAGTGAATACATTTCACAGTAGATAGCGCACAAGTAGATTCAACAAATGAGCGACGACACGCAATGCGTTTCAACAAAGTCCCGTATGCATTCATATACCATTCGTCCGATAGCTATGAAACTTGCGTAAAATGTTGTGTACACTGCAGGGAAATTTTCTGGCTTAGTACATCCACTTTACAATAGGCAGCGCACGGGTAGATTCAACAATTGAGCTACGACGCGCGAAGCATTTCAACAAAGTCACGTTTGCGTTCATATACCATTCGTCCGATAGCGATGAAACTAGGCTGAGATTTTGTGTGCACTCCGGGGAAGGTTTCTAGCTTAGTAAATCCCTTTAAAAATAGGTAGAGCACGAGAAGAATCAACAAATGAGCAACGGCACGCGAAGCGTTTCAACAAAGTCCCATATAATTTCATATACCATTCATCCGATAGCGATGAAACTTGGGTGAGATGTTGTGTACACTCCAGGGAAGGTTTCTGGCTTAGTACATACATTTTACAATAGGTATCGCACCAGTAGATTCAACAAATGAGCGATGACACGCGAAGCGTTTCAACAAAGTCCCGTATAAAGTCATATACCAGTCGTCTGATAGTGATAAATGTTTGGTGAATTGTTGTGTACACTCCAGGAAAGGTTTCTGGCTAAGTAAATCCATTTTACAATACGAAGCGCACGTTTATATTCAACAAATGAGTGACTACGCGCGAAGCGTTTCGACAACGTCCCGTATACGTTCACATACCATTCATCCGATTGCGATGAAACTTGGGTGAGATGTTGCGTACACTCCAGGGAAGGTTTCTGGCTGAATACATCCATATTACAATAAGTAGCGCAAGAGTAGAATCAACAAATGAGCGACGACACGCGAAGCGTTTCAACCAAGTCCCGTATGCATTCATGTACCATTCGTCCGTAGCTATGAAACTTGGGTGAGATGTTGTGTACACGTCATGGAAAATTTCTGGCTTAGTAAATCCACTATACAATATGCAGCGCACAAATTGATTCAACAAATGAGGGACGACGCGCGAAGCGTTTCAACAAAGTCCCGTATAAGGTCATATACCATTCTGCCGTTAGCGGTGAAACTTGGGTGAAATATGGTGGACACTCCAAGGAAGATTTCTGGCTTAGTAAATACATTTCACAGTAGGTAGCACACGAGTAGATTCGACAAATGAACGACGACATGCGGAGCGTTTCAATACAGTCCCCTATGTCTTCATATTCCCATTAGTCCGATAGCGATGAAACTTGGGTGAGATGTTGTGGACACTTACGTGACGGTTTCTAACTTAGTAAATACATTTTACAGTAGGTAGCGCACGAGTAGATTCAACAAATGAGTGACGGAGCGCGAATCGTTTAAACAAAATCAGGTATGCGTTCATATATTATTCATCCGATTACGATGAAACATTGATCAGTTATTGTGTACCCACCAGGGAAGGGGACTTAGTAAATCCATTTCACAATAAGTAGCGCAAGAGTAGATGCAACAAATGGGTGACGACGCGCGAAGCGTTTCAACAAAATCCCCTATTGCGTTCATATAACATTCTTCGATTGCGATGAAACCTTGATGAGTTATTGTGTACACGCCAGGGAAGGGCTTCGACTTAGTAATACATTTCTCAATAGGTAGCGCACGAGTAGATTCAACAAATGAGTGACAGCGCACGAATCGTTTAAACAGAACCCCGTATACGTGCATATACCATTCATCCGATGGCGATGAATCATTGATGAGTTATTGTGTACACGCCAGGGAAGGGTTTCGACTTAGTAAATCCATTTCACAATAGGTAGCGTACGAGTAGATTCAACAAATGAGTGAGAGCGATGAAACTTTTGAAAGTTGTTGTGCACGCTCCCACGAATGGTTCTAAATTAGAAAATCCATTTTACGATAGCTTAGAGGCAGTTAACATGTTGTGTATCCAAAAGCACTTCAAGAAACAGAATTTCAACGCCAACACTTTCTTTGATTGGCATTGCAACGCATGCCGGGTACAGCTTGTAAGACAATAAAATGTTTAAAATATGCATAAAATGACGAAAAACAAAGTTAATTAAGCTCCAATTATAAAAAACTTTCTCGCACTCAATGAGGTCTGATCCTTCTACGAAAACCTGCATATTCTGCCTATTTTCGCCTATCCTCAAGTTTGCCCGGTGAAATATACCTCCGCCTTCCGGCTTGCCAAGAGGACCTTTACTAAATTGATAAGGGATGAGCCATCAGCAGTTGCTATGACCACGCCACTGCACGAGATCACATTCAGTTTTTCCATCTGTCTGTGGGAAGCGACTTCGATATCGGAACTGTGGGAAGCGGCTAACTGGTAGCATGCTGAACTTCTATGCCCAAGGTCGCTGGTTCAAAGCCGGCCATAGTCGTCGGATTTTCTAAGAGCGCTAAAAATTCCTCAGCATGCTTTCCTTTGGAGGGGAAGTTCCAACGTTCGTTGCAAGTTGCTGGATGCGGTGGCATCTAGTAGCCAAGTTCACAACTAGGTGTCGTTGACGTTAGTATATGCTACAAAATTAAGATCTATTACTTAAAATTGACCGTCTGCAGACCTTACCTGAATCAAAGACTAATACAGTCATCACAATTAACACCGTTTATCAGACAGATTCTACACACACCCAATGTACACGGGGTTACATGACCACGTTGTCACAGCCCCTAAACTGAGGAACCAACCAACATCTCTGAGGGAGATAAAATTTTGCGTGAAGAAGTAACAGACTGTTAGATAGTTACACATCAGTTCCAAACCTTGCATAAGGACAGTGTGACCACAAGTATAAAAATGAACCCCAAATGACAAGAAGGTCACCATCCCCATAAGACAATAAAGTGATAAAAATATGCATACAAAAACGAAAACGAAAAGTTAATTAACCTCCAATTTGTAAAATACTTTCTTGCAATAAATGAGGTCTGATCCTCCTACGAAAACCTGCATATTTTGCCTATTATAGCCTATCCCCTAGTTTGCCCGGTGAAATCTACCTCCGCCTTCCGGCGTGCCGAGAGGAATTTTTGTGTATTTGCAATCGAAAAGATTATATAATATGCTGTCTCATAAAACCATACATTTCAACACTCGACTAGAGCTATTTAAATTATTTGTCCTTAATCCGCGGTTTGAGTCTATTGTGGTTATTTTTGTTGTTGATTCTTTAGGGGTTTTGCAGCATCATGGTCTTGTAGCCCCGTGTACTAGGGTGTGTGTAGAAGTTGTCTGATAACCTGTGTCACTGTGAGGTCTGTAGGCTTACTAGTGTGTGTACTTTCATACGAGGCAGGATTTGGGTAAGAAGCTGTTGTTGCTGCTCTTTCATTTGAGATGCATGGACATCATGGACATTTAGTCTTGTGTACTTGAGTGAGTGTTGAATTTTCTCTCATATCCCGTGTTATTGTTATGGCTGTATTAGTGTGTGTATATATCATTCAGGTGAGGATTCAATCAATCAACGTATAATATCCGTATAGCACGTTGTATTTCAACAAGCTACTACAACCAACACTCAATTATACTCCATGAAGAGAACAAAGAGTTATAACTAAACCCCTGCATTTAGGAGAAAATAGGCTATATGTTCCTTACTGAACATCTTGTTACAAAATGCGATATGTAGGCTAAAAATATAATAAAGCAACATTTATTTGCTTATTGTCATATTTGCTAGCTTAGTCATTAACCATACTAATATATAACAAGTAGTTCCGTGAAGAACTATACAGCCTATTTTCATAAATCCTACTTATGATAATTGCCTCTATCAACATACAAAATTTCAGTTTGATTGCTGTAATAGATTCGTAAATATCGAGAAACGACTAAATATTGCGGATGGTCACCATGTAGGATTTTTACATATGTAGGTCTTTAGAGTTGTGTACTGTTACATGAAGATTATTGTGTACGTGTAGTATTCAAACTTCAATCGCATCATTAGGACACAAGATGTAAAAACGAGATTTTAAAATTTCGCACACCTGCCATCTTGTGGTTATGGAAACAATTGAGAAAAATTTGATGCCAGTGGATTAACATTTGTATATGGATTTACTCTACCAAGTGTCACTGCACTCGGATGGTTAAATTGCGAGAAACGACCATGTGAATATTTACAATTCACGTCGCCACCATGTTGGATTTGTCCTATAGATGAACTTATGTTCATAGCATCTATGAACATTAAAAAATTCAGTTTGATTGCTGTAATAGATTCGTAGATATTGAGATCTATCTAAATATTTCGGATGGTCGCCAAGTTGGATTGTTATATGTATAGGCCATAGAGTGATGTACCATTAAAGGAAAATTATTGCGTAGGTTCATTATTCAAACTTTCACTTCAATCGCATGATTACGACACAAAAAATAAAAACTTAATTTTAAAATTCGAACAGCCGCCATCTTGAGGTTATGTAAACAATTGATCTAAATTAGATACCAGTGCATAACAATGTGTATAACATTTGCTGTACCAAGCTTCATTGCGTTTGGATCATTAAATCACCAGGAAAGTCTATTTAAAATTTTCAACTTCGCTTGGCCACCATATTAGGCTTGTAGTTAACTGGTTTTTAAAAGTCTTATAGGTGAACTTCCAGTAGTGCTATTTATCTCCGTACAAAATTTCAGGGTGATACCGGCAATAGTTTCAGAGATATAGAATGCCGTTGAAATATTTCGCACAGCCGCCATCTTGAGGTTATGTAAACAATTGAACGAAGTTAGATGTCGGTGCATTGCAATGTGTATAATCATATCCTGTACCAAGTTTTATTGCGTTTGGTTGGTTAAATCGCGAGAAACGTCTATTTATAAGTCGCAACTTCGCTTGACGCATGATGGTTTTATAGTTACCAGGTTTTCAAATGTCACATAGGTGAACTTCTAGTAGTTCCCTTTATCATCGTAAAATATTCCAGGGTGATATCGGTAATAGTTTCGGAGAT
Organism: Meconema thalassinum; assembly: GCA_946902985.2. Lineage (NCBI taxonomy): Eukaryota > Metazoa > Arthropoda > Insecta > Orthoptera > Tettigoniidae > Meconema > Meconema thalassinum. Next base: position 2,011,866,224 of record OX336388.2, on the reverse strand, counting down.
ATTGAATGCTAGTGAAGTATATCGTTCAACCGCCATGTTGGATTGGTGAGACGTAACAGAATATGATGGGCACGGTCGGGGTTGTCCGGAATAGTGCTATGAAGTTACCGAGTTTCATTGAAATCGCTCCATCCGTTTAGATTTTATTAGGGAGGGGGGGGGGGGGGGCACACACGATTTACAGACATACGCGCACACACACAGTCAGACACACGGACAAAATGTGATCCCATAAGCCTATTTTTTCATAAATAACAAGTAGTTCCGTGAAGAACTATACAGCCTATTTTCATAAATCCTACTTATGATAATTGCCTCTATCAACATACAAAATTTCAGTTTGATTGCTGTAATAGATTCGTAAATATCGAGAAACGACAAAATATTGCGGATGGTCACCATGTAGGATTTTTACATATGTAGGTCTTTAGAGTTGTGTACTGTTACATGAAGATTATTGTGTACGTGTAGTATTCAAACTTCAATCGCATCATTAGGACACAAGATGTAAAAACGAGATTTAAAAATTTCGCACACCTGCCATCTTGTGGTTATCGAAACAATTGAGAAAAATTTGATGCCAGTGGATTAACATTTGTATACGGATTTACTCTACCAAGTGTCACTGCACTCGGATGGTTAAATTGCGAGAAACGACCCTGTGAATATTTACAATTCACGTCGCCACCATGTTGGATTTGTCCTATAGATGAACTTATGTTCATAGCATCTATGAACATTAAAAAATTCAGTTTGATTGCTGTAATAGATTCGTAGATATTGAGATCTATCTAAATATTTCGGATGGTCGCCAAGTTGGATTGTTATATGTATAGGCCATAGAGTGATGTACCATTAAAGGAAAATTATTGCGTAGGTTCATTATTCAAACTTTCACTTCAATCGCATGATTACGACACAAAAAATAAAAACTTAATTTTAAAATTCGCACAGCCGCCATCTTGAGGTTATGTAAACAATTGATCTAAATTAGATACCAGTGCATAACAATGTGTATAACATTTGCTGTACCAAGCTTCATTGCGTTTGGATCATTAAATCACCAGGAAAGTCTATTTAAAATTTTCAACTTCGCTTGGCCACCATATTAGGCTTGTAGTTAACTGGTTTGTAAAAGTCTTATAGGTGAACTTCCAGTAGTGCTATTTATCTCCGTACAAAATTTCAGGGTGATACCGGCAATAGTTTCAGAGATATAGAATGCCGTTGAAATATTTCGCACAGCCGCCATCTTGAGGTTATGTAAACAATTGAACGAAGTTAGATGTCGGTGCATTGCAATGTGTATAATCATATCCTGTACCAAGTTTTATTGCGTTTGGTTGGTTAAATCGCGAGAAACGTCTATTTATAAGTCGCAACTTCGCTTGACGCATGATGGTTTTATAGTTACCAGGTTTTCAAATGTCACATAGGTGAACTTCTAGTAGTTCCCTTTATCATCGTAAAATATTCCAGGGTGATATCGGTAATAGTTTCGGAGATATTGAATGCTAGTGAAGTATATCGTTCAACCGTCATGTTGGATTGGTGAGACGTAACAGAATATGATGGGCACGGTCGGGGTTGTCCGGAATAGTGCTATGAAGTTACCGAGTTTCATTGAAATCGCTCCATCCGTTTAGATTTTATTAGGGAGGGGGGGGGGGGGGGCACACACGATTTACAGACATACGCGCACACACACAGTCAGACACACGGACAAAATGTGATCCCATAAGCCTATTTTTTCATAAATAACAAGTAGTTCTGTGAAGAACTATACAGCCTATTTTCATATTGAACCCTTAATAAGCTACGCATATTAATGATTCTAATTATTCATTTCATTATATTCTGATTTTACTGCCAGAATCATACAGGAAGGCCAGACTGGATTGCGAAATATCAAGCTTATTTGGAGACAGTACGTTTGAACATGCCCAGTCCTGAAACAAAGGAGTGACGAGATCGGAATGTTTGACAGACACTTTATCAGACAAAGGTGTGTTGGGGTCCTGACTCATTTCAGACCATAATTTCTTTATCACCCTAGCGTTACGAGTAAGATAGTTGCTGGATGAGAGAGATGAGAGGAACTTTCAACCAATCATAGGACAGAGGCTTCTGTTCTAAACTGCGTTATTGACGTCATGAACTACCAATCAGAGAGGGTCACAAATTTTAGCGCCAAGGGAGCGTCTGACGCCGGCTTGAAGTTGAAAGCGGGAAAGATTGGATTAACGAAATCTATGATCGATTCCAGAGCACGATAGCCCCATTGTGACCTGTATAATTTTTCAAACTGTTTGATACCTGTTGCATGCCAATAGTCGCATTATTATAGAAGTTAGTGATAGATTTCCCTCTCCCTCCGTCTTTTTGCCAAATTCACATAAATACTGTCGTCTGAGTGACGAGGTGGTTGATTCTTGGTGACACCGTGAGGTGATCACTTATTCTTTTCCATACCGTGAAGATATACTGTGTTAAATTTATCAGAGATAGGGTCATTATTGAAAACATTATAATAAAGTTGTGTGCGCACAGCTGAGTGTGAAATTTGTGTATCGGTAAGATTTTAGTAGTCTCCCACGACTACAACTATTAGGGAAAGTCTACGTTTAATTTTGCACTAGACAAATGGTGAATAAAGAAACTATTGGCAACATTTAGATAGAAAATTACGTGTGACTATAAATAACATTTTATTTTTTATTTTTATTCAACGTCAAGATGGAACTCCAGACCCAGAGAAAGACATCGAACCAACGTTTCTACGGCTCCATGTGGTCTGAGATGAGCTAAACACTTTGGAGAGAGAATGTCAGGCGATGTTCGATGAGACGACGCAGAAAGAGGAATAAGTACTAAATAATTTAATTATTTGACAAACTGGTTATGGTTTTGTGGGAACATATTATTTTGTGTAAATATTTTATTTTATTTTTGTCTTCGTGTTTTATTGTAGTTGGTTTGTGGTACTGACACACTTTAGTTTAGTTCATGAGCAACGTGGCATGTATTCTATCTGTATGAAGATTTTTTTTGTTGATGTCAAGTACACGGGGCAAGCGTACTCGAGTGCGCTTCGCTACCGTAAAATGCGCGGCTAAGCGACACAAATTGGGAACCGATATCATAACAGAAGCGAAACTGAATTAACTAGAGTAGATAATAGAATTGGTGGGAAATCTTTTTATGGTATAGATTTTTATTGTTACACAGGCTTGTGTGTTAATTGCCGTTTGTTGCATTTTTGTTAAGTGAGGGGTCATATGCCCAATGACTTTATTTGTTGATGAAGTTTCCCTTTTAGTGTCTTGGTACACAAAATCTATGATATTTGATTGGAGTGTCGGCCCGTGGTAGATTTGTGTTGTGTTCTGCCCTAAATGCTTTGTTGAGTCTGCAAATATGTGTTTTATGGGATATGAGTTTTCGGGAACCCTGGTTTCTGTCTGAAGCTTTGGCCAGGTTAAGCATTTAATCCTTGCGAGGAAAATGTTGGAATCCCCTTCTACGATGTTCTTGCAATTCTTTGGAATTGACAAGAAGTGTGTGAATTTATATGTCGCGATTAACAGGTGGCGTATCGGGACTGTCTAGTCTCTTGTTATAAATAGCATGACTCAAAGCTTCGACAAGGAGGGCTGGTTTTGAACACAGACGCTAATGAGTGGTAAGTGAAGGTATTTCTACCCGGCGCACTCCATCAGATAAGGAGCAAGCTGTGCTCATTAGTATTCACGGACCAGGTCTCCGTTCTTCGTAAATGTTTATCTTATATTAAAATAAAGCCTGTTTAATGATAAAAGAATTGTAATCGGTAAATGGGTGCTGTTCGCGTTTTGGTTGATTGAGTCCCAGCGTGTTAGCTTATCCATGCTTTTATTTCATGTAAATATCATCGGATTTTAGGCATCTTATTTCTTGTTTATTTATTGTCATGTTCATTGACCTCGGGTGGTCTCGATGTTCGGCCACGTTGTTGTCATGTATGTGTTGAGCAATTTGAGCCATTGGGCAAGCTTCTGTTTTGCTGGGAGTTTCCTGACTCACTGCGATCTCGATGGAGATCAATTAGTTTATAAATTTTAAATGGTTGCGTGTGTCAGTAAAATTTTAATTGTTGGTAAGTTATTCTACGAGTGTGTCCCATAAAGCCATAATAATGGTTTGCAGTATGGGGGTTTGCAAGCATATTGGCTGTTCCATCTGTGAGCAAATCTCCATCAAAAGTACTTATTTCTTCTCTAGCGTAGTTATACGCGTGCATACATATTAATCAGACAAGTGGAATTTGATCCACAATTTTATTTCTTTGGAGTGGACCTTTCTAGGCCACTCAGATCTGTGTAAATTATTGTACTGTGGGAGTAAAGTTCAGGGTGGACTTTGTTTATATTATTTTTTATGTTTTGTTGTTTTTATTCAGTTATTAAATGGTGGTAAGTTTATTTGTTTTTCACTCATTTCTTAGTTTATAGTTTTGCATATGGTCCTTGTAATTGTAAGCAGCCGTCTGGTATTTGAGCTCTAGTGAAAGCATATCCGGACTGAACGCTCCCCGAAGTTTGATTCTCGTATATACGACGCTGTTATATACAAGGGCACAATATATCCTGCTCATGTTAATTGCTTCTATCAACATACAAAATTTCAGTTTAATTGCTGTAACAGATTCGTAGATATTGAGAACCGTCTAAATATTTCAGATGGTCGCCAGGTTAGATTTTTACTTTTGTACTATTATATTAAGATTATTGTGTATGTGTGGTATTCAAACTTCAATCGCATGATTAGAACACAAGAAGTAAAAACGAGATTTTAAAATTACGCACAGCAGCCATCTTGTGATTATGCAAACAATTGAAATAAATTAGATGCCAGTGGATCAACATTTGTGTAAGCATTTAACGTGCAACGTTTCACGACACTCGGATAGTTAATTCGCGAGAAACGTCCATTTAAATATTTATACTTCGCGTCGCCGCCATGTTGGATTCGTGCTCACCAGGTTACTGGAAGTCCTATAGGTGAACATATGTTCATAGTCTCTATGAACATAAAAATTTCAGTTTGGTTGCTGTAAAAGATTCATAGATATTGAGAACCGTCTAAATATTACGGAAGCTTGCCATTTAGGATTGTTATATGTATAGGCCATAGAGTTATGTACCATTCAAGGACACTTATTGCCTAGGTTCATTATTCAAACTTTCACTTCGATCGCATGATTACGACACAAGAAATAAAAACTTAGTTATAAAATTTCGCACAGCTGTCATCTTGAGGTTATGTAAACAATTGAATTAAATTAGATGGCAGTACATTACAATCTGCAAAATCATTTACTGTACCACGTTTCACTGCGCTCAGAGAGTTAACTCGCGAGAAAAGTCTATTAAAATATTTCAAATTCGCTTGGTCGCCATCTTCGTTTCATACTTTACAGGTTTATGAATTATACATAGGTAAACTTGTATCAGTACCCTTTATCACCGTACAAAATTGCAGGGTGATATCTGTAATAGTTTCGGGGATATAGAATGTCAGTGAAATATTTCGAACAGCCGCCATTTTGAGGTTATGTAAACAATTGAACTAAATTAGACTCCAGTGCATTGCAATGTGTATAAATATTTGCTGTACCAAGTTTCATTACGTTTGGATAGTTAAATCGCGAGAAAAGTCTATTTAAAATCTCAACTTCGCATGGCTGCCATGTTGGTTTTGTAGTCACCAGGTTTTTGAAAGTCTCATAGGTGAACTTCTAGTAGTACCCTTTATCACCGTACACAATTTCAGGGCAATATCCGTTATAGTTTCGGAGATATTGAATGCTTGTGAAATATTTCGCACAGCCACCATGTTGGATTCGTGAGACGTAACAAAATGTGAAGGGCACGGTCGAGGTCGCTGGGAATAGTGCTATGAACTTACCGAGTTTCACTGAAATCGCTCCAGCCGTTTAGATTTTATTAGGGGGGGGGACACACACACACACCTCACACACACACACACAAACACCCACGCACACACACACACGGACAAAAGGTGATCTCATAAGCCTATTTTATCAAAATTGAAAATAGGCTAAAAATAGGCAAAAAATGAGATGGTGTTACTCAGTAACGCAAGAACCACTGGTCCGATTTAAATGAAATTTTGCATGGATGCAGCTGATTTACCAGGTTTACATATAGGATCCTTTTGATTTCGAAATTTTTCACTATTAAAAAATGGCGACCATTTTAGTGACGTCACTACACCCTTTGGTTTCAAAATTTCATTATTCCATATCAAATAAAAAGATAACGCTAGGAAATAGAAAACTTTTGATGGGACATACGAGCTTTAAAATTTAATTTCCTATCCGAAAGTTCCTTTTCACTATTCGTGTATCTCCAACGGTTAGCGAGTAAAACCGACATTTGTGACGTCACTACACCCTTTGGTTTCAACATTTCATATTTCCATTTCAAATAAAAAGAGAACGCTAAGAAATAGAAAACTTTTGATGGCATACATGAGCTTTAACATTTAATTTTCTATCCGAAAGGTCCTTATAACTTTTTGGGTATCTCCAACGGGTAGCGAGTAAAACCTAAATTTGTGCAATAAAAGACGGTCAACACCGAGCGGTGCAGTATATCTCTCTCTATATAAAAATTAAAGTATGTCTGGTTTTTTTTTCTGAATTTCTACGGAAATTTGAGTTGTTTACGCGTTTCAAACTGTTTAGTGATGGATTAACGCGATTTTTTGTCTGTCTGTCTGTCTGTGGACAACTTTGTTCCCTTATAACTCGAAAACGGCTGGGTGTATCAACGTAAAATTTGGTACAGTTATCCATCAGAGGCACGACACTAATCATTGATGTAACTCTTCTCCGTACCTCTCATAATAGGGGACCTACCTCCTTAAAATACATGCAGAAATCCGTCCCCGAAAAACACATTCTAAGGCCCTAAAACCAACCGTTTTTGAGATATTCACAGACAACTAATTTCATTTAATAAACTAATGAACGAATGCTAGCCGGTAATCATGGCAACAGATTCTCAGAGGTCTATCTATTGCTGTGGGTCGCAATGCAATTCTATTAATTACATTAGTGTGAACGTTTGCAAACCGCTAGAAGGTTATCACGGATCCAAATTAAGCAGTAAAATTCAAGGGGGTCAAAGGGTACTCTAGAATTTTTCACGCGATTTACACCTGCGGGTGTCTATTATATTCATATCCCTATATTATATTATTATTATTAGTATTATATTATGGCGTACAACGACGAGACCAAGCCCCTCGGTGCCAAAAACAAAATTCGGGGGCCCTAAAGTGTCCTCGAAAACTACATTATAAGGCTCTAAAACCAACAGTTTCTGAGATATTCCCAGAAAACTATTTTGGTTGGTTGGTTGGTTCTTAAGTTTAAGGGCTGCGACAACGCGGTCATGTAGCCCCGTGTACTTTGGGTGTGTGTAGAATCTGTCTGATAACCGGTGATAATTGTGATGACTGTAATAGTGTGTGTTATCTGTCTTTTTTTTAATTTAAGTACTGCAACTTAGAATTTTTTCAAATAGTTCCTACTTTTTCCGCCAAGCGGCACCGTCAACGACTACTAGGCCAAGTTCGAAACTCAGCTACTAGACGCCACCGCAGTCGGCTCTTGGCAACGAACATAGAAACCTAAGAGCGTTGTTTACATTAACCTATCCAATTTAGCTTCACACAGGTGCAATTAGTGGAAGGTTCTTTAACCTTCCATAAATCTATGACATGGGAACGCCGGATTTACTTCCCCTCCGAAGGAAGGCATACTGAGGGATTTTTAACACTCTTAAAAAATCCGACGGCTTCGGCCGGGTTTGAACCCGCTATCTTGGGCATAGAAGCTCAGCATGCTACCGACTACGCCACCGAAGCCGCGAAAACTAATTTAATTTAATTTAACAAACTAATGAAGTAATGCAAATCGGTAACCATGACAACATTATCTCAAGGGGTGGCATCCAACTTTCCCTCTATTTCTTTAAGAAGCAATGTTACTCCATTTATTACATTTCTGTGAAAGTTTGCAATTGGCTATAAGGTTATCACGGAATAAACGTAGACTTTATAATTAAGGGGGTCAAGGGGTAACCTAGAATTTTTTCATGCAATTTTCACGTTCGGCATATAGTACAGAAGGTCTATTATATCTATACGGTATATCCTTCTTCCAAAGTTTCATCATTGTCGCTCCTTGCTTTCCTGTTGTAATGACGTTAATGCCTAGCCTTCAGCAAATGATATAATAAAAGTACATAATGCAACGACCCTGTAATTACCATTATAGGCGAGTTGCACATGACTGATATTTTCGACTATAATTATTATTTTATTATACGTTCTAACGTAAAAATTCATAAACTGTCGAGATTCTGTCAGCTGATTTAAGTGAAGAGCGCATGCGCTGGATTCCCACTAAGGATCAAAGCCCTTCCAAACTTTGTTGTTGTTGTTCTTCTTCTTGGGAATTGTGTGCGCTCAGCATTTGCTCTCTACACAAAAACAAATTCAAACGCTTTGAAACATTGTTAATCCTGAACTAGCACCAACAGATTGCGCACAGTTATTATGTGGGATCATTTTGTTATTTTGGTCAAATAATACACAATTGACTGTTACAAACGCTTTAAAATTAAAAAGAATCGTATTATCAACTAGTTATTCTTCAAATAAAGGGATTTCTTATGCGAAACTTTTCCGCTAGAAGTCATGACTCTTTTATTTGGGACTCCATTGATTTGCCTTCCGTTGTCATTCAATAAGAATCGAATTTGAAGAACCACCAAGGCCCATCTTACCAACCAAACCTCGAGAACTATACGCCCTGGATTTATATGGTCCAATTCCTAAAGCCCGGCGAGGTAACCGGTTCATAGTTGTCACAATAGACGTCTTCACTAAGTACACCATGCTTCACCCAATCCAGAAAGCAAGTGCACACCAGGTAATACAGCGGATAAAGAAACAAGTGATTCCGGAGGCAGGCAAGCCGCAGTTTTTGCTAACTGATCATGGATCACAATTTACTTCTCTGGAAATCACCAATGCTATGGAGGAACTCCAAATTGGTCACGTATTATCTTCGATTCGTCACCCAGAGAGTAATCCCGCTGAGTGTGTTATGCCTACTCTGGCGAAATTCAGCCGATTTTATTGTTCAGACGAACATTGGCGCTGGACGGAAGTTCTAGCGATCATAACTAAGTGTATAAACTCCACAGTACATGAGAGCACGGGTCAGATTCCTTGTGTGCTCCATAAGAATCAAGCACCAGTCAGAATATGGCATAGTGTGATTACCACACCACCAAGTCTCCAGCCCTCTCAGGCTAGTCGCATTGAAGCAGCGAGGGACACCATGAATCGTCAGGCAGCGAAGCGTCTGAGATGACTACGGAACAAGAGGTTTCGACAACCACTCATCGAGGGAGATCTGGTCTTGATAAGACGTCCCGGTATTTCTAACCCCATGGAGAGGGTATACGCCAAGTTTATGTCGCTGTATTACGGACCTAATAGGGTGCTTGAAGCACTGAATAATGGGAGCTATGTGATTGCTGACATCAATACAGGCGGGCGAATTGGGATTTTCAATGCCGCCAATTTTAAAAAAATATCACCAGAACTAGAGGTATTGTTGAGAGCAAATAAAAATGCCGATCTTGCATTTTTATTTGAACCGAGGAGGAGATATATGAGCCCGTATCCGCTCATACTGGTGAGTATTTTTATATACCAAAGTTGGTAACACGAGAGAAAGAATCTCTGAATGCATCCAGAGGGATGCAGTTGTACTTTTGACTTCGTTGGAAGACTGTCAATATTTATTTTACCATGATTAGAGAAGGTATTCTTTAATGTGCACCTTTGAATATACCACATCAAGTATTTCTGTATAATTTGCCAAGGAGAAGTGGCCTAACATTATCTATTTAGTACTTGAGACTAAGGAATGACACTGCGGAAATGCAGGAATAATGTCTAGAGACGTTCAACGACTCGACTAGTCTCAAAGCCAGTACTACCCGCGTAACCTTGGAAACACTTGTCTCCCAGAGTGATTTACATTTTGCTCATTCCCAAACTGTTACGAGTTGCATGGGCTAACTGTAAACTTTCAAGTGTTCGTTTCTTTAGCATATCGGATCCATAAAACTGTTCAGATTGTGATCCTACACTTGCAGTTCATAAGATAATATTCGTTGTAGTGTTCGTGATACCTTTATAATAGACAAAAAATGATTAACAATGATGTGTCTGCATGGGCAAAGCAAAACATACAAAACGCGAGATATTCCACTCGCACTAACGTGTTTGGAAGATATAACACTCCCAGCAAACATGTTACAAATCAAACATGTGCACTCATAGGCACTTCCAATGCATGAAACAAACATTCACACCATATAAAACAGTGGCGTTAATTTCAAATGATACGTTACTAGTGTGAACAAGACTAGGAGTACAAACAGAAAGATATAACACTCCTTCACACTGTTAACTTAACCTTTGAGTCATTTTTTTTAACGGGTCCCGGAGGACGGGTCCTTGTTGACGGGTCCCTGTGGCGGGTCCCCTTTGACATAATTTGGATAAAATGCAAGGTCCAGTCCATAGGGATCAGTCCAAAGGACCCGCCCACAGGGACCCGTCAACAAGGACCCGTTCCCCGGGACCCGTAAAAAAATGACTCAAAGGTTAAGTTAAGCTACTGCAGCCATTTTTTGGAACTTTTTGATCACACCTCGTAGGGTTAGGTTAGGTTGAGTTAAGCTACGACCTCCATCTTGGAACTTTATGACCACACTTCGTAGGTTTAGGTTAGGTTAGGTTAGGCAAGGTTCAGTTAAGCTATGACCACTATTTTGAAAAATTTTTGATCACACCTCGTAGGTTTAGGTTAAGTTAGGTTAGGTTAAGTGAAGCTACGGCCGCCATTTTGGAACTTTTTGATCACACCTTGTAGGTTAGGTTAGGCTAGTCTAGGCTAGGTTTGGTTAAGTTGCAGCCAAATTTTTGGAACTTTTTGATCACACCTCGTAGGTTAGGTTAGGTTAGGCTAGGTTAAGTTAAGCTACAGCCGCCATCTTGTTAGGTTAGGCTAGGTTAAGTTAAGCTACGGCCGCCATCTTGTTAGGTTAGGCTAGGTTAAGTTAAGCTACGGCCGCCATCTTGGAGGAGGGGAGGAGGAGGAGGGTATAGAACCGATCAAAACACACTACTGCACAGTTTTTGTCCTAGGGTCCTGAAATTTATTTTTGGGGTATAGGGGGTAAAGACCTTTCATTTACGTTAAACAAACATTTTTGTAAAATTCTTAGTTTCCAAAATATAGACAATTTTGAAAATTGGACTTTTTTCGGAAAAATGAAAAAAATGTTAAGTTTTGTTTTAACGTTAAATAACTTAAAGAACATTTGTTTGAGTCTATATATGACTTTTTAGAATGATACGTTTTCAAAATATCGCCTACTTTCACAATTAAACATTTTTGGATTTTGTCCCAGAGATCTGGGACTTGGTTTGTGGGTAGAGGGGGTAAATACCTGTCATTTATGTCAAACACACTTTTTTGTAAAATTCCTAGTTTCCAAAATATAGTCCATTTTAAAAAAATGAACATTTTTAGAAAAAATGTCAAAAATTCCATATTTTATTCTAACGATTAAGGATATAAAAGCCATTGGTGGAGTCTATATATGACTTTATAGAATGATTAGTTTTCAAAAATATAGCCTACTTTCCAAATATTTTTTAGAAAAATTTAAAAAAATATAATATTTTTCGACTAAGAATGGGATAAACGCAGGTTAACATATGACTTTATATGATTTTTTTATTAGTTTAAACATATAGTCTACTTTCCCCCAATCACCTTTTTTTTTGGAAAAAAAAATAATGTTCTTGACTTGGCATGGGGTAGAGGTAAGAGTACGAGTTGAGAGTACCTTAGAGTACTTTACATTTTTTTGAAAGTTTAGTGTGTTGTTGTTGCTTACAAACATGGCAGTAAGCATTAAGTTGTGATAAAATGGACTGATTTACTTTCCAAGACCAAGAGAAAAATCCACTAAATGCATTGACAAAATAACTTGTCAAATAAACCAACACAAAATGCCCAACATAAGACCCCACACATAAACTAACACATAAGCTAATTTGTAAAATTTGTAATGCATGTTAAACATGAACTCACTTGTCTGTTGTATGAAAAGGACTCGTCAACAATGACCTGTCAACAATGGACACTGCTTGCACATGTTTAATTACTACACACCTCTTTCCACTCCTAATGCAAAATGAACATGTAAAACATAAATTGGAAAAATCCATGTTTCCATATTGACAAATAGAAAAAAAACATTAAACTGAAATTTAAAAAACTGTTAATGGGAATTTGGTAAATTGATAAATGAAAAAAAAAAAAAAACAACAACTTGGAAAATCCATGTTTCTATATCATGAAATTGAAAACCTTAAAACTGACATTTTAAGAACTGTAAATGGGAAATTGTGAAATTGATAAATGTGTAAAATGTTCATACTAAATATGAAGAAGAACTATTGGAAATAGAAAATGAGCTTTGTCATGCTAAAATTATTGTGTAATGAATCCATGTAACCGCTTAAACTATTTCTTAACAATACATGTAATATTTTCTACCACTTTTCTACCACTTTTCTACCACTTTGCTACCACTTTTCTACCACTTTGTTACCACTTTTCTAGTTTGCTACCACTTTTGAACCACTTTTCTACCACTTTGCTACCACTTTTCTACCACTTTGCTACCACTTTGCTACCACTTTTCTACCACTTTTCTACCACTTTGTTACCAATTGTCTACCACTTGTCTACCACTTTGCTGCCACATTTCTACCACTTTTCTATCACTTTAAACTGTACATATTAAATATAAAAGCCAACGCTAAATAATTCTATTACCAGAACAGATATAACCTTTGTAGTGTGCAAATCATACTAACAGGTTAGTTGTAAAATGTTAAACACTTGCATGGTATTACATTTTAGGTAATGCATGCGAATCATGAACTCGCTTTTCAGTTGTATGAAAAGGACTCGTCAACAATGACCTGTCAACAATGGACACTGCTTGCACATTTTTAATTACTACCCACCTCTCTCCACTCCTAATGCAAAATGAACATGTAAAACACAAATTGGAAAAATCCATGTTTCCATATTAACAAATAGAAAAAACAACAACATTAAACTGAAATTTTAAAAACTGTAAATGGGAATTTGGTAAATTAATAAATGTGAAAACAACAAATTGGAAAATCCATGTTTCTATATCATGAAATTGAAAAACATTAAACTGACATTTTAAGAACTGTAAATGGGAAATTGTGAAATTAATAAATGTGTAAACAACAAAATGCAAAATCCATGTTTCCATGTTATGAAATTAAAAACTTAAAACTGATATAAAAAAACTGAAAATGGGGAATTGGAAAATTGGCATATGTGTAAACAACAAAATAAAAAAAAATCCAGTGGGAAAGTGATCATGTTGTACAGTAACCTATAAGACTAGCATAAGAAAAATTGCATGACATGTAAAAAACACAAATTGTAAAAAAATCCATGATTCCATATTAACAAATAGAACAAAAAACATTAAACTGAAATTTAAAAAAACTATAAATGTGAATTTGGTAAATTGACAAATGTGAAAACAACAAATTGGAAAATCCATGTTTCAATATCATGAAATTGAAAAACTTTAAACTAACATTTTAAGAACTGAAAATGGAAAATTGTGAAATTAATAAATGTGTAAACAACAAAATGCAAAAACTCCATGTTTTCCATGTTATCAAATTGAAAAAAAAAACTAAAAACTGACATTAAAAACTGAGCTTAGGTATGTGACCTTGTTGTTTACTCTTTTAGGAAAATGTAAAAAGTAAAATCTAAAAATAAAAAAATCTTAAATTTAAAATGTAAAATCTAAAATCTTTAAATGAGGTTTCTGCTGGTTATGACAACACGTTTATGATTTAGTCAATGTTGATGTGTGGTATCCAATTACTGCTGACTTTGCATGATCATCACCCATTGTCTTGATCAACACCTTGGGTTTCAAATTACTGTAGCGTTCGTCGTAGCAATAGAACTGTGCGCTCTCTGCCATGTCAGCAACATGACACCGGAAGGAACACCTGTGTAATATCCAATGACTGCTAACTTTGTATAATCATCACCCATTGTCTTAATGAACACGTAGGGTTTCAAATTACTGCAGCGTAGTCATAGCAACAGAACTGTGTGCTCTCTGCCATATCTGTAATATTACACAGGAAATAACAAGACATCTTACTGTACATACCATCTCCTCAGTTTTATCATCTTAAGAACAAGTATTATTCTCTGTCAACTACAAATGACTCGTTAGAACACATCCATCCACCAAGTTAGATCCCTTGACCTGCTCTCACATGTCAGCAACATGACACCGGAAGGAACACCTGTGTAATATCCAATGACTGCTAACTTTGTATAATCATCACCCATTGTCCTAATGAACACGTAGGGTTTCAAATTACTGCAGCGTAGTCATAGCAACAGAACTGTGTGCTCTCTGCCATGTCTGTAATATTACACAGGAAATAACAAGACGTCTTACTGTACATACCATCTCCTCAGTTTTAACATCTTAAGAACAAGTATTATTCTCTTTCAACTACAAATGACTCGTTAGAACACATTCATCCACCAAGTTAGATCCCTTGACCTGCTCTCAAATGGCATGTGCCTCGTGTACTAGGGTGTGTGCATTAGCCCTAACCTAACGTTACGTACGAACTAAACAGAATGTGACTTGTTAGCTCTTATTGTGCACGTGCACAGGTGAACACTTTTGTGTTAGGTCATATTACATATGAACTTGCATTTTCTCACGTAAGTGCATTTATCTGTTCCACAAGATACAAATTTGATTGCTGGATTGTATCCTGCACTGTTTATGCGATATAGCTTTGCCAGGTAGTTCTCTACATATAGCAATTTTACCACTGCTCTACCTAAGCCTTTTGCTCTTTTGGCTTTCTTACAGTCGAGTGTGTGATAGACAGCATTAACTGTATATCAAACCCAGTTCACCTTTGTATTTGTAATCCAAGTAATAATTTGAAAAGTCACAAATGTAATCCGTTTTAAACCTTATCTCTGTTTTTTGTTTTGTTTAATATGTTTATGACATGCATATTAACCTGAAATCGAACCCTCTGGTGAAAAGGCTAACAGCTTAACCACTGCACCACCATGCCCTTGTTTCTTAGTTAAACTCGTTCTAGGCCTCAGACCTGGAAATCGAGTTAAGACTACCAATACAAGAGCTAAAAGTGCTTACCACTGCAACACAAAAAATAAATAAATGGATAGCTGGTAACATTAGACAACCGGAAATGATTATATTTCTGTAAGCAATGCATTTCGTCATCAGCCTACTGTCTGAACACTGACAGCAACACAGTTTAGTTTAGAACAAGCGAGTGTGTGTGTGTATTGATTATTAGCCTCAAGTATTTAAAGCTTGTTGTGTGTAGCGATCATTTTGTCTCGGTAACCACTGAGCATTTTTGTGTTTTAGCTATCCTCTTTAACCAATCAAATAAAGATAGTCTACTCTTAATTCTTGATAAATCAGAGTTTGCGTACACTGTTTCTCATTTATTAACCCGTACCTGCAACCTATACTCTCTCTATACTGCAGTTTGATCTGAAAACAAGTTTCAATGGTAAAAGACTTGTCAGTCACAATACATGTAGCCTACACTAATTCTTTCTCTACCTAGCTATGTTTCATCACACATGGTAAACATCTCACATGTTCGTACCCGATTATTAGTTTATAAAATCTCAGGTCAATGATCTTGATGTATTGGGTACTTTTGGTAAATGCATTGGCCATGGGAACACATGTTAATATTCAATTATTAGTTTATAAAATCTTAGGTCAATGACCTTGCTGTTTTGAATCGTTTAGGTAAATTCGTTGGTCATGGAAAAGGGTTGACCATCCTGAGTCCCATGACACCTCACTTGACCCTCTCTGATTATTAGTTAGCGAGATATTAACAAAAGTGTAGTTAGACCCTTTTAACAAACAAAAAAAATAATAGATTCAAAAACAAAATGTCACCTCAAGTCCAACGACCTCTAATACAAGTCCCATAGCCTTATTGGTTCATGAAATGTTAAAAAGCTAATTACCTATTAGTTTTGGATCTTTTGGTAATTTAAAAATAAATAACTCATTTATAAATCTGTATTCAAAAAGCCCGCCCTCTTACAAAACCCCCAAGTGCACATGCGTAAAATCAAAACAAAAACATAAATGTTAATTCATAGTTGCGATCGGCTCTTTGCTTGCGTATCATGTGGAACAACGTTTAATTTCATTATAGCATTAGGGGTCATGAGCCAGTCAAAAGGAACCGGTCTAAAGGGATTAGTCAAAAAGGACCCGTCCACAGGGGCTCGTCCACAAGGACCCGTCAACAAGAACCCGTCAACAATGACCCGTCCACAGGGACTCGTCCACAAGGACCCGCCCACAGGGGCTTGCGTGTGCGTGCGGGGAACATACGATTACATCAGCAAATCATCTCATCTAGTTTCAAATTTAGCCACTACGGCGCGTGCAACACACAGGAAGTGCGTGGGAACATACGATTACGTCAGCTAAACACGAACTCACTTGTCTGTTGTATGACTATCAGTTAGTAGTGGCATCAAGCAGCAAAGGACGTTTACTTACACAATCCACCATTATGGTAAGTTTTTTTTCTTATCATTATGGAAATTTCCTTATTAGAATAAAATGTTATAGTGGTTCTGGTCACTTATAGCTAAACTGTAATAGATATGATTTTTTTTTGTTTCTTTATAGGCTACTACAATAAATATTCTCAATGCTATGGGGGGGCAGAACTGTTGATTAGAGAGAGAATAAAAGCTTACTGAATTACCAATGCATACTCTTTTCCGTATCATTAACATTCAAAAAGTGGATACAATGTATGGTGAACGTGTACTACTGTATGTGTTAGTGAACATTTTCAGACATTCCTTTCTACACGTTTTAATGATAGGTCAGAAAGTGTGCTCGAGGATCTAAATCGTAGTGGACATTCTCTATATCTAATTTATGAGGGTATAAAAAACAATAAATGTATTGTACATTCTGACTTTGAAGTTAGGTTAGGTTAGGTTGGGTAAGGTGGGATTTGGTTAGGTTAGGTAAGGTTAGGTTAGGTTAGGTTAGGTGAAGTTGGGTTAGGCAGAATGGCAGCGGTATGAATCAAAAGCCAGCTCCTGTAAGTTTTGCCTCACAAGGTTGAGTGTACCCCATTCCAACCCTCAGCCTAGAATTTAAAATCTTGACAGAGCCAGGACTCGAACCCGAGCCTCCACAGTAACAGCCAATAATTCTAACCACTACACCATAAAGTGGGGGCAATATAAGGCTGGTCTTGATTGTACATTATCAATCAATAATTACCTAATAATAATAGTAATATTAATAAATAATAATACTAATAATAATAATAAATATTCCACTTAGCAACTACATAGCAGACCTCTCCTGGGTTCTTTTACATACCAACATCGTATGACATGCATGCCTTAATTTTTGCCGCCTTTCAAAAATCACTTACCACGACCAAGAGCGAATCTGCAAGCTTGGGGTTAGTAGTCCGACACAATAACCATTCACCCACCGTGGCAAGCTATCAATCAATAATTACCTAATAAAATAAATAATAATAATAATAATAATAATACATATTCTATTTAGCAACTACACGGTCGAACTCCCCCTGTGACGTCATTCACGGTCTCAGGGCTTGGCAGACATCTTGCGCATTAGCCCTTGCGTCAGCTCTGAATGACCTCTCCATAAGAATAACATAGGACTGATTGCGCGCGGCGGCCATCTTGCGCATTAGCCCCTGCGCCAGCTTCGGCTTATATTTCCTACTTATTGATCTCTGAGGGGGAACAGCTACAGGGAACCTGAAGAGCAATGAGTTGTATAATGACATATAATAATATAGCATGATTTCACGGCTAGAATGTGAATATCATAGCTGTTTAAGGGAAAAATTGTTAGAAAATGCAGTCATATGTACGTTTTGGAAGCATAGAAGCATGAAAGCAAGCCAGCTTGACAGTTTACTAATCGCAGCCAGCGGATGGGCGGAGATTCGTGTCGCCGAAGGAACTTATTTCGTCTGGACCGCTGGGACAGCTCGAAATTATTGACTCTGGAGTTCACCACTAGACAACGTTTGAGACCGGAGTGGGGGTAATAGCCCACGGAAATTAATTGATTGCAGCCAATTGGAGCATCGAAATGGAGTGAAAAGTACACCCAGGTGAATATATTCTAGGAGAGATAATTTAGGAGTGGTCTCACACCTAAATTAAAGCCTATATCTGTAAATGAGCCTGAGAACACAAGGCCTACGCGAAAGAGGAATGGTTTGGAGACACGCACGAGGGGATTTACCATGGTGGCGTCATGACGCGTAAGATTTAATCTACAGCAGATATTTATCCATTATTATACGCAAGTGTAATTCGCTACAGCGGAGGAATAATTTAGGACGTTTTTGGATACTGAATACCAGGAGGTATTGTCATAGTTATAAATGACGAAGTATCGTCAGGATCACTACAATTATGGGAGCCTGGAAGGCATCACCAATAAACTTGACGGTGAAATGAACAGTATTGAAGGTGACGAGAATCGAACGCACGCACACGCAAGATAGACTTTCACGGAGACCAGCGATTGTCGTAGCTGCATCGTATCTCTGAGGTCAGGCGTTAGGAGGAGTCCCGTTAAGGATCCACATGTGAAATAGTGCGAAAAGTGTATATAAGTTTTATTACAGTGATTTCAAAAGTGTTTATGTGTAGCGTGATAAAATATGTATTGTGTTAAAATGAGAAAAGCCAGTGATAAAAATATTATTACCATGTGTCGTGTGAGATATATCATGATGGCTTAAACCAAGCGTCATGGTAGGTTCGTGGCTGGTGTGCTGGAATAATCCAGCGAAAATGAAAAGTGAGTACAAATTTACAATGTTATTCTAATTAGATAGTTCACCATACAACGAGGCATCACTTTAAGACTAAGATGTAACAGTCACTTATGTACGAGCTTTCACCACTCGTATTTTTGGTAGAATATGGCTCGGAGGGTGATTTGTTTAGGGCCATTCAGGCCTAAGATAGTGATGAATGTAACTGTAACGTTAAATGATAATAATAATAATAATAATCTGGGGTCGGTAACAGTGGTCAGTAATGTGATAGGCATTTCAGGCCTAAAGAACGTTCAAAGTGTGTCATGTCTAATATAAAGATACTGTATTTGGTAAACAGTAAGAAAGTAACGTAAAATATAGCGAGATACGAGAGTTTTTCAGTGTCAGTGAAGTGTTGAATGAATATTTGATATGGTCAATTCTTAGGATTGTACTTGAGAACCATTAAGGTAATGTAAGCCAGTAATTTTATACTTGTTTTTGGAGCTATTTGAAGCATTGGCTTAAGAGTAATTGCAGAGAGGACGTGAGTGCCTCTATAATTGAGTCATCTCTGAGAAGTATTGTTTGAGCCGAACAGAGCGAGCGAGGTAACGTAGAATCAAGTGATTTACGTCAATAAAGTTACGGGGACCACTCTAACATAGCTTGCACGTTAGGTGAAAACTTGGCTAATCTACGAGATAGTATTGCCGTGATGCATACTTGTATTGTTCGCAGCGGGTGGTACGGAGGGTATCTGTATCCACGGCTTGCAGGAATAATTGCCACGAGGGATGCTCTTCGAGACCCTGCGTGAGCCATGTAATAATTGATCTGCCCTGAGGGGAGAATCATGTTCGTCGTATAGGAAACGCAGATTTCCTTATTATTTAGGCAGCTGCTGATGAGAAATCTTGTATTCTCATTATGATGCGCGCCCGAAGCCACTAGTATTCGCCACAGAACGGCAAGGCTGTTACCAGATCCATCCCCAGCCATGAATGTTAAATAGGAGCCGAGTTGAGCCCATTACACTATAAATATAGCTGGTAAATAATTAGAATGACTCAATTAATAGAGACAACACTCAGCGTAACTCCTTTGTACTGCAATTGTAAACAAAGATGACCTTGCTAGCAGCCAAGGGGGATAGTATGTAAACCACGGGGACGGCGGCCATCTTGCTCGGCCAGCTGGAACTAATTTTATTGCCTGCTTGAAAGGCAGGTCTGTTGACCTGGGCCCTTTATTTTAAAAGCATAGTGAGACACTGAAGAATCTCGATATTTTGAAATGTAATTAAGATATGATTGTTGTGATGATGCCAATTGATTTAAATGATGTGTTTCAACACACATAGCTTGTTGGATCATTGTGATCGGATAATATTTGGCCCAGTTATTCTCTGAGGAGGAAAGCTGAACCAAATAAATGTAGGCATCTTTTTAAAGTGCATTTTTGCCCAGTTCACACTGATTTATGCAGACGGGTAAGTGATTTCAAGAACATGACACGTTTGTAACGATAATAATTTCGACCAGACCCAGAAAATCGTTGTATGGTGAAACTATAAACATTTCTATCCATGTGTATTTTGGAAGGGAAAACGTACCACTTTAGCGTTTCATATTGATGGGAAAAAGGAAGACGATTCACACGACACAACATTTGTTAATTAAGGCAAAAGGTAATGAATTTATGTCAATGAAAGTAAATGCCGTGAGAAACGGATTAATGTTTAATTACTACTGAATTAATGTCATTTAAAGTGATATGTGACTTTTGTGTTGTGATACTCCAGTTTGTTAAATTGTGCCACATGACGAACGCTATGGAGACTCGTAGATGTCTGAAAGTATCAATGATAGGATGCTAGAAATAGATTTGAGTGCAGTGAAGCAATAATCAAGAAGAGACTCACAAAATAACCTTGATTTTCATTGTGGGAATTAAATGTAAATTATCCTTTGCTGTATTTTGTTGTATTGCCATGACTTTATATCAGTAAATGTTTTATTTAGGAATATGTTGTTTCTTTCATGTAGAGTAGTTACCTGACAGACTCAAATCCTGAACATGTGGTCGTATGGTGGGCATGAACGTCCCATACCTCGAAAGACCGTGAGTTAGCTGGGATACGAACACATGTTCCACATGATGACAATTGGGTACATGGAGGAGATGTCACTGTACTAGGATTGAGTCACAGGTACTACTAAAAGTCGGCCAAGATATTAATGGTAGAAGCAAGTACAGCAGGAAAATTAGGATATATTAGGAAAAGGCCGCGTCCCATTTGTTAATAAGCCTTCACGTCAAAATAAATGTTGATAACCCTCCATAAGACATGCTTAAATGTAACTTGTCACCATACACCATACCTCTTATTTATCATGGCCCAAGCAACGTGGGGCGGTATTAATTCATTATGGAACCGCCTGCGTCAGTGCAATAAGAGCGATCTTGGCATTGCGCAACTTGGCCACGGATACACCCCTATTTCTTTTCATTATCATGACGCTGATACGTGGGGCCGGTTTAAAATACAGGTCACCATAGGTGTGCGTGTCCACCCTTCTTCTTTCATTATCATGTCGCCCGTCTGTGGGGCAAAGCATGAGATGACCACTACACTTCTCTTACATTATCATGGCGCCCAACGTGGGGATTATGGGATTCAGAAAACCCCTAATAATAGCATGGTTTTCATGGGGAAACCCATAATAGTGTTTTTTCCTCAAACTATGTTTGAGCGATTGTGAGTCTTTGTAGGTGATACTCAGACATTAGACACTGTTGTCAGACGGGTACGAGGGTCTAAACCCATTCCATAGGGGGTTACAGAACTGAGTAATATGATGTGTTGTTGTCGCGAGATCGGAATCCTTTTTCCAATAGAACGCGCCAGCATGCTCAGCTGCGGCCTACCTGAATCTCAAAATAAGATATACAGGATGGCTGGAACTGAGGAGGTACTCAAGTGTATCGCGGAGTTAAGAGAACATTTTGATACTACTCATGCTAAGAGTAAGGAAGAGGCTAAAGCATTTAAAGACGAAATAGCGGGTAGATTGGATGCCAATCAAACTGAAATGAGCCAGATGTTGGCTAATCAAACTGAAATGAACACTAGATTAGAGGCTAATCAAACTGAAATAAACACTAGATTAGAAACTAGTCAAACTGAGGTAAGCCAGATATTGGCCACAGTAAATATTCAGTTAGAGGCTAATCAAACTGAAATAAACACTAGATTAGAGGCTAATCAGTTAGAGGTCAGTAGAAAAATGGATGACGTTAAAGAGTCTATTAAGCAAGAAGTAACTAAGAATATTGTTAGCGTGGTCTCAGAGATGCAAGCTGATAACGATAAACGCTTTGAGTCAATAGAGCTAAAACAAGAGAATAATCTGCAAGCGTGCAGAGAATCACAGCGTGAGATTAATGACAGCTTAAGCAGTATGTCCATAGAGCTTAAAGACATTCAAAGTCAGAATGAAGAGAATACTAAGCGTCAGCAGGAGCAATTTAATACGTTCACTCAGACCGTGGATCAGAGGCTCGAAGACAGCGACGGAAAATGGAATAAGCGGATGGCAGGCTACGCAAAGGCGGTAGACGAAGCCTTAAGGAAGCAGGATCAGAATATCCTTGACCAATGCAAGGAGATCAATGAAATAAAAACTTCTGATCAAGAAAATAAGGAAATAATGTCAAACATGAAAAGGCAGGTCGGAAAGGTTCAAAAAGAGTTAGAACAAACTCAGAACGACCTAGCAGTCATTCATAAAAGGCAGGATGAGGATCAGGGAGAAATTACGAAAATAAGGACTGAAATCTCTCATATGCATGGTCACATACAGAAAGAGGTTACAGGCTTACGAGAAGAATTAGAACTTCGAGAAGGCTTGAAGACTGAAGCCAGCGATAAAACTCTTGCCGAGGTAAGAGAGAGAGTCTAGCGGGGGAAATAACCCACCTGAAAGAAAGCCTTAAGGATGACAGGGAGAAAGTATTTTCTATGGCAGAGAAAAACCGGGATCGCTTAGAAAAAATAGAACGAGAGGTATTAGCTCGTTTAGAAACGGCAGAAAATAGGCACAGCCAAATTGAAACTAGAATGATCGCACAGGAGGAATCCATATTGCGAAATCCTAGATCTAGCGAAGGAAGTATAGATGAAAATAGGAGAAATAAATGGGCAGATATAGAGATACAGCCCACTCCAAAGAATGCAGCCATGCCAAGTGACAGCCCGTATACCACGCCTGGTATACCCATTGCTATGTCTACACCGCATGAAAATGCTGTCCAATATCAAATAGTCACTGTTGTGAGGGCTAGTGACGAGAAACCGAAGAAATATTCTGGGAGTAATTCTAACATGACACCCAAGTACTGGCTCAAAGAAGTTTCCGAGTACTTGAATGGCGCGAAGGTACCGCCAGAGCGAAGGTTGAGAGCTATCGAAAAACTGACTGAAGGCGAGTGTGCCTTATGGTTTAGGAGTTTTCGGTACACGTTCGACACCGTTGATGAATTTCGCCAAGCATTTTTAAGCAGGTACTGGAACGCAAATATACAACAGAACCACAGATTGGACTTGTACTCCAGGCGCTATAGTACTAATAACCCTACGAAGTACGCAGAGTTTTTCGTGGCTCAATTGTGCCGCTTCCGCGAACTTGAAGAAGGAATTAGAGAGTCAGATCTGTGAATAGCGATAGCCAAGCAGCTACCGTATGAAGTACAACGTCTATTAATCTCAGCAAACGCCAAGACAGCGATTGACATGGAGGAGGTGCTGAGACAACTCGATCTTACCACAGCGCAGCACACAAGGCAAAGTCGGAACATGGAACAAGTCAACATGACGACTACACCGACTGAATCGACTAAGGTGCAGACTAAAAGTAAGTCGACTAGCACTGAAACGGAGAAATCAGACAGGCAACGTGAAGGACGGGAAAACCAGAATTGGAGGCCAGTATACAGAGGAGGATCGAAACGCGGATACCAAGGAAGGAAAGCCTGGTATCAGCGCGGCACAAGAGACCAGCAGCCTGATAACAGAAGAAATTACGGCCAAAATGGGAATAACCAAGGATGGAGATCCCAAGAACAGAGTCGCGGGTTCGATGAAGAAGCGGAAGAACGATATCACGCATCATTAAGATACATGGAAGAGCGTGGAGACGACCATAGAAAATCGCAAGTACATTGGGATGAAGCGATTAAGAATAGGAGGTCACCCGACATCTATAAAAATGATGACGGCGCCAAGAGTCTGGAACTTCAGCAGTACGAAGACAGACAAAAGAACTCCACAAAGAATGGAGCAATGAAAAAAAAACCATCAAAATGAAATGACCAAATAAGAGAGATAAATGCAGGATGGAATACAGTGAATGTGGTTAACTGGATTGCCAAACCTGAGGAACTTATTGAAGAACTAGATGAAGGGACGGTCAATGTGAGAAGGGAACAACCCATTATTATTGTAAACATCGCAGGCATGAAGAAAAGAAGTCTTTCAGATACAGGCTCAACGGTATGGCTAAGAACCCTGGCATTATATAATGAAATCCAAAGTAAAATCCACGTATCGAAAATACCTATTTCAAGCGTGAAGATAAAAGGTGTGATACCAGATAAAGTAATGATATGCAGATACCAAGTATTTTTAGATTTGCAGATAGGGAACTCTACATTCTCACAGAGCTTCCTACTTGAGAATAAGCTGCCTTTTAACGTTATTGTTGGCATGGATTTCATAAGAGAATATAAGGTCATAATAGATCTCTCACAAGATATTGTCATGTTTCGCGCAAGTGAGGGAAAGGAAGATTTAGAGCTCTCATTAAAACACAATGAAACGAGACCTGAAGAGTACGTATGGCATACATATTGAGATATGACTGGGGATGCAGTATTGACAACAGAAGACATCGAGGGAGAGTTGGCAACACTGGCCGCAGACATTGAAAAGGACCTCGAACCAAAATTTGAAGAATGCTTGGAAGGAAAGATAGATGAAGCTAAAATTGGTCCAGAGCATAAGCAACTGCTAAGGGAACTGCTATTTGAATACAAAGGAGTCTTCGATTCGAGACCTGGCCGGATCAAGAATTTCCAATATGCGTTCCAAGTTAGTGACTGGACACCATTCAGACAGAAGCCGTATCCTGTAGCCGAGAAACATTATTTAAAGGTCAAGGAAGCAATACAGGAGATGCTAGAGGCAGGCGTCATTGTGAAGACGGCCACACCTTATGTCAGCCCACTGGTAGTTGTACCTAAACAGGACGGAAGTGTAAGGATATGCCTGGACCTGCGGAATTTGAATTCCAAGGTCATACCAGAGTTTGACCAAGTGCCGCCCTTCAAGGAGGTCCTCAGGAGGTTCAAAGGAAAGAATGTTTTCTCAAATCTTGACCTGACAGCATGCTTTCACCATCTTGCTCTGGAGGAGAAAACAAGCTTATTAACTGGGTTTTTATTCGACCAGCATACATATTCATACGTACGCCTACCATTTGGCCTGAAAACAGCGGGTTCAGCGTTGATACGAACGCTTGATCGGAACCTGTCTGAAGAAGTAAAAGCAACAACCATATGCTATGTAGATGATATACTACTGACATCTGAAACAATCGAAGAACACATCAGAGACCTACGCAAGCTGTTGAATGACCTAAGTCAGGCTAACTTTAAGGTCAATATAAAGAAATCTAACTTTGGTCAGAGAGAAGTTAAATTCCTAGGCCACATAATAGATGCACAAGGAGTTAGGCCTAATCCGGGAAAATTGGAGGTCATTAAACATTTCCCGAGACCAACGAAGGAAAAGAACGTCAGGCAATATCTAGGCGTTATTGGATTATTTTCAAGCCATTGCCCGAAGTATACCGAGACCGTAGCACCACTCCAAGATTTACTGAAGAAAGGAGGAAGGTGGCGGTGGATGGAAAAATGCGAGGAAGCCTTCGTGAAATCTAAACAGATGCTTTTAGATTATGTTAAATTGGGATATCCAGACTACACCCAGAAATTTATTATCCAGACTGACGCATCATTTATAGGCATTGGAGCGATGCTCTACCAGGAAAATGTGGACAGGCCAGAGGAGAAAACTTATATTGCATTCATAAATAGAAGGTTGAAACCTAATGAAAAGAATTATACGGTCACGGAGATCGAATTACTCGCAATACTGTATGCCTTACAGTTTTGGAGAAAGCTGATTTATGGCTTCAGAATTATATTGAGAACGGACCATAAAGCCCTAACATTCCTGTTGAAAACTGACTTGTCGAGTCAAAGACTGACGAGGTGGTCCCTGTATATACAGCAATTTCAAGTGGAAATCGAGTATTGCCCGGGGAAGGACAATATTATACCTGACTTGCTAAGCAGATACCCGACAGCTGATGAAGAGGAAGCCCTAGTTATCGAGATAGAAGATAGAGACCAGAAGACCTTAGATGATCTAAGGAACATCACCGTTTTTCAACGTGAAGATCCCTGGATACGGTTGATGATCAATTACTTCGAGGGAATGCTTGTCGGAGGAACCCTGATGTATGTTGAAGCCGAAGCGCTTTCAGCGGAGTATCTATGGTTTAACCAGATGCTACACAAATGGAGCGATACAGACCTCACTCGACCCAGGATTGTTATACCACCAGCATTGCAGAGAAGAGCAAGCCACTCACACCCAAATGGACGGGGAGTCATTATATATGCACGCGGAGAGTCCTGAGAAAAGCTCGCAGACCCAGGAAGAAAGAAAGCGAGGCGACCAGCTTGCAGAGCCCGGGGAAACGAGGGGTGAATGCAGCTGTCGGTTGAAATAATTTTACGACCAGTTGTGTGAGGCCGCTGCAGAACTCCAAGAAATGAATGAACAACTAAGAGAGCAAAACATGAGAACACGAGACGGCAGACAGAGTGGAATGGGGGAACGAGACATCCCATTGCCGAGAGCACTGACCGCTTAAAGTAAATATAGCATGGTGTCAATGCCATCTGAAGGCCCGAAAAATTCACTTGAGAAATGAATTTTCCGAGCTTAGCAAGGGAAAGATGTGCCCAATCGGACACGGCAGACTGGCATCGAACTCGGGTCTTATCAGAGAAGACCAGGCCCATGATTATGCCTAGAGTCGAACCATTGATCTCTGAGGGGGAACAGCTACAGGGAACCTGAAGTGCAATGAGTTGTATAATGACATATAATAATATAGCATGATTTCACGGCTAGAATGTGAATATCATAGCTGTTTAAGGGAAAAATTGTTAGAAAATGCAGTCATATGTACGTTTTTGGAAGCATAGAAGCATGAAAGCAAGCCAGCTTGACAGTTTACTAATCGCAGCCAGCGGATGGGCGGAGATTCGTGTCGCCGAAGGAACTTATTTCGTCTGGACCGCTGGGACAGCTCGAAATTAATGACTCTGGGGTTCACCACTAGACAACGTTTGAGACCGGATTGGGGATAATAGCCCACGGAAATTAATTGATTGCAGCCAATTGGAGCATCGAAATGGAGTGAAAAGTACACCCAGGTGAATATATTCTAGGAGAGATAATTTAGGAGTGGTCTCACACCTAAATTAAAGCCTATATCTGTAAATGAGCCTGTGAACACAAGGCCTACGCGAAAGAGGATTGGTTTGGAGACACGCACAAGGGGATTTACCATGGTGGCTTCATGACGCTATGGAAGAAGGCAATTAATTGTAATTAATTGGCCGAAGCGATCGCTTGCACGCGAGTGATTATGGGACTTCCACACCTAGACAAACGAGGTGTATACGTCATTTTGGCTGGAAATGCATTATTTCAAGATAGGAGTCGCTCTCGTATGTCCTGTGGACTTCATTTTACGAGAAACCTTTATATAGGGGGAGCAGAGCAGACCAAGACAGTTCGTCTTCAGTTAGTCTTCAGTTCATCTGCAGTCTACACGTAAACTAAAACGCTGCCAGTAAGTGCGCGAAATGTTAGAGTATCGACGCTTGAATATATTTGAAGAACAATGGAAGCACATCATACAGCTTCTTAATAGTAATTATGAATCGCGTAAGATTTAATCTACTGCAGATATTTATCCATTATTATACGCAAGTGTAATTCGCTACAGCGGAGGAATAATTCAGGACGTTTTTGGACACTGAATACCAGGAGGTATTGTCATAGTTATAAATGACGCAGTATCATCAGGATCACTACAATTATGGGAGCCTGGAAGGCATCACCAATAAACTTGACGGTGAAATGAACAGTATTGAAGGTGACAAGAATCGAACGCACGCAAACGCAAGATAGACTTTCATGGAGACCAGCGGTTGTCGTAGCTGCATCGCATCTCTGAGGTCAGGCGTTAGGAGGAGTCCAATTAAGGATCCACATGTGAAATAGTGCGAAAAGTGTATATAAGTTTTATTACAGTGATTTCAAAAGTGTTTATGTGTAGTGTGATATAATATGTATTGTGTTAAAATGAGAAAAGCCAGTGATAAAAATATTATTACCATGTGTCGTGTGAGATATAGCATGATGGCTTAAACCAAGCGTCATGGTAGGTTCGTGGCTGGTGTGCTGGAATAATCCAGCGAAAATGAAAAGTGAGTACAAATTTACAATGTTATTCTAATTAGATAGTTCACCATACAACGAGGCATCACTTTAAGACTAAGATGTAACAGTCACTTATGTACGAGCTTTCACCACTCGTATTTTTGGTAGAATATGGCTTGGAGGGTGATTTGTTTAGGGCCATTCAGGCCTAAGATAGTGATGAATGTAACTGTAACGTTAAATGATAATAATAATAATAATAATAATCTGCGGTCGGTAACAGTGATCAGTAATGTGATAGGCATTTCAGGCCTAAAGAACGTTCAAAGTGTGTCATGTCTAATATAAAGATACTGTATTTGGTAAACAGTAAGAAAGTAACGTAAAATATAGCGAGATACGAGAGTTTTTCAGTGTCAGTGAAGTGTTGAATGAATATTTGATATGGTCAATTCTTAGGATTGTACTTGAGAACCATTAAAGTAATGTAAGCCAGTAAATTTATACTTGTTATTGGAGCTATTTGAAGCTTTGACTTAAGAGTAATTGCAGAGAGAACGTGAGTGCCTCAATAATTGAGTCATCTCTGAGAAGTATTGTTTGAGCCGCACAGAGCGAGCGAGGTAAAGTAGAATCAAGTGATTTACGTCAATAAAGTTGCGGGGACCACTCTAACATAGCTTGCACGTTAGGTGAAAAGTTGGCTAATCTACGAGATAGTATTGCCGTGATGCATACTTGTATTATTCGCAGCGAGTGGTACGGAGGGTATCTGTATCCACGGCTTGCAGGAATAATTGCCACGAGGGATGCTCTTCGAGACCCTGCGTGAGCCATGTATTAATTGATCTGCCCTGAGGGGAGAATCATGTTCGTCGTATAGGAAACGCAGATTTCCTTGTTATTATTTAGGCAGCTGCTGATGAGAAATCTTGTATTCTCATTATGATGCGCGCCCGAAGCCACTAGTATTCGCCACAGAACGGCAAGGCTATTGCCAGATCCATCCCCAGCCATGAATGTTAAATAGGAGCCGAGTTGAGCCAATTACACTATAAATATAGCTGGTAAATAATTAGAATGACTCAATTAATAGAGACAACACTCAGCGTAACTCCTTTGTACTGCAATTGTAAACAAAGATGACCTTGCTAGCAGCCAAGGGGGATAGTATGTAAACCACGGGGACGGCGGCCATCTTGCTCGGCCAGCTGGAACTAATTTTATTGCCTGCTTGAAAGGCAGGTCTGTTGACCTGGGCCCTTTATTTTAAAAGCATAGTGAGACACTGAAGAATCTCGATATTTCGAAATGTAATTAAGATATGATTGTTGTGATGATGCCAATTGATTTAAATGATGTGTTTCAACACACATAGCTTGTTGGATCATTGTGATCGGATAATATTTGGCCCAGTTATTCTCTGAGGAGGAACGCTGAACCTAATAAATGTCGGCATCTTTTTAAAGTGCATTTTTTCCCAGTTCACACTGATTTATGCAGACGGGTAAGTGATATCAAGAACATGACACGTTTGTAACGATAATAATTTCGACCAGACCCAGAAAATCGTTGTATGGTGAAACTATAAACATTTCTATCCATGTGTATTTTGGAATGGAAAACGTACCACTTTAGCGTTTCATATTGATGGGAAAAAGGAAGACGATTCACACGACACAACATTTGTTAATTAAGACAAAAGGTAATGAATTTACGTCAATGAAAGTAAATGTCGTGAGAAACGGATTAATGTTTAATTATTACTGAATTAATGTCATTTAAAGTGATATGTGACTTTTGTGTTGTGATACTCCAGTTTGTTAAATTGTGCCACATGACGAACGCTATGGAGACTCGGAGATGTCTGAAAGTATCAATGATAGGATGCTAGAAATAGATTTGAGTGCAGTGAAGCAATAATTAAGAAGAGACTCACAAAATAACCTTGATTTTCATTGTGGGAATTAAATGTAAATTATCCTTTGTTGTATTTTGTTGTATAGCCATGATTTTATATCAGTAAATGTTTTATTTAGGAATATGTTGTTTCTTTCATGTAGAGTAGTTACCTGACAGACTCAAATCCTGAACATGTGGTCGTATGGTGGGCATGAACGTCCCATACCTCGAAAGACCGTGAGTTAGCTGGGATACGAACACATGTTCCACATGATGACAATTGGGTACAGTATGTCTATTGGTTACGTCACAAACAACCTTCAAACCCGAGTACACATAATACTTTGGTCGACAGTAGTTCTATTAATGAACGCTTTTCAATCAGTGAACACTAATTGTGCGGGAAAACAAGTGTTTAACACCCTTACCTGAAATTAATATTGCACAATATATTTATCAAAAATAAAACATTTTTGTGAACAAAAGGTGTTACTAAATCGGATGACATGTTTCCATGATCATCATAAATAACAAAATAGTGTAGTAAACAGCATTCCTGAATTTAGTTACAATAACAATGGCATGTTAAAGAACCTTCCACTAATTATAATTGTGTGAAGCTAAATTATAGTTAAACATTTGACAAAAGCTCTTAGGCTCCTACGTTCGTCGCCTGGAGCCGACTGCGATGGTGTCTGGTAACGAAGTTCTGAACTAGTAGTCGTTGACGGTGGCGTTTGGCGGCAAAAGTAGGAACTATTTGAAAAAATTCAATGTCTGCAGTCCTTACTTGAATTGAAAACAGAAACACACCCTATTACAGCCACCACAATTAACACTGGTTATCAGATTCTACACACACACAAAGTACACGGGGCTACGTGACCGCGTTGTAGCAGCCCCTAAACTAAGGAACCAACCAACCTACCAACAATGCAATACATCACAGGTTAACACATACTGATACTGCATTAATAGTTACACAACAATTGTACAAGTGCTTCAAACCAAATGTGTAATAATATCTGTAGATAAGTTTGGCACGTCACACGAGATTTTACAAACTTTTGACGGTAATGTAAATTATTGAATATAGAGTATATTTGTGCATGTGTAATACAGTACATGATCATCATAAGTCTTAAGTGAGCAGGACTTGATGATGACCGCTTGGCAATCGAAACATCTCATCCAATCAAGTACCTCCTTTTTGTACATAAAATAGTGTTATTTTGTGATAAATATCTTCTGTAATATTTCTTTCAATTTAATGTGTATAAATACTTGTTTCCCGCATTACGGTATGTAATTGGATATAATTTATATTGATCGACTGGGAAGCTTTCTTTATAGTACACTAGTGTACCCGGCATGCGTTGCAATGCCAATCAAAGAAAGTGTTGGCGTTGTAATTTTGTTTCTTGAAGTGTTTTTGGATTCAATCTTTTTTCAATTTCCGTTAACTGCCTCTAAACTATCGTAAAATGTATGGACTAATTTAGAAACATTCGTGGGAGCGTGCACAACAATTCACCAACGTTTCATCGCAATCGGATGAATGGGATATGAACGCATACGGAATTTCGTTTAAACGATTCGTGCGCTGTCACTCATTTTTTAAATTTACTCTTGCGCTACCTACTATGAAATGGATTTACTATGTTAGAAACCTTCACGTAAGTGTACACAACAACTCAAAAAGTTTCATCGCAATCGATAAATGGTATATGAACGCATATGGGTTTTGTTGAAACGCTTCGCGCTTCGTCACTCATTTTTTGCACCTACTCGTACACTACCTATTGTAATATAGATTTACAAAGCCTGAAATTTTTCCTGGAGTGTACTCAACGATTCACCAAAGTCTCACAGCAATCGAATGAATAGTAAGCTATATGAACGCATACGGGACTTTGTTGAATCGATTCGCGCACCATCGCTCATTTGTTGAATCTACTCGTGCGCTACCTATTGTAAAATAGATTTACAAAGCCTTAAACTTTTCCTCGAGTGTACTCAACAATTCACCAAAGTCTCATCGCAATCGAATGAATGGTATATGAAAGCATACGGGACTCATTTGAAACGATTCGCGTGCCGTCGCACATTTATTGAATCTACTCGTGCGCTACCTATTGTAAAATGGATCTACTAAGCCAGAAACCTTTCCTGGGGTGCACATAACAATTTACCAAATTTCATCGCAATCGGATGAATGGTATATGAACGCATACGGTACTTGGTTGAAACAATCCAATCATTTGTTGAATAAAATCGTGCGCTTCCTATTGTAAAATGCATGTACTAAGTCAGAAATCTTCCTTGGAGTTTACACATCAACTCACCCAAGTTTCATCGCTTTCTCACGATTGGTATACGGATGCATATGTGACTTTGTTGAAACGCTTCGCGCGTTGTCGCTTATTTGTGGAATCTACTCGTGCGTTACATATTGAAAAGTGGATGATCTATGGCAGAAACCTTTCCTGAAGTATACACTACATCTCACCCAAGTTTCATCGCTATCGGACGAATGATATATGAACGCATATGGTACTGTGTTGAATCGCTTCGCACGTCGTCGCTCATTTGTTGAATCTACTCGTTCGCCACTTATTGTAAAATTGACTTACTAAGTCAGGAACCTTCCTTGAAGTGTACACAACATCTCACCCAATTTTTATCGCTATCGGTCGAATGGTATATGAACGCATACGGGACTTTGTTGAAACGGTTCACGCGTCGTCACTCATTTGTTGAATCTACTCGTGCGCTACCTATGGTAAATTGGATTTACTAAGCCAGAAACCTTCCCTGGAGTGCACACAACATCTCACCCAAGTTTAATCGCAATGGGATGAATTGTATATGAACGCATGTGATCTTTGTTGAAACGAACCGCACGCAATTATGTTGAAACTACTCGCAAGCCATCTATTGCAAATTGGATTTACTATGCCTATAACTTTCCCGGAAGTGTGCACAACAACTCACCAAAATATGATCGCAATCTGATGAATTGTATATGGACGCATAGCCAACACTCATTTGTTTAAGCTACTCGCGCGCTATCTATTATAAATTGGATTAACTATGCCTATAACCATCCCGGAATTGTGCTAAACAACCCACTAAAACTTGGTCGCAATCGGATGAAGTGTAGGCTGTATAAACACATCGCCAACACTCATTTGTTTAAACTACTCACGCACTCTCTATTTTAAATTGGCTTAATTATGCATATAACCTTCCCGGAAGTGTTTACAACAACTCACCAAAATTTGATCGCAATCGGATGAATGGTATATGAACGCATACGGGATTTTATTTATACGATTTGCGCGCCGTCACTCTCTTGTTGAATCTACCCGTGTACTACCTATTGTAAAATAGATTTATTTGGCCATAAATCTTGCCTGGACTGTACACAACATCTCAGCCAAGTTTCATCGCTATCAGACGAATAGTATAATACGCGTACGGGACTTTGTTGAAGCGATTCGCGTACCGTCACTCACTTGTTGAATCTACTCGTGCGCTGCCTATTGTGAAATGAATTTACTAAGACAGAAACATTCTTTGGAGTGTACTCATCATCTCACCCAATTTTCATCGCTATCGGACGAATGG
Organism: Meconema thalassinum; assembly: GCA_946902985.2. Taxonomy (NCBI): domain Eukaryota; kingdom Metazoa; phylum Arthropoda; class Insecta; order Orthoptera; family Tettigoniidae; genus Meconema; species Meconema thalassinum. The sequence continues at coordinate 2,011,831,978 of OX336388.2, read as the reverse complement.
TATATGAACGCATACGGGACTTTTTTTAAACGATTCACACGCCATCTCTCATTTGTTGAATCTACTCGTGCGCTACCTATTGTAAAATGGATTTACTAAGCCAGAAACCTTCCTTGGAGTGTACTCAACATCTCACCACCGGGTGAGTTAGCCGAGGTGGTTGCGGCATGACTGTTGGCAGTCGCTCACATCCGGGAGGCGAGGAGGTTCGAATCCTCCCGCCGGCAACCTTGAAGATGGTCTTCTGTGGTTTCCCATCTTCCTTCCAGGCAAATGCCGGGGTTGGTCCCTAACTATAGGCCACAGCCGCTACCTTCCAACTCCTCGACCCTCCCATCCAACATTCCTCCCCAACGGTACTTGTAGCTCACCCATCGGGTGTCCGTCCCGAAGCAGCTACAAAAAACTGGCGAGCCGAACATGTCCTCGGACACTCCCGGCATTAAAAGCCATACGCTAAAAAAAAAAAAACATCTCACCAAGGTTTCATCGCCTTCGGATGTATGGTATATGAACGCATAGGTACTTAGTTAAAACAATTCGCGTGCCATCGCACAAATATTAAATCCACTCGTGCGCTGCCTGTTGTAAAATGGATTTACTAAGCCAGAAAGCTTTCCTGGAGTATACACAACAATTCACCAAAGTTTCATCATAATCGGATGAAAGGTGTATGAACGCATAAGGGGCTTTGTTGAAACGATTCGCGTGCCTTCGCTCATTTGTTGAATCTACTCGTGCGCTATCTATTGCAAAATGGATTTGTTAAGCCAGAAACATTTCCTGGAGTGTACACAACAATTCACCAAAGTTTTATTACAATCGGACGAATATCGCTTTGCTCGTTTTATAAACATACTCGTGTCTTAATTACTATTATAGGCGAGTTGCATACGACTGTTTATGTTCGACGATAATTATAACTTTTTTTTACATCGAGTTGAGCCTCTATGGACTGCGTGGTAACAACCAACTTCACTTTCGTGTCTAGGTCTTGTTCTTGTTCCGGCCATGACTTCCTGCCAGTGTCTTCTGACCACAGCGACGAGTGCCTGTTTATGTTCTTCGGACAAAGGTCCTCTCCGTCTACCGAAAGTTGATACCATTTAAAAACCTTTGTAGTTGTTCACCAATCTTCTAAATGTGTTCCTATCACGAATTTCTCGGTCTTGAATACCAATTTGCCTGAGATCTTTTTCGCATTCCTCGAACCATATCGGCCTTGTTGCCTTAGACTTGATGAAACTCCATATTCTTTTGGTAAATCGATCATCATTCATCCTCAAAAGGTGACCGTAAAATAGTAGCCGTCTCTTCTTAATTGATGCTGTGATAGGGTCTATGTTGTTGTACAAGTCCTCACTATTTCTCATTCGCCACTGTCCATCAACCCATCTATTACCTGGGATTTTTCCTAATATCCTACGCTCTCTTTTTTTCAGTCGGTCAGCTTGACCTTTACTATTCATGGTCAAAGTTTCGGACGCATATAATCCGTCAGGTTTTACAACTGTGGTATAGTGTCGGAACTTGGCCCCTATACTCATAGACTTTTTGTTATAGGTATTCTCTGTAATGTGGTATGCCTGGTCTAACTTCCTCATCCTGACATTAATTGCTTCCTCTTCAAATCCATTCTGCTGGATGACTTCACCAAGATATCGGAAATTTGTGACTCGACTGATCTTTCCAAAATTAGTGATCATCCATTCAGGTCCATTGCAGATGTTTGTCATATATTTAGTCTTCTGAATGGATTCTGGAGTCCTACCCTTTCAGCCTATTGATCTTGTTTATTGCTGAATCTATGCCGTTAGCAAAAATGGTCAGGTCATCCGCAAAGGCCAGACAGTCAATGTATATCCCTTTGTGCTTAGGACCAAGTCAGAACCGATCTTCTTTTGTTTCTTCTTGGTCTAACATCTTCCTCCATTCTCGAATGACTTTTTACAAAACACAATTGAAGAGGAGTGGAGATAGTCCGTCTCCCTGTCTCACGCCCGTTCTTATTGTAAACGGTTCTTATATCTCTCCCATAAATTTGACTTTCGACACTGTGCTGGTTAGAGTTTGTTTGATCAAATTTCTTGATGTATCATCCACTCGAAACTCTTCCAAAATATTCATTAATGACTCCCGGTCGATGGAGTCATAACCATTCTGAAAGGCAACAAACATGACCACGTAACTATATCCTCATGTCTTCTTGTACCTGATGATGTTATTCAGGTTAATGATCTGTTCCGGGCATCAACGACCCTTTCTGAAGCCAGCCTGGTATTCCCCGATCTGTTGGTCAAGATGCGCTTCTATTCTGTTCTGGACTGCTTTGGAGAAAATCTTATTGGGAACAGATACTAATGAGATGCCCCTATAGTTGTTGACATTATTTTTATCTCCTTTTTTGTGTAGAGGATGGATTAGTGCTGACAGCCATTCAATTGGTAACATCCCAGTTCTCCATATCTCTTCAAAAACTTGACTAGTACATCTAGAGTTTCATCATTCGCCATCTTCAGTAGTTCCGCCACTATTGAATTTTCACCAGCTGCTTTATCATTCCTTAAACTGTTGACAATATGTTTGATCTCCTCTTTACATGGTGGAGATGAGTTGAGTAGTTTGTGGATCGGATCGCACACAGTGAATCGTTCTTTCGGTTCATCTTAATTAAGCAGTTTTTCAAAGTAACGAGACATGATCGTACAGTTTTCTTTGTTGGTCAGGCCCAGCTTTCCATTTTCACCTCTAAAACAGAGGCTAGGGGCTTGATACCCTTTCAAATTGGACTTGAACGTTTGATAGAAGTCTCTGGTATTATTATATGCTCTAACATAAATATTCATAAATATCTGTCAAGATTCTTTCGGTTGAATGGTGTGGGCTCAGCATTTGATCTCTACCCAATAACGCATCCCAAAGCTTTGAAACATTGTTTATCCTTAAATAGCACTAACAGATAGCGCACAGGTATGTTCGATCATTTTGTAATTTTTCTCAAATAACGCAAAATAGGCTGTTACAAACCTTTTAAAATTATAACTTATCTAGTTATTCTTCAAATTCGATGTGTATAGAATGTCAACGGAATGCAAATCGATTGAGTCCCAAATATATAGAACAGTTATGACATATCGCGGAAGAGTTTCGCATAACAAATCCATTTACTGAACAGTGAGCTGCAGTATACTTTCCGTGGGACTAATGTCATACTATTGCTTCCTTCATGACGTTCTGGTATGTCTATATCAACATGTCTATTCACTAAAATTGTCGGCTAAATTTTACGAATGTGTAGACATCGGAATTGCGGATATTAAGGTACATTGCTAGTTCTTTTGCAAAATTGCCCAGTTTTTTATGCATTGTAACCAGGGCTGGCATGCGAAACGAAATGCATTATCAATTTAATTTAGCGTCGCGAAATGAAATTGTTCAATGGAATAACATTTCGCTCCTGGCGCGAAATGATATTTGTTACAGACTTTTAATTTCGCTCCTGGCGCGAAATTATATTCATTACGGACTTTTAATTTAGCTCCCAGCGCGAAATGATATTTGTTACAGATTTTTAATTTCGCTCCTGGCGCGAAATTATATTCATTACGGACTTTTAATTTAGCTCCCGGCGCGAAATGAAATTCGTTACAAACTTTTAATTTCGCTCCTGGCACGGAATTAAATTCATTACGGACTTTTAATTTAGCTCCCGGCGCTAAATGAAATTTGTTACAGACTTTTAATTTCGCTCCTGGCGCGGAATTAAATTCATTACGGACTTTTAATTTAGCTCCCGGCGCGAAATGAAATTCGTTACAGACTTTTAATTTCGCTCCTGGCGCGAAATTAAATTCATTACAGACTTTTAATTTCGCTCCTGGCGAGAAATAAAATTTGTTAACGACCATCAATTTCGTTCCCGGCATTTAGTCCCCCCCCCTCCGGCCTGAAATTAAAATGCATGGAACATTTCATTTTGTTTCTGAAATGAAATCTGTTTCTTTTCTTCCCCGAAAGCCTTATTTGTTCCCGCGTCCTACACCTAGCCACCATCTACATTCGTCCCTACCACCCCATCCCCAAAGACTGCATTACCCACGTGTCTGAAGTCTTCCCCCATTTAATTCTAATGGCCGACCTCAACCTTCATTCCCGTTCGGCCCTAGAACTTCATAGCCTAGACATCTACCTACGTCACATCGACGCCACCCTCGTCCCTCTCCCAGAATCTACCCGTCCTTCCTCCAATACCACCCCGACGCAGTCATTGCTCATAACTCCCTCCTCCATCTGTTTGACGTGTCTGTCCTGCCACTCAAAGGAGGTGATCATGCCCCCGTTTTACTCAACTTCCCTCTTCCCCCACTACCACCTCCCAGGATGGTCCAGAATTTCTGCACAGCAAACTGGCAGGAATACCGCGCCTACGTCAACAATCACCTCCGTGCGGACCATCTCCCACTGGATAACCAGACGACGGTCGACGCATATACTGCACACATAGATACTATACTACGACAAGTCTCCCACGTAGCCATCTCCCTCATCCCAACGACCCCGTGCACTACATTTGAGTCGTCCAGTTGCAAAAATCGTTTAATCCACTTGTGAATAAGGATCATGTCGTAATAGTACATTATGCAACGAGCCTATAATGGCTATAATTAAGACACGAGTATTTTTTATAAAACGAGCGTATGCGAGTTTTATAATTTCCATACGAGTGTCTTAATTACCATTATAGGCGAGTTGCATACGACTGTTTATGTTCGACGATAATTATAACTTTATTATATGTTTTAACATAAATATTCATAAATATCTGTTGAGAGTCAGCTACTGGAATTTTGTGATCGCAGAGCGAGCGTTGGGTGTTATACCTTCGTTTTTCAAGAGCTTTGAACGGCCGACGCATGCGCTCTGCCATATGCAGCCATATGTTTACATCAGCCGTCCCTCAGTAATATTGTCACCGCAGTCATTTGAAGACAATGCGCTGTGTAGAAATTAGTGTTAGTGATTTTAAGGTACTGTGCTATTTCTTGTCTCATATTCGCCAGTTTATTTACGCGAACTTATGGACGGTGGGTATTCCATGTCGGTAATTTATTATAGTTCGATGTTGTGTTTATGTCCGACATGTTGGATTTTGAGCGCATGCGCGAAATTATCGTTACCTAATTGGTCAATGAACGAGCTCTGATTGGCTGGAGAAACTGTATCGTAATGAAAAACGGTGTTATAATGACCATCATTATGATACAGTTTTCAAACACATAATAGTGAGGGTCGAACATAAAATTATTTATTTAATTATTTTATTTATTTTACCTCATTTTATTTTGTTTTATTTTATTTTGCTTTATTTTGTTTTGTTTATTTTTTGTTTTACTTTATTTCGTTTTATTTTGTTTTAAATTGTCTTGTTTTATTTGTTTTATTTTGTTTTTGTTTTTATTTTGTTTTGTTGATTTTGTTTTATTTTGATTTCCCAGAAAACAAATGCAAAACCAAAAACACAAAACACGAAGTAAAATGCTAAATTCAAACACAAAAGCAAAAGCAGAATAAAAAAGAAACACAAACCAAAAAGCAACATTCAAAAACAGCAAAAGCAGAAAACAAACACAAAACCAAAACAAAAAAGACGAAGCAGAAAGCAAAAGCAGAACAAAAAAAGCAAAATCAGAAAACAAGAAACATAAAGCAAAAAGCAAAATTCATAAAAGCAAAATCAGAAAACAAACACAAAACAAAAACAAAAAAGACGAAGCAAAAATCAAAATTCAAAAACAAAAGCAAAAGCAGAAAACAAAAAACAAATAACATAAAGCAAAATTCAAAAAAGCAAAAGCAGAGCACAAACACAAAACCAAGAAAGAAAAGCAATAAGTCAAATTCAAAAGCAAAAGCACAAAGCAAACACAAAAACACCAACCAAAAGTAGAAAACAACAAACACAAAAGATACGTGAGGCAAAGTCCAGAGAAACGTTTCTCATGAAAATGATCCTTATTCACAAGTTGATTAAACGAGTTTTGTAACTTGACGACTCATTTGCATTTGACTGTTGGCACGGGCTAGAGTAAAATGTGGCTGTGATTATATGGAAGCTACAGAGGTATGGGTGGTGCTTAGTAATGGCATTCGGGGCAGTCAGTGCCTGTGGATGCTGTGAAGGGTTCTACTCATAGGGTTAGTACTGCTGTTCTGACTCAGTGAGGAAAGCAATGGGAAACTACCTCACCCCCCATCTTGTCTAGTACGCCTCACTATAGCGCTGCCTTGAGTTTTTGTTGGTATCTACCCACATAACCTACCGGCGGTACTTTTTGAGGATCCAACCAGTCTTCGGGCTGACTACCTAACAGACAGACGTCAGGACTTTGAACATCGTACAGAACATTATTTAACTCTCGAAACGAATATACTGTATTTTAATTTCAACAACGAAATTAAATGTTTCATGCATTTTAAATACACGTCGGAGAGCGAAACTTAATGCCGTTTGGGAATTTTATTTCGCCTCGGGAGCGAAATTAAAAGTCTGAAACAAAATAAATTTCGCGCCGGGAGCGAAATTATAAGTCTGGAACGAAATTAATATCGCGCCTGGAGCGAAATTAAAAGTGTGGAACGAAATTAATTTCGCGCCGGGAGCGAAATTAAAAGTGTGGAACGAAATTAATTTCGCGCCGGGAGCGAAATTATAAGTCTGGAACTAAATTAATTTCGCGCCGGGAGCGAAATTAAAAGTCTGGAACGAAATTAATTTCGCTTCGAATTAAGTTTCGCTTTGATTTAATTACGCGCCGACAATCATCATTTCGCTCCCGAATATCGCGCTTACGGCGAAATTAAATTATTTTCGTCCCCACAGCCATGAATTTAATTTCGCATGCCAGCCCTGATTGTAACTACAATGTTTGATCCAATATAGGCTACATTGTCAACTTTCAAATCATGTAATTTATGTTCTACATGTTGAACTTTGAGTGCATGCAGAAGCTATTCTATCCTAATTTGTCATGAATGAAAATATTGAGCTCTGATTGGTTGTAAAAACTGTGTTATAATGAAAAGTAGTACTTTAATGACCCCCATTATGACACAGTTTTCTGACCTATAATATTTACACATCAACAACGTCGAATATAAATATAATTATTTAATAACCAATTTCGTGTGAGGCTGTGACCAGGTCACTTTAATAGATGTGAGTTTAACACTGTTAAAACTGTGCAGTAATATCAGAATTCAACTGTCAACATTTTTTCATTCTGAAATAAAAATAATCCCGTTAAATAAGCACACATGAGCTGGGCCTATCTGTATGTACTCACAGGAATTCATATTATCCTGTTCGATGCATTTATTAAATTCCATCATTGGAAAAGCAATTACCTGTCAGAATCCGGTAAATATAACTTTGCTCTGTTTGCTTTCTCATATGGTAAAATTGAATGGACTGGAATATTTGAACCAAATTTATTTACTACCTTTATAGATGTTCACGTGAAGATAAGCACCATAGGAGGATCATAAAAGCAATGTAATAGGTCGTTCCCACGCTACGGTGATTTTATATATTTGCATTCATTTCACCAAATTCATTCTAGGAAAATGCTTAGATACTTAGATTCATATAGATGTATATCTACGACTACGTTCACTACTAAATTTGATACATCCTTACATTAGTAGGCCTAATAAATCATACAGACAAATATTTATTTTGTAAAGGGGTTCCTGATAAATTGGTCGAATACTGAGAGACAAGTGCTAAGAAGGGTGGCTGGCAGTCAATAATAGATACCGTACCTATTTATTTTTCTATTTATTTATGAATTAATTTGAATTTTTATTTGTTTGTTTATTTACTAATTAGGTATATTTCATTAGAAAGCTAACTATTGCAATGGGTACCATGTTTCGACTTCCGGAAAAATTCGACATATCTTCGCGTTTCACATCCCCCAGACCCAAAAATCACTGTCAGTTCAAAAGTTTATATATAATTTATGTGAAAATGAAAATCCACAGCCTGCTTCCAGTCTCCGACCGGGTCATGAATGGAATGAATGAAGCCCCCATCTAGCGGCGAGGATATGAACTGTGCCGGCTGCCGAGGCCTGACGCACTCCTCTGGGGCAATGATTAAATGAATGACAGATGAAATGAAATGATAGTGGAGAGTGTTGCTGGAATGAAATTTTGACAGGGAAAACCGGAGTACCCGGAGAAAAACCAGTCTGCCACCGTTTTGTCCAGCACAGATCTCACATGGAGAGACCGGGATATGAACCACGGACCCAGCGGCGAGAGGCCGGCGTGCTGCCACCTAAGCCACGGAGGCTTTATAATTTATGTATATATATATATATATATATATATATATATATATCATACTAATATATAAAAATGAGATGGTGTGTGTCTGTCTGTCTGTCTGTCTGTTACTCAATAACGCAAGAACCACTGGTCCCATTTAAATGAAATTTTGCATGGATGTGGCTGATTTACCATGTTTACATATAGGATACTTTTAATTTCGATATTATTCACTATTAAAAATGGCAACCATTTTAGTGAAGTCACTACACCCTTTGGTTTCAAAATTTCATATTTCCATATCAAATAAAAAGATAACGCTAAGAATTAGCAAACTTTTGATGGCACATACGAGCTTCAAAATTTAATTTCCTATCCCAAAGGTCCTTATCACCTTTCGTGAATCTCCAACGGTTAGCGAGTAAAATCCACATATGTGACGTCACTACACCCTTTGGTTTCAAAATTTCATATTTCCATTTCAAATAAAAAGAGAACGCTAAGAAATAGCAAACGTTTGATTCATACACGAGATTTAACATTTAATTTTCTATCCAAAAGGTTCTTATCACTTTTCGTGTATCTCCAACGGTTAGCGAGTAAAACCTAAATTTGTGCAATAAAACACTGTCAACACCGAGCGGTGCAGTACATCTCTTCGTACATAAAAAATGAAAGTTTGTATGTTTTTTTCGCAATTTCGACGGAAATTTAAGTTATTTACGCGTTTCAGACTGTTTTATTATGGATGCGAGCGAAAATATTTTTTTTGTCTGACTGTCTGTTTGTTTGTCTGTGGACAACTTTGTTCCCTTATAACTCGAGAACGGCTTGGTGTATCAACGTAAAATTTGGTACAGATATCCATCAGAGGCACAACACTAATCATTGATGCAACCCTTCTCCGTACCTCTCATAAAAGATGGCCTACCCCCTTAAAATACATGCTGAAATATGAGTAGAAGGACGAGACAAAGATCATTTTCAGCCCCTCAATGTGAGAGACAAAACTCGGAGGCCCTAAAGGGTCCCCGAAATCCACATTTTAATGCCCTAAACCAACCATTTTTGAGATATTCCCAGAAAACTAATTTCATTTAATAAACTAATGAACGAATACAAGCCGGTAACCATGGCAACAGATTCTCAGAGGTCCATCTATTGCTGTAAGATGCAATGCAATTCCATTAATGACATTGGTGTGAAAGTTTGCAAACGGCTAGAAGGTTATCACGTAACCAAATTAAGCTGTAAAATTCATCAATAAGTATAATGCGCTTAAGGGGGTCAAGGGGTACACTAGAATTAATTCACGTGATTTACACCTGCGGGTGTGGTACGGCAGGTCTATTATATTCCTATCCCTATATTATATTATTATTATTAGTATTATATTATGGCGTACAACGACGATACAAAGCCCCTCGGTGCCAGAAACAAAACTTGGGGGCCTCGAAAACTACATTATAAGGCTCTAAAACCAACAGTATCTGAAATATTCCCAGAAAACTAAGTTAATTGAACAAAGTAATGAAGGAATGGAAATCGGTAACCATGACAACATTATCTCAAGGGGTGGCATCCAACTTTCCATCAATTTCTGTAAGAAGCAATATCACTCCATTTATACCTGGCCACGGTGGGTGAGTGGATAGCGTGTCGGTCTACTAACCCCAAGATTGCAGGGTCACTCCTAGCCGTGGTACAGGCCGGACGTTTGTTTTAGACGAGTGAAAAATCGTAATGGAAGCCTGGAGGCGAGTTACTACAGTACCTGTGTTGTTATCAGCTGCCCCAAGCGCTCCGATGATTGATAAAGCTGTTTCACACTATTGCTGAAGTATAGTCACTGGCAAATATAATGACGTTCTGTTCGTAACTACGTAACGTGTACTTCCGTGTCACACAATACTTCGACGTGGACTGTACTGTGTCTGGAATTCCATTACATCAGATCGATGGTGACAAATGTGAAGTGATAGGGTGAGAGAGTGACTGTGTACAGGCTCACCCGCAGGCTTGAAGGTCAAGGGCAATCGTCTAAAACAAACGTCCGGCCTGTACGTGATTTTTGAAAGGCGGCAAAAATACGACTCGCATGTCATACGATGTTGGCATGTCAAGGAACCCTCTTGAATTCAGTAGGCCGTGTTCATAATGGCAAAATTAACCTCAGGAGTTTCCGCCAACACAAAGTTCCTCATTTATTTACTAGAAAGCGCTATAGTGTTCAAGGAGCTTAGATATCTACCCTCCTTGACGTTCATAGTGATTCAAGAAACAACGAAATTTCGACATGCAAGCTACCCTCTGGGTGTCAAATTACGAAGCTTGCACCCGGCATCCGAGGCCATACGATATCATTATTATTAGGCTACTCCATTTATTACATTTCTGTGAAAGTTTGCAAATGGCTATAAGGTTATCACGGAACCAATGTAGACTGTATAATTCGTCAATGCAATTAAAGGGGTCAAGGGGAAACCTAGAATTTTTTCATGCAATTTCACGTGCGACATATAGTACAGAAAGTCTATTATATCTACAAACAGCAACATTATTTTCAAAAATTCCTGAATTGAATCAGCATTTCTGCGGCTTTTAGGAATTTGGCCCATTTGAGGCTAAAGAATCTGAATTTTCATGCACCACAAGCCTTTATAATTTATGAAAGAGGTCTTCCTGTGTATGGGGAACACAACGTAGAGGGACATTTTTTATGTGAGGTGTATTGCGTTTCGTCTACAAGGCTTTCAATTCTATTTCACGTCATGAAGTACACGTTAGGTGAATTTAGTTTGTGAGCAGATTTTAACTAATCTTTTTTTTTTTGTCGACATACGGGTTCATCGTAAGGATGATTTTGTTTGATACGTATGGTAGGTATACCCATATTTGGATATCTGGGTGATATGTTGTAGACAATAGAATTGTCTGTCTGTCTTTCTGTGTATCTTTATGTACGCCTATAAATCGTGTTCGGATGCTTGGTGCATCGTAAAATTAGGTAAGGTAAACATGAGTCAATACACCAATCATTTATAAAACTCCTCACCGTACTTTTCATACAGTAGAAGGGTGGATATAGGGAAAATTTTCTCAAAATACATGCTAAAATAGGCGAAATATAAAAATTATCCTAGAAGGACGATCAAAGCATATGTTGCGCTTCACATTGTGAGACACAAAATTCGCGAGTCTATAAGGGGTCTCCGAAAACCACATTTTAAGGCCCTTAAATTAACAGTGTGAGTGATATTCCCAGAAAACTAACTTCGTTCTGATAAACTTATGAAGGAATGACAAGCCGCTAACCATTGCAACAGTAGCTCAATTGATAATGTCTGGTGTTAATATATAACACCGTTCGAAGAACGGGTACTTCTGCTAGTATATATATCAGTTTCTTGTGGACACGATAACTGCCGTAATTTTGCACCAATCACTTTGAATATTTTACCGAATATGTATACCTATAAAATCTCGATCGAGTTCGTTACTGGGCCAAAATGGTCGAAGGGGGTGAATATGGGGGGCGTTTTTCGAAAAAGTGAAATATTGCTATAACTCTCTTAATATGTGAAATATCGAATCCGTTTAAAGTTCATACTATGTTTCGGATAAAGCCCAAAAATTTATGTTTGAAGAGTTTTTTATAGCACCAACCATTGACCAAAGGGGTGGGAAAAAGTGGGTGTTTCGGGAAACATTAATCATATCTCTCTTAATAGGCACAATATCAAAACCGTACAAAATGGACAATATTCCCTTAATAATTTCCTAAAACTTTTGTCTGAAAGAATTTTTGATATGACCCATCATTACGCCAAGGGATGAGAAAAATGATTTCGGAATTATAAGAAAATGCCAAGAGCTATCAGAGGTTGCCATGGCAACACTACTAAATTGATGAGGGATGAGCCATCAGACGTCGCCATGACAACGCACTTGCACGAGATCAGATTCAGATTTCCATCTGACTAAGTGCGAAGTGGCTTCGGTGACGTAACTGGTAGCATGCTGAACTTCTATGCCCAAGGTCGCGGGTTCAAAGCCGGCCAAAGTCGTCGGATTTTCTAAGAGCGCTAAAAATCCCTCAGTATGCTTTCCTTTGGGGGGGGGGGAAGTTCCGACGTTCGTTGCGAGTTGTTGGTTGCGGTGGTATCTAGTAGCCAAGTTCACAGCTAGGTGTCGTTGACGGTAGTATATGGTAGCAACATTAGGAAGTACTGCTTGAAATTGACCGTCTGCAGTCCTTACCTGACTTACAGACTAATACAGCCATCACCATTCACACCGTTTATCAAACAGATTCTACACTCACCCAAAGTACACGGGGTTACATGAACGCGTTGTCGCAGCCCCTAAACTGAGGAACCAACCAGAGGTAGATTTCGTTAGAAAGATAACTATTGCAATGGGTACCATGTTTCGACTTCCGGAAAATTTCGACATATCTTCGCGTTTCACATCCCCAGGCCCCAAAACCACCGTCAGTTCAACAGTTATATATAATTTATATATGTATATGTATATCAGTTTATTGTGGACACGATAACTGCCGTAATTTTGAACCAATCACTTTGAATTTTTTACCGAATACGTATACCTATAAAATCTCGGTCGAGTTCGTTACTGGGCTAAATCGGTCGTTGGGGGGTGAAAATGGGGGGCTTTTTTTTCGAAAAAGTGAAATATTGCTATAACTCTCTTAATATGTGAAATATCGAATCCGTTCAACATTCATACTATGTGTCGGATAAACTGAAGAACCAACCAAAATCTCTGCGGGAGATATAATTTTGCGTGAAGAAGTAACAGACCGTTACATAGTTACACATCAGTGTCGAAACCTTGCACAAGGACAGTGTGACCACAAGTATAACAAGATGTTCAGTAAAGAACATATAGCCTACTTTCTCCTAAATGCATGGGTATTGTTATAACTCTTTGTCCTTTTCAAGGAGTATGATTGAATGTTGGTTGTAGTAGCTTGTTGAAATACAACGTGCTATAGGGATATTAAACATGAATATGAGGTGCCCTTTGCTAGTGCTACCTCTGTACCAAATTTTGTTCAATTCTGTTTCACCGTGTTTGAATTGATAGGGGGAATCGATTTGCACACATACTTGGCCACCATCTGCAAACTATTGGGCTGCTGTTCTTGCAGATTGGTCAGAATATGTTTCCCTCATAAAGATATGGTGTTGCAAAATTTGGTAGAGACTAGATTATTAGGTTGGTCGTAATTACATTTTAGCTTTTAACATTTGGGTGGCCGCGATTACGTTTCCGTCAAGATAGCGGTGATATAAAACATGACACTGAGGTGCCCTTTGCTAGTGCTACCTCTGTACCAAATTTCGTTCATTCGGTTGCACCGTGTTCGAATTAATAGGGGGAATCGATTTTCACACAAAGATGGCCGCCGTCCGCAAACTATTACGCTGATGACCTATTAGATTGGTCAAAGGATGCTCCCCCCATAAAGGTATGTTGTTGCAAAATTTGGTAGAGATCGGATGATTAGGTTAGTCGTAATTTGATTTAAGCTTTGAACATTTGTGTGGCCGCCATTACGTTTCCGTCAAGATGGCGGCGATATAAAACATGACACTGAGGTGTCCTTTGCTAGTGCTACCTTTGTACCAAATTTCGTTCAATTCGCATTCACCGTGTTCGAATTGATAGGGGGGGGGGGACAGACATTCAGAGTACACACACTCACACACAGACACACACACACACACAGACTCACACACACACACATACACACACACACACACACACAGACTCACACACACACAGACAGACACACTTTTTTCGCCCTGTGTTGATCTCATAAGTCTACTTTCATTTTTTGCAAAAATCGAAAGTAGGCTAAAAATGGACTCCAAATGACAAGAAGGTTACCGTCATCATAAGACAATACAATGTTTATAATATGCATAAAATGACGAAAAACAAAGTTAATTAATCTCCAATTATAAAATACTTTCTCGCAATAAATGAGGTCTGATCTTTCTACGAAAACCTGCATATTCTGCCTATTTTCGCCTATCCCCAAGTTTGTCCGGTGAAATCTACCTCCGCCTTCCGGCGTGCCGAGAGGACTTTTTAATTTTTATCTTCTTCTCCTTCTTGACGATTTAGCCAGCTATGAACCACGTTTATTGAGCTGCTCTCTTCTTCGAGGTTTAACATTCACTCAGTAACACCTCATGTGATCTCGATGCTGCTGTCTGCTGGATTCAGTACACGTCAAGTCTGTTGTTATTTTAGGAAACTTACGTGTTATTTAAGTTTCATCTTAAAAGGCTTACGCATCTGAATATCGTTGTATGCAATTCCTAATTCTCTTAAAAGATTTTCTACATCTATGAACCACGCTCCCTTGGTTTTCTTACCCAGGAAGTAAGTAAAGATTTTGTTTGACAATCACATAGGGCTCAGTCTTGTTTAATGGCCATAGAACACAATCCTCCTCTTTCTCATCACGTCAGTGATTTAGGTAACGTGTGTGTAGGGTTCATGGTTGAGCCTCCGTCTGTAATCACCGTTTCCCTTGACTGGGACCAAGATTTTCCGTAGGATCTTCCTTTCTTTGGTACAAGTTTCTCCATAAAACATTTTCTGTGCATCGTGAGGCACTCTGCTGTGAAGTAATGTAGAAGCTTGGCATTGAGGGATAATAATTCCTTGTTATAGATTCCCTGGTATGTAGTTTAATTCATTAATTTTATTATTTACTAGCAGAAGTACCCGTTCTTCGAACGGTGTTCGTTGTTAACACCAGACATTATCAATTGAGCTACTGTTGCAATGGTTAGCAGTTTGTCATTCCTTCAAGTTTATCAGAACGAAGTTAGTTTACTGGGAATATCACACACACACTGTTTATTTGAGGCCCTTAAACTGTAGTTTTCGGAGACCCTTTATAGATTCCCGAATTTTGGGTCTCACATTGAGAAGCGCAACATATGCTTCGGTCGTCCTTCTAGGATAATTTTTATATTTCGCCTATTTTAGCATATATTGAGAAGTTTTTCTCTATATCCACCCTTCTAATGTATGAAAAGTAAGGTGACGAGTTTTATAAATGATTGCTGTATTGACTCTCATGGTTACCATACCTAATTTTACGATGCACCAAGCATCCGAACACGAGGTATAGGCGTACATAAAGATACACAGAAAGACAGACAGACAATTCTATTGTCTACAACAAATTACCAGATATCCAAATATGGGTATATCTACCACACAGTATCAAATAAAATCATCCTTACGATGATCCCGTATGTCGACAAAAAACATTAATTAAAATGTGCTCTTAGACTAAATTCACCTATCGTGTACTTCCTGACGTGAAATACAATTGAAAGCCTTGTAGACGAAACGCAATACACGTCACATAAAAACTGACCCTCTACGTTGTGCTAGGTGCCCATACACAGGAAGACCCCTTTCATAAATTATAAAAGCTTGTGGTGCATGAAAATTCAGGTTCTTTAGCCTCATATTGCCCAAATTCCTAAAAGCCGCAAAAAATGCTGGTTCAATTCAGGAATTTTTGGAAATTATGTTGCAGTTTGGAGATATAATAGACCTTCTGTACTATATGTCGAACGTGAAAATTGCATTAAGAAAATCTTGGTTACCCCTTCACCCCCTTAATTGCATTGATGAATTATACGGTCTACGTTAGTTCCGTGAAAACCTTATAGCCATTTGCAAACTTTCACAGAAATGTAATAAATGGAGTGACATTGCTTCTTACAGAAATACTGTAGAAGGAAAGTTGTATGCCACCCCTTGAGATAATGTTCTCATGGTTACCGATTTGCATTCCTTCATTAATTTGTTAAATTAAATTAGTTTTCTGGGAATATTTCAGAAACTGTTGGATTTAGAGCCTTATAATGTAGTTTTCGAGGACCCTTTAGGGCACCCGAGTTTTGTTGCTGGCACCGAGAGGATTTGTCTCGTCGTTGTACGCCATAATATAATACTAATAATAATATAATATAGGGAGAAATTATAACACCTATTTATTTTATTTTTAATGCAGCCAATGGCCATGTACTTTTCTTTTCAGGACGGGTCAGGGAAGGGATATTATCAGAGAAAGAATCATTCACATCACGCATTAGCAAAATAGAAATGGTCTACCATTTAACTCAGGACATCTATAAGAAAAGGTCAATATCCTTCAACGCAAAATTAATACATTACTGCAGTGTCATCCGTCCGGAGGTCATGCTTGCTTCTGAATGCCTCACGATGAACAAAAAAGGTTTGGTCGAGAAACTGGAGGCCAAAGAAAGGAAAATTTTGAGAAAGATATTGGGTTCCATCAAAGGCAATGGGGAAAACAGAAGACGGCATAACTATGAACTATATACAGGTACTCATGTGGGGAAGATAAGTGACGTCATCCGGAAGAGATGGATAAGATTTGATGGACATGTGAAACGAATGAGCCCAGCGCGACTGACCAACCGCAACATAACTTACTTTCAGGAGAGGAAAACAAAATGGGCCTGATTCATAGAGCTGGATAAAGATCTGAAAGAAGTGGGGATTACACCAACAGACATTCAGGAGCGTGCCCCACTCAAAAGGAAACTTCAAGCTTGTAAAGGTTTCCAAGAAAAACCTAAGCTGAAAACGGGAAAGATTAGGACCTAGGAACGGAAGGAAGTCCACCGAGAACGAATGCGGGCGTACAGGGCAAACATCAAAGCCAGTAGGAGACGGTTGGAATGACGCGGTCCATAGATGGCCTATACGAAATGAATGAATGAATGAATGAATAATATGGGGATAGGAATATAATATACCTGCCGTACCACGCCCGCAGGTGTAAATCGCGTGAAAAAATCTAAAGTACCCCTTGATCCCCTTAAGCGCATTACACGTATTGATGAATTTTACGGCTTAATTTGGTTCCGTGATAACCTTCTAGCCGTTTGCAAACTTTCACACTAATGTAATTAATGGAATTTCATTGCGTCTTACAGCAATAGATGGATCTCTGAGAATGAGTTGCCATGGTTACTGGCTTGCATTCGTTCATCATCATCATACTAATATATAACAAGAAGTTCCGTGAAGAACTATACAGCCTATTTTCATATATCCTCCTTATGTTAACTGCCACTATCAACATACAAAATTTCAGTTTGATTGCTGTAATAGATTCGTAGATATTGAGAACCGACTAAATATTTCGGATGGTCGCCATGTTGGATTTTATATATGTAGGTCCTAAAGTTATGCACTGTTATATGAAGATTATTGTGTACGTGTAGCATTCAAACTTCAATCGCATGATTAGGACACAAGAAGTAAAAACGAGAATTTAAAATTTCACACAGCTGCCATCTTGTGGTTATGCAAACAATTGAAATAAATTAGATGCCAGTGGATTAACATTCTTATAAGGATTTACTGTACCAAGTTTCACTGCACTCGGATGGTTAAATTGCGAGAAACGTCCATGTGAATATTTATAATTCGCGTCGCCGCCATTTTGGATTTGTGATTACCAGGTTATTTAAAGTCCTATAGGCGAACTTAAGTTCATAGCCCCTATGACCATAAAAAAAATTCAGATTGATTGCTATAATAGATTCGTAGATATTCAGAGCCGTCTAAATATTTCGGATGGTCGCCATGTTGGATTGTTAAATGTATAGGCCATAGAGTCATGTACCATTAAAGGAAAATTATTGCGTAGGTTTATTATTATTCAAACTTTCACTTCGATCGCATGATTACGACACAAGAAATAAAAACATAATTTTCGAAATTCGCACAGCCGCCATCTTGAGGTTATGTTAACAATTGAACTAAATTAGATACCTGTCCATTACAATGTGTATAAACATTTCCTGTGCCAGATTTCATTGCGTTTGAAACATTAAATCGCGAGAAAGGTCTATTTGAAATTTTCAAATTCGCTTGGCCGCCAAGTTTGTTTTGTAGTTAACAGGTTTTTGAAAGTCTTATAGATGAACTTCCAGTAGTGCCCTTTATCTCCGTACAAAATTTTATGGTGATACCGCTAATAGTTTCGGAGATATAGAATGCCGGTGAAATATTTCGCACACCCGCCATCTTGTAGTTATGTAAACAATTGAACCAAGTTAGATGTCGGTGCAATACAATATGTATAAACATATCATGTACCAAGTTTTATTGCCTTTGGTTGGTTAAATCGCGAGGAACGTCTATTTAAATGTCGCAAATTCGCGTGGCCGCCATGGTTGTTTTGTAGATACCAGTTTTTCAAAAGTTACATAGTTGAACTTCTAGTAGTTCCCTTTATCACCATTAAAAATACCAGGGTGATATCGGGAATAGTTCCGGAGATATTGAATGCTGGTGAAATATTTCGCACAGCCGCCATGTTGGATTGGTGAGACGTAACAAAATTTGAAGGGCACAGTCGGGGTCGCCCGGAATAGTGCTATGAACTTACCGAGTTTCATTGAAATCGCTCCAGCCGTTTAGATTTTATTAGGGACACACACACACACACCACACACACACACACACACACACACACACACACACACACATGCACACACACACGGACAAAAGGTGATCTCATAAGCCTATTTTTTTTTTTTAAATTGAAAATAGGCTAAAAATGAGATGGTGTGTGTCTGTCTGCCTGTGTGTTACTCAATAACGCAAGAACCACTGGTCCGATTTAAATGAAATTTTGCATGGATGTAGCTGATTTACCATGTTTACATATAGGATACTTTTAATTTCGATATTTTGCACTATTAAAAAATGGCGACCATTTCAGTGACGTCACTACACCCTTTGGTTTCACAATTTCGTATTTCCATATCAAATAAAAAGAGAACGCTAAGAAATAGCAAATTTTGAACCACACACAAGATTTAAACTTTAATTTGCTATCCAAAAGGTCCTTATCAGTTTTCGTGTATCTCTAACGTTTAGCGAGTAAAACCCACATATGTGACGTCTCTACACCCTTTGGTATCAAAATTTCATATTTCCATTTCAAATAAAAAGAGAACGCTAAGAAATATCAAACATTTGATCCACACACAAGATTTAATATTTAAGTTGCTATCCAAAATATCCTTATCACTTTTTGTGAATCTCCAACGGTTAGCGAGTAAAACCTAAATTTGTGCAATAAAACACGGTCAACACCGGGCGGTGCAGTATATCTCTACATACATAAAAATTAAAGTTTGTATGTTTTTTTCTCAATTTCTACGGAAATTTAATTATTTACGAGTTTCAGACTGTTTTATTATGGATGCGCGTGAAAATAATTTTTTGGTCTGTCTGTCTGTTTGTTTGTTAGTCTGTGGACAATTTTGTTCCCTTATATCTTGAGAACGGCTGGGTGTATCAACGTAAAGTTTGGTACAGATATCCATCAGAGGCACAACACTAATCATTGATGTAACCCTTCTCCGTACCTCTCATAAAAGGGGCTTACCCCCTTAGAATACATGCTGAAATAGGAGTAGAAGGACGAGACAAAGATCATTTTCAGCCCCTCAATGTGAGAGACAAAACTCGGAGGCCCTTAAGGGTCCCCGAAATCCATATCTTAAGGCCCTAAAACCAACCGTTTTTGAGATATTCCCAAAAAACTAATTTCATTTAATAAACTAATGAACGAATTCAAGCCGGTAACCATGGCAACAGATTCTCATAAGTCCATCTATTGCTGTAAGACGCAATGCAATTCCATTAATTATATTGGTGTGAAAGTTTGCAAACGGCTAGAAGGTTATCACGGAAATAAATTAAGCTGTAAAATTCATCAATACGTATAATGCGCTTTAGGAGGTCAAGGGGTATACTAGAATTTTTTCACGCGATTTATACCTGCGGGTGTGGTACTGTGCCCGTTTAGACCGGAGTCCGCACGACCACATATGCATTTTACCAATAATCAGTCAGCACGAGAGTTAAAGTATCCCGGAGCGCCAGATGGGTTAAAGCTAATCGCAAAAACGACATCAAATGAAAAAAATGCTTTACTGATTTTTGGCTCAATGCAACAATAAGGATAGAAGGAGATTCAACTGGGCATAAAATGAAAATTATCTCATTTTATTTTGAAGTTAAAATTGACAGCAAAAAAAATGCTCAAAGTAGCATCACTCACGTGTGGCGACCCACATCCTATTTACACAATGTACAGAAACTTTCCAAACACATTTGACAATTATCTTTGGAAACACAAGTCTGATTATTAGTCCTGTAGACTGTGTTCCAAAATTATATTCATTTATTTGTGATTAAATCCAGTTCAAATTTAATTGTCTCTACTGGAAATATCGTAGTTCACTGTTTGAATTTTTACATAATATTAACACTCGTAGAATAAATGTTCATAGAATTTTTAACTTTCACTTATTTTTCCAGTTTCAAAAATAGATTGTCAAAAAATATTATTATCTTTGAATCAACACAAATTATTTACACATATTAATAACATCTGAAAAGTATTTGACCTTGAGCATAGCATCGAAGAACTGTGCGAAGCACAACACAAATTAATTGTTCTTCTGACATTAAACATTTCGAGAAGTGACTCGATTATGAACTTCAAGTTCCTAACAAAATATATGATTTCTGAATCATCAACTTGATCAATAAATTGTTGAACCATTCAACTATTCAATTTTCCACTTGGAATCATTATTATAAAAATATTTATATTCATGGCCATTTTAGTAATTTTCACAACTTGCAATTCTTCGACAGAATGCGGAAATAAGAATTGTAGCTTTATAATAAATTCATTTAGTTCATGGCACTAGGATTGAAAACTTCCTTCAAATTATTCGTGGTTATAGAATTATTTTTAATTGGCAGTGGCCCATTCTATTATTTGTGTAAGAACACAATATTACAACAGCAACGGCAAAGGTCTTCCTCTGAAGAAGAATAAACTACTATCATGACAAATCCGGGTTCTAGCAAAATCAAAGTCTTAATGGAATCCGTAAACAAGGTTGAAATAAGAACTGATGGTTTTTAAGAAATAACCTTCGGGTCATTCATACGACGAAATGTGTAGTTCCAATACTCCTTCTATAAACCTGAGCCATCGAACCTGCTATTTGATTGATGCTCGAAAAAAACTCCTCATTCCTGCGACTTAAACATGCGCACCTGGGAATGGCATTTCAACTACTCCACACACATAAATTTTCTTCCCAAAATTTATACAATAAATCAAGCCTCTGCTTGTTATCAACAATGGAAGATAAATAAACTTACAAGTTTATTTTATTTTACCATGCAGTTCAACCCGTGAATTTACCATACTTATGATAATCTTTATTTCACTTTCGAGTGTAGTTACGTCATGATTTTATATAAATACAAAAATATCCTATTTGATACAAATATCATTTGCTTCCCGTTTCATGCCTCTCCGTGTTATCTGAAAAATATACTTTGCTCATTGCAAATATCAACTGTTCAACCAGAACTGAAATGTTGGTTGAATGCGGGCTTGCGCTAACCACTCTCCTTCGGAAAATCTCCTGTTCCAAACTAGAAATGACTAAACTACTTCATAGGCTCTCTCTCAATACATATGATTATTAGAAAATATAATATCCAAGAATTATTTAGAAAAAAATCATTATTATTATTATTAGTGGATTATTACTATTATTATTATTAGTAGTAGTAGTAGTAGTTATATTATTTTAAATATATTTAATTATCATCTCATTATGTGAGAATCCACATGTTCGAACCTTCGAATATGGAAAAAATATCCATTCCTCAACAAAAATAATTATTACATTTTACAGTTAAAAAAAAAACCGTGATTTCCCAAAAATATGAAATAGGCCTATTCAAATAAAAGTTCGATATGCTCGGTCATCGATCCTAAACTGTTCTGAGTGCTGAAAATACTCAGAATAACTCTAACAAGTCTTGCGTAAATCATTGCAAGATTTAAATACGAAGAAAAATAAATGTGTTGGCCATCTGCCGAAAAATAGTTTGTTCCAATTAGCTAGGCATAATATAATTCAAATGTGGCTTACATTTCTTGATGGTCTTGAAGCGTAGCGAACCTGGTCTGTACCAGATTTATCCATAGACATGCCCTATCGGACAAGCATGTATAATCCTTGTATCGGCCGCCATTATATACCCACAATCCGTCTAACAAGACATAGTGGTAATATCTCTTGACATTTGAAGTAACTGTTGATCCATTTTAATATTGGCTTCTGTTAACTCCATAACAGTTTGCTTAAATGGGGTCAGATCTAAGTGATCTATTCTCAGATATGTCAGTTGCAACATAACTCACGGTAATCTTTTCATTACAAGAAAACACTGACAGTCTAACCAATCAACGGCTGTTCTGAAGATCGTTCCCTGGGCATGGCTTCACACCATCTACCATGCGCGAAGCAACATGTAGTTTCCCTGCGTTGGCTAATGAACACCACCGTGATAGACTGGTCTTCAATGTACTGATAGATCGAAGTGGTTATTAAGTTACAAATATGAAAACTGACTAAAATGGACTTAAAATATCCAAGTATTAGGTTATTACTGGACTGTGACAAAGTACTAATTCTAGACAAAGTCTAGCATATGTCCATGTGAAAATAAAAATATTTCACCAGTGCCTGTAGAAAAATCAATCACCTCAGTGATTCTCCTCGCCGGAAACTTACTAAGTTCCACTCGTAGCGCAGCACTTTTGTGACTATCACAACTTTGAAAATAACTTCTGCGTAGATCCGGCAACCATGTGCCTTGGCTCAGCGTAGTGGCACCTTGCTAAGCAAGTGCTTGTGTCGAAGTGAGCTATTGATGCCTGTGCCGGCCGGCTTTTATTCAAAACAGTCAGGGTCACGCGTCATCACGCTGAAATCTAGAAATCCTCATATCTCTGGTATCCCTGGTCCGATTTACTTGATACTAAGTGCATTCTCTTTCATTTGGCCGTGCCAGTAATCTGATCCAAGTCTCAAGTCTCTACTCCATGGTTAACTATTTAATCAATAAATAGCCTCGACCTCTGCTATTACTCGCTACGTCACTTGACATGCTCTTAGCGGTATATTCTTTCCAATTGCTTCGAGAAGCAATGTAGCGCGATATTCAAATATCTCAACTTTCAAAAGCGGCTGTAGCCTTTCCCTTGATATCTAAGTGTCTGAATCTTGGAATACCCATTCCTAGAGTTGGGCACAGTACGGCAGGTCTATTATATTCCTATCCCTGTATTATATTATTATTATTATTATTAGTAGTAGTACTCTATTATGGCGTACAACGAGGAGACAAAGCCCCTCGGTGCCAGAAACAAAATTTGGGCTCCTCGAAAACTACATTATAAGGCTCTAAAACCAACAGTATCTGAAATATTCCCAGAAAACTAATTTAATTTAATTCTCAAACTAATGAAGGAATGGAAATCGGTAACCATGATAACATTATCTCAAGGGGTGGCATCCAACTTTCCATCTATTTCTGTAAGAAGCAATGTCACTCCATTTATACCTTGCCACGGCGAGTGAGTGGATACCCATTCCTAGAGGTGGGCACAGTACGGCAGGTCTATTATATTCCTATCCCTGTATTATATTATTATTATTAGTAGTAGTAGTACTCTATTATGGCGTCGGTCTACTAACCCCGAGATTGCAGGTTCACTCCTGGCCGTGGTAAGTGATTTTTGAAAGCGGCAAAAATACGACTCGCATGTCATACGATGTTGGCATGTCAAAGAACCCATTTGAATTCAGTAGGCCGTGTTCATAATGGCAAAATTAATCTCAGCAGTTTCCGCCAACACAAGTTCCTCATTTCTCTACTTGAAAGTGCTATAGTGTTCAAGGAGCTTGGATATCTACCCTCCTTGACTTTCATAGTGATTGAAGGAACAACGAAATTTCGACATGCAAGCTACCCTCTGGGTGTCAAATTACGAAGCTTGCACCCGGCACCCAAGGCCCTACGATATTATTATTAGGCTACTCCATTTATTACATTTCTGTTAAAGTTTGCAAATGGCTATAAGGTTAACACGGAACCAACATAGACTGTATAATTCGTCAATGCAATGAAGGGGGTCAAGGGGTAACCTAGAATTTTTTCATGCAATTTCACGTGCGACATATAGTACAGAAAGTCTATTATATCTCCAAACAGCAACATTATTTTCAAAAATTCCTGAATTGTATCAGCATTTTTTGCGGCTTTTAGGAATTTGGGCCATTTGAGGCTAAAGAACCTGAATTTTTATGCACCACAAGCTTTTATAATTTATGAAAGAGGTCTTCCTGTGTATGGGGACCTAATACGACGTAGAGGGTAATTTCTTATGTGAGGTGTATTGCGTTTCGTCTGCAAGGCTTTTAAATCTATTTCACGCCAGGAAGTACACGTTAGGTGAATTTAGTTTGAGAGCACATTTTAACTAATCTTTTTTTTTTTTTTTTGTCGACATACGGGTTTATCGTAAGGATGATTTTGTTTGATACTGTATGGTAGATATACCCATATTTGGATATCTGGGTGATATGTTGTAGACAATAGAATTTTATGTCTGCCTTTCTGTGTATCTTTATGTACGCCTATAAATCGTGTTCGGATGCTTGGTGCACCGTAAAATTAGGTATGGTAAACATGAGTCAATACATCAATCATTTATAAATCACCTCACCGTACTTTTCATACAATAGAAGGGTGGATATAGGGAAGAACTTCTCAAAATACATGTTAAAATAGGCGAAATATAAAAATTATCCTTGAAGGACGATCAAAGCATATGTTGCGCTTCTCATTGTGAGACACAAAATTGGCGAGTCTATATGGTGTCTCCGAAAATCACATTTTAAGGCCCTTAAATTAACAGTGTGTGTGATATTCCCAGAAAACTAACTTCGTTCTGATAAACTTATGAAGGAATGACAAACCGCTAACCATTGCAACAGTAGCTCAATTGACAATGTCTGGTGTTAATATATAACACCGTTCGAAGAACGGGTTCTTCTGCTAGTACTAATATATAAAAATGAGATGGCGTGTGTCTGTCTGTCTTTCTGTCTGTCTGTCTGTGTGTTACTCAATAACGCAAGAACCACTGGTCCGATTTAAATGAAATTTTGCATGGATATAGCTGATTTACCAGGATTACATATAGGATACTTTTGATTTCGATATTTTGCACTATTAAAAATGGCGATCATTTTAGTGTCGTCACTACACCCTTTATTTTCAAAATTTCATATTTCCATATCAAATAAAAAGAGAACGCTTAGAAATAGCAAACTTTTGATGGCATACATGAGCTTTAACATTTAATTTTCTATCCTAAAGGTCCTTGTCACTTTTCGTATATCTCCAACGGTTAGCGAGTGAAACCTAAATTTGAGCAATAAAACACGGTCAACACCGAGCGGTGCAGTATATCTCTACATGTATAAAAATTAAAGTTTGTATGTTTTTTTCTCAATTTCTACGGAAATTTGAGTTATTTACGCGTTTCAGACTGTTTTATGATGGATGCGCACAAAAATAATTTTTTGGACTGTCTGTCTGTTTGTTTGTCTGTGGACAACTTTGTTCCCTTATAACTCGAGAACGGCTGGGTATATCAACGTAAAATTTCGTACAGATATCCATCAGAGGCACGACACTAATCATTGATGTAACTCTTCTCCGTACCTCTCATAAAAGGGGGCCTACCCCTTAAAATACATGCTGAAATAGGAGTAGAAGGACGAGACAAAGCTCATTTTCAGCCCCTCAATGTGAGATACAAAACTCGGGGGCCCTAAACGGTCCCCGAAAACCACATTTTAAGGCCCTAAAACCAACCGTTTCTGAGATATTCCCAGAAAAATAATTTCATTTAATAAACTAATGAATGAATGCAAGCCCGTAACCATGGCAACATATTCTCAGAGGTCCACCTATTGCTGTAAGACGCAATGCAATTCCATTAATTACATTAGTGTGAATATTTGCAAACCGCTAGAAGGTTATCACGGAACCAAATTAAGCTGTAAAATTATGCTTAAGGGGGTCAAGGGGTACACTAGAATTTTTTCACGCGATTTACACCTGCTGGTGTGGTACGGCCGGTATATTATATTCCTATCCCTATATTATATTATTATTATTATTAGTAGTAGTAGTAGTATTATATTATGGCGTACAGCGACGAGACAAAGCCCCTAGGTGCCAGAAACAAAACTTGGGGGCCCTAAAGGATCCTCGAAAACTACATTATAAGGCTCTAAAACCAACAGTTTCTGAAATATTCCCAGAAAATTAATTTAATTTAATTTAACAAACTAATGAAGGAATGCAAATCGGTAACCATGATAACATTATCTCAAGGGGTGGCATCCAACTTTCCATCCATTTCTGTAAGAAGCAAAGTCACTCCATTTATACATTGCCACGGTGGGTGAGTGGATAGCGTTTCGGTCTACTAACCCCAAGATTGCAGGTTCTCTCCTGGCCGTGGTAAGTGATTTTTGAAAGGCGGCAAAAATACGACACGCATGTCATACGATGTTGACATGTCAAGGAACCCATTTGAATTCAGTAGGCCGTGTTCATAATGGCAAAATTAATCACGGGAGTTTCCGCCAACACAAAGTTCCTAATTTCTCTAATAGAGAGCGCTATAGTGTTCAAGGAGCTTAGATATCTACCCTCCTTGACTTTCATAGTGATTCAAGGAACAACGAAATTCGACATTCGAGCTACCCTCAGGGTGTCAAATTACGAAGGCCATACGATATTATTATTATTATTATTCCATTTATTACATTTCTGTGAATGTTTGCAAATGGCTAGAAGGTTATCACGGAACCAACGTAGACTGTATAATTCATCAATGCAATTAAGGGGGTCAAGGGTTAACCTAGAATTTTTTCATGCCATTTCACGTGCGACATATAGTACAGAAGGTCTATTATATCTCCAAACAGCAACATTAGTTTCAAAAATTCCTGAATTGAATCAGCATGTTTTGCGGCTTTTAGGAATTTGGGCCATTTGAGGCTAAAGAACCTGAATTTTCATGCACCACAAGCCTTTATAATTTATGAAAGAGGTCTTTCTGTGTATGGGGACCTAACACAACGTAGAGGGTCAGTTTTTATGTGACGTGTAATTGCGTTTCGTCTACAAGGCTTTCAATTCTGTTTCACGTCAGGAAGTACACGTTAGGCGAATTTAGTTTGAGAGCACATTTTAACTTTTTTTTTTGTCGACATACGGATTCATCGTAAGGATGACTTTGTCTGATACTGTGTGGTAGATATGCCCATATTTGGATATCTGGGTGATATGTTGTAGACAATAGAAGTGTCTGTCTGTCTTTCTATGTATTTTTATGTACGCCAATAACTCGTGTTGGTATGCTTGGTTCATCGTAAAATTAGGTACGGTAACATGATTCAATACACCCATCATTTATAAAACTATTCACCGTACTTTTCATACAGTAGAAGGGTGGATATAGGGAAAAATTTCTTAAAATACATGCTAAAATAGGCGAAATGTAAAAATTATCCTAGAAGGACGACCAAAGCCTATGTTGCGCTTCTCAATGTGAGACACAACATTCGCGAGTCTATAAGGGGTCTCCTAAAACCACATTTTAAGGCCCTTAAATTAACAGTGTGTGTGGTATCCCCAGAAAACCAACTTCGTTCTGATAAACTTATGAAGGAATGACGAACCGCTAACCATTGCAGCAGTAGCACAATTGATAATGTCTGGTGTTGACACATAACACCGTTCGAAGAACGGGTACTTCTGCTAATACTAATATATAAAAATGAGATAGTGTGTGTCTGTCTGTCTATGTGTTACTCAATAACGCAAGAACCACTGGTCCGATTTAAATGAAATTTTGCATGGATGTAGCTGATTTACCATGTTTACATATAGGTTACTTTTAATTTCGATATTTTGCATTATTAAAATCTGGCGACCATTTTAGTGACGTCACTACACCCTTTGGTTTCAAAATTTTGTTGTTGTTGTTTGAGTCTTCAGTCTTTTGACTGGTTTGATGCAGCTCTCCATGCCTCCCTGTCCTGAGCTAATCGTTTCATCTCTACATAGCTCCGACACCCTACATCCGAGGCCATCTGTTTAACATATTCTAACCTTGGTCTACCCCTACAGTTTTTGTCCTCGACCCTTCCTTCCATAACTAGGCTTGCTATTCCTGGGTGTCTTAGTATGTGTCCTACCAACCTATCTCTTCTCTTCATTAACAGTCGCCAGAAACATCTCTCCTCTCACACTCGTCTTAATACCTCTTTGTTTGTAACCCTATCTACCCATCTGATCTTCATCATTCTCCTGTAACACCACATTTCAAATGCTTCAATTCTCCTCTTTTCTGCTGCACCAATAGTCCAATTTCACCTCCATAGAGCGCCACGCTCCAGACAAAGGCTTCCAAAATGACTTCCTAATACCTAAATCTATATTCGATGTCAGCAGATTCCATTTTTGTAGAAATGCTTTCTTTGCCTGAGCCAACCTACTTTTTATATCCTCTTTGCTTCGTCCATCACTGGTTATTCTGCTTCCTAAGTAACAGAAGTCTCCTATTTTTTCAGCTTTTCACCTGCCAATTTGATGTCCATAGAGGTTTCTGATTTATTTCGGCTGCATTCCAGTATTTTTGTTTTACATTTAATAATTTTCATCATGAATTCTTTCCGTAAGACGGAGTCCATACCATTCAAAAACTCATTCAAATCCTCAGGCTTGTCGGCCAAGATGACGATGTCATCAGCAAATCTCAGAGTTGAAATTATTTCTCCTTGAGTCTTCACTCCCACTTTAAATTTTTCTCTAATTTCGTTCATTGCTTGTTCAATTTAAAGATTCAAAAGTATGGGTGATAAGTTGCAGCCTTGCCTTACCCCTTTCTGAATACCAGCTTCTCTCTCATGTCCTTAAACTCGAATGACTGCTGTCTGGTTTCTGTACAGATTGTATATCACCCTCCTATCCCTGTACTTTATTCCAATCGTTTCAAAATGTCAAACAATTTAGTCCAATCAACATTATCAAAAGCCTTTTCAAAGTCTACAAAAGCCATGAACGTTCTCTTATCTTTCCTTATTCTACCTTCCAAAATCAGCCTAAGACTTAGTACAGCTTCCCTTGTTCCTACATTTCTCCTGAAACCAAACTGGTCTTCACCCAACTCCGTTTCTATCTGGCTTTCAATCCTCTTGTAAATTATTCTAGACAGGATCTTTGAAGCATGAGTAATCAAGCTGATTGTACGGTAATCTTCACATCTGTCAGCTCCCACTTTCTTTGGTATAGGGATGATTACATTCTTCTTGAAATCAGGGGGTACCTCACCTGTCTCATAAATCCTACACACCAAGTGAAATAACCTGATCAGACCTTCATCTCCTATGCAGCGTAGCAACTCAATCGGTATATCATCTATGCCTGGTGCTTTGTTCCTGCTTAAATCTTCCAAAGCTCTATCAAAATTTTATATTTCCATATCAAGTAAAAAGAGAACGCTAAGAAATAGCAAACTTTTGATGGTACATACGAGCTTCAAAATGTAATTCCCTATCCGAATGGTCCTTATCGCTTTTCGTGTATCTCCAACGGTTAGCGAGTAAAAGCCACATATGTGTCGTAACTACACCCTTTGGTTTCAAAATTTCGTATTTCCATTTCAAATAAAAAGAGAACGCTTAGAAATAGCAAACTTTTGATGGCATATATGAGTTTTAACATTTAATTTTCTATCCAAAAGGTCCTTATCACTTTTCGTATATCTCCAACGGTTAGCGAGTGAAACTTAATTTTGAGCAATACAACACGGTCAACACCGAGCGGTGCAGTATATCTCTACATATATAACAAGTAGTTCCGTGAAGAACTATACAGCCTATTTTCATATATCCTGCTAATGTTAATTGCCTCTATCAACATACAAATTTCAGTATAATTACTGTAACAGATTCGTGGATATTGAGAACCGTCTAAATATTTCAGATGGTCGCCAGGTAGGATTTTTATTTTCGTACTATTACATTAAGATTATTGTGTACATGTGGTATTCAAACTTCAATCGCATGATTAGAACACAAGAAGTAAAAACGAGATTTTAAAATTACGCTCAGAAGCCATCTTGTGATTATGCAAACAATTGAAATAATTTAGATGCCAGTGGATCAACAATTGTATAAGCATTTATCGTGCAACGTTTCACGGCACTCGGATAGTTAATTCGCGAGAAACGTCCATTTACATATTTATACTTCGCGTCGCCGCCATGTTGGATTTGTGCTCACCAGGTTACTGAAAGTCCTTTAGGTGAAACTATGTTCATAGTCTCTATGAACATAAACAAATTCAGTTTGGCTGCTGTAAAAGATTCATAGATATTGAGAACAGTCTAAATATTTCGGAAGCTCGCCATTTAGGATTGTTATATGTATAGGCCATAGAGTTATGTACCATTCAAGCACAATTATTGCCTAGGTTCATTATTCAAACTTTCACCTCGATCACATGATTACGACACAAGAAATAAAAACTTAATTTTAAAATTTCGCACAGCCGCCATCTTGAGGTTATGTAAACAATTGAATTAAATTAGATGGCAGTGCATTACAATCTGCAAAATCATTTAGTGTACCTCATTTCACTGCGCTCAGAGAGTTAAATCACGAGAAAAGTCTATTAAAACATTTCTAATTCGCTTGGTCGCCATGTTCGTTTTGCACTCTACAGGTTTAAGAAATATACATAGGACAACTTGTATCAGTACCCTTTATCACCGTACAAAATTGCAGGGTGATATCTGTAATAGTTTCGGAGATATAGAATGTCAGTGAAATATTTCGCACAGCCGCCATTTTGAGGTTATGTAAACAATTGAACTAAATTAGACTCCATTGCATTACAATGTGTATAAACATTTGCTGTACCAAGTTTCATTACGTTTGGATAGTTAAATCGCGAGAAAAGTCTATTTAAAAGTCTCAACTTCGCTTGACCGCCATGTTGGTTTTGTAGTCACCAGTCTCATAGGTGAACTTCTAGTAGTGCACTTTATCACCGTACACAATTTCAGGGCGATATCGGTAATAGCTTCAGAGATATTGAATGCTAGTCAAATAATTCGCACAGCCGCCATGTTGGATTGGTGAGACGTAACAAAATTTGAAGGGCACGGTCGAGGTCGCCGGGAATAGTGCTATGAGCTTACCGAGTTTCATTGAAATCGCTCCAGCCGTTTAGATTTTATTAGGGACACACACACACACACACACACGCACACGCACACACACACGGACAAAAGGTGATCTCATAAGCCTATTTTTCAAAATTGAAAATAGGCTAAAAATTAAAGTTTGTATTTTTTTCTCAATTTCTACGGAAATTTGAGTTATTTACGCGTTTTAGACTGTTTTATGATGGATGCGCGCAAAAATAATTTTTGGACTGTTTGTCTGTTTGTTTGTTTGTCTGTGGACAACTTTGTTCCCTTATAACTCGAGAACGGCTGGGTATATCAACGTAAAATTTGGTACAGATATCCATCAGAGGCATGACATAATCATTGATGTAACTCTTCTCCGTACCTCTCATAAAAGGGGGCCTACCCCTTAAAATACATGCTGAAATAGGAGTAGAAGGACGAGACAAAGCTCATTTTCAGCCCCTCAATGTGAGATACAAAACTCGGGGGCCCTAAAGGGTCCCCGAAATCCACATTTTAAGGCCCTAAAACCAACCATTTTTGAGATATTCCCAGAAAACTAATTTTATTTAATAAACTAATGAACGAATACAAGCCGATAACCATGGCAACAGATTCTCAGAGGTCCATCTATTGCTGTAAGACGCAATGCAATTCCATTAATTAGATTGGTGCGAAAGTTTGCAAACGGCTAGAAGGTTATCACGGAACCAAATTAAGCTGTAAAATTCATCAATACGTATAATGCGCTTAAGGGGGTCAAGGGGTACACTATAATTTTGTCACGCGATTTACACCTGCGGGTGTGGTAGGGCAGGTCTATTATATTCCTATCCCTATATTATATTATTATTATTAGTATTATATTATGGCGTACAGCGAGGAGACAAAGCCCCTCGGTGCCAGAAACAAAACTTGGGGGCCTCGAAAACTACATTATGAGGCTCTAAAACCAACAGTATCTGAAATATTCCCAGAAAAATAATTTAATTTAATTTAACAAACTAATGAAGGAATGGAAATCGGTAACCATGACAACATTATCTCAAGGGGTGGCATCCAACTTTCCATCTATTTCCGTAAGAAGCAATGCCACTCCATTTATACCTTGCCACGGTGGGTGAGTGGATAGTGTGTCGCTCTACTAACCCCAAGATTGCAGGTTCACTCCTGGCCGTGGTACAGGCCGGACATTTGTTTCAGACGAGTGAAAAATCTTAAAGGAAGCCTGGAGGCGAGTTACTACAGTACCTGTATTGTTATCAGCTGCCCCAAGCGCTCCGATGATTGATAAAGCTGTTTCACACTATTGCTGAAGTATAGTCACTGGCAAATATAATGATGTTGTGTTCGTAGCTACGTAACGTGTACTTCCGTGTCACACAATACTTCGACGTGGACTGAACTGTCGGCTCAAGTCTGGAATTCCACTACATCAGATCGGTGGTGACAAACGTGAAGTGATAGGGTGAGAGAGTGACTGTGTACAGGCTCACCGGCAGGCTTCAAGGTCAAGGGCAATCGTCTAAAACAAACGTCCGGCCTGTACGTGATTTTTGAAAGGCGGCAAAAACACGACTCGCATGTCATATGATGTTGGCATGTCAAAGAACCCATTTGAATTCAGTAGGCCGTGTTCATAATGGCAAAATTAATCTCAGCAGTTTCCGCCAACACAAGTTCCTCATTTCTCTACTAGAAAGCGCTATAGTGTTCAAGGAGCTTAGATATCTACCCTCCTTGACTTTCATAGTGATTCAAGGAAGAACGAAATTTCGACATGCAAGCTACCCTCTGGGTGTCAAATTACGAAGCTTGCAACCGGCACCCGAGGCCATACGATATTATTATTAGGCTACTCCATTTATTATATTTCTGTGAAAGTTTGAAAATGGCTATAAGGTTATCACGGAACCAACGTAGACTGTTTAATTCGTCAATGCAATTAAGGGGGTCAAGGGGTAACCTAGAATTTTTTCTTGCAATTTCACGTGCGACATATAGTACTGAAAGTCTATTATATCTCCAATCAGCAACATTATTTTCAAAAATTCCTGAATTGAATCAGCATTTTTTGCGGCTTTTAGGAATTTGGGCCATTTGTGGCTAAAGAACGTGAATGTTCATGCACCACAATCCTTTATAATTTATGAAAGAGGTCTTCCTATGTATGGGGACCTAACACAACGTAGAGGGTCATTTTTATGTGAGGTGTATTGCGTTTCGTCCACAAGCCTTTCAAATCTATTTCACGTCAGGAAGTACACGTTAGGTGAATTTAGTTTGAGAGCACATTTTAACTAATCTTTTTTTTTTTTTGTCGACATACGGGTTCATAGTAGGGATGATTTTGTTTGATACTGTATGGTATATATACCCATATTTGGATATCTGGGTGATATGTTGTAGACAATAGAATTGTCTGTCTGTCTTTCTGTGTATCTTTATGTACGCCTATAAA
The DNA here is from genome assembly GCA_946902985.2 of Meconema thalassinum. NCBI lineage: Eukaryota > Metazoa > Arthropoda > Insecta > Orthoptera > Tettigoniidae > Meconema > Meconema thalassinum. The sequence goes on along the minus strand of OX336388.2, from coordinate 2,011,797,905 downwards.
TCGTGTTCGGATGCTTGGTGTATCGTAAAATTAGGTATGGTAAACATGAGTCAATACACCATTCATTTATAAAACTCCTCACCGTACTTTTCATACAGTAGAAGGGTGGATATAGGGAAAAACTTCTCAAAATACATGCTAAAATAGTTAAAATATAAAAATTATCCTAGAAGGACGATCAAAGCATATGTTGCACTTCTCATTGTGAGACACAAAATTCGCGAGTCTATAAGGGGTCTCCGATAACCACATTTTTAGGCCCTTAAATTAACAGTGTGTATGATATTCCCAGAAAACTAACTTCGTTCTGATAAACTTATGAAGGAATGACAAATCGCTAACCATTGCAACAGTAGCTCAATTGATAATGTATGGCGTTAATATATAACACCGTTCGAAGATCGGGTACTTCTGCTAGTTAGTTTAATAAATTAAATTAGTTTTCTGGGAATATCTCTAAAACGGTTGGTCTTCGGTCCTTAAAATGTGGTTTTCGGAGACCCGAGTTTTGTCTCTCACATTGAGGGGCTGAAAATGAGCTTTGTCTCGTCGTTCTACGCCTATTTCAGCATGTATTTTAAGGGGGTAGGCCCCCTTTTATGAGAGGTACGGAGAAGAGTTACATCAATGATTAGTGTCGTGCCTCTGATGGATATCTGTACCAAATTTTACGTTGATACACCCAGCCGTTCTCGAGTTCTAAGGGAACAAATTTGTTCACAGACAAACAAACAAAAAGACAGACAAAAAAAATATTTTCGCGCGCATCCATCATAAAACAGTCTGAAACTCGTAAACAACTAAAATTTCTGTAGAAATTCAGAGAAAAGCAGACAAATTTTCATTTTTATATATAGAGAGATATACTCCACCGCTCGGTGGTGACCGTGTTTTATTGCACAGATTTTGGTTTTACTCGCTAACCGTTGTAGATATACGAAAAGTGATAAGGACCTTTCGGATAGAAAATTAAATGTTAAAGCTCATGTATGCCATCAAAAGTTTGCTATTTCTTAGCGTTCCCTTTTTATTTGAAAAGGAAGTATGAAATTTTGAAACCAAAGGGTGTAGTGACGTCACAAATGTCGGGTTTACTCGCTAACTGTTGGATAGGAAATTACATTTCAAAGCTCACATGTGCCATCAAAAGTATGCTATTTCCTACCGTTCTCTTTTTATTTGAAATGGAAATATGAAATTTTGAAACCAAAGGGTGTAGTGACGTCACTAAAATGGTCGCCATTTTTAATAGTGAAAAATTTCGAAATCAAAAGTATCCTATATGTAAACCTGGTAAATCAGCTACATCCATGCAAAATTTCATTTAAATCAGACCAGTGGTTCTTGCGTTATTGAGTAACACACAGACAGACAGACACACACCATCTCATTTTTAGCCTACTTTTCACATTTTGCAAAAATGAGGAAAAAGTAGACTTATGAGATCGGGCAAATGTGTGTCTGTCTGTCTGTCTGTCCTTCTGTCTGTCTGTCTGGCTGTGTGTGTGTCCCCCCCTATCAACTCCTAAACGGCTGGAGCAATCGAAACAAAATTTGGTAGGAGTAAAAATCTATACCTGAATATCTCACGGCCATATTTGAAAATGATGTCAGTGCTACCAACTGCTAAGAAATCGTAATTAAAATTTGAGCTCCATGTTGGTTATCTTGGAAGGTATGAATGGGAGCTATTTCAAAATTGGCACACGTATAGATAATAATATTGCAGTTTAATTTCCAGGAGGCCATACATGGCAGTGTTGCCAAAATGATTATAAGCTTGCTGATAAGTCCAATTTTTAAATGCATATAACTTCTACACTATCGATTGGAATTCAACCAAATTTCGTATGTTATATGTGTACATAACCAGATATGATTGAGCGTATTCTTAAGACCCACCGGGGCTGCCAACTGTTAATAAATGCTCGTAAATTATTTTATCCAAATACCAATATATCAGAAAGTATGCAAGCCGACAGCTTTAAACTATGCACACGTATAGTACCTGACATTCTATATTAATTTGGAGTAACTTATATACGTCAGTGCTACCATCATGATTCTAAGCCTGCTGACAGGTCCAACTTTAAATACATGTAACATCCATACTAACATTTGGATTTCAACCAAATTTCGTATGTGCTATGTGTACCATAACAGATATGACTATGCGTATTCTTAATAGCAACCAGGACTGCCAACTGTTAATTTGTGCTGTCCCTATTTTTGTTACCCTAATATCAATATATCATAAAGTATGCAAGCCAATAGCTCTAAACTTTGCACACGTATAGTACCTGGCATTCTAGATGAATTTGGAGTAACTAATATACGTCAGTGCTGCCAACATGATTCTAAGCCTGCTGATAGGTCCAATTTTAAAATGCAAGTAACTTCTATACTAACTAATGGATTTCATTCAAAATTGGCACAACAATAGATCATATTATTTAAGATTATTTCTGACCAATACATGCATGACATTGTTGCCAACATGATTTTACGCACGCTGTTAGATCCAATGTTTAACTGCATGTAACTTCCATGCTATTCATTGGACTTCAACCAAATTTTGTATTCTGTACCTTAAGAGATGGAACTAAGAATATATTCAGTCATCAGGGCTGCCAACTGTGGTGCTCTATTAGGCTACATTATGCCAAGTATACAGTATTTCGAACTAATTAGAAAATTGATATTAGCAACTTAATTTCGTCATTATTCTGCATAGGTTCATATACTGTAGAATAATCATTGGCATGAAAAATAGGCTCTTTAGTTCGTCACGGAACTTCTTGTTATATATTAGTATGATATTCAATCCAGTTTCAATAGTCTACATAGTACAAAGTCTTGCATTTTGTCTGTCTGTTTGTCCGGGATAATCTCGAGAAGTACTGGGCGGATTTTGAGGCGGGAAACATATTTCGAGACAAGTTTGTATATGTAGAAACATTAATCATTCACCAAAGGATGCTGAAAAAAACGATTTAAGTAAAGCAAGTCGAATAAAGAAACCAACTTACGTGCACCTTTTACGCTGGCGAAATCGTTAAGTATATATCAATATTTCATCAGCACTCTTGAATTCAGCATTAAACGTTCTACAAAAATAGGCCGTGACAGATTATTTCTATCTTAAATACTCTGATCTCTATAAGTGTTTCAAATTAGAATATGTTAAGAATATGTTACTATATCCCTATCATAATGGTACTTTTGTCCTTTTGTCTGTCTGTCTGTCTGTCTGTCTGTCTGTCTGTTCCTCCATCAATTGAAAACGGATCAGCATATTTCGTTCAAAATTTGCAAATGGCTATAAGAATACCCCGGAATCACTTTAGGATGTAAATTTCAACAAAAAATCCAATGCGCTTAAGGGGACCAGTGGGTGCCCTATTATATTTACCTTCGATTTACTCGTGTGATATGTCGTACGAAAGGTCTTTTATAGCTCTACACAGCAAGATTAATCTCATTATTTCCAGTAACGAAGAAGTATTTATTTTCCACGATTTTTCTCTTTTGCGGTCAGAATCAATTCCATATTTTAGGGTCTTTTCTTTTATACGGATGGTGGCACTGTTCGTACGAAAGTCTCGACACTGACGTCTATCTTTTTAACAGTCTTTATTCCTTCATGCAAATATTATATCTTACAGAGACTGAATGAAAGCAGAATCATGCCTCGTGAAATGGCGTTGGCATGACAACTTTTATTATTTTCGCAAAGCGGGTATAGTTTTCTTTCAATATCTCGAAAACCGTTCGTTTTAGGGCCTTAAAACGCGGGGTTTGCGGCTCCCACCGCGTGGGAGAACTTGCATTGCTACACGTGAAACGAGCCAAGTTCCATCTTTCTACGAGCAAATCGACTTTGACAAGTCTCATCCAATCCATATACCCCTATATTCTTATATATAAAAGTGAAAGTCTGTATGTATGTATGTATGTGGGTGGGTGGGTTTGTTCCGTATACAAATCCACACCGTTCCACCAATCTCAACCAAATTTTGCATACACGTAGTTTAGGACCCAGAAGGAACGGCTGCCTACATGAATTTTCGATAGTCTTTCTCATTCTTCTGATTTCGGCCCTTTTGCATTCGAGCTCAGGGTAATAAGGTCATAAAATTACTCATGAAGGAATGGCAAGGCAGGACGTTTCTATGGCAATAGTAGCTCAAGGCGAGACACGGCTTACTGGATGCGAGTTGCGCTCTCGTTTATCGGTATTGCAAATGAGGCTCTTTACATGAAATCCCGTTAGTTAGTCAACTGCTCACACAGCACTGTCAACCCAATGTAGCATAACAAAGACTTGACACAGTCAAAAGAATTTGCGCCATATCAAAATTCAAACTCTATCACAAAATGCAATAGCGTGATATTAAATTACAGAAACTAAACATACCTTTGCACCTTATTAAAATAGAATTCCATTAGGTTCACTCGATGTTTATAAAACTTCATGAACTTTCCTGCTGAGTGGTTAGTACAGATGTTATTTGGAAGCAACTGGTATTTTGGCTTCCGCAATAATATTCGAAATTGGTGATATCAATTTATCTGCAATGACGCTGGCAGGACCGCTGTTGCGTTCAGGTTAATGAGTTGAGAGGATTAGAGATCTGAGAAATGCAATCCAAACATCTCATACAAGAAATTCTTTCCACTATGCATACAACTTAAACCAGACTTTCAGTTTCCATTGTCGGAAAAGATATTGCTGAAATTGTAATTTGATGATGATAGTTGCTGTTTAAGTGCCTAACATGGATGTTATAGGCCTCTAATTCTTTGGGGTGAAAATGAAAAATGATGATAAAATTAACTACAACTTACAACCAAATTACGGATTAGGAGAACAAAAGGACAACAAGGAAGGAATAAGGGAAACACAATGCAGGTAAAAGAAATGCTCTCAACTCTCAATAAAGGAGAATTGGCGGAATTGGAAAGGTGTGCCTTGAAAGGCAGATAAGAAGAGAAATAGGAGAAAGTCCGCCCCAGAATCACTGGAAAAGAGAAAAAACATATCCAGCTCAGGTAGCATCCCAAACTCAACAGCCGTGAGCCCTTGAGGGTGTAGCACCTGCAGTTGTGTGGCTACACACACCCTGCCTCCTTTATGACCTTGTGCAGAAGGGAGGAGATATGATGAAAAGAAAAACAAGAGATCTGACCTTTTGAAGAATGAGGGTATCAGGAAAGATGAAACAAGGTCCAATTAAGGCGGGAATTTGAAAGACTCCTTAGACCTCGGATATCCTAATACTGCCAGGGTAGGAAGAGAACAAGAGTTGATCAAGGGAGGCTGACAGTCAATATGCCATAGAGGACCCTGGCACAATTAAGTGGAAGCAATCGCGAACTCAGCTGGGGCCCCCTGATCGCTAACCAGCGACGCACATGTTGTAAGCCCCTGAAGGATGGGGAGTGCCGTAATGTCGTCAGTGAACGAGAGGTGACCAAGGGTGGTTGACAAGAAAGATGACAGAAGGGAGCCTGGCACAAGTAAGTAGAAGCAATACCGCACTCAGCTGGGGTCCCGTGGTCACCAAACCCATACCCCATTAGTCGTGAGCTCCTGGGGGATGTACTGAAAAATGATTCAACAGAATCGCAAGAAAACATTATGATACCCATTTTCAGAAGAAAAACTTATGAGTATGCACTGAACAGTTGATTCCGTAGTTAATTGGATATCATCGTAGGTCTCAGAGACTAAGAAGTCCATGGCAACAGTAGGTCAAGACATTAACACCAGGTTTCCATCTATCTCGGTAAGAGGTCATGGCAATCCATTTTCTATTCAAACCACGATAAGAACATTAGGAATCTGAACGCCATAAAAATCTGAATACGTATTTTTAATTGTTATTAACAGGTGTCGTTGTAGGGAGTTAAAATTAAGAATGAAATACATTGCCTAACCCTGCATGTGGCGTAACGTTACTACAGCTGGAGATTTCATCACGGAACTTAGTATTAAGATTAAATGAGCCTAAATGATTCTGTTGTTGATTAATTGAGAGGCTTTGCGACATCAGTCATATAGTCCAATGAACGTCAGTGAGTATGGAATATTTCTGATAACATATGTTACTGTGATGGCTGTAGTGGTGTGTGTATTTGTAATTCAAATGAGGATTGGAAAGGTGGTTGCTGTGGTCTTCAGTTAGGAACTATCCCGGTATTTGCTTCGAGTAGAAGTGGGAAACCACGGAAAACAATTACTGATTCTGTTGTTGTTTATTAATGTAGAGACTTTGTTACGACATGGTCATATAGACCCATGAACTTGAGTGTGTATGGAATTTTTCTGATAACGTTTGTTACTGTGATGGCCTAAGTAGTGTGTGTATTTATAATTCAAATGAGGATTGGAAAGGAGGATGATGTGGCCATCAGTTAGGAACTATCCCGGTATGTGCTTCGAGTAGAAGGGGGAAACCACGGAAAACAAATACCAAGTTTTGCCTCGGGAGGCACAGACCAGACCACAATTAAAATCTCTTGACATAGCTGGGATTCAAACTCGGACCTCCAAGGCGAAAGCCGAGAATGTTAGCCACTAATACACGTGGTCGTCTGAATGATTTTTGCATTTTATGTATAATTTTATTTAATTTTTAGTCTTTAGGGCACCGGAACCTATGTGATATTTTGAGTCTTATTTTACACTCTTGATACCGCTGCTGTTACGGAAGATTTTGAATCTTTACCTTATGACGAAAGGTATCAAGCTCAATATATTGTATCCAATATCTACTAGAAATGAAGTGTTATACACACCGTTAAGATGTGTTCTATAACTGATAAGTCGACGTTTATGTTTTATTAATCATAATATCGTAATGCTGCATTATTTTTATTTTTGACAGTGTTTACCTCTAGAAGCTGTCTTTTGTATTACAAATCAGAAATGCAGTAACTTTTGCGTGATATTGCAGATTGTTCTATGAATAGTATTTGCCTTTCTTATTCGGGTTATATTGTAATTGGTAATTACCCTGCTCTATGACTATTCTAATTTGTAATGGAACCGGATGTTAAATTAGTAATTTAGTTGATAACACGTTAATAACATAATTTAAGTACTAACCGTTCACAATGTTTTTCCTATGTTTATGTATTTACTGCTTACTGACAAAAGCTATTGAATAGCCTAATGTTTTAATTGTCATGAGTTCTAATCACACTGGGTCCCACTTCAGCATTTTAGAGATTATTAAGGATTGAGTTTAGAGAATGATTTCTTATCTTACGAAATACTTTAGAGGCTAAGGAAGTACAATGTGTGTCGAATCTAAGCATCATATTTGACAATATCCTGGGATTATACTTTGCTTAATATACTTTAACTTGATGTGGATGAGATCATATGCATATAAATTATTCTTACAGCAATAATGTTCCGTAATATGCTGTTACGAGTATATTACTCACTGACCTACGTACAGGAATAAGCCATTTATCATTATTTACGTAATTTGTGCGGGGTTAAAAATCATAAGACGTATATTTGGCTCCACAATGATGACTTTATCTTCCAATCATACTAATATATAACAAGTAGTTCCGTGAAGATCTATACAGCCTATTTTCATATACCCTGCTCATGTTAATTGCCTCTATAAACATACAAAATTTCAGTTTAATTGCTGTAACAGATTCGTAGATATTGAGAACCGTCTAAATATTTCAGATGGTCGCCAGGTTGGATTTTTATTTTTGTACTATTACATTAAGAGTATTGTGTACGTGTGGTATTCAAACTGCAATCGCATTATTAGAACACAAGAAGTAACAAGATGTTCAGTAAAGAACATATAGCCTACTTTCTCCTAAATGCATGGGTATTGTTATAACTCTTTGTCCTTTTCAAGGAGTATGATTGAATGTTGGTTGTAGGAGCTTGTTGAAATACAACGTGCTATAGGGATATTAAACATGAATATGAAGTGCCCTTTGCTAGTGCTACCTCTGTACCAAATTTCGTTCAATTCGGTTTCACCGTGTTTGAATTGATAGGGGGAATCGATTTGCACACATACTTGGCCACCATCTGCAAACTATTGGGCTGATGTTCTTGCAGTTTGGTCAGAATATGTTTCCCACATAAAGATATGGTGTTGCAAAATTAGGTAGAGACTAGATTATTAGGTTGGTCGTAATTACATTTTAGCTTTTAATATTTGGGTGGCCGCGATTACGTTTCCATCAAGATAGCGGTGATATAAAACATGACACTGAGGTGCCCTTTGCTAGTGCTACCTCTGTACCAAATTTCGTTCATTAGGTTCCACCGTGTTCGAAATTATAGGGGGAATCAATTTTGACATAAAGATGGCCGCCATCCGTAAACTATTTGGCTAATGACCTACTAGATTGGTCAAAGGATGCTCCCTCCATAAAGGTATGTTGTTGCAAAGTTTGGTAGAGTTCGGATGGTTATGTTAGTCGTAATTTGATTTAAGCTTTAAACATTCGTGTGGCCGCCATTACGTTTCTGTCAATATGGTGGCGATATTAATCATGACACTGAGATGCTCTTTGCTAGTGCTATCTCTGTACCTAATTTCGTTCCATTCGGTTTCAGCGTGTTTGAATTAATAGGGGGAATCAATTCTGACACAAAGATGGCCGCCATCCGCAAACTATTAGGCGAATGACCTATTATATTGGTCAAAGGATGCTCCCTCCATACAGGTATGTAGTTGCAAAATTTGGTAGAGATCGGATGATTAGGTTAATCGTAATTTGATTTAAGCTTTGAACATTCGTGTGGCCGCCATTACGTTTCAGTCAAGATGGCGGCGATATAAAACATGACACTGAGGAGCCCTTTGCTAGTACTACCTCAGTACCACATTTCGTTCCATTCGGTTCCACCGTGTTCGAATTAATAGGGGGAATCAATTTTGACATAAAGATGGCCTCCATCCGCAAACTATTAGGTGAATGACCTATTAGATTGGTCAAAGCATGCTCCCTCCATAAAGGTATGTAGTTGCAAAATTTGGTAGAGATCGGATGATTAGGTTAATCGTAATTTGATTTAAGCTTTGAACATTCGTGTGGCCGCCATTACGTTTCAGTCAAGATGGCGGCGATATAAAACATGACACTGAGGTGCCCTTTGCTAGTGCTACCTCTGTACCAAATTTCGTTCCATTCGGTTCCACCGTGTTCGAATTAATAGGGGGAATCAATTTTGACATAAAGATGGCCGCCATCCGCAAACTATCAGGTGAATGACCTATTAGATTTGTCAAAGGATGCTCCCTCGATAAAGGTATGTAGTTGCAAAATTTGGTTGAGATCGGATGATTAGGTTAATCGTAATTTGATTTAAGCTTTGAACATTTGTGTGGCCGCCATTACGTTCCCGTCAAGATGGCGGCGATATAAAACATAACACTGAGGTGCCTTTTGTTAGTACTACCTCTGTACCAAATTTCGTTCCATTCGGTTGCACCGTGTTCGAATTAATAGGGGGAATCGATTGTCACACAAAGATGGCCGCCATCCGCAAACTATTACGCTGATGACCTATTGGTTTGGTCAAAGGATTCTCCCCCCATAAAGGTATGTTGCTGCAAAATTTGGTAGAGATCGGATGATTAGGTTGGTCGTAATTTGATTTAAGCTTTGAACATTTGTGTGGCCGCCATTACGTTTCCGTCAAGATGGCGGCGATATAAAACATGACACTGAGGTGCCTTTTGTTAGTACTACCACTGTACCAAATTTCGTTCCATTCGGTTGCACCGTGTTCGAATTAATAGGGGGAATCGATTTTCACACAAAGATGGCCGCCATCCGCAAACTATTACACTGATGACCTATTGGTTTGGTCAAAGGATGCTTCCCCCATAAAGGTATGTCGTTGCAAAATTTGGTAGATATCGGATGATTAGATTAGTCGTAATTTGATTTAAGCTTTGAACATTTGTGTGGCCGCCATTACGTTTCCGTCAAGATGGCGGCGATATAAAACATGACACTGAGGTGTCCTTTGCTAGTGCTACCTTTGTACCAAATTTCGTTTAATTCGCATTCACCGTGTTCGAATTGATAGGGGGGGACAGACATTCAGAGTACACACACTCACACACACACAGACACACAGACACACACACACACAGACTCACACACACACACACATACACACACACAGACAGACACACTTTTTTCGCCCTGTGTTGATCTCATAAGTCTACTTTCATTTTTTGCAAAAATCGAAAGTAGGCTAAAAACGAGATTCTAAAATTACGCACAGCAGCCATCTTGTGATTATGCAAACAATTTAAATAAATTAGATGCCAGTGGATCAACATTTGTATAAGCATTAAACGTGCAACGTTCCATGGCACTCGGATAGTTAATTCGCGAGAAACGTCCATTTAAATATTTATACTTCGCGTCGCCGCCATGTTGGATTTGTGCTCACCAGGTTACTGAAAGTCCTATAGGTGAACATATGTTCATAGTCTCTATGAACATTAAAAAATCAGTTTGGTTGCTGTAAAAGATTCATAGATATTGAGAACCGTCTAAATATTTCGGAAGCTCGCCATTTAGGATTGTAATATGTATAGGCCATAGAATTATGTACCATTCATGGACAATTATTGCCTAGGTTCATTATTCAAACTTTCACATCGATCGCATGATTATGTCAAAAGAAATAAAAACTTAATTTTAAAATTTCGCACAGCCGCCATTTTGAGGTTATGTAAACAATTGAATTAAATTAGATGCCTGTGCATTACAATCTGCAAAATCATTTACTGTACCACAATTCACAGCGCTCAGTGAGTTAAATCACGAGAAAAGTCCATTAAAATATTTCAAATTCGCTTGGTCGCCATGTTCGTTTTGTACTTTACCGGCTTATAAAATATACATAGGTAATCTTGTATCAGTACCCTTTATCACCGTACAAAATTGCAGGGTGATATATGTAATAATTTCGGAGATATAGAATGTCAGTGAAATATTTCGCACAGCCGCCATTTTGAGGTTATGTAAACAATTGAACGAAATTAGACTTCAGTGCATCACAATGTGTATAAACATTTGCTGTACCATGTTTTATTACGTTTGGAGAGTTAAATCGCGAGAAAAGTCTTTTTAAAAGTCTCATCTTCGCTTGGCCGCCATGTTGGTTTTGTAGTCACCACGTTTTTGAAAGTCTAATAGGTGAACTTCTATTAGTGCCCTTTATCACCGTACATAACTTCAGGGCGATATGGGTAATTGTTTCGCAGATATTGAATGCTAGTGAAATATTTCGCACAGCCGCCATGTTGGATTGGTGAGACGTAACAAAATTTGAAGGGCATGGTCGAGGTCGCCGGGAATAGTGCTATAAACTTACCGAGTTTCATTGAAATCGCTCCAGCCGCTTAGATTTTATTAGGGACACACACACACACCTCACACACACACACACGCACATACACACGGACAAAAGGTGATCTCATAAGCCTATTTTTAGCCTATTTTCAATTTTGAAAAAATAGGCTTATGAGATCACCTTTTGTCCGTGTGTGTGTGCGTGTGTGTGTGTGTGTGTGTGTGTGTGTGTGTGTGTGTGATTCGTGTGTGTGTCCCCCCCTAATAAAATCTAAACGGCAGGAGCGATTTCAATGAAACTCGGAATGTTCATAGCACTATTCCCGGCGACCTCGACCGTGCCCTTCAAATTTTGTTACGACTCACCAATCGAACATGGCGGCTGTGCGAAATATTTCACCAGCATTCAATATCTCCGAAACTATTACCGATATTACCCTGACATTTTCTAATGTGATAGAGGGAACTACTATAAGTTCACTTATGTGACTTTTGAAAACCTGGTAACTACAAAACCAACATGGAGGTCAAGCGAATTTGCGACTTTTAAATAGACGTTTCTCGCGATTTGACCAACCAAACGCAATGAAACTTGGTACAGTATATGTTTATATACATTGTAATGCACCGACATCTAACTTCGTTCAATTGTTCACATAATCACAAGATGGCGGATGTGCGAAATATTTCACCGGCATTCTATATCTCTGAAACTATTAGCGGTATCTCCCTAAAATTTTGTACGGAGATAAAGGGCACTACTGAAAGTCCATCTATAAGACTTTCAAAAACCGGTTAACTACAAAACGAACATGGCGGCCAAGCGAATTTGAAAATTATAAATAGACCTTTCTCGCGATTTAATGTTCCAAGCGCACTGAAACCTGGTACAGGAAATATTTATACACATTGTAATCCACTGGTATCTAATTTAGTTCAATTGTTTACATAACCTCAAGATGGCGGCAGTGCGAATTTTAAAAATAAGTTTTTATTTCTTGTGATGTAGTCATGCGATCGAAGTGAAAGTTTGAATAATGAACCTACGCAATAATTTTCCTTTAATAGTACATGACTCTATGGCCTATACATTTAACAATCCAACATGGCGACCATCCGAATTATTTAGACGATACTGAATATCTACGAATCTATTTTAGCAATCAAACTGCATTTTTTAATGTTCATAGGGGCTATGAACTTAAGTTCACCTATAGGACTTTAAATAACCTGGTGATCACAAATCCCACATGGCGGTGACGCGAATTATAAATATTCACATGGACGTTTCTCGCAATTTAACCATCCGCGTTCAGTGGAACTTGGTACAGTAAATCCTTATACGAATTTTAATCCACTGGCATCTAATTTATTTCAATTGTTTCCATAACCTCAAGATGGCAGCTGTGCAAAATTTTTCTTGTGTCCTAATTATGCGATTGAAGTTTGAATACTACACGTTCACAATCATCTGCATGTAACAGTACATAACTCTAGGACCTACATATATAAAATCCAACATGGCGACCATCCGAAATATTTAGTCGGTTCTCAATATCTACGAATTTATTACAGCAATCAAACAGAAATTGTGTATGTTGATAGAGGCAATTAACATATGTAGGATATATGAAAATAGGCTGTATAGTTCTTCACGGAACTACTTGTTTCAAAATTGATAATAGGCTAAAAATGAGATGGTGTGTGTCTGTCTTTCTGTCTGTCTGTCTGTGTGTTACTCAATAACGCAAGAACCACTGGTCCGATTTAAATGAAATTTTGCATAGATGTAACTGATTTACCATGTTTACATAAAGGATCCTTTTAATTTCGATATTTTGCACAATTAAAAATGGCGACCATTTTAGTGACGTCACTACACCCTTTCGATTCAAAATTTCATATTTCCTTATCAAATAAAAAGAGAACGCTAAGAAATAGCAAACTGTTGAGAAAATTGTAAATGTTAAGGTTGGTAACGTTTCGTTCCTATGTACAAAACTCTTTGGTTTTACTATTCTGTGAATTGTTGTTAACATAAAGGTATGTTGTTGCAAAGTTTGGTAGAGTTCGGATGGTTATGTTAGTCGTAATTTGATTTAAGCTTTAAACATTCGTGTGGCCGCCATTACGTTTCTGTCAATATGGTGGCGATATTAATCATGACACTGAGATGCTCTTTGCTAGTGCTATCTCTGTACCTAATTTCGTTCCATTCGGTTTCAGCGTGTTTGAATTAATAGGGGGAATCAATTCTGACACAAAGATGGCCGCCATCCGCAAACTATTAGGCGAATGACCTATTATATTGGTCAAAGGATGCTCCCTCCATACAGGTATGTAGTTGCAAAATTTGGTAGAGATCGGATGATTAGGTTAATCGTAATTTGATTTAAGCTTTGAACATTCGTGTGGCCGCCATTACGTTTCAGTCAAGATGGCGGCGATATAAAACATGACACTGAGGAGCCCTTTGCTAGTACTACCTCAGTACCACATTTCGTTCCATTCGGTTCCACCGTGTTCGAATTAATAGGGGGAATCAATTTTGACATAAAGATGGCCTCCATCCGCAAACTATTAGGTGAATGACCTATTAGATTGGTCAAAGCATGCGCCCTCCATAAAGGTATGTAGTTGCAAAATTTGGTAGAGATCGGATGATTAGGTTAATCGTAATTTGATTTAAGCTTTGAACATTCGTGTGGCCGCCATTACGTTTCAGTCAAGATGGCGGCGATATAAAACATGACACTGAGGTGCCCTTTGCTAGTGCTACCTCTGTACCAAATTTCGTTCCATTCGGTTCCACCGTGTTCGAATTAATAGGGGGAATCAATTTTGACATAAAGATGGCCGCCATCCGCAAACTATCAGGTGAATGACCTATTAGATTTGTCAAAGGATGCTCCCTCGATAAAGGTATGTAGTTGCAAAATTTGGTTGAGATCGGATGATTAGGTTAATCGTAATTTGATTTAAGCTTTGAACATTTGTGTGGCCGCCATTACGTTCCCGTCAAGATGGCGGCGATATAAAACATAACACTGAGGTGCCTTTTGTTAGTACTACCTCTGTACCAAATTTTGTTCCATTCGGTTGCACCGTGTTCGAATTAATAGGGGGAATCGATTGTCACACAAAGATGGCCGCCATCCGCAAACTATTACGCTGATGACCTATTGGTTTGGTCAAAGGATTCTCCCCCCATAAAGGTATGTTGCTGCAAAATTTGGTAGAGATCGGATGATTAGGTTGGTCGTAATTTGATTTAAGCTTTGAACATTTGTGTGGCCGCCATTACGTTTCCGTCAAGATGGCGGCGATATAAAACATGACACTGAGGTGCCTTTTGTTAGTACTACCACTGTACCAAATTTCGTTCCATTCGGTTGCACCGTGTTCGAATTAATAGGGGGAATCGATTTTCACACAAAGATGGCCGCCATCCGCAAACTATTACACTGATGACCTATTGGTTTGGTCAAAGGATGCTTCCCCCATAAAGGTATGTCGTTGCAAAATTTGGTAGATATCGGATGATTAGATTAGTCGTAATTTGATTTAAGCTTTGAACATTTGTGTGGCCGCCATTACGTTTCCGTCAAGATGGCGGCGATATAAAACATGACACTGAGGTGTCCTTTGCTAGTGCTACCTTTGTACCAAATTTCGTTTAATTCGCATTCACCGTGTTCGAATTGATAGGGGGGGACAGACATTCAGAGTACACACACTCACACACACACAGACACACAGACACACACACACACAGACTCACACACACACACACATACACACACACAGACAGACACACTTTTTTCGCCCTGTGTTGATCTCATAAGTCTACTTTCATTTTTTGCAAAAATCGAAAGTAGGCTAAAAACGAGATTCTAAAATTACGCACAGCAGCCATCTTGTGATTATGCAAACAATTTAAATAAATTAGATGCCAGTGGATCAACATTTGTATAAGCATTAAACGTGCAACGTTCCATGGCACTCGGATAGTTAATTCGCGAGAAACGTCCATTTAAATATTTATACTTCGCGTCGCCGCCATGTTGGATTTGTGCTCACCAGGTTACTGAAAGTCCTATAGGTGAACATATGTTCATAGTCTCTATGAACATTAAAAAATCAGTTTGGTTGCTGTAAAAGATTCATAGATATTGAGAACCGTCTAAATATTTCGGCAGCTCGCCATTTAGGATTGTAATATGTATAGGCCATAGAATTATGTACCATTCATGGACAATTATTGCCTAGGTTCATTATTCAAACTTTCACATCGATCGCATGATTATGTCAAAAGAAATAAAAACTTAATTTTAAAATTTCGCACAGCCGCCATTTTGAGGTTATGTAAACAATTGAATTAAATTAGATGCCTGTGCATTACAATCTGCAAAATCATTTACTGTACCACAATTCACAGCGCTCAGTGAGTTAAATCACGAGAAAAGTCCATTAAAATATTTCAAATTCGCTTGGTCGCCATGTTCGTTTTGTACTTTACAGGCTTATAAAATATACATAGGTAATCTTGTATCAGTACCCTTTATCACCGTACAAAATTGCAGGGTGATATATGTAATAATTTCGGAGATATAGAATGTCAGTGAAATATTTCGCACAGCCGCCATTTTGAGGTTATGTAAACAATTGAACGAAATTAGACTTCAGTGCATCACAATGTGTATAAACATTTGCTGTACCATGTTTTATTACGTTTGGAGAGTTAAATCGCGAGAAAAGTCTTTTTAAAAGTCTCATCTTCGCTTGGCCGCCATGTTGGTTTTGTAGTCACCACGTTTTTGAAAGTCTAATAGGTGAACTTCTATTAGTGCCCTTTATCACCGTACATAACTTCAGGGCGATATGGGTAATTGTTTCGCAGATATTGAATGCTAGTGAAATATTTCGCACAGCCGCCATGTTGGATTGGTGAGACGTAACAAAATTTGAAGGGCATGGTCGAGGTCGCCGGGAATAGTGCTATAAACTTACCGAGTTTCATTGAAATCGCTCCAGCCGCTTAGATTTTATTAGGGACACACACACACACCTCACACACACACACACGCACATACACACGGACAAAAGGTGATCTCATAAGCCTATTTTTAGCCTATTTTCAATTTTGAAAAAATAGGCTTATGAGATCACCTTTTGTCCGTGTGTGTGTGCGTGTGTGTGTGTGTGTGTGTGTGTGTGATTCGTGTGTGTGTCCCCCCCTAATAAAATCTAAACGGCAGGAGCGATTTCAATGAAACTCGGAATGTTCATAGCACTATTCCCGGCGACCTCGACCGTGCCCTTCAAATTTTGTTACGACTCACCAATCGAACATGGCGGCTGTGCGAAATATTTCACCAGCATTCAATATCTCCGAAACTATTACCGATATTACCCTGACATTTTCTAATGTGATAGAGGGAACTACTATAAGTTCACTTATGTGACTTTTGAAAACCTGGTAACTACAAAACCAACATGGAGGTCAAGCGAATTTGCGACTTTTAAATAGACGTTTCTCGCGATTTGACCAACCAAACGCAATGAAACTTGGTACAGTATATGTTTATATACATTGTAATGCACCGACATCTAACTTCGTTCAATTGTTCACATAATCACAAGATGGCGGATGTGCGAAATATTTCACCGGCATTCTATATCTCTGAAACTATTAGCGGTATCTCCCTAAAATTTTGTACGGAGATAAAGGGCACTACTGAAAGTCCATCTATAAGACTTTCAAAAACCGGTTAACTACAAAACGAACATGGCGGCCAAGCGAATTTGAAAATTATAAATAGACCTTTCTCGCGATTTAATGTTCCAAGCGCACTGAAACCTGGTACAGGAAATATTTATACACATTGTAATCCACTGGTATCTAATTTAGTTCAATTGTTTACATAACCTCAAGATGGCGGCAGTGCGAATTTTAAAAATAAGTTTTTATTTCTTGTGATGTAGTCATGCGATCGAAGTGAAAGTTTGAATAATGAACCTACGCAATAATTTTCCTTTAATAGTACATGACTCTATGGCCTATACATTTAACAATCCAACATGGCGACCATCCGAATTATTTAGACGATACTGAATATCTACGAATCTATTTTAGCAATCAAACTGCATTTTTTAATGTTCATAGGGGCTATGAACTTAAGTTCACCTATAGGACTTTAAATAACCTGGTGATCACAAATCCCACATGGCGGTGACGCGAATTATAAATATTCACATGGACGTTTCTCGCAATTTAACCATCCGCGTTCAGTGGAACTTGGTACAGTAAATCCTTATACGAATTTTAATCTACTGGCATCTAATTTATTTCAATTGTTTCCATAACCTCAAGATGGCAGCTGTGCAAAATTTTTCTTGTGTCCTAATTATGCGATTGAAGTTTGAATACTACACGTTCACAATCATCTGCATGTAACAGTACATAACTCTAGGACCTACATATATAAAATCCAACATGGCGACCATCCGAAATATTTAGTCGGTTCTCAATATCTACGAATTTATTACAGCAATCAAACAGAAATTGTGTATGTTGATAGAGGCAATTAACATATGTAGGATATATGAAAATAGGCTGTATAGTTCTTCACGGAACTACTTGTTTCAAAATTGATAATAGGCTAAAAATGAGATGGTGTGTGTCTGTCTTTCTGTCTGTCTGTCTGTGTGTTACTCAATAACGCAAGAACCACTGGTCCGATTTAAATGAAATTTTGCATAGATGTAACTGATTTACCATGTTTACATAAAGGATCCTTTTAATTTCGATATTTTGCACAATTAAAAATGGCGACCATTTTAGTGACGTCACTACACCCTTTCGATTCAAAATTTCATATTTCCTTATCAAATAAAAAGAGAACGCTAAGAAATAGCAAACTGTTGAGAAAATTGTAAATGTTAAGGTTGGTAACGTTTCGTTCCTATGTACAAAACTCTTTGGTTTTACTATTCTGTGAATTGTTGTTAACATATTTGTTTGTGAATAAAAGTTGGTTAGAAATCTTTGAATCTCAATAAAGTGTTCCAGATAATGTGTTGTTACAACTAAAAGAACATATGGCGACCGTGACAGGACTTTAACAAGCGTGTATAAACTTTGTTGAATTACAATTTGATAGTAGCGAGTATAACTGTGCCTGTATAATCCAGTATACCGTATCCTGTTGTTTACATCCGTAGCCCGTAATTATGGCGGGTACACAAATAACTAAGAGGAGAGCGGTTATCCGCACATTGTTCACGAAAGCTTGCAGTGCTTTAGACGAACTACTGACGCAGAGAGATGCAGATTTACAATTAATAAGTGCGCGTTTATTAGTGCTCGAAGAAAGAAGACACGAGTTATCGGAGCTGGACAGTCAGATTTGTGAAAACATCTGTGCTGAAACAAAGGAAGAGGAGATCGAAGAAGTACTGATGGCGGAAATGGAGAAAGCAGAGGAGTATACCTTACGTTACCACAGCATTAAAGGTAAGGCCTCTGATCTGATAACAAGGAATAGCGCTGCTCATACTTCATCTAGTTGTGTTGGCGATCGTTCGGGAAACGAAATATCTCTTCGCCTACCGAAATTAGAATTGAATAAGTATGACGGGGAAATAGCCGGTTGGATCTCATTCTGGTCACAGTTCTCACAAATTGACGAGTGTCAGTCGTTAAGTAAGGAGGAAAAATTTCAGTACTTGATTCAAGCCACGAAAGAGAACTCTCGAGCACGCGCGGTTGTTGTGAGTTTCCCTCCCTCAGGCGAAAATTACGGAAAGGCCATTCAAACACTTAAGGACAGATTTGGACGTAATGATCTCCTTATCGAGTATTATGTACGGGAACTACTGAGTTTAGTTATGGAAAGGAAGACGGTCAAGATCAGCATTTTGTATGACAAACTAGAAACTCAATTACGGGCACTAGAGTCATTAAATGTGTTCTCGAATAATTATGCCGCATTATTGTTTCCGCTAATAGAATCGTGTCTGCCCGCAGACATACTGAAGGTGTGGCAACGTTCCAATGAACCCAATAGGACACTGAAGGAACAGATGGATAATTTAATGTTGTTTTTGAAGAGAGAAGTAGAAGGGGAGGAGAGAGTTGCAATGGCAAATTATCAGTCCCTTTCCTACAACCAGGCTAAGAGTCCACGAAAATCGCATGATATGGACAAAGTTAATTTTGCTTCTGCGATCGATCTTGCCAGTCTGAGCATTGAATCTGACACTCAGAAGTGTGTATTTTGTAAAGGGGTGAATCATTGTTCCACAGAATGTCTCCATGCACAAAAAATGTCCCTTGAAAACCGAAAAGATGTTCTGTATAAAGATAAGCGCTGTTTTTCTTGTACCAAAGCAGGCCATTCTGCACAGCAGTGTCGAGCACGATGTGTTATTTGTCGTGGACGACATGTACCATTATTATGTCCAGCTGTTCAGAAGTATCAAGCAGAAGAGAAAGGTTGTGTTGAGGGGAAGAATTCTGAGATCAAAAGAGAAGAGGTTTCCTTGTTTAATACTTCATCTATTGACAGCAATTTGTCAGTTAGCTCTCAAACGGAGGTCTATCTCCAGACTCTGTTAGTTTACGTTAAGAATGGTGACAAAATCAGGAAGACCAGGTTACTGATAGACAGTGGATCCCAACGTTCATATATTTCTAGTAGTTTGGCTGAAGAAATGAACTACTCTCCGATTGGGGAAGAGAGCATTATCCACTCTCTTTTTGGTGGTAAGCCAACAGGGGTAGTTAAGCACCGATGTTACAAGGTGCACTTACTCAGCTTGAATAACGACTTTGCATGCAATTTCGTAGCGTTAGACCAAAGGACAATTACAGCTACGATTCCATCAGTAGAAGTCAGGAAAGAAGTGAGGGAAGAATTACTAAGAGAACACATTCCGATGTGCAGAGATTCTGTAGCTCCTATTGACATCTTGATAGGTTCTGACATTGCGGGAAAGTTGTGGACAGGTAAAATTAAGACTCTACCTTCTGGACTGGTAGCCATTGAAACCTGTTTAGGATGGACGGTAACGGGGAAGAAGAAGGTAGTAGACACCGTGGGAAAAAAGGAGCTAGCGAAGCATGCAAGTATTGCGAATGCAGTCACTGCACTCAGTATTACTCAGCTACCCGTATCTGATCTGTGGAAAATGGAGACCATTGGGATAACCGATCCTGTAGAGAACACCACAAAGGAGGAGAAGAGGATGTCAGCACTGAGGTATTTCAAAAATACGGTTGCTTTTGTAGATGGCAGATACGAGGTACGTCTTCCATGGGGGAGAGATGCTCCAGACCTTCCAACCAATCGAGGGATTGCAGAAGGCAGATTGATTCGAATGACCCGAAAATTAAAGGCAAAGCCTGGTCTCTATGAAGAATATGACACTATTTTACGAGATTGGGTGAAAGAAGGCATTGTGGAAATGGCGAGGGATCTATCTACTGGACACTATCTTCCTCACCGTCCAGTGCTGAAGGAAAATAGTACAACTACGAAAGTGCGTCCCGTGTTCGACGCATCGGCGAAGGAGAGAGGTTTGCCATCACTGAACGACTGCCTTGAAGAAGGACCTAACCTTATTGAAATCATACCCGAACTACTCTTGAGGTTTCGGCAACGAAAGATAGGCATCACAGCTGATATCAAGAAGGCATTTTTACAGATAAGTGTACACCCAGAGGAGAGAGACTACCTAAAGTTCCTGTGGTATGGTAATAATAGTGAGAAAGACCTACAAGTCCTTCGTCATGCCAGAGTGGTGTTCGGTGTTACCAGTAGCCCGTTTCTTCTTGGAGCAGTAATTGGCTACCACCTGGAAAAATATATGGAATCAACTGATCCAAAGGAGGCTAAAATTGCATCATCATCGAAGAACAATTTTTATGTTGACAATCTGGTGACAAGCCTCGATCGAGCAGAAGAAGTTGAGGAATTCGTTTACCTTTCAAGGACTATCATGGCGAGGGCCGGGTTCGACCTTCGGGGATGGGAGTCAACCGGAGACGGATCTTCTCAGGAGTCTTCACTGCTTGGCATTAGGTGGAATCGCCAAGACGATACTCTGAAGATCAATATGGATTGGTGGGAGAGATCGTGTGAAATAGGAGATTTGACGAAGAGGACTATTCTTTCAATAATCCACCGCATTTTCGATCCGATTGGACTAACCATTCCAGTAACGATTAGGCTGAAACTGTTAATTCAAGAGTTATGGACCAGAAAGTTGGGATGGGACGAGCCTATCGACACAGATACTCGACGGCGGTTGGAGAAGTGGCTAAAGGACTTGCCTCACTTAAGAGAAATTGAGGCGATACGTCACCTTGGCAATGAGGAGGACATCTCACTACACGTATTTTGTGATGGAAGTCAAAACGCATATGCAGCTGTTGTCTTTATCAGGAGCAGTTATCAGGGAGAGGCACATCTTCGGTTAGCAGTAGCTAAAGCAAGAGTAACACCGCTTAAGCCCCTGACCATCCCTCAAGTGGAATTATTAGGAACTCTTATTGGAGCGCGTCTGCTGAAATCAGTTCAAGAAAGTCTAGGTTGGAAAGAAGTAGCTGTTTATTGTTGGACCGACTCAAGTACTGTACTAGCCTGGATTCTTGGCAACGGAGACAAGACAGTATTTGTTAGGAACCGAGTGAAGGAGATAAGGGAGCTCACTGATGCACGAAGCTGGAGACACATACCAGGGGATTTGAACCCCGCAGACCTACCCTCAAGAGGATGTACTGTCGCACAACTAATCGAATCCAAATGGTGGGAAGGGCCTAAGTGGCTTGTTGAAGGAGAAGAAAACTGGCCTGAATCTTCTATACGCTATGAAGTGGTAAACGAACATAACCTTATTGCCATCACTCATAATACGACATGGCTGTATCACCGGTTCAGTAAATATGAACAAATTGTGCGGATGGTGGGATGGATCTACAGATTTCTCAACAACTGTCGACGCAATGAAGTTAAAAGTAGTGGTCCGTTATCGACAAATGAGGTGGCTACAGCCGAAGACAAAATTGTTTTGTTCATTCAAAAAGAGTCCTTCGAATTCCCAGACGATCAGAGACTTAAGAGCCTTGAAGTATTCCAAGATCAAAAGGGCATAATTAGACTCAAGACACGGATAGTCGAACGTGTGGATAAGGGTCCGTTCAAACTACCAGCCGTGCTACCTTCCGAATATCCGTTGGTCAAGAGGTATGCAGAAGAAGTGCATTGTAAAAACAATCACCCCGGTCCAGCAACTCTCCTAGGTTTGTTACGCGAGAGATTCTGGATCCTTAAAGGACGCCAGTTGGCGAAGGGAACGGTCAAGAGATGTGTTGTTTGCCGACGTTTTCAAGCAAAAAACTTAGACACTCAGTCTCCTCCTTTGCCAGATCTTCGAGTTAACGATGCGGCCATATTCGAAGTCATTGGAATAGATTTGGCAGGACCCTTGTATATTCGTGATTCATCGAAGACATGGGTTGCTCTATTCACTTGTGCTTGCTACCGAGCTGTACATCTGGAACTAGTTCCGTCTCTGTCAACTGAAGCATTCATAAGAGCACTGAGGCGTTTTATCGCACGGCGTGGTCGACCTAAAGTGATCATCTGTGATAATGGAACAAATTTTCGAGGAACGTGTAATGCTCTTGAAAGGTTAGACTGGGAGAAAATCGTTACCTACAGCACTGGAGAACGCATAATTTGGAGGTTCAATCCGCCTACGGCGTCGTGGTGGGGAGGCTTCTGGGAACGATTGGTGAGCCTGGTGAAGCAAATTTTACGGAAGACATTGGGGAAGGCTTCATTGTCTTGGGATGAGCTTCAGACCATACTTATTGACTGTGAAGCAGTGATTAATGCAAGACCATTGACTTATACGGCAGAAGATAATAGAGATCCTATTCCATTGACCCCATCCATGCTACTGTAAGAAGTACGAGAGACAGGAGTTCCTGACCTGGACTGCATTGAGTCAGCAAGCATCACTCGGAAAATTCGGTATCTGCAAAGACTGAGAGAAGAGCTAAGAAGACGCTTCCGATCAGAATATCTGGGGCAGTTAACCTGGACCAAGCGGCGCGAAACTAGAAAGCCTATAATTGGAGAGGTGGTTATAATAGGATCGGACAATCGGAAGAGAATAGATTGGCCTTTGGCAAGAATTGAGCAGCTCATTCCAGGGCGAGATGGAAGAGTCCGGGTGGTTCAACTAAAGACTAGCAGTGGTACTGTTGTACGTCCTATACAGAGAGTCTACCCCTTGGAGGTCCAGTCCTGCACCGAGAGTTACCAAGAAAAAACCCACTTCATGGATGATGATGACAAGGATGTGTCCAAATCCCCTGAAGAATTGAGGACAAGAGCAGGAAGAAAAGTGGCCCCTCCTAAAAGACTAGATCTTTGATTTCATGTTACAGAGGAGAAGGAATTCAGTTGACATACATTGTACACCTGTTTGACACTTTGATAATTTCCAATTTTGAGAAAATTGTAAATTAGGTGGGAGTATGTTGAGAAAATTGTAAATGTTAAGGTTGGTAACGTTTCGTTCCTATGTACAAAACTCTTTGGTTTTACTATTCTGTGAATTGTTGTTAACATATTTGTTTGTGAATAAAAGTTGGTTAGAAATCTTTGAATCTCAATAAAGTGTTCCAGATAATGTGTAGTTACAACTAAAAGAACAAAACTTTTGATGGCACATGCGAGCCTTAAAATTTAATTTCCTATCCGAAAGGTCCTTATCACTTTTCGTGTATCTCCAACGGTTAGCGAGGAAAACCCACATTTGTGACGTCACTACACTCTTTGGTTTCAAAATTTCATATTTCCATTTCAATTAAAAAGAGAACGCTAATGAATAGCAAACTTTTGATGGCATACAAGAGCTTTAACATTTAATTTTCTATCTGAAAGGACCTTATCACTTTTCGTGTATCTCCAGCGGTTAGCGAGTAAAACTCAAATTTGTGCAATAAAACACGGTCAACACCAAGCGATGCAGTATATCTCACTCTATATAAAATGAAAGTTTGTCAGTTTTTTTTCTGGATTTCTACGGAAATTTGAGTTATTCACGCGTTTTAGACTGTTTTATGATGGATGCGCGCGAACATATTTTTTGTCTGTCTGTTTGTTTGTTTGTTTGTTTGTTTGTCTGTGGACAACTTTGTTCCCTCTAAACTCGAGAACGGCTGGGTGTGTCAACGTAAAATTTGGTACAGATATCCATCAGAGGCACAACACTTATCATTGATGTAACTCTTCTCCGTACCTCTCATAAAAGGGGGCCTACCCAATTAAAATACATGCTGAAATAGGCGTAGAAGGACGAGACAAAATTCATTTTCATCCCCTCAATGTGAGAGACAAAACTCGGGGTCCCCAAAAACCACAATTTAAGCCCTAAAACCAACCGTTTTTGAGATATTCCCAGAAAACTAAGTTCATTTAATAAACTAATGAACTAATGCAAGGCGGTAACCATGGCAACAGATTCTCAGAGGTCCATCTATTGCTGTAAGACGCAATGCAATTCCATTAATTACAGTAGTGTGAAAGTTTGCAAACGGCTAGAAGGTTTGATCGGAACCAAATTAAGCTGTAAAATTCATCAAAACGTATAATGCGCTTAAGGGGGTCCTCTAGAATGTTTTCACGTGATCTACACCTGCGGATGTGGTACGGCAGGTCTATTATATTCCTATCCCTATATTATATTATTATTATTATTAGTATAATATTATGGCATACAACGACGAGACAAAGCCCCTCGGTGCCAGAAACAAAAGTCGGGAGCCCTGAAGGGTCCTCGAAAACTACATTATAAGGCTCTAAAACCAATGCCATGAACGTTCTCTTATCTTTCCTTATTCTACCTTCCAAAATTAGCCTGAGACTTAGGACAGCTTCCCTTGTTCCTACATTTCTCCTGAAACCAAACTGGTCTTCACCCAACTCCGTTTCTATCTGGCTTTCAATCCTCTTGTAAATTATTCTAGACAGGATCTTTGAAGCATGAGTAATCAAGCTGATTGTACGGTGATCTTCACATCTGTCAGCTCCCACTTTCTTTGGTATAGGGATGATAACATTCTTCTTGAAATCAGGGGGTACCTCACCTGTCTCATAAATCCTACACACCAAGTGAAATAACCTGATCAGACCTTCATCTCCTATGCAGCGTAGCAACTCAATCGGTATATCATCTATGCCTGGTGCTTTGTTACTGCCTAAGTTCTAACCAAGGTTAGAATATGTTAAACAGATTGCCTCGGATGTAGGGTGTGGTAGCTATGTAGAGATGAAACGATTAGCTCAGGACAGGGAGGCATGGAGAGCTGCATCAAACCAGTCAAAAGACTGAAGACTCAAACAACAACAACAAAACCAATAGTTTCTGAAATATTCCCAGAAAACAAACTTAATTTAATTTATCAAACTAATGAACGCTAACCATGACAACATTATCTCAAGGGGTGGAATCCAACTTTCCTACTATTTCTGTAAGAAGCAATGTCACTCCATTTATTACATTTCTGTGAAAGTTTGCAAATGGCTATAAGGTTATCACGGAACCAAGGTAGACTGTATAATTCATCAATGCAATTAAGGGTGTCAAGGGGTAACCTAGATTTTTTTCATGTAATTTTCACGTGCGACATATTGAACCCTTAATAAGCTACGCATATTAATGATTCTAATTATTCATTTCATTATATTCTGATTTTACTGCCAGAATCATACAGGAAGGCCAGACTGGATTGCGAAATATCAAGCTTATGTGGAGACAGTACGTTTGAACGTGCCCAGTCCTGAAACAAAGGAGTGACGAGATCGGAATGTTTGACAGACACTTTATCAGACAAAGGTGTGTTGGGGTCCTGACTCATTTCAGACCGTAATTTCTTTGTCACCCTAGTGTTTCGAGTAAGATAGTTGCTGGATGAGAGAGACGAGAGGAACTTTCAACCAATCATAGGACAGAGGCTTCTGTTCTAAACTGCGATATTGACGTCATGAACTACCAATCAGAGAGGGTCACCAATTTTAGCGCCAAGGGAGCGTCTGACGCCGGCTTGAAGTTGAAAGCGGGAAAGATTGGATTAACGAAATCTATGATCGATTCCAGAGCACGATAGCCCCATTGTGACCTGTATAATTTTTCAAACTGTTTGATACCTTTTGCATGCCAATAGTCGCATTATTATAGAAGTTAGTGATAGATTTCCCTCTCCCTCCGTCCTTTTGCTAAATTCCCATAAATACTGTCGTCTGAGTGACGAGGGGATTGATTCTTGGTGACACCGTGAGGTGATCACTTATTCTTTTCCATACCGTGAAGATATACAGTGTTAAATTTATCAGAGATAGGGTCATTATTGAAAATATTATAATAAAGTTGTGTGCGCACAGCTGAGTGTGAAATTTGTTTATCGGTAATATTTTAGTAGTCTCCCACGACTACAACTATTAGGGAAAGTCTACATTTAATTTTGCACTAGACAAATGGTGAATAAAGTAACTATTGGCAAAATTTAGATAGAAAATTACGTGTGACTATAAATAACATTTTATTTTTTGTTATTTTTATTCAACGTCAAGATGGAACTCCAGACCCAGAGGAAGACATCGAACCAACGTTTCTACGGCTCCATGTGGTCTGAGATGAGCTAAACACTTTGGAGAGAGAATGTCAGGCGATGTTCGATGAGACAACGCAGAAAGAGGAATAAGTACTAAATAATTTAATTATTTGACAAACTGGTTATGGTTTTGTGGGAACATATTATTTTGTGTAAATATTTTATTTTATTTTTGTCTCCGTGTTTTATTGTAGTTGGTTTGTGGTACTGACACACTTTAGTTTAGTTCATGAGCAACGTGGCATGTATTCTATCTTTGTGAAGATTTTTTTTGTTGATGTCAAGTACACGGGGCAAGAGTACTCAAGTGCGCTTCGCTACCGTAAAATGCGCGGCTAAGCGACACAAATTGGGAACCGATATCATAACAGAAGCGAAACTGAATTGACTAGAGTAGATAATAGAATTGGTGGGAAATCTTTTTATTGTATAGATTTTTATTGTTACACAGGCTTGTGTGTTAATTGCCGTTTGTTGCATTTTTGTTAAGTGAGGGGTCTTATGCCCAATGACTTTATCTGTTGATGAAGTTTCCCTTTTAGGGTCTTGGTACACAAAATCTTTGATATTTGATTGGAGTGTCGGCCCGTGGTAGATTTGTGTTGTGTTCTGCCCAAAATTGCTTTGTTGAGTCTGCAAATATGTGTTTTATGGGATAGGAGTTTTCGGGAACCTTGGTTCTGTCTGAAGCTATTGTCCAGGATAAGCATTTAATCCTTGCGAGGAAAATGTTGGAATCCCCTTCTACGATGTCTTGCAATTCTTTGGAATTGACAAGAAGTGTGTGAATTTATCTGTCGCGATTAACAGGTGGCGGAACGGGACTGTCTAGTCTCTTGTTATAAATAGCATGACTCAAAGCTTCGACAAGGAGGGCTGGTTTTGAACACTGACGCTAATGAGTGGTAAGTGAAGGTATTTCTACCCGGCGCACTCCATCAGATAAGGAGCAAGCTGTGCTCATTAGTATTCACGGCCCAGGTCTCCGTTCTTCGTAAATGTTTATCTTATATTAAAATAAAGCCTGTTTAATGATAAAAGAATTGTAATCGGTAAATGGGTGCTGTTCGCGTTTTTGATTGATCGAGTCCCAGCGTGTTAGCTTATTCATGCTTTTATTTCATGTAAATATCATTGGATTTTAGGCATCTTATTTCTTGTTTAATTATTGTCATGTTCTTTGACCTCGGGTGGTCTCGTTGTTCGGCCACGTTGTTGTCATGTATATGTTGAGCAATTGAGCCTTTGGGAAAGCTTCTGTTTTGCTGGGAGTTTCCTGACTCACTGCGATCTCGATGGAGATCAATTAGTTTATAAATTTTAAATGGTTGCGTGTGTCAGTAAAATTTTAATTGTTGGTAAGATATCCTTCGTGTGTGTCCCATAAAGCCATAATAATGGTTTGCAGTATGGGGGTTTGCAAGCATATTGGCTGTTCCATCTGTGAGCAAATCTCCATCAAAAGTACTTATTTCTTCTCTAGCGTAGTTATACGCGTGCATACATATTAATCAGACAAGTGGATTTTGATCCACAATTTTATTTCTTTGGAGTGGACCTTTCTAGGCCACTCAGATCTGTGTAAATTATTGTACTGTGGGAGTAAAGTTCAGGGTGGACTTTGTTTATATTATTTTTTTATGTTTTGTTGTTTTTATTCAGTTATTAAATGGTGGTAATTTTTATTTGTTTTTCACTCATTTCTTGTTTATAGTTTTGCATATGGTCCTTGTAATTGTAAGCAGCCGTCTGGTATTTGAGCTCTAGTGAAAGCATACCCGGACTGAACGCTCCCCGAAGTTTGATTCTCGTATATACGACGCTGTTATATACAAGGGCCCATAGGCAACGCTGGCATTACCCAACGTGGGGCATTTCACTGTTTTAGGCTTTTCTAGCGCATTTTTTTGATAAACTGACACGCCACAAGTGGAGGCAGAATGTGACAGTATTTGAATCACCGAATGTGATAATTTTAAGTAACGTAGTTATGGCGAAGGTATTACCGCCAAGTGAGTGAATTATACAGTAAAATCAGGAGTTGCAATGTAAAATACAGTACACGTTTTTGTTTCTTGCATTAATTGTAAAGATAATATCGTGAAACTGGGCGCCCATATTAATGATAAAAATTAGCTTTGCTTAGAAAGACAACTCCATGTATGTAATAGGAAGGCGTGTAGCTTTTCCAAGGCAATTAATACTTGATTAATTAGTCTGTTCTTGTAGCGTTTTGTAAGGCTAGCATTTAATAACTGAATGTGTGGGTTAAGTTTTAAATTATGTAAAATGAAGGATACTCAGGGATGCTATTGGATTAATGGGATTGTGTTTATAAATTTAAACGAACTGAGTATGTGTAAATTGATATAAATGTGTGTTAATATGTATGCACGTATCGGAGAACATCGCCGATTGGCATTTTCTCTATTTTTCTCAAGTGTATTGTGGTGATGGCTTCTTTAGACGAAATAAGACAGGTTGTAGAGAGCGCTGCGGCACGCACTCAGCAGCAAATGGTGTTGTTACGGCAGGAGATGACAGCGGAATTAATAGCACAGAGTGAAACATTTAAGGCACAAATAGACAGTAGCAGGGCTGAACAATCAGCGGAATTAATAGCACAGAGTGAAACATTTAAGGCACAAATAGACAGTAGCAGGGCTGAACAATCAGCGGAATTAATAGCACAGAGTGAAACATTTAAGGCACAAATAGACAGTAGTAGGGTTGAACAGTCAGCGGTGATCAAAGCCCAAATTAATGAATCTATTGGCACACAATTAGCGCTTCAAAATGATAGTATTAATACACAATTAGCGCTTCAAAATGATAGTATTAATACACAATTAGCTCTACAGAATGATAATATTAGTTCTCAATTGACACAACAAAGTGAATCAATAAACTCTCAACTAGACGCGCAAAACAGTCGTAACACTGAGCAACTCGATAATGTAGTGGTTGAAATGAAAGAACATACAAGGAAACAGCTTATACTACTCGCCTTAGATGTAAGTAAGAACAATGAGAAGCAGGTTAAACAGATAAAACAACTTGAGGATCAGTTTAACGCTAAACTTAATAACTTAGACGATACAGTTCTGGCAAAATTGGCACAGATTGAATTGGCATGCACAACTAAAAATAGCGAAATTATAACTGCACAGGACAGGTTACAAAACAGATTTAATAAAGTGGAGAAAATAACCGTAGTTATACAGGAACAGGTAAAGGCGGTAGATGAAAACGTGACCGGCCTTATAAAAGACATAGACCGTCTCGAAAACCAATCAACAGATCGCTGGAAAAATGCAGAAGTAGACCGGGAGGGATTAAAAGCCACTATTGAAGAAAACAATGTACGCATGGAGGATCGCTTGGAACGGATCGAAGTGAGCCAGGACACTAATAATCTGAAGATAGAAAACGTTAGAAAGGATTGGCAAAAATTATGTAAGGACTCCAAGGAAGAAAGTTTGGCGGTAATTAAGAAGCTGGGGGAGAACCACACACGGATACAGACGTTAGAAGATGAGATAAAAGCAAAATTTAAAGAACAAGGTGACAGGCTGATAAAAGCAGAATTATTTTCTATGGAACATAATGCAGGGTCATTAGGCGGGAAGGCAAGAGATGGAGACAGAGATAGCCCGGGGGCGACTCATTCAACTGGTAGTCAGGTTGACACGGAAAGTCCACTTGCTCGGAACACGGAAGAATTTCGTAATCACATAGGGAGAAGTTCTACACCCCATGACGGTAATCAGCACCCTCAACTTGTACAAATCATCCGTTCTAATGAATTCAAACCGGCTAAGTTTATGGAAAATTCTGGAGTCACACCCAAGGCGTTCTTGCGGGAAGTCGAACACTATTATAATGATAATGATATAGCTCCCGCCCGGCAACTGCGCATGATGGAAAAATTTTTAACTGGAAATGTTTTAACGTGGTACTTGAGCTTCAAATACACGTTTGAAAGCGTAGATGCATTCAAGCATGCTTTCCTTCGAAAATATTGGTCGTCTTCATATCAACAAGGGTTAAGAATGGAATTGTACTCCAGAAAGTACCAATCTACTCAGCAAACTAAGTATTCAGATTTTTTTTCATCACAGCTCCTTAAATTTAAAGATCTGGATAATCCTTTAAGTGAGGCCGAGCTAGTCATGACTATCGGATGCCAGCTTCCCGTTAACGTTCAGCAGGTATTGGTCGCAGCTAACGTTTCAGACGCGGTACACGCTGAACAGATCCTGCGCCAGATAGATGAAACCACGTCCCACTTACACAATAGAGTTGGAAGACAGGTCGAAATGGTAAATACAACCGAGGTGATTAAGCCGAGCCAGATAAACACAAGATCCCAGGCTACCAATACAAATACAAACATTTCAACACCCGTGAGAGGTCAGGATGATGTCGAGAAAAGACAGCGCCAACATTATGATAACAACCGTAATAACAACAGACAGTTCCAAGGACAGAATAGATTCCAACAACGAGGATTTCAACAATGGAGGGACAATCGGAGACAAGATGTACCATACAGGAGATGGGGAGATCGGAATGAAAATCAGAGATGGCAAGACCGCAGATTTCAGAATCGTGAGGACTCTAGAAGCTACCGAGACGACTGGAACGATAGGCATGCTCAATCGCAGAAATACTTAGAGGAAATTCATGCCAATGAGGGGAATGAGCAAGGACGCTGGGAAAATGCTATTGACAACAGAGTAAATCCCGACATTCAGACCGAGGGGGCTGAAAGTCTACAGCGACAGCAGGATCATCAGGAGAGTACTCGACCTCAGGATAATAGAGGTCGAGGCTGTAAAAAAAAAGTTTGATAAGTGAGATTGGAGACAGCCTGGGATTGCAACAGCATGTGGGAGGAGGAGATTGGATCGTCGCACACATAGAGGAATGGATCGCTTTACCGGAGGATTGCCTGGAGGAGACGGTGAAACCGCGGAACGACATTATTAAACAATTGCCGGTTATATACGCCAGGATTGGTGGATTAAAGGTCAGGTGCTTATTAGATACGGGGTCGCAGATTAGTCTGGTATCTGAGGCCCTAATTCGAGAGTTGGGACGGAGTCAAAAGATTGATATGATTCCCGTGCCACAACTCAAAGTGAGAGGCGTAATTCCTGAACGCTCTGTCACTTGCAAAAATCAAGCCTACCTTGAACTTGATATTTTGGAGCACACATTTGGGCAGACCTTCATCGTAATGGCAAAGATGAGCTTTAATATTATTCTTGGAGCCAACTTCATTTGCGACTATCAAGCCGTGATAGATCTGCACAAGAATACAGTCAGTTTCAGAGAGTTGGTAAATTTAAATAACGTGGGTTTGCATATGGATGAGATCACCACAGGAAGGGATGTGAGTTCATGGACACTAGAAGCGATCCAGGAAGAGACGAACGAAGAGGTACAGGAGGCCGAGGGTGACGTCATTGGCACAGCTGTTGTAGAACTTGAAGAGGGCGAATCCCAGGAACTATGGTCCCTACTGACGGAAGGAGATGATAACGAGGCTTATTTTGAAGAGATATTACAGGAGCGGCTCAGAGATGTTCAACTTGGGAGTGAGCATAAGAAACAGTTAGAAGGAATTTTAAGGAAACACAAGGCAGTTTTTGATACGATTCCAGGGAAGATACTAAATTTTCAATATTCGATGCAAGTTCAGGATTGGTCACCTTTCAGGAGTAGACTGTATCCTATTCCTGAAAAACATCGCAGCCAGGTGAAACAAATAATAGATGGCATGTTGCAGGCAGGGGTTATTAAGAAGGCACCTACACCTTACTTAAATGCAATTTTGGCAGTTTCCAAGCCAAATGGTTCCATCAGATTATGTCTGGATGCCAGAAATTTGAACCAGCGACTTATATTTCCGGAATACGACACGGCGCCGATTATCAGAGATGTCCTAAAAGGTTTTAAAAATAAAAGTATTTATAGTTCAGTGGACCTGACAAATTCCTTCCACCATATTGAATTAGATGAGAAGTCACAACTACTTACGGGCTTCTTGTTTGATAACCAAACGTATTATTTTGTCCGTATGCCTTTCGGCGTGAGAACTGCTGGGTGTGCGTTGATACGAGCTTTAGATCGAAATCTTACTGAGGAGGTGAAAGAGATGACCGTTCGCTACATTGATGATATCCTGCTGGCATCGGACAACGTTGACACACACATGAGAAATTTGGATAAATTGTTGGAAAATCTGAGAACAACAAATTTTAAAATCAACTTAAAGAAATCGCACTTCTTCAAAAGCGAGATTCTATATTTAGGCCACATAATAGACCAGGAGGGAGTCAGACCAAACCCTGCCAAGCTCGAGGCTATAAAGAATTTCCCGACTCCTACGAGAGTAAAACACATCCGTGCTTTCCTAGGCGTAACGGGATTCTTTAAGGAGAACTGCCCTGGCTATACTGAAACAGTAGCACCCATGCAGGAGATGTTAAAAAAAAAGTAATAAATGGCTTTGGAATGCTGTTTGCGAAAAGTCATTCCAAGCGACCAAGCTTTTGCTGGAAAATTGTATCAAGCTCGGTTATCCGGATTTTTGCCGCAAGTTTATAATCCAGGCGGATGCCTCATTAATTGGAGTGGGAGCTATGCTGTACCAAGAGGATCCGGCCAACCTTCACAAACGCTCATATTTGGCATTTGTCAGCCGCAGATTAAGGAAACACGAGCGCAACTACACTGTAACAGAGCTGGAGCTACTAGCTATTCTCCATGCTTTCCAACAATGGAAAAAAATCATCTATGGGTACCCCATTGTTGTCAGGACGGACCATAAGGCACTGACGTTTCTGTTCAAAACGTCTATGGCTAGTGAACGTGTCACACGCTGGTCTATTTACTTACAACAATTTAATATCGAGATTGAGCACTGCCCAGGAAAAATGAATGTAATTCCGGATGCTCTTAGCAGGAACCCTGAGCCTGACAATGTTGAAGCAGCGAGTGTTCAACATATTGAATTAACACCCAAGGATCATGAATTTTTGGAGGAGCTACGAGAAATCCAGAGAGAACAGGAAGCGGAGCCATGGATGTATCTAATGATCCAATATTTTAAAAGGGAATTGCCGCCAGGAACACCCGCATTTCGTGAAGCCAGAGCTAAAGAAGGAAAGTTTCACTATTTTAACAATTTACTCCATAAATTTGTGGATGCAGAGCACTCTAAATATCGCATCTTGGTACCAGCGTCATTACAGCGAGGATTGACATGGCATATCCACGAAAGTCTCGGCCATATTGGAATCGACAAGTCTGAATCGACCATTGGGGAGACGTTTACTTGGCCACGCATGAGGACGACTATTTGTGAGGTTATTAAAACATGTGACCCGTGTCAGAGGACAAAGCCAAACAATTATCTGATGAAACAGTACCCCAAACCACTGCTTCCTCAGAGACCTTGTGAAATGGTGGCACTAGATTGTTTCGGTCCAATTCCTAAGGGAAGGCGAGGATGCCGACACCTATTAGTTTGTCTGGATGTGTTTTCCAAATTTGTTGTACTTTGCCCAATCCAGAAAACTACCTCAAAACAAGTACTTAGCCGCATACGAAATAGAGTTATTCCCATCCTTGGAAAACCAGAATTCATATTATCTGATCATGGCAGCTACTTTACGAGCGCCGAATTTAAAAAAGGAATGGAGGATATGGACGTAAAGCACATTTTATCTAGCATACGCCACGCCCAGGCTAATCCCTCGGAAAGGGCAATTAAATGCGTCACTAAGTACCTGAGAATCTTCATTCCTAACGACCATCACAAGTGGGTGGACAAGATCAAGGATGTAGAGACGTGCATGAATTCTACGAAGCACGAATCGACAGGACAGATTCCTATGGTATTACACATGAATCAGCATCCAGAGAGATCATGGAGTACCATCATTAATTGCCCACAAGATCACAATATAGCTCATGATTTAAGAATTGAGCGCACCAGAGTGCATATGAGGAACCAGGCAGACAGGAGGCTGCGCCGCGTGAGAAACAAGAGATTCCATCGTGAGCTAGAATTAGACGAGCTTGTCCTCGTACGCCGACCCGCTGTATCTGATCCAGCAAAGAAGATATTCAACAAGTTCTGTGCCAAGTATGTTGGGCCGTTCAGCATAGTGAGGAATCTTGGAAATAATGCATATCGAGTCAAAGAATTAAGCATAGGAACCATGTCTGTATATAATAGTGCAAATCTAAAAATTTATCACACCAGAGAGCCTTGGGAAGTCAGAAATAATGCAGAGAATTAAGTACGTGATCGGCCAACATCATGCAAGTAAACGGGGGGCAAGCAGAAGCCAGCACGACATCGAGGAAATGATTAGCGTCTGGCCTGTTTACATCTTGAAGCAAGCAGAGTTGACAGGTATGTCGACAGACGAGCAACAGAGAGGGGAATAGTCTTTAAGCAACAAATAGCCCCAGGCGAAGCGCTGGGCAAGTGAGCAGCAGACTGGTACTGTCCTAATGAATGGGCGAGAATGTAAACATTGGAACGAGGAAAACACTTGTCAACTAGCAGAGGCGGACAGACTGAGCACTTGGAAGGGAGGCTAACCCAGTATCTGCACCATGTGACTTAGGGAAGAAAAATCGACTTTATCTCTAAGTTCGATTTTTCCCAACTAAGGGAGTTGTGAACCCTTAATAAGCTACGCATATTAATGATTCTAATTATTCATTTCATTATATTCTGATTTTACTGCCAGAATCATACAGGAAGGCCAGACTGGATTGCGAAATATCAAGCTTATGTGGAGACAGTACGTTTGAACGTGCCCAGTCCTGAAACAAAGGAGTGACGAGATCGGAATGTTTGACAGACACTTTATCAGACAAAGGTGTGTTGGGGTCCTGACTCATTTCAGACCGTAATTTCTTTGTCACCCTAGTGTTTCGAGTAAGATAGTTGCTGGATGAGAGAGACGAGAGGAACTTTCAACCAATCATAGGACAGAGGCTTCTGTTCTAAACTGCGATATTGACGTCATGAACTACCAATCAGAGAGGGTCACCAATTTTAGCGCCAAGGGAGCGTCTGACGCCGGCTTGAAGTTGAAAGCGGGAAAGATTGGATTAACGAAATCTATGATCGATTCCAGAGCACGATAGCCCCATTGTGACCTGTATAATTTTTCAAACTGTTTGATACCTTTTGCATGCCAATAGTCGCATTATTATAGAAGTTAGTGATAGATTTCCCTCTCCCTCCGTCCTTTTGCTAAATTCCCATAAATACTGTCGTCTGAGTGACGAGGGGATTGATTCTTGGTGACACCGTGAGGTGATCACTTATTCTTTTCCATACCGTGAAGATATACAGTGTTAAATTTATCAGAGATAGGGTCATTATTGAAAATATTATAATAAAGTTGTGTGCGCACAGCTGAGTGTGAAATTTGTGTATCGGTAATATTTTAGTAGTCTCCCACGACTACAACTATTAGGGAAAGTCTACATTTAATTTTGCACTAGACAAATGGTGAATAAAGTAACTATTGGCAAAATTTAGATAGAAAATTACGTGTGACTATAAATAACATTTTATTTTTTGTTATTTTTATTCAACGTCAAGATGGAACTCCAGACCCAGAGGAAGACATCGAACCAACGTTTCTACGGCTCCATGTGGTCTGAGATGAGCTAAACACTTTGGAGAGAGAATGTCAGGCGATGTTCGATGAGACAACGCAGAAAGAGGAATAAGTACTAAATAATTTAATTATTTGACAAACTGGTTATGGTTTTGTGGGAACATATTATTTTGTGTAAATATTTTATTTTATTTTTGTCTCCGTGTTTTATTGTAGTTGGTTTGTGGTACTGACACACTTTAGTTTAGTTCATGAGCAACGTGGCATGTATTCTATCTTTGTGAAGATTTTTTTTGTTGATGTCAA
This sequence comes from Meconema thalassinum, assembly GCA_946902985.2. Taxonomy (NCBI): domain Eukaryota; kingdom Metazoa; phylum Arthropoda; class Insecta; order Orthoptera; family Tettigoniidae; genus Meconema; species Meconema thalassinum. The sequence continues at coordinate 2,011,760,882 of OX336388.2, read as the reverse complement.
GTACACGGGGCAAGAGTACTCAAGTGCGCTTCGCTACCGTAAAATGCGCGGCTAAGCGACACAAATTGGGAACCGATATCATAACAGAAGCGAAACTGAATTAACTAGAGTAGATAATAGAATTGGTGGGAAATCTTTTTATTGTATAGATTTTTATTGTTACACAGGCTTGTGTGTTAATTGCCGTTTGTTGCATTTTTGTTAAGTGAGGGGTCTTATGCCCAATGACTTTATCTGTTGATGAAGTTTCCCTTTTAGGGTCTTGGTACACAAAATCTTTGATATTTGATTGGAGTGTCGGCCCGTGGTAGATTTGTGTTGTGTTCTGCCCAAAATTGCTTTGTTGAGTCTGCAAATATGTGTTTTATGGGATAGGAGTTTTCGGGAACCTTGGTTCTGTCTGAAGCTATTGTCCAGGATAAGCATTTAATCCTTGCGAGGAAAATGTTGGAATCCCCTTCTACGATGTCTTGCAATTCTTTGGAATTGACAAGAAGTGTGTGAATTTATCTGTCGCGATTAACAGGTGGCGGAACGGGACTGTCTAGTCTCTTGTTATAAATAGCATGACTCAAAGCTTCGACAAGGAGGGCTGGTTTTGAACACTGACGCTAATGAGTGGTAAGTGAAGGTATTTCTACCCGGCGCACTCCATCAGATAAGGAGCAAGCTGTGCTCATTAGTATTCACGGCCCAGGTCTCCGTTCTTCGTAAATGTTTATCTTATATTAAAATAAAGCCTGTTTAATGATAAAAGAATTGTAATCGGTAAATGGGTGCTGTTCGCGTTTTTGATTGATCGAGTCCCAGCGTGTTAGCTTATTCATGCTTTTATTTCATGTAAATATCATTGGATTTTAGGCATCTTATTTCTTGTTTAATTATTGTCATGTTCTTTGACCTCGGGTGGTCTCGATATTCGGCCACGTTGTTGTCATGTATATGTTGAGCAATTGAGCCTTTGGGCAAGCTTCTGTTTTGCTGGGAGTTTCCTGACTCACTGCGATCTCGATGGAGATCAATTAGTTTATAAATTTTAAATGGTTGCGTGTGTCAGTAAAATTTTAATTGTTGGTAAGATATCCTTCGAGTGTGTCCCATAAAGCCATAATAATGGTTTGCAGTATGGGGGTTTGCAAGCATATTGGCTGTTCCATCTGTGAGCAAATCTCCATCAAAAGTACTTATTTCTTCTGTAGCGTAGTTATACGCGTGCATACATATTAATCAGACAAGTGGATTTTGATCCACAATTTTATTTCTTTGGAGTGGACCTTTCTAGGCCACTCAGATCTGTGTAAATTATTGTACTGTGGGAGTAAAGTTCAGGGTGGACTTTGTTTATATTATTTTTTTATGTTTTGTTGTTTTTATTCAGTTATTAAATGGTGGTAATTTTTATTTGTTTTTCACTCATTTCTTGTTTATAGTTTTGCATATGGTCCTTGTAATTGTAAGCAGCCGTCTGGTATTTGAGCTCTAGTGAAAGCATACCCGGACTGAACGCTCCCCGAAGTTTGATTCTCGTATATACGACGCTGTTATATACAAGGGCACAATATGGTACAGAAGGTCTATTATATCTCCAAATAGCAACATTCTTTTCAAAAATCTCTGAATTGAATCTGCATTTTTTTTTGCGGCCTTTAGGAATTTGGGCCATTTGAAGCTAAAGAACCTAAATTTTCATGCACCACAAGCTTTTATAATATACTAGCTGAAGTACCCGTGCTTCGCTACGCGTCATAAATAAATTAAAATATGAAGGTGACTGTTAAAACAGGGGATAGGCGAGGTGCTGCGCAGAGGGAGATTAAGGATGGAACATTTTGTCCAACTACACCGCTCGGCGTTGACCGTGTTTTATAGCACAAATTTAGGTTTTACTCGCTAACGGTTGGAGATACCTTTCGGATAGAAAATGTAATTTTTAACCTCGTATATACCATCAAAAGTTTGCTATTTCTTAGCGTTCTCTTTGTATTTGAAATGGAAATATGAAAGTTTTAAACCAAAGGGTGTAGTGAAGTCACTAAAATGGTCGCCATCTTTAAATAGTACAAAGTATTGAAATCAAAAGTTACTATATGTTAACCAGGTAAATCCGCTACTTCCATGTAAAATTCATGTAAATCGGACCAGTGGTACTTGCGTGATTGAGTAATACATAGACGCACATCATCTCATGTTTAGCCTCGCTTCGCTCGTGTCATAGTCGTGCCATATTGTTATTCAATGAAATGCAGGTTTAACCCCATTAACACCCCTTTAGAACCTGAATATCCAAAAATCCCTCCTTGGTAGACGTTTTCGACACACAACAAACATATCCCCAAAATATCATTCTTCTAACTTTAATCGTTTGGGTTGGTCGATGAGAGTGAACATCCAAAAATCCTTCATTAGGGGACGTTTTTCTTCCAGAATTTCACCCCTCCCCATAGGCCCCTTAAATTGGATTTATGAAAAAACGGTCGAACACATTTTTTTTTTATTTATTTATTTATTTATTTATTTATTTATTTATTTATTTATTTATTTATTTATTTATTTATTTATTTATTTATTTATTTATTTATTTATTTATTTATTTTTAAGCTGATTGATTTCCTCCGAGTTTCAAACTCCTCGCTTATGTCGTTTAAGAGATACACGGTCCGTTAGGAATCTTTCAACCCCCACTTTTCATCCCTTTCACCTCATAATATACACTACATCGAAGAACCATTAGACATGTGTCAGCTTATTTTTAATGATTAGTATATATGCCAAGTATCACATCCCCAAATGAAACCACTCGTGAGATATGGTTATTCAATGAAATGCACGTTTACCCCCCTTAACACCTATTTAGAACCTGAATATTCTAAACTCTTTCCTTAGTGGACGTTTTCGGCATACAACGAACATATCCCCAAAATGTCATGTTTCTAACTTTAATAATTTTGGCTGGGCTATGATAAGTGAGTGAGTCAGTCAGGACATTTCCTTTCATTTATTTTTGATAATTTCACCCCTCCCCATGAACCCCTTAAATTGGATTTATGAAACAAACGGTCGAACACCTATTTACTTATTTAAAGCTGTTTTCCCCCTGAGTTTGATGAGTGAGTAAGTGAGTCAATCAGTTAGGACACTTTCTTTCCTGTTTTTTTTTTTCCCCCCAGAATTTCACCTCTCACCAAGGGCCCCTTAAATTGGATTTATGAAAAAAAACAGTCGAACACCTATTTACTTGTATTTTAAGCTGTTCTTTTCCCGCCGAATTTCAAACTTCTCGCCTATGTCCTCTAAGAGATACACGCTCCGTCAAGAATCCCTCAACCACCAATTTTCACCCCTATCACCTCATAATATACACCACATCGATAAACCCTTAGACATATGTCTGATTATTTTTAATGATTAGTTTATATACCGAATATCACATCCCCTAAGAAACAACTCATGATATATCGTTATTCAATGAAATGCACGTTTACCCCCTTAACATCTCTTTAAAACCCGAATAAACAAAAATCATTCCTTAGTTGACGTTTTCGACATACAGCGAACATATACCCAAAATTTCATTTTTCCAACTTTAATAGTTTTCGCTGGGCGTGATGAGTGAGTGAGTCAGACAGGACATTTTCTTTCAATTACTTTTACCAGAATTTCACCCCTCTCTATGGGCCTCTTAAATTGGATTGATGAAAAAACGCTTGAACACCTATTAACTTGTTTTTAAAGCTGAGTTTGGTGAGTGAGTTAGTCAGTTGGGACACTTTCTCTCCTTTTTCCCCCAGAATTTCACCCCATTCCATTGGCCCCTTAAATTAATTTATGAAAAAACGGTCGAACACCGATTTACTTATCTTTTTAGCTGATGATTTTTCGCTGCGTTTCAAATTTCTCGCCTATGTCGTTTAAGAGATAGGCCTACACGCTCCGTTAGGAATCCTTCAACCCCCACTTTTCACCCCTTTCACCTCATAATAATACACCACATCGAAAAAACCTTAGACACATGTCTGCGTATTAGCCTACTTTCGATTTTTGCAAAAAATGAAAGTAGACTTATGAGATCAACACAGGGCGAAAAAAGTGTGTCTGTCTGTGTGTGTGTATGTGTGTGTGTGAGTCTGTGTGTGTGTGTGTATGTGTGTGTGTGAGTCTGTGTGTGTGTGTGTGTGAGTGTGTGTACTCTGAATGTCTGTCCCCCCCCCCCCCCTATCAATTCGAACACGGTGAATGCGAATTGAACGAAATTTGGTACAAAGGTAGCACTAGCAAAGGACACCTCAGTGTCATGTTTTATATCGCCGCCATCTTGACGGAAACGTAATGGCGGCCACACAAATGTTCAAAGCTTAAATCAAATTACGACTAACCTAATCATCCGATCTCTACCAAATTTTGCAAAAACATACCTTTATGGGGGAGCATCCTTTGACCAAACTAATAGGTCATCAGCGTAATAGTTTGCGGATGGCGGCCATCTTTGTGTGAAAATCGATTCCCTCTATTAATTCAAACACGGTGAAACAGAATGGAACGAAATTCGGTACAGAGGTAGCACTAGCAAAGGGCATCTCAGTGTCATGTATTATATCGCCGCCATATTGACAGAAACGTAATGGCGGCCACACAAATGTTCAAAGCTTAAGTTAAATTACGATTAACCTAGTCATCCGATCTCTACCAAATTTTGCAACAACATACCTTTATAGAGGAAGCATCCTTTGAACAAATGACTAGGTCATTAGCCTAATAGTTCGCGGATGGCGGCCATCTTTGTGTGAAAATCAATTCTCCCTATTAATTCAAACACGGTGAAACCGAATGGAACGAAATTTGGTACAGAGGTAGCACTAGCAAAGGGCATCTCAGTGTCATGTTTTATATCGCCGCCGTATTGACAGAAACGTAATGGCGTCCACACAAATGTTCAAAGCTTAAGTTAAATTACGACTAACATAACCATCCGATCTCTACCAAACTTTGCAACAACATTCCTTTATGGAGGGAGCATCCTTTGATCAATCTAATAGGTTATTAGCCTAATAGTTTGCGGATGGCGGCCATCTTTATGTCAAAATTGATTCCCCCTATTAATTCGAACACGGTGGAACCGAATGAACGAAATTTGGTACATAGGTAGCACTAGCAAAGGGCACCTCAGTGTCATGTTTTTATATCGCCGCCATCTTGACAGAAACGTAATGGCGGCCACACGAATGTTCAAAGCTTAAATCAAATTACGATTAGCCTAATCATCCGATCTCTAGCAAATTTAGCAACAACATACCTTTATGGGGGAAGCATCCTTTGACAAAACTAATAGGTCATCAGCGTTATAGTTTGCGGACGGCGGCCATCTTTATGTCAAAATTGATTCCCCCTATTAATTCGAACACGGTGGAACCGAATGGAACGAAATTTGGTACAGAGGTAGCACTAGCAAAGGGCACCTCAGTGTCATGTTTTATATCGCCGCCATCTTGACTGAAACGTAATGGCGGCCACACGAATGTTCAAAGCTTAAATCAAATTACGATTAACCTTATCATCCGATCTCTACCAAATTTCGCAACAACATACCTTTATGGAGGGACCATCCTTTGACCAATCTAATAGGTCATTTGCTTAATAGTTTGCGGATGGCGGCCATCTTTGTGTCAAAATCGATTCCCCCTATTAATCTAAACACGGTGAAACCGAATGGAACGAAATTTGGTACAGAGATAGCACTAGCAAAGGGCATCTCAGTGTCATGATTTATATCGCCGCCATATTGACAGAAACGTAATGGCGGCCACACAAATTTTTAAAGCTTAAATCAAATTACGACTAACATAACCATCCGATCTCTACCAAACTTTGCAACAACATACCTTTATGGAGGGAGCATCCTTTGACCAATCTAATAGGCCATTAACCTAATAGTTTGCGGATGGCGGCCATCTTTATGTCAAAATTGATTCCCCCTATTAATTCGAACACGGTGGACCCGAATGAACGAAATTTGGTACAGAGGTAGCACTAGCAAAGGGCACCTCAGTGTCATGTTTTATATCACCGCTATCTTGACGGAAACGTAATCGCGGCCACCCAAATGTTAAAAGCTAAAATGTAATTCCGACCAACCTAATAATCTAGTCTCTACCAAATTTTGCAACACCATATCTTTATGTGGGAAACATATTCAGACCAAACTGCAAGAACATCAGCCCAATAGTTTGCAGATGGTGGACAAGTATGTGTGCAAATCGATTCCCCCTATCAATTCAAACACGGTGAAACCGAATAGAACGAAATTTGGTACAGAGGTAGCACTAGCAAAGGGCACCTCATATTCATGTTTAATATCCCTATAGCACGTTGTATTTCAACAAGCTACTACAACCAACATTCAATCATACTCCTTGAAAAGGACAAAGAGTTATAACAATACCCATGCATTTAGGAGAAAGTAGGCTATATGTTCTTTAATGAACATCTTGTTTTTAATGATTAGTTTATATGCCGAGGATCACATCCGCTAATGAAACGACTCGTGAGATATTGTTATTCAATGAAATTCAGGTTTAACCCCCTTAAGACCCCTTTAGAGCCTGAATATCCAAAAATCCTCCCTTAGTGTACGGTTTTGACATACAACGAACATATCCCCAAAATGCCATGTTTCCAACTTCAATATTTTTGGCTAGGCGATGATGAGTGTGTGAATGAGTCAGGACATTTTCTTTCATTTTTTTTCCTTCAGAATTTCACCCCTCCCGATGAACCCCTTCAATTTGATTGATAAAAAAAACTGTCGAACAGCTATTTACTTACTTTAAAGCAGTTTTTCCCCCTGAGTTTGATGAGTGAGTCAGTCAGCCAATCAGTTAGGACATTTTCTTTCCTGTCCCCCCCCCCCCCCCCACAGAATTTCACCCCTCCCCATGGGCCTCTTAATTTGGATTTATGAAAAAAAAAACGGTCAAACACATATTTACTTATTTTTATGCTGATTTTTTCCGCTGAGTTTCAAACTCCTCGCCTATGTCGTTTAAGACATACACGCTCCGTTAGGAATCTTTCAATCCCTACTTTTCACCCCTTTCACCTCATAATATACTCCACATCGAAAAACCCTCAGACTCGTGTCTTACTTTTTAATGATGAGTTTATATGCCGTGTATCACATCCCCCAATGAAACCAATCGGGAGATATTGTTATTCAATGAAATGCAGGTTTAACCCCATTAAGACCCCTTTAGAACCTGAATATCCGAAAATCCTCCCTTAGTAGACTGTTTTGAAATACAATGAACATATCCCCAAACTGTCATGTTTCTAACTTCAATCATTTTGGCTGGGCGATGATGAGTGAGTGAGTGAGTGAGTGAGTCAGGACATTTTCTTTCAATTTTCTTTTTCAGAATTTCACCCCTCCCCATGAACCCCTTAAATTTGATTTATGAAAAAAACTGTCGAACAGCTATTTACTTACTTTAAAGCAGTTTTTCCCCCTGAGTTTGATGAGTGAGTGAGTCAGTCAATCAGTTAGGACACTTTCTTTCCTGTTTCTCCCCCCCCCCCTCCAGAATTTCACCCCACCCCATGGGCCCCTTAAATTGGATTTATGATGAAACGGTCAAACTCATATTTACTTATTTTTATGCTGATTTTTTCCAGCTGAGTTTCAAACTCCTCGCCTATGTCGTTTAAGAGATACACGCTCCGTTAGGAATCTTTCAATCCCCACTTTTCACCCCTTTCATCTCATAATATACACCACATCGAAAAACCCTCCGACTCGTGTCTTCTTATTTTTAATGATGAGTTTATGTGCCGAGTATCACATCCCCCAATGAAACCAATCGGGAGATATTGCTGGTCTACCCCCTTAACACCCCTTTAGAACCAGAATATCCAACAATCCTCTCTTAGTGGGCATTTGCGGCCCTTGGGGAAGCTGCATACCAAATTTCATTCCAATCCGTTTGATGGTTTCTGAGATTTCGTGATGAATGAATGAGTGAGTGAGTGGTATTTGACAAATATATAGTAGAAGATAGTGTCAAGTCTTTGTTATGCTAAACTCGGTTGACAGTGCTGTGTGAGAAGTTTAACTAACGTGATTTCAAGTAAAGATCCTCATTTTCTATACCGGTAGTGCCGAGCGCAAATGAGATTCCAGTCGGCCGTGTCTCGACTTGAGCTATGTTGCCATGGAAATTATCCGCCTTGCCATTCCTTCATGAGTATATTTTATGATTTGACAAGCTGTACCCGGCATGCGTTGCAATGCCAATCAAAGAAAGTGTTGGCGTTGAAATTGTGTTTTTTGAAGTGCTTTTGGATACACAACATGTTTTTCAATTTCCGTTAACTGCCCCTATGCTATCGTAAAATGGATTTTCTAATTTAGAATCAATCGTGGGAGCGTGCACAACAACTTTCAAAAGTTTCATCGCAATCGGATGAATGGTATATGAACGTATACGGGATTTTGTTTGAACGATTCGTGCGCTGTCACTCATTTGTTGATTCTACTCGTACGCTACCTATTGAGAAATGAATTTGCTAAGTCGAAACCCTACCCTGGCGTGTACACAATAACTCATCAAGGTTTCATCACAATCGAAGAAGGTTATATGAACCCAATATGGGATTTTGTTGAAACGCTTCGCGCGTCGGCACCCATTTGTTGCATCTACTCTTGCGCTACTTATTGTGAAATGGATTTACTAAGTCGAAACCCTTCCCTGGCGTGTACACAATAACTGATGAATGTTTCATCGCAATCGGATGAATAGTATATGAACGCATACCGGATTTTGTTTAAACGATTCACGCTCCGTCACTCATGTGTTGAATCTACTCGTGCGCTACCTGCTGTAAAATGTATTTACCAAGTTAGAAACCGTCACGTAAGTGTCCACAACATCTCACCCAAGTTTCATCGCTATCGGACTAATGGGATATGAAGACATAGGGGAGTGTATTGAAACGCTCCGCGTGTCGTCGTTCATTTGTCGAATCTACTGGTGTGCTACCTACTGTGAAATATATTTACTAAGCCAGAAACCTTCCTTGGAGTGTCCACCATATGTCACCCAAGTTTCACCGCTAACGGCAGAATGGTATATGACCTTATACGGGACTTTGTTGAAACGCTTCGCGCTTCGTCCCTCATTTGTTGAATCTACTTGTGCGCTGCCTGTTTTATAGTGGATTTACTAAGCCAGAAACCTTCCATGAAGTGTACACAACATCTCACCCAAGTTTCATAGCTATCGGACGAATGGTATATGAATGCAGACGGGACATGGTTGAAACGCTTCGCGTGTTGTCGCTCATTTGTTGATTCTACTTGCGCTACTTATTGTAATATGGATGTACTCAGCCAGAAACCTTCCCTGGAGTGTACACAACATCTCACCCAAGTTTCATCGCAATCAGATGAATGGTATGTGAACGTATACGGGACGTTGTCGAAACGCTTCGCGCGTAGTCACTCATTTGTTGAATCTAAACGTGCGCTTCGTATTGTAAAATGGATTAACTAAGCCAGAAACCTTTCTTGTAGTGTACACAACAATTCACCAAACATTTATCACTGTCAGACGAATAGTATATGACCTTATGCTGGACTTTGTTGAAACGCTTCGCGTGTCATCGCTCATTTGTTGAATCTACTGCTGCGCTACCTATTGTAAAATGGATGTACTAAACCAGAAACCTTCCCTGGAGTGTACACAGCAGCTCACCCAAGTTTCATCGCTATCGGATGAATGGTATATGACCTTATATGGGACTTTGATGAAAAACTTCGCGCGTCGTCGCTCATTTGTTGATTCTGCTCCTGCTCTTCCTATTTTTAAAGGGATTTACTAAGCCAGAAACCTTCCCTGGAGTGCACACATCTCAGCCCAGTTTCATCGCTATCGGACGAATGGTATATGAACGCATACGTGACTTTGTTGAAATGCTTCACGCGTCGTAGCTCATTTGTTGAATCTACTCGTGCGCTGCCTATTGTAAAGTGGATTTAATAAGCCAGAAAATTTCCCTGAAGTGTACACAACATTTTACGCAAGTTTCATAGCTATCGGACGAATGGTATATGAATGCATACGGGACTTTTTTGAAACTGACTTTGTTGAAATGCTTCGCGCGTCATAGCTCATTTGTTGAATCTACTCGTGCGCTGCCTATTGTAAAGTGGATTTACTAAGCCAGAAAATTTCCCTGAAGTGTACACAACATTTTACGCAAGTTTCATAGCTATCGGACGAATGGTATATGAATGCATACGGGACATTTTTGAAACACTTTGCGTGTCGTCGCTCATTTGTTGAATCTACTCGTGCGCTATCTACTGTGAAATGTACTCACTAAATTGGAAACCTTCACGTAAGTGTATACAACATCTCACCCAAGTTTCATTGCTATCGGACGAATGGTATATGAACACATACGGGACTTGTTTGAAACGCTTCGCGCATCGTCACTCATTTGTTGAATCTACGCGTGCGCTACCTATTGTAAAATAGATTTACTAATTCAGAAACCTTCCTTAGAGTGTACTCAACATCTCACCCAAGTTTCATCGCAATCGGTTGAGTGGTATATGAATGCATAGGAGACATACACACACACCCACAGACAAACTATCACGTAAGATTGATTTATATATATATATAGATTAGCATGTGCTGGAGTGCAAAAGGGTCGAAATCAGAAGAATGAGAAAGACTATCGTAAATTCATGTAGCCAGCGGTTCCTTCTGGGTCCTAAACTATGTGTATGCAAAATTTGGTTGAGATTGGTGGAACGGTGTAGATTTGTATACGGAACAGATCCACATACATACCCACATACAGACTTTCACTTTTATATATTAGATGAAAGAGGTCTTCCTGTGTATGGGGACCTAACACAGCGTAGAGGGTCAGTTTTTATGTGGCGAGTATTTTTGCGTTTCGTCTACAAGGCTTTCAATTCTATTTCACGTCAGGAAGTACACGTTAGGTGAATTCAGTTTGAGAGCACATTTTAACTAACCTTTTTTTTTCCCTTTTTTTTTGTCGACATACGGGTTCATCAAGGATGATTTTGTTTGATAGTTTGTGGTAGATACACCCATATTTGGATATCTGGGTGGTATGTGGTAGACAATAGAATTCTCTGTCTGTCTTTCTGTGTATCTTTATGTACGCCTATAACTCGTGTTTGGATGCTTGGTGCATCGTAAAATTAGGTATGGTAAACATGAGTCAATACACCAATCATTTAAAAAAAACCTTCACCGTACTTTTCATACAGTAGAAGGGTGGATATAGGGAAAAACGTCTCAAAATACATGCTAAAATAGGCGAAATATAAAATTTATCCTAGGACGACCAAAGCTTATGTTGCGGTTCTCAATGTGAGACACAAAATTCGCGAGTCTATAAAGGGTCTCCGAAAACCACATTTTAAGGCCCTTAAATTAACAGTGTGTGTGATATTCCCAGAAAACTAACTTCGTTCTGTTAATCTTATGAAAGAATGACAAACCGCTAACCATTGCAACAGTAGCTCAATTGATAATGTCTGGTCTTAACACCGAACACCGTTCGAAGAACGGGTACTTCTGCTAGTCATTGAATAATTTAAATATTATTTCGTATCAAGAAGGTAATTGCTACATTTGAAAAATATTATGGATAACTATATGAACATTGCTATAAGACGTCTTACTTTCCCCATTAAATCAAAAATAAACACTATCTGGAAAGTAATTGTGAGACTGAGTTCTCGAGGAATTGTGTATGTACAACCCCTGTTACTATTGTTGCATACTCTGCTACGTTATTGTATGCCACTGTACTTTTCGACTAGGTTTACAAGAGGTAAGTATTGAACCCGCTGAGCTAAGGTTCATGTGATATTTTTATAACAGAACATTTATGATGGGATGTTGTACATTTGAACACACCCAGGAAGCCACGTGGAGCTGAGAGATCACGCTATACTCTTTGAAGTAGCGGTGAATCGCACTTTTGACTTAGGTGAAGTCTGCTCATTATTTATCTGAGGTCTTATTAATTCATTTTATCTTTCCACAAGACTCAGAATATTCCATTTCGTCATGCTGCATTATTAAAACATTTTGGAGAATGTTATTTTTACTTAAGGTAAGGTAATACCCTTGCAGATACGCAAACAGGAACGTAAGTAGTCGCTCAACGACTTCGGTTTGACGACCTACTTCCTAGAGACACTCAGTGCCTTGCACTACGTCTGGAGAATCCGCCCTGTGTAGGCGTGGAATTGTATTTGTCCTACAAGACGTAGAGAATATCCGCTGTTGAGCGTCGAAAGTGATTATCAGGTGCCATCGAGCACGCGAATACTACTATTCACTGTTATCCAAGCACAGTGAGCCAAAGAAAAATTTTGGGAAATAATAATTGGCAAGTATAGTGAATTGCATAACATTGCCGTAACACCACATTTTGTACCCACGTGTATGTGGAGGGCCAAATGCCTAGTGGAAAATATACAGCTAAATGTGTTACAACTATTATGCATAAGTGTGATTATGATTATATAACATATTTAAATTGCCAAAGTGAATCTTTCATTTCAAAAACGACGCATAATTCACGGATGCTACGTGATATAAAAGTAGCGTCACTAGCACGTGCAGAATTATAAAACAGTGTTAGCTCACATGTTAATTCACATCGACGAAATAAAGGCTGTGTCATATACTACAATTGAAGCCTATAACATTTACGACGAACATTATATTTTTGAGAGTGAAAGAATGAATTATTACGCAACTTATTTCACTATCCACGTGATTGGACTATTCTTCACCATGTTTGAGACAGTCATCATGGGCTAATACCATCACGGTATGAGGGTGATGTTTCTACGGGAACCAGCATGATGGTGGAACTTCCAGAACAGCGAACGAGAAGGAAGGAACCCAGGATGCCATTTCCTGGCATATCCATTACATCCATGAAGTTGTCGACAGGGACAGATCGAACCCTGGTCTTTGGAGGAGTCCAGATGGGAATCCTGATGAGGATGATACCGTTCCAGAGAGCCAGAGATGATTTTGTACAACCCTCGTTGTTGAATTGAGGGCTGAGTGAGAGCTTCTCCATTTCGTGAGTTTTTGGATACCCCTTTCTTGTTCTAGTTTCTGGTGGTATAAAAGATTTAATGTAGTTTGTGAACCAACCGAACTTAGTGTCAGCCATTTTTATAGGTAGGGAATGTAACTAGTTTAATTAGATGTCATTTATTTCAGTTAGAGTGAGACACCCTTGGGTCAGACATTTTGGTCAGCCCTGGTGCAGCCTGATGAATGTCGTAGAACGTCAATGCCTATCTTTTGCTGAACGTGACCGTAGTCATTTGAGGCTACTTTGTTCAACCCTATTTGGGGTGATTTTACAAGTCTTTGCTGACTTTAGTTATGGCAATCAAGAGTTTAGTGCTTTTCAGTCGGTCAACACGAATGTACCCAAAAGAGATGGGTTATGCCCTAATCCTGAAATAAATTACATGAGATTAATAAAACACTAGGATGACCAGTTTCGATCGTCAAGCGATCATCATCAGATCCAATACACTTAGGCTATAAAATCTATGTTTGAAATACAGGTGAAAATATTTACAATATGTACAATTATTTAGTTGCAGTATTGGTACTGCAACTGTCAGTGTATGCTAAATGCAGTATATATGTTAGGTGAAATGCTAAATGGTGATGGCTATCCGGAGATTGTACTTTAGAGAGATTATATGGTTGTAAACTATGGTTAAACTATAAAATTTTAGGCTAACTACTTATCTGATTGTCTTCCGTACTACAGCTATTCGCAGTTTCCGTGTTCACTTGAACTCGCTGTGCGGTCGACTGCGGTGGTTATCTTAACGACTGGTTTTTCCCTGCCTTCCCCCCCTGTCCCTACGTGCTGTGGGGAGTGATCGCGATGTGTATCGTACGATGTACTTTTCTTCTGCAATAAACCAAGGCCCATATTAGAGGCAGTATTAAAGGTGCCGGGACGTCCTCATAAGACCGTCAACGCTTAGTTCGAATGGGTTATGCTCCACGCGTGGCGAGGACTAATCCACGGTCTTTAATAGTTGTAGATCCACCTCATTCAATAACATACATCTTATCTAGGTTGGCAACACCTCACATAAACACATCGCGATCACTCCCCACAGCACGTAGGGACAGGGGGGGAAGGCAGGGAAAAACCAGTCGTTAAGATAACCACCGCAGTCGACCGCACAGCGAGTTCAAGTGAACACGGAAACTGCGAATAGCTGTAGTACGGAAGACAATCAGATAAGTAGTTAGCCTAAAATTTTATAGTTTAACCATAGTTTACAACCATATAATCTCTCTAAAGTACAATCTCCGGATAGCCATCACCATTTAGCATTTCACCTAACATATATACTGCATTTAGCATACACTGACAGTTGCAGTACCAATACTGCAACTAAATAATTGTACATATTGTAAATATTTTCACCTGTATTTCAAACATAGATTTTATAGCCTAAGTGTATTGGATCTGATGATGATCGCTTGACGATCGAAACTGGTCATCCTAGTGTTTTATTAATCTCATGTAATTTATTTCAGGATTAGGGCATAACCCATCTCTTTTGGGTACATTCGTGTTGACCGACTGAAAAGCACTAAACTCTTGTTTACTAAGGCAACACTGAAAATATGGCTTCAAACACCACAATGTTATGGCAATCAGATGCCATGATTAGTTAACTGCATTCTTTGCATCCATTCTTTGTTACACCCCTGACTGTCGTTAGAACGGTCGTATCAGTTAGGTAGTCAACTGTTATTACCAGTTTTGTAACTGCATTATATTTCATTTTGAATAAGCCCAGAAGCTATTTTTGGTCAAGTGTGAACCTTATAAGTAGTAGGAATGTTTCGTTGTCAAGCATCGAACCCAGTTCCCAACGTATCATTAAGCAGATCCAGAGTGTGAAATCTGCGTCACAATAATTATTTTGTTAGTGTCATGTGAAGACACATATTTATTTGATGTTGTACATGCAACTACTGAATTATATTTTGAGAGCAAAGAGCTCCAGTAATAGTAACATTACTATCATTTAGACGTCTTTGGTTTGGAAGGCGGAATTGTATTATTGTGTTCAGATTGATAGCGTGTTTTTATACACGTATTCTTCGAGGTTTTTAACCCATGGTAAAGTTTTCTATGAAGAGGCCAGATGTATAGTTTTATTTGTTTAAATCGCCGGCCTTGAATAGTCAATGTGTTATGTCAGTGGAGCGCAGGAATGTTGAAACCTGCTAGCGACATAAAACTGGTTTGAGACCCAGTGCCCTTGAACGCACGCCTGTTATATTGTGAGACGGAACTACTTTGACAAGAGACAGAATACGAGTTGTATTCGCATTTCCTTTCATTGCAACTTAGCTTATGGAACTCAGTGTCCATTCCTGTATCTGATCACATGTTTTATAGATTGTTTTTTGTTAGTTAAACGCTCTGCTGCGTGTACCGTCGTTGTCGTGAACAGTTATGTCAGGTTTTCTATAGTAAGTTGAAGGCTACCCTTTTATAGCAGGAAGTTATTGTATGAAGGTATTTTGAGTATGCCTTGTCCGGGATTGTTCCCGTTGACTAGATGTTAATGGAGGGTAACTGTAGTGTGCAGGCCCGTCCCAGAGTTATTGAACGCGAGTTTTGCGCCGCTGGTAACTTGTGTTATTGTGTGTCCGAGTTGTTATTGCTCGTTGATTATATTCCGACTGTTGAGTCGAGGCTTTTTGGTGGAGAATGATCTCAGTGGAGACACTCTGTGCCCAGGCTATTGTCAATATTATTCGCCATAAACCAACGATTAACCTAAACCGACATCTTAATAATAAAACGCATAATTTTGGTAAAACAAAAGCTAACTAACGAATTATTTCTATCTAACTTTGTTCTTTTGCATTTTGGAACTGTTGACATGGCCGTGCAGATGAAGGTAATTTCCTTTTGTGGAAATGACAAGGACAGCTGACACTATTGTAGCGACCTGAAGCATGCACGAACCTTGTGTTCGTAGCTTGTGGAGCGTAGGCCATGCGATGTTAGACGTAGTCTTAACTACGCATTCGTCACCGTAACTACACTTTAGATGACTATGGCTTACAAAGAGTAAACCAAGGTGCAGGCAGGCATTTTAATAAAACTACTGTGTCTATTTCATTACTTATTTATGATGTACAAGTGTATAAATCCTACATGTTACCTTATTGTGTGCTGTTAGCACGTAGTTTCTTAGGATTTTTTTTTTTACATGTCTGTACACTTAGCTTTTGAATGTAATTGTTTTTCTTTTACGGACGTCATCGCCGTAAACTTTGTTAATTGATAGGACTTAGCTAGATGAATTAACGTTAAATGTAAATGTTGAAATGGTATCATCCTAACTTAGATTTGTTTTGCTACCCTGTTAAATGTAAATTCAGATATTAGCTTGATTTTGTAACTTGAACTAGGGACTTGCGTCGTACCATTTTCCTAGTGTTGCTGCTGTTGCTTTATTATTGTGAGTTAGATCTTTCGCGAGGGTTTTCCGTAACTTCTCAGGTAGGGACCTGCTCTTTATTTTTGTTTGTTTATTAGCTTGCGGACTAGCCGATTGTAACCCTCCGAACTAGGCTAGGGGCTTGTGAATTTTATCAATAAATTTTCACGGTGTTTTACATAAGTCTGGATGTTTATTTTCTCAGTCTAGTTTTTTTTATGTGAACCTTGTGGTGTCGCTCAGTTGTTGAATCTATTCGTGCGCTATCTATTGTAAAATGGATTTACTAAGCCAAACACCTTCCCTGGAGCTCACTCAACATATCACCCAAGTTTCATGGCAATCGGAACCTTTCCTTAGGCAGTCTATGACCATCGTCACAATGTACCACGATCCCTGTGGACTACGGACTCTCGTGCCGCTTTAGCCTATTTGGAAGTTCACCTGATCCTCACGGCAATTCTTTTATTTATGTGTCCGATGGGTGAGATGTTAGGGAAGTCATTGCGGTTGTTGGCTATCCTGACAACTCCAACCTTGAACCACAATTTACACACAATTTTAGAACCACAATATACAGTCAAGAACAGTCGTCATGGAAACCACTAGCCTTGGCCTTCGTGAAAGCTGATGTCTTTGGACGGTTTGTCTCTGCACGTTAGAGCCACCTGGTCGCAACCTGTGCAACTACCGCCATTAAATACTCACCGCCCGTGGCGAAAAGTTGTGTTTTATACCAAAGGTGGCAGTGATGTCGAATTCTACTCTGCACGTTAGAGTGTTTCAAAGTCCCGTATGCGTTCATATACCATTCATCCGATTGCCATGAAACTTGGGTGATATGTTGAGTGAGCTCCAGGGAAGGTGTTTGGCTTAGTAAATCCATTTTACAATAGATAGCGCACGAATAGATTCAACAACTGAGCGACGACGCGCGAAGCGTTTCAAAAAGGTCCCGTATGCGATCCAATACCATTCGTCCGATAGCGATGAAACTTGGGTGAGATGTTGTGTACACTCCAGGGAAGGCTTCTGGCTTAGTAAATCAATTTCACATTAGGTAGCGCACGACTAGATTCAACAAATGTGTGACGATGCGCGAAGCGTTTCAACAAAATCCCGTATAAGTTTATATTCCATTCATAGATTGAGATGAAACTTTGATGAGTTGTTTTGTACACTTAAGTGAAGGCTTCTAACTTAGTAATCCATTTCACAGGAGATTGCGCACGAGTAGATTGAACAAATGAGCGGCGACGTGCGAAGCGTTTCAACAAAGTCCCGTATGCGTTCAAATACCATTCGTCCGATAGCGATGAAACTTGGGTGAGATGTTGTGTAAACTTACGTGAGGGTTTCTAACTTAGTAAATCCATTTTACAATAGGTAGCTCACAAGTAGATTCAACAAATGAACAACGATGCGTGAACTTTTAATCAAAGTCCCGTATGCGTTCATATACCATTCATCCCATTGCAATGAAACTTGGGTGAGATGTTGTGTACACTTACGTGAGGGTTTCTAACTTAGTAAATACATTTCACAGGAGGTTTCGCACAAGTAGATTCAACAAATGAGCGACGACGCAAGAAGCGTTTCAATAAGGTCCCGTATGCGTTCAAATACCATTCGTCCGATTACGATGAAACTTGGGTGAGATGTTGTGTACTGTACCCATGTGAGTAATCTCGATGGAAAATATGCTTCCGCCTCCAGCTAGCGTCAGGACTCGGGCGTGTACCGTCTCCCCATTGAGCAGTTGCATATTTTGGATTTGAGGCTAAAAGGTATCAACTCTACAATGATAAGGCACAACTCTATTCTAAAACTTTAATTCAGTAATAAAATGCATGGCTTCAAACAAACAAAACAATCCCCACAAACATAAACCAAAATCAAATAAAATTTACTTCCACAATCCACTAATATCAACATAATATTATCACAATAAAATCATATCATAACTCAAACCTTTACCCTTATATCAACTTCACAATATACGCTAGTGCGCTGATGCACATACAACTTCAGAAACAAACTGTACTTTAATTCTTCTGTCATCCAATGTGACTTCATTAATTCTACAAAATTATTTATTCCTTAAACCTTGTCTTAATTTGACAATAATGTGTATCGTGTGTGTGTTTTGACCTTTCTCTTCCCACCAAATGCTTTACATGCATTAGCCTATTCAAGTGTTGCACAGCAGTCTACATGCAACTCCATAATTATGTAAGCTACCCCTACACTTCCTCTATTTATATAGTTCCACTGCATGCCGTCTGTGATTTCATCTTAAAAACGTTAATTATTGCTGTGTCGGATGGTACAATTAAACTACCCTTGCGCGCGTAGCCTGTGGCATCCAGTAACCAACTTCTGAAACAGATGTCAGTGACAGTACAAATGCAACGTCTAACCATTCGTTAGATAGCTAAAATCTTGAACCATCAGGATGATCTATAATTATCAATGTGTTCTCAAACCACATGACTTCAATACTCAATATAACAATGTTTCATTTCATGTCATTAACAGGGTCTAAAATCTGTTCTTTTCAAACTTTCTTTCACGGTTCGCATGACCGTCCCGACCCTCTTCCAAGTGGCCTGTACACAATAGCAGTGGAGTGAGGTCCTACAGTGCCTTGACCCTCGTTTCATGCCATATGTCTTACCTCCCCTCAGCAGTATAAGATTTTAACAGACAAATACCGTGGTCCTAGTGACACACATATCCCAATGGATTTAAACTGAATATTATGCAAACAGATACTGGATGAGCTTAACATTTACTCCTACCCTGAGGATAATAATAATTGGCACCAAATAGGCCCATTTCAACATGAAGGCACGAGATTCATAAAACATTGGTCTAGTAGGTAACCGGTATCTTTAATAAATGCTGCGGTCAGTCATAACATGCTGCCGTAATAAGATTCGCTTCAACGAGCCGAATCACTCAATAATAAGTTCTCGGGCGATCAGATAGAGTGCAGAGATGTCCATCGTTTTCCTCTCACCTATCACGGGATTCAAACCCGGAACATTCCATATCCATCATCAGAGTTAGGGTCAAATTCACTAAATACACTCTGGTACAAAGCACATCTCCAATTATGCCCACGGCATACGAGATTTAACACGAAGAATAGATTACCTGGTCCCTTATCTAATGCTATGATCTTCGTCCTATAATTATTAAGAGAAATCTATCAATTACTCTATAAGCTTTTCACATAAGCTGCAAATTCAATTCACTAGGAGCTCTTCCATTCCTGGCATAATTATATTCCCATGAATACCATATCTTGATTTAAAACTCTTTTCTTAATCCCGTAACGTAATCATACTGTATAATCTTACTGCTTAGATCGATAAGTCTTGCCCTTAGCGTAAATATTTCTTGCTTACAACATTTTTAGCCTATTTTCAATTTTGAAAAAATAGGCTTATGAGATCACCTTTTGTCCGTGTGTGTGTGCGTGTGTGTGTGTGTGTGTGTGTGTGATTCGTGTGTGTGTCCCCCCCTAATAAAATCTAAACGGCAGGAGCGATTTCAATGAAACTCGGAAAGTTCATAGCACTATTCCCGCCGACCTCGACCGTGCCCTTCAAATTTTGTTACGACTCACCAATCCAACATGGCGGCTGTGCGAAATATTTCACCAGCATTCAATATCTCCGAAACTATTACCGATATTACCCTGACATTTTATATGGTGATAGAGGGAACTACTATAAGTTCACTTATGTGACTTTTGAAAACCTGGTAACTACAAAACCAACATGGAGGCCAAGCGAATTTGCAACATTCAAATAGACGTTTCTCGTGATTTGACCAACCAAACGCAATGAATCTTGGTACAGTATATGTTTATATACATTGTAATGCACCGACATCTAACTTCGTTCAATTGTTTACATAATCACAAGATGGCGGATGTGCGAAATATTTCACCGGCATTCTATATCTCTGAAACTATTAGCGGTATCTCCCTAAAATTTTGTACGGAGATAAAGGGCACTACTGGAAGTCCATCTATAAGACTTTCAAAAACCGATTAACTACAAAACGAACATGGCGGCCAAGCGAATTTGAAAATTTTAAATAGACCTTTCTCGCGATTTAATGTTCCAAGAGCACTGAAACCTGGTACAGGAAATATTTATACACATTGTAATCCACTGGTATCTAATTTAGTTCAATTGTTTACATAACCTCAAGATGGCGGAAGTGCGAATTTTAAAATTAAGTTTTCATTTCTTGTGATGTAGTCATGCGATCGAAGTGAAAGTTTGAATAATGAACCTACGCAATAATTTTCCTTTAATGGTACATGACTCTATGGCCTATATATTTAACAATCCAACATGGCGACCATCCGAAATATTTAGACGATACGGAATATCTACGAATCTATTTTAGCAATCAAACTGCATTTTTTAATGTTCATAGGGGCTATGAACTTAAGTTCACCTATAGGACTTTAAATAACCTGGTGATCACAAATCCAACATGGCGGCGACGCGAAATATAAATATTCACATGGACGTTTCTCGCAATTTAACCATCCGAGTGCAGTGAAACTTGGTACAGTAAATCCTTATACGAATGTTAATCCACTGGCATCTAATTTATTTCAATTGTTTCCATAACCTCAAGATGGCAGCTGTGAAAAATTTTAAAATCTCCTTGTTTTTTCTTGTGTCCTAATTATGCGATTGAAGTTTGAATACTACACGTTCACAATAATCTGCATGTAACAGTACATAACTCTAGGACCTACATATATAAAATCCAACATGGCGACCATCCGAAATATTTAGTCGGTTCTTAATATCTACGAATCTATTACAGCAATCAAACAGAAATTGTGTATGTTGATAGTGGCAATTAACATAAGTAGGATATATGAAAATAGGCTGTATAGTTCTTCACGGAACTACTTGTTACCTGATGCGTTCATTCATACCTTTATTTTATTATTATTATTATTATTATTATTATTATTATTATTATTATTATTATTCTCACTGACATAAATTACCAAAATCCGACACAACTAAACATCTTAAAAATCGAACAACCGTGTTCGTTTCATTTACATAACTGATTTGCCATTCTTAATAATAGTGGTAACGATTAATCCACTCTCTGATGCAAAATAACATCTCAACTCTATTAAAATCAACACAATAATGATTAAACCTGGAGGGTCTATCTTCTAATCTGATTCTTACTGGCATCTTTATAACTCTGAAATCACATTACATGCAGTGGCCTATACCTCTACTTAAACATAATTTGTGGGGTACTTACATATCGGCTCATCATGGTGGCTCCAACCACTCATATCCTTCCGGGTCGCGTGCCATATGCATATTTAGTGCGACATTTGCATCTTGAATACACACATTTTATGATACATATCTTCCGTTAACCACCCGACACTTTGCATTTCTATAAAGAAGCTATTGCTTCCAAAACACATGACACTTTATAACACTTATTAAACCGTTAATTTAAAAGATATTTCACATATGATTTATACATAACACACGTCACTCTGTACACTTTTCATTGGTTGAAATTCCCTAGCAAAGATATCAAAATTGCAGGTGTCGACGGCATCTCCCGTGCTCCTACCAACTCCTGATTGAAAGTCTGGTTCAATTGCCCTCGGAATTCACCAACAGTTTATCCATACTCCTACGGTAAGCTTCCTGATTTGCATAAATATGCTGACTTCCGTCCTGAGCGTTACTATTTGGTATTCTTAAGACATTACCAAATGCTTCGTAAAGTTTCTCCCAGCGCATTCCAGCGTAATTAGACATGTATGATCAGTCAATATTTTATACATTGCGCTTAACACTGTACATAACTTTACACAGATTATTATTTACAATAGTTCTGCAACTTATCTCCCACGTTGTTTCCTACGTGAACACACCATTGTTCGTACTGCTGACTACACATGCAGCACGACTGTCTTTACTAAAAGCTTACTAAATGTTTCACTGCACGGCTTCCCAAGTTGAAGTCCAATAATAAAAAATGCATTATTATCTTCTCACTTGGTGCATTACGATGTGCGGTGAATATAATGGTTCACTCAAATGTACAAGTCTTGGTTAGAGCGTCCTTTCATGAGCCGGACCGCCATACGTTCCGCCTCAACAACTGCTTGACAACTGTGTTCTGACAAAAACTGTGCAGCGACGACTGTCTGCGACTCTCTGTGACAAACTGGGTCCAACTGGGTAAACTGCGTAAGACTGGCTGCTCTGCCAAGGGTCGACCCCCTTATATTGGATTCACACAAAAAGTAGAGCTAAATTTTCCCGCGCTATCTCGACTCCTCTCCCAGCATGATTCTGGTCTCGAAACCATGCTCATCGGGTTCCTTTTTCTTCACTGATCCCAGAACTATCTGCGTGCTGAAGGATCGCTCGGTCAATTAATTAATATTAATTCCATTCTCCATAGCGTGGGGACGCTGTTTCACTGGGAATCCCTGGCGACCTCGTTAAACCCAGCCTCGAACAACCATAGTCTATGTTCTTCCGCACTTCATTAAATATGCGTCAATTTCGCAGATTAAAGGCTCTAAAATTAGCCTCCTGGCTAAAGATTCACCTGTGTGCCACTCTCATGTCATTGCGTTACTCCAATCACGAGTAATCAATGATTTTCCTTGGGATCTCTCCCCACTCTTCTTCGTCCTATTCTCAGTCGGGGAAAAACTGTGTCATTATTCAAGCCCCCAACCTCTTCCAGACGACATAACGAGGTCAGCAAGATTGACGTGGCTCCAAGGGGCACCTCCCACAATTCTGGGCCTATTAGTAAAACGTCAAACTCTGCACTTTCTGTGCTCCAAGCCCAGCATAGCCTACTCCAAGTAGTCTAATAATGCTGTCTTCTGCTCAATTTCCCTGCATTATTTTAATAAATAATGTCATTATCAACTGAAATCACACCAGTGATTAAATATACACATTTTTCTAGGGGTTTTTACAATGAAACTCCCTCAACAGACCTCGGGTTCGTTCCCTGGTGGAACCTTTATACTGAGATCACAGTCTCTGAGATCCACGTTCGATATCAGTCAGCATAACCCCCTGGGGTTCAGTACACCCTACGGAAGGTTTCTGGCTTAATAAATCCATTTTACAATAGGTAGCGCACGAGTAGATTCGACAAATGTGTTACGACACGCGAATCATTTCAACAAAGTACCGTATGTGGCCATATACCATTTATCAGATTGCGATGAAACTTTGGTGAATTGTTGTGTACTCTCCAGGAAATGTTTCTGTCTCAGTAAATCCAGTTTTTAATAAGTAGCGCACGAGTAGATTCAACAAATGAGCGACGGCGCGCGAATCGTTTCCACAATGTCCCGTATGCGGTCATATATCATTCATCCGATTGCGATCAAACCTTGGTGAATCATTGAGTACACGCCAGAGAAGGTTTCAAGCTTAGTAAATCTATTTTACAATAGGTAGCGCATGAGTAGATTCAACAAATGAGTGATGGCGCACGAATCATTTAAACCAAATCCCGCATGCGTTACATGCCACTTATCCGTTTGCGATGAAACTTTGGAGAGTTGTTGTGCACGCTCCAACGAATGTTTCTAAATTAGTTAATTCAATTCTCGATAGTTTAGAGGCAGTTAACAGAAATTGAAAAAAATATTGTGTATCCAAAAGCACTTCAAGAAACAAAGTTACAACACTTTCTTTGATTGGCAGGACAACGTCTGCCGGGTCAGCTTGTATAATATAAAATTGTACTTTTGTCCTTCTGTCTGTCTGTCTGTTCCTCCATCAATTGAAAACGGATCATCAGATTTCGTTCAAAATTTGCAAATGGCTGTAAGAATATCCAGGAATCACTTTAGGATGTAAATTTCAACAAAACATCCAATGCGCTTAAGGGGACCAGTGGGTGCCCAATTACATTTACCTTCGATTTACTCGTGTGATATGTCGTACGAAAGGTATTTTATAGCTCTATACAGCAAGATTAATCTCATTACTTCCAGTAACGAAGAAGTATTTATTTTCCACGATTTTTCTCTTTTGCGGTCAGAATCAATACCATATTTTAGGGTATTTTCTTTTATACGGATGGTGGCACTGTTCGTACGAAAGTCTCGACACTGACGTCTATCTGTTTAACAGTCTGTTATTCCTTCATGCAAATATTATCTCTTACAGAGACTGAATGAAAGCAGAATGAGACCTCGTGAAATGGCGTTGGCATGACAACGTTTATCAATTTCGCAGAGCGGGTATATTTTTCTTTCAATATCTCGAAAACCGTTCGTTTTAGGGCCTTAAAACGCGGGGTTCGTGGTTCCCACCGAATATTGCTCCTTGCATTGCTAAACGCGAACATGAACTGTTTTATTTATATAGGTGGATTATGGGGTCGAAATCAATCGTGATTCTGAGTCTAATTTTATATATTGTGTGTGAGTATTCAGATCATTACGACGGTTTGCCAAGGTATTATTGTTTCTATTTTGTACGGTATGCTTTCTTACTGTTTATAGATTTATTTTTTGTTTGTTGAATTCTTCTGTTTGCAAATTATCAACTGATTTTTGTCGTGATCTACCATTATGTGCAACTTAAATTCACTGACTACTGTGACGTATTCTACCGACTCTCCCATTAGTTTATTAAGTTTGCCTTATAAATCCCACTGGTCAATTGCGCTAACATATTTGAATAAAATTGGTATTTCTTCTTTCTCGACCAAGGAAACCCCGCAAAAGACACAGCGTTAACCTGAATTTTAATTGCTTGGCCATGATTGCCAATATACAATCTTTTTGGATGCCTTTATAGGGAGCTGAAAGGTGTTGAGCGTTTACCTCTCGTAGTTAAGTACCGCAGGTGCACTAGATAAGAATTTAGGTAGAGCACCATTCTCTAGGCCTTTTTGGGTTCCCAAATTGACAACAATAGCTCGCTGTTTACCCATCTCGGTGTTGCTAGGCGAAACCACTCAGAAGACACGGCATAACCTTAGAAATATTGATGTGTTTAAGAATCATGACATGATGCATAGTTTGCACAATATTACTTGATGTGTTTAAAATTGTTTTGTTATTATTACTTGAAATGATTACAGTTTGTTTTGTTAATTTACTCTTACTCATGGCATGATACGTAGTTTGCCCAATATCACTTACTGCGGATATGACAATTGCTACCAAGTTTGATGTATATTTAGCATACTATTGTTCATTTTTAGCCTACTTTTCACATTTTGCAAAAATGAGGAAAAAGTAGACTGATGACATCGGGCAAATGTGTGTCTGTCTGTCTGCCCTTCTGTTTGTCTGTCTGTCTGTCTGGCTGTGTGTGTGTCCCCCCCTATCAACTCCTAAACAGCTGCAGCAAACGAAACAAAATTTGGTAGGAGTAAAGATCTATACCTGAATATCACACGGCCATATTTGAAAATGATGTCAGTGCTACCATCTGCTGAAAAATCGCAATTGAATTATGAGCTCCATGATGGATATCATGGAAGGTATGAATGGGAGATATTTCAAAATTGGCACACGTATAGATAATACTATTACAGTTTAATTTCCAGGAGGCCATAAATGGCAGTGTTGCCAAAATGATTATAAGCCTGCTGATAGGTCCAAAGTTTAAATGCATATAACTTCTACACTATCAATTGGATTTCAACGAAATTTCGTATATGCTATGTGTACATAAACAGATATGACTGAGCGTATTCTTAAGAGCCACCAGGGCTGCCAACTGTTCATAAATGCTCTCAATTTCTTTTTATCCAAATACCCATATATTAGAAAGTATGCAAGCCGACAGCTTTAAACTATGCACACGTATAGTACCTGACATTCTATATTAATTTGGAGCAACTTATATACGTCAGTGCTACCAACATGATTTTAAGCCAGCTGAGAAGTCCAACTTTAAATACATGTAACTTCTATACTATCATTTGGATTTCAACCAAATTTCGTGTGTGCTATGTGTACCGTAACAGATATGACTATGCCGATACTTAAGAGTAACCAGGGCTGCCAACTGTTAATAAATACTGTCTCTATTTTTGTTACCCTAATATCAATATATCAGAATGTATGCAAGCCAATTGCTCTAAACTTTGCACACGTATAGTACCTGTAATTCTAGATTAATTTGGAGTAACTAATATACGTCAGTGCTGCCAACATTACTCTAAGCCTGCTGATAGGTCCAATTTTAAAATACATGTAACTTCTATGGATTTCATTCAAAATTGACACAACAATAGATCATATTATTTCAGATTATATCTGACCAATACATATAACTATGTCATTGTTGCCAACACAATTTTACGAGCGCTGTTAGATCCAATGTTTAACTGCATGTAACGTCCATTCTATCCATTGGACTTCAACCAAATTTTGTATTCAGTACCTTAAGAGATGGAATTAACAATATATTCAGTCACCAGGGCTGCCAACTGTAGTTCTCTATTAGGCTACATTATGCCAGGTGTACAGTACTTCGAACCAATTAGAAATTTCGATAATACCAACTTAATTTCGTCATTATTCTAGATAGATCCATATAGATTAATCATAGGCATGAATCTTAAATTTTAAGAAAAGTAGGCTCTTTAGTTCGTCACGGAACTTCTTGTTAAATGTACAGTAGTATGAGGACGTTAAACGATGGGTGTTCAATATTCAAGAAAGGTTATTTTGCCAACCACATAAAGAACTAAAAGGCCAAAGAAAATGAAAAAAGTGATTTCACATTTAATCTAGCATTGTAAATGTGCGTTATGTATGAGCAGTCCTTATTTTAGGACGGACATATAGATTCTTAGATGATATTTAGTATGTTTTATTTTATTTTTTGGTATTCTTTTTTCCCTAATCAAATGCATATATTATTGTTAAGCTGGGATTCTAAGCGTTTATCCTCGGACTACCATTATCCTCTCGAAATGTTGCTGTTCGACAAAACCCGCAAGCCTAATATAATTAGGAAAAAGAAAATCATTGGCCCCTAAAATGTATTAATTATGTTAATAATGCATATAATGCTTAAAGTAGGCTCCTTAAATATTCAGTTATATTAACGAAATTTCAGGCTTACTCTATAAGCTACGAGCAGTATAGAGCCGTTGTACCCACCTATTTAACAACATCAACACAATTTGTGATCACATAAAAATCACGCTCAAGGACATTGAGTGACATTAACATTGCTCATTATAATAACGACCTTCCTCCTGGTTGCACACAATACGACAATGCGAGGAAAGGTACAATCTCTTAATATCCAATTGTGATCCCGAGTAAGGCCGGGCATAACAGTTAGTACTATATAACAAGAAGTTCCGTGACGAAATAAAGAGCCTACTTTTCTTAAAATTTAAGATTCATTCCAATGATTAATCTATTTGGATCTATCTAGAATAATGACGAAATTAAGTTGGTAATATCGAAATTTATAATTAGTTTGAAATACTTTATACCTGGCATAATGTAGCCTAATAGAGCACTACAGTTGGCAGCCCTGGTGACTGAATATATTCTTAGTACCATCTCTTAAGGTACAGAATGCAAAATTTGGTTGGAGTCCAATGAATAGCATGGACGTTGCATGCAGTTAAACATTGGATCTAACAGCAAGCGTAAAATCATGTTGGCAACAATGTCATGCATGTATTGGTCAGAAATAATCTGAAATAATATGATCTATTGTTGTGCCAATTTTGAATGAAATCCATTAGTTAGTATACAAGTTACATGGATTTTAAAATTGGATCTATCAGCAGGCTTAGAATCACGTTGGCAGCACTGACGTATATTAGTTACTCCAAATTCATCTAGAATGCCAGGTACTATACGTGTTCAAAGTTTAGAGCTATTGGCTTGCATACTTTCTGATATATTGATATTAGGGTAAGAAAAATGGAGACAGCACATATTAACAGTTGGCATCCCTGGTTACACCTAAGAATACGCATAGTCATATCCGTTATGGTACACATAGCACATATTAAATTTGGTTGAAATCCAAATGATAGTATGGAAATTATATGTATTTAAAATTTGGACTTCTCAGCAGGCTTAGAATCATGTTGGTAGCACTCACGTATATAAGTTACTCCAAATTAATATAGAATGTCAGGTACTAAACGTGTGCATAGTTTAAAGCTGTCGGCTTGCATACTATCTGATATATTGGCATTTGGATAAAATAAATTAAGAGCATTTATTAACAGTTGGCAGCACTGGTGGTTCTTAAGAACCCGCTCAGTCATATCTGGTTATGTACTCATACAACACACGAAATTTGGTTGAATTCCAATTGATAGTGTAGAAGTTATATGCATTTAAAATTGCACATATCAGCAGGCTTATAATCATTTCGGCAACACTGCCATGTATGACCTCCTGGAAATTAAACTGCAATATTATTATCTATACGTGTGCCAATTTTGAAATAGCTCCCATTCATACCTTACAAGATAACCAACATGGAGCTCAAATTTCAATAGCAATATTTTAGCAGTTGGTAGCACTGACATCATTTTCAAATATGGCCGTAAGATATTCAGGTATATATCTTTACTCCTACCAAATTTTGTTTCGATTGCTCCAGCCGTTTAGGAGTTGATAGGGGGGGGGACACACAACAGCCAGACAGACAGACAGAAGGACAGACAGACAGACAGGAGGACAGACAGACAGACAGACATTTGCCCGATCTCATAAGTCTACTTTTTCATCATTTTTGCAAAATGTGAAAAGTAGGCTAAAAACCCTTCCAGTTGATTATTTATTATATATACTGAACCCGAGGTGGTCATGCTAACTGGTCTCGAACGTGGATCTCGGAGATAAGTTGAGCTCTGAATGAAGGTTCCACCAGGGAACGAACCCGAGATCTATGGAGGGTATTTCATTGTAAGAACCCCTAGAAGAAATTATATATTTAATTACTGGTGTGATATCAGTTGTTACTGACATTATTTAGTGAAATAATGCAGGAAAATAGTGGAAGATAGCATTATTTGGACTACATGAAGTAGGCTATGCTGGATTTGAAACACAGGAGTTTCAAAGTTTGACGTTTTGCAAATAGCCCCAGAATTATGGGAGGAGGCCCGTGGCGCCACGACAATCTTGCTGACCCAGATAAGTCGTCTGCAAAGGGTCGGGAGGTTAAATAATGACCAGGTTCTTCCCCGTTTGAGAATAGACTTGAGAATGGAACGGGAAGATTCCAAGGAAAATCATTGATTACTCATGATTGGAGCAATGCAATGACATGAGAGTTGCGCACAGGTGAATCTTTAGCCAGGAGGCCAATTTTAGAGCCATAAAACGACGAAATCAAGGCATGTTTAATGCAGTGCGTAATGTTACAGGACTATGGGTGTTCGCGGCTGGACTTGAGGATGTTGCCAGGGATTCCCAGTGAAGTAGCGTCCCCACGCCATGGATAAGATAATTAATATAAATTAAGTGGCCGATCGATCCTCGAACACACATACATTTTTGTGACCAGCGAAGAAAAAGTAACAATATGGATATTATTCCAAGTTCAGAATCACCCTAGGAGAGGAGCTGATTTATCGCGGGAATTCTTGCCCTACTTTTTGTGTGAAACAGATATAAGAGGGTGGACCCAGTCGAAGCGTACAGTTGAAACTTACAGTTTTACAGTTCGTGACAGTTTTAGATCCAGTCGGAGGGAGAGTTGTTTTGAAGCAGTCGCAGTTGAAAAGGACACGGAGCGCCCAGGCGCACACAAAGACTTAAACATTTCACTGGTAATCAGCATGTTAGCTGTGCAATGTAACACACATGTGAGAATATATTCATGCATGGTCATGAACTAAGAATGAAGTCGGTAATTAACAAACTTGATTATGCGAAATGCATATTACCGAAGTTAGGAGAGGATGCTCGGACTTCAATGTGGGAAGCCGTGCAGTAAGACTGTTATATATAATGTGTATTAAGTGCCGTGTGATATACTAGGCAGGACTGTGAAAAGTAATAATTCATGTAAATACAATGTACAATGTTGAGCGCAGTAAAGTATAGTGATTGGTTATACATATTTGGAGTATACCAGTAAGTAGCGTTCATGACGAGATGTAAGCATATCGCTGCAATAGCAGGAAGATTATCAAGGGATGATCGAGAAACTGTTGGTGAATCCGTGAGCAGATGTTCGGGAGATTCAATCAGGAAGGGGTAGGACCGAAGGAAGGGCCATCCGCACCTGTACTTTCGATACATGCTAGGGGATGTCAACCAATCAGGAATTAAAGTGTAACGTGTGTTTGTGCACCGATGATATGTAAAATATCTCTTAAAGTCATAATATAACCAGTGTTATATAGTGTTATGTGTTTTGGAAGCATTAGCTTCATTATAAAAATGGAAAATTGTCATGTGTTTCGGAAGCATTAGCTTCATTATAAAAATGGAAAAGTGTCGTGTGTTTATAAATCAGATGCCATATAATATGTGTATTTGCAAGATGGCAATGTGTCACTAAGTAAGCCGATGGCAGGTGACACTGGAATATGGTGGTTGGAGCCACCTGGATAAAGCCGACGTAAGTACCCCACAAATCATGTTACTATAGAAGGATAGTCACTGCATGTAATGTGATTTCGGAAGTGTAAAATATGCCAGTAAGAATCAATATTAGGAGGCATATCCTCATATGTTTATTGTTTGATTTCAGTAAAGTTAAGATGTCGAATACATCAGAGAGTGGATTAATCGTTACCACTATTAATGCTACTAATAAATAATGGCAATTCAGTTATGTGAAACTTAACGTGACGAACGCGAATGTTCGATCATTGAAGCAGTTACGTTGTGTCGGAAGGATAATTTATGTCAGTAATATAATAATAATAATAATTATAATAATGATAAACGGTATAATTGAATACATCAGGATGAAAGGTTTTAAGCAGGAAGTATTTACGCTATTTGGATTATTTATCTAGCCAAGCAGTAGATTACATTAAGGGAAGAGAAAAGAGTTAATATTAAATAGATTGAATTAATGGGAATATAATTATGCACGGGAATGTTGGAGCTTGACAGTGAATTGAATTTGTGGCTTGATTAAGCTTGTAGAGTACAGTTAGAGTTCTCTTTATTATAAGGCGAGATCGTGGACAGGTAAGGGGCCAGGTGATCTAATCGACGTGTGAAATCTCGTACAGCATGAGCGTACAGAGATATTAATTTATGCCGGAGCATATTTAGTGTGTACCCTATCTCCGATGTTGGATATGAAATGTTCCGGGTTCGAATCCTGGGGTAAGCGCGGGGAGAACATTGGACACCTCGACGCTATACCTGATTCCCCGAGAACTTAATGTTGAGTGATTCGGCTCGTTGACGCGAATCATTGGCGGCAGCTGTTGACTGACCGTAATATTTTATTTGAGATACCGGCTAACCACTTGACCTGTGTTCTATGTATCTCGTGCCTTCATATTGTGATACGGACCGGTTGAGGCCGTTATTAATGTCCTAAGGATAGGATTAAATATTCAAGCTCACCCAGAACCATTGCATAATATTCAGTTCAGATCATATGGGATCACGTGGATCATTGTGACCACAATGTTATATTCAAAGTTGTAATACTGCTTGGGAGGTAAAAGTCCAGGAAACGGGGAGACAAGGGGCGGTTTACAGCCGTGAACGACCCTACTCTGTCCATTGTATGCAGGCAGTCCAAGGGGCTGGGGTTGTTAAACAAACTGCGAAGGTTCGCGTTCTTGAGCGGACAGATTTAAGACCTTGCTTGTAATGAAAGGAAGAATTGTTATAATGTGTAATGAATGTGTGTGGTTTAAAAACACATTGCTAATCATAGATTTCCCTGATGATATAAAACTTTAGCAATCTAACGAATGGTTGGATGTTGTATTTGTTACTGTCACTGACACCTAGTTAATGAAGTTGGTTACTCGTTGCCACAGGCTACGCTCGTAAGGGTAGCGTAATAGTATACTATCCGACACAACGATAACAGAAGTTATTTAGTGTAATCACAATGACATGCAGTGTAACTATAAAAAGAAGGGAGTGGAGGGGTAGACTTACGTAATTGTGGTGTTGCAAGTAGATCGTAGTGCAAACCATGAGTTGGCTAATGCATGAAAGCATTTGGTGGGAGAGAGAGATGTAACACAAACAGTACACATGATGTAAATTCAGATGTATTGTAGGATACAAGTAACTTTGTGAATATAAAGAAGTCACATTAGGTGACATGAATGTAATAGTTCAGTTTTGGGAAACATTACATGTGCATCAGTGCACTTGAGTAAAGTTTAAAGTCCACATAATGGTAAAAGATTGAATAGTGATATGGATTTAATTTGTTCAACTATGTGAATAATTAATGGATTGTGGGAGTAACTTTGTTTGTTTGTGTATTGTTTATGGGATTTGTGTTCTCATTATTTGTTTGAAGCCATGAGTTTTACTGAATTAAAGTCTTTAGAGTAGAGTTGTGCCTTATCATTGTAGAGTTGATACCTTTTAGCTTCAAATCCAAAATATGCAACTGCTCAATGGAGAACGGTACACGCCTGAGTCCTGATGCTAGCTGGAGGCAGAAGCATATTTTCCATCGAGATTACTGACATGGGTACAATACCTTATATGGTTTAATGTTAAAACGGTTTTTAGAAGAAACGAAAAATTAAGCAATTTATTTAATTGAGCCAAACCTGGAAGGGCTAAAGAGCCCGGAGTTATTTATATTGTGAGTATTGAGAGGTTCTTATCATACTAAAAAACTAAATTACGAAAATCACTCCCGGCCAAAATTCAGTTTCGGAAAAAACTGCTAAAAATCGATTGTTTCTTGACTTGTTTTTAGGTAGATTTCATTAGAAAGCTAACTATTGCAATGGGTACCATATTTCGACTTCCGGAAAATTTTGACATATCTTCGCATTTCACATCCCCCAGACCCCAAAACCACTGTCAGTTCAAAAGTTTATATATAATTTATGTATATATGTATATATGTATATATATATATATATATATATATACAAGCTGACCCGGCAGACGTTGTCCTGCCAATCAAAGAAAGTGTTGTAACTTTGTTTCTTGAAGTGCTTTTGGATACACAATATATTTTTCAATTTCTGTTAACTGCCTCTAAATTATCGTGAATTGAATTAACTAATTTAGAAACATTCGTTGGAGCGTGCACAACAATTCTCCAAAGTTTTATCGCAAACGGATAAATGGCATTTAACGCATACTCGATTTGTTTTAAATGATTCGTGCGCTGTCAATCATTTGTTGAATCTACTCGCGCTCTTCCAACTGCGAAATGGATTTACTAAGTTAGAAAGCTTCACGTAAGAGTACACAACAACTCATTAATGTTTCATCGCAATCGATGAATAGTATATGAACGAATACAGGATTTTGTTGGAACGCATCGCGCGTCGTCACTCATTTGTTACGTCTACTCGTGCGCTACCAATATTGTAAAATGGATTTACCAAGTTGAACACCTTCCCTGGCGTGTACACAACAACTCATCAAAGTTTCATCGGAATCGGATGAATGACATATGAACGCATAAGTGATTTTCTTTAAATGATTCGCGTGCCGTCACTCATTTATTGAATCTACTCATGCGCTGCCTATTGTAAAATAGATTTACTAAGCCTGAAACCTTCTCAGGCGTGTACTCAATGATTCACCAAGGTTTGATCGCAATCGGATGAATGATATATGACCGCATACGGGACATTGTGGAAACGATTCGCGCGCCGTCACTCATTTGTTGAATCTACTCGTGCGCTACTTATTAAAACTGAATTTACTAAGACAGAAACATTTCCTGGAGTGTACACAACAATTCACCAAAGTTTCATCGCAATCGGATAAATGGTATATGGACCCATACGGTACTTTGTTGAAATGATTCGCGTGCCGTCACACATTAGTTGAATCTACTCGTGGGCTACCTATTGTAAAATGGATTTATTAAGCCAGAAATCCTCCGTAGGGAATACACAACATCTCACCCAAGTTTCATCGTAATCGGACGAATGGTATTTGAACGCATACGGGACCTTATTGAAACGCTTCGCGCGTCGTCGCTTATTTGTTGAATCTACTCGTGTGAAACCTCCTGTGAAATGGATTTACTAAGTTAGAAACCCTCACGTAAGTGTACACGACATCTCACCCAAGTTTCATTGCAATCGGTTGAATGGTATATGAACGCATACGGGACTTTGATTAAAAGTTCGCGCGTCGTTGCTCATTTGTTGAATCTACTCGTGAGCTACCCATTGTAAAATGGATTTACTAAGTTAAAAACCCTCACGTAAGTGTACACAACATCTCACCCAAGTTTCATCGCTATCGGACGAATGGTATTTGAACGCATACGGGACTTTGTTGAAACGCTTCGCACGTCGCCGCTCATTTGTTGAATCTACTGGTGCGCAACCTCCTGTGAAATGGATTACTAAGTTAGAAGCCTTCACTTAAGTGTACACAACAACTCATCAACGTTTCATCTCAATCTATGAATGGAATATAAACTTATACGGGATTTTGTTGAAACGCTTCGCGCGTCGTCACTCATTTGTTGAATCTAGTCTTGCGCTACCGAATGTGAAATTGATTTACTAAGCCAGAAGCCTTCCCAGGAGTGGTATTTGAACTCATGCGGGACCTTTTTGAAATGCTTCGCGTGACGTCGCTCATTTGTTGAATATATTCGTGCGCTATCTATTGTAAAATGGATTTACTAAGCCAAACACCTTCCCTGGAGCTCACTCAACATATCACCCAAGTTTCATGGTAATCGGATGAATGGTATATGAACGCATACGGGACTTTGAAACGCTCTAACGTGCAGAGACAAACAGTAGAATTCGACATCACTGCCACCTTTGGTTTAAAACACAACTTTTCGCCACGGGTGGAGTGTAAGTAATGGCGGTAGTTGCACAGATTGCGACCAG
This sequence comes from Meconema thalassinum, assembly GCA_946902985.2. Lineage (NCBI taxonomy): Eukaryota > Metazoa > Arthropoda > Insecta > Orthoptera > Tettigoniidae > Meconema > Meconema thalassinum. The sequence continues at coordinate 2,011,725,247 of OX336388.2, read as the reverse complement.
GAGGCTCTAACGTGCAGAGACAAACCGTCCAAAGACATCAGCTTTCACGAAGGCCAAGGCTAGTGGTTTCCATGACGACTGTTTTTGACTGTATATTGTGGTTGTAAAATTGTGTGTAAATTGTGGTTCTAAAATTGTGTTCATTCCACCTACCGTGTCGGATTGTGAATCTAAACCATACATGGACCCACACTAATATACATCCCAAATTCCATCAAAATCGGTTCAGTCGTTTAGGAGGAGTTCAGTCACATACACACGTGTCGAAGAATTATATATATAAAAAGATATATATATATATATCACTTTCTTGTGGACACGATAACTGCCGTAATTTTGCCCCAATCAATTTGAATTTTTTACATAATAAGTATCCTGTTAAAATCTCGGTCGAGTTCGTTAATTGGCAAAATCGGTCAAAGGGAGTGAAAATGGGGGGCTTTTTTTTCCAAAAAAGTGAAATTTCGCTATAACTCTCTTAATACGTGAAATATCGAATCCATTCAAACTTCATAATATGTGTCGGATAAGTGCCAAATATTTATGTCAAATAAGTTTTTTGATATCATCAACCATTGACCAAAGGGGGTGGAAAAAAGTGGGTTTTTTTCGGGAATCATTAATCATATCTGTCTTAATCGGCACAATATCAAAACCGTACAAAATGGAAAATATTCCACTAATAATTACCTAAAACTTTTGTCTGAAAGAATTGTTGATATGACCCACCATTACGCCAAGGGATGAGAAAAATGATTTCCGATTTAAGAAAATGCCAAGTGCTATGAGAGGTTACCATGACAACGCTTCTAAATTGATGAGGGATGAGCTAACAGAGGTTGCCAAGACAACGCCATTGACGAGATCACATCAATTTTTAGCCTACTTTTCGCACTTTGCAAAAATGAGGAAAAAGTAGACTTATGAGATTGACCGGGAAAATGTGTCTGTCTGTCCTTCTGTATGTCTGGCTGGATGGCTGTGTGTGTGTGTCCCCCTCTATCAACTCCTAAACAGCTGCAGCAATTGAAACCAAATTTAGTATGAGTAAAGATGTATACCGGAATATCTCAGGCCCATATTTGAAAAAGATGTCAGTGCTACCAACTGCTAAAAAACGTACTAGAAATTTGAGCTCCATGTTGGATATCTTGGAATGTATACATGGGAGCTATTCCAAAATTGGCACACATGTAGATAATACTATTTCAGTTTAATTTCCAGGAGGCCATATATGACAGTGTTGCCAAAATAATTTTAAGCCTTCTGATAAGTCCAATTTGTAAATGCATATAACTTCTACACTATCAATTGGATTTCAACCAAATTTTGTAGGTAATATGTGTACATAAACAGATATGACTGAGTGTATTCTTAAGAGCCACCAGGGCTGCCAACTGTTAATAATTGCTCTCTCTATTTTTTATCCAAATACCAATATATCAGAAAGTTTGCAAGCCGACAGCTTTAAACTATGCACAGGTATAATACCTGACATTTTACATTAATTTGGAGTAACTTATATACGTCAGTTCTACCAACATGATTCTAAGCCTGCTGATAGGACCAATTTTTAAATACATGTAACTTCTATACTGTCAGTTGGATTTCAACCAAATTTCGTATGTGATATGTGTAACATAACAGGTATGACTATAAGTATTCTTAAGAGCAATCAGGGCTGCCAACTGTTAATAAATGGTGTCTATATTTTTACCCTAATATCAATATATCAGAAAGTATGCAAGCCAACAGCTCTATACTTTGCACACGTATAGCACATGCCATTCTAGATTAATTTGGAGTAATTAATATAAGTCAGTGCTGCCAGCATGATTCTATGCCTGATGATAGCTCCAATTTTAAAATACATGTAACTTCTTTACCAACAAATGGATTTCATCCAAAATTGGCACAAAAAGATATCATAATATTTGAGATTATTTCTGACCAGCACTCGCATGACATTGTTGCCAACATGCTTTTACGTGTACTAATAGATCCAATGTCTAACTCCATGTAACGTCCTTTGGACTTCAACCACATTTTGTATTCTGTTCCTTAAGAGATGGAATTAAGAATATATTCAGTCACCAGAGCTGCCAACTGTATTGCTCTATTAGGCTACATTATGCCTAGTATACAGTATTACGAACTAATTAAGACATTTCGATATTACCAACTTAATTTCGTCATTATTCTAGATATGTTCATATACTGTAGATTAATCATTGGCATGAATCTTAATTTTAAGAAAAGTAGGCTCTTTAGTTCGTACCGGACTTCTTGTTCCATCTGACTATGAGGGAAGGGGCTAACTGGTAGCATGCTGAACTTCTATGTCCAAGGTCGCTGGTTCAAAGCCGGCCAAAGTCGCCGGATTTTCTAAGAGCGCTAAAAATCCCTCAGCATGCTTTCCTTCGGAGGGGAAGTTACAACGTTCGATGCAAGTTGCTGGTTGAGGTGGCATCTAGCAGCCAAGTTCACATCTAGGTGTCGTTGACGGTAGTATTTGGTACAAAATTAGGTACTACTACTTAAAATTGACCGTCTGCAGACCTTACCTGAATTACAGACTAATACAGTCATCACAATTAACACCGTTTATCAGACAGATTCTAAATACACCCAAAGTACACGGGGTTACATGACCACGTTGTCGCAGCCCCTAAACTGAGGAACCAACCAACGTTGGTGAAGAAGTAACAGACTGTTCTAATAATTCTAACATCAGTTCTAAACCTTGCATAAGGACAGTGTGATCACAAGTATAAAAATGAACCCCAAATGACAAGAAGGTTACCATCCCCACAAGACAATAAAATGTTCAAAATATGCGTAGACGAAAAAAGTTAATTAACCTCCAATTGTAAAATACTTTCTCTCAATAAATGAGGTCTGATCCTCCTACGAAAACCTGCATATTTTACCTATTATAGCCTATCCCCTAGTTTGCCCGGTGAAATCTACCTCGGCCTTCCGGCGGGCCGAGAGGATTTCTTTTTTAAATTCAAATCCTAGCCAAATTAACTCATTTATGTTCAAACATAATTCTTTCATTAATGTGCTCCTTGGTTCAATACCCTCATACATTTGTTTGATTATTTGAAAACGTTTCACACTGGAAGTAGTAATAAGGGCTTAAGTGAAACTCTGCATTGTTTAACACTAGCGCTCGTAGTGGTAGAAAACTGATTAATCAAATCGACCGGATATGGTTGAGCTTCATTGACTCATACTAGCACTCGTAGTGGTAGAAAAGGCAAACTGTTAATCTAATCGACCGCATATGGTTGAGTTTCCAGTGAACAGTCATCATTATACCACGTGTGATTATGCCGGCACTTCGTAAGAAAAGTTTAGTGTGTCCTTTACGTTTGGAAAAGTGGAGAACACAACGAAAATTAGTTTCAAATGCACCAAAAGAGGAATAATGTTCATGGAAGGTCTAGTGTATGATATTAAAGGATGTTTTCAACATTGAGTTTTTTCCTGAAAGACTTGAACTGTCGATATTTTGTAGAACGTTTTATGCTGAACAATATTATTGGTATAGAAATTATATTTTAATAGTTCATATGTTCGACCATGGCGTAATGTAAATATTATATGTCAGAAAACTGCAATATAATGAGGCTCATTATAGTACAAGTTTTCATTATGATACAGTTCCCCTCACCAATCAGAGCTCAAGAAACAGTTGTGTGACCAATTAGGTAAGGATAGCATCGCACCTACGCTGACTTCCATGGCCCCCTATTTTAAATTACATTGCGTGGCTAGTGTCATAGTGGGGTATTAAAGGAGGCCATAGTCAAATACCATGTATTCTCGGCGTCCCATACGCTCTGTTCAGTACATAAAACTGGCGAAATCTCGACAGATATTTATGAATATTTATGCTCGAACATAAAATAGTTATAATTATCGTCGAACATAAACAGTCGTTTGCAACTCGCCTATAATGGTATTTAAGACACTCGTATGGAAATTATAAAACTCGCTTTCTCGTTTTATAAACATACTCGTGTCTTAATCTTTGCCATTATAGGCTTGTTGCATAAGGTACTAATCCAGCGTAGCGTAATACACAGTGTCAGTTATAACATTTGCGAGTTAACTAGCGAATGATCATGAATGTCAGTCAGCTAGCTAGCGAGCGAGCCATTCCCATGCGTTAAAAGTAAAGGGAAAAGGCCTGGTCATAGCACATCGGACTAAAAAAAAGCATTTGTCCCCTTAAACTGCTCCCGTCTGAAGCCGGGGGTATATAGGTTCTTTATAAAAGGAAATTACAAACGTCTGCTCTGAATTCAACAGTACTGTAGGGAAAATATTAGGACGAAGAAACATTCTTCCATTACATTCTTCACACTAATGTGATGTGTACTTTAACACTTTTATTTAGAATTTGGTAACTTCACGTAATAGACTTTCGTGCATATTGAGCTGGTGTGCCACTTTCCTTGCTTCAGGGGTACATATGTATACAGTACATAAAGCTATTTAAAAGTTTCAACCCCTAAAAGAATATTTCAAAAATAAAATATTAGAGGCAAACATCTCCAATACGTGAATACGTAAGCGGTAAGCGGGCTGTTTCAAAATTGAACTACAGATAAATCATGTCATTGATGAGTGAATCATCTCCAAATGTCAAGGGTAATGTTTAAATAATTTTTCGAGGGAGTAGGCACGACGGGAAATGCTAGTAAGGTACATTAAATTTGTTATTTTCTATTGTAACGTAATTTTTACGAATGTCGTTGATTCAATGGCAAGAGATTTCTTCCTAATATAAACTTTCTTCGGCTTTTCCCAATGAATTGGGGTCGCCGGAGACAACCAGGTTCATTTTGGTTTTGGCCGGGGATTTAAGCCTAGATGCCCTTCCTGGTGCCACGTGATTTCTCAGGAGAAAATTCCACCCCGCCTTCACCGGGATTCGAATCCCGGCCGTCCGGTTGAAAGACTAGCAGCTAAGCACCTACGCCACCTCGCTCGCCATTTCTTCCTTCCTAATATACTCCCCCCATATACACCATACTTCATTGTATTGCACATTTAACTGAGTGGTCCCCATCTAAGTTACTTTCACAATAGAAAAGTCATGATCAGAGACACTAATGAGGAGACAATTTGTTTTCGTCCCTTTGAACTTTCCGGTAAACTTTGATTAATGGCACAAACAAACGACCGTTGCTCATTAAGTAAAGATTTCCCCAGGGCCACAGCTGTTCTTGATTTTCTTTAATCGCACGTAAATAGATAAAGTGATCAGAGAGGAAATCAATGTCTTTAAGTAAGCGATTGTCTACCGCAAGTTTTAAGTAGCTGGCGGGTATATCGGCGAGAACCGGACTGAGTCGGCCGGCAACAGTGCGCATGCCCTATAGTTCGCCGGCACTCCAACACTTGGCTACAACACGCTACCGCGCGTCAGTTGGCCCTCCGCACTCGAGCTCTCGGGTGAAGTTGGAAACACCTGTTGATTCCAGCCGCCAGCCGCGCTTCCGTACTGCACGCGGAACGAGATAAGAAAATATTTTTATGCGTTTCGTTGGAAGAAAATAACTTTAAAAAAATGTAAAAATTACTCCAGAAACAGGTCTTAGAATGTTTTCCAATCCAGTAATGAGTGATAATTTCAATTAATAAGTAACTTACACATTTTAATGTAAAAAATTAACTTTTTAAAATAAACCAAAAACTGATAAACATGTATGTGATTATAAACAAATAAGTGGAATTAATATTGCGTAAATAAAACCAAAGTGAAAGAATTTATGCAGCAGAAAATGGATAACGGATCCTTCAATTCTACTTCATTTGCTGATAATGACTCTCTTGGGAATCCTATTGACAGGCCCGTGCGAGAGCCTTTGTACATTGTAATCCCCATCACTGTTTTATACTCCATTATTTTCCTTACTGGAGTGGTTGGAAATGTGGTGACATGCATCGTAATCTCAAGAAATAAACACATGCACACCGCCACAAACTATTACCTCTTCAGTCTAGCCGTGTCTGATCTTCTCCTACTTGTAACTGGATTGCCACAGGAGATGTATTCCATCTGGTCCCACTACCCCTACATTTTTGGCGAAGTTTTCTGTGTGCTACGTGGACTTGCAGCGGAAACGTGTGCTAATGCTACAGTGCTTACTATTACGGCCTTCACGGTGGAACGATATGTCGCTATTTGTCATCCGTTTTTATCTCATACTATGTCAAAATTATCAAGAGCTATAAAATTAATACTAGTAGTATGGGTAGTAGCTTTATCGTTTGCAATTCCACCTGCTATACAGTTTGGTTTGATTAATGTTGATAAGCCAGATATGGTGTCGTGCAATGTTAAGCGAGTGGTCTGGGAGCATTTGTTTGAAATGTCAACATTTCTCTTCTTTGTGACACCTATGACGCTGATTACTGTCTTGTACATGCTCATCGGTCTCAAACTGCGTCGTTCTCACGTTCTCAAGAAGGAATCAGGTTCATTTTGCAGTAGCAAACATCTGCCAGATTCCAATAACAGTGCCCGGCATCATCACAGTCAGTCATCACGACGAGTCCTCAAAATGCTCGGTGAGTAATCTCACTGTTCATTTTTCTTTCTTGAATTAGAGTAAATGATAATGTTGTTATGGTGGTGGTATAGACGTGAGCCAGTGGTCAAATTGATCAGGCGTGAATAATAATGTTAAGGATTTAATGTCACTTTCAACTGCTGTGGTATTCGAGACGAAGAATACCGAGTTTAGCCGAAAACGGGATCATTAAAATCAATCGACTGATACTGGTTGCATTTAAGCACCTTTACATGTGCTGGGATTCAATCCTGCAACATTGGACACAGCAGGTGAGCAAATTATCGCTGGCCGTGCCACTGTGCCGGTCAGTCAGGTACTGTGTGGTTATTCTAAATAATACTACGCCAATCAATACAAATTAATAAACAACATTCTGGGGTGTAGTCTCCGTGGCTTAGACGGCAGCACGCCGGCCTCTCATCGCTGGGTCCGTTGTTCAAATCACAGTCACTCCATGTGAGATCTGTGCTGGACAAAACGGAGGCAGACAGCTTTTTCTCCGGGTACTCCGGTTTTCCCTGTCAAGATTTTATTCCAGCAACACTCTCCACTATAATTTCATTTCATCTGTCATTCATTTAATCATTGCCCCCAGAGGAGTGCGACAGGCTTCGCCAGCCGACACAGTTCATATCCTCGCCGCTAGATGGGGGCTTCATTCATTCCATTCCCTGACCCGGTCGGTCGACTGGAAGCAGGCTGTGGATTTTCATTATGGGGTGTTAAGCCATTTTTAAGTGTTGCCTTAGTAAACAAAAGTTTGGTGCTTTTCAGTCGGTCAACACGAATGTACCAAAAAGAGTTGGGATATACCCTAATCCTGAAGAAAATAAATTTATTAAACTCATGTAATTTTTTTCTGGATTAGGGTATAACCCTACTATTTTGGGCACATTCGTGTTGACCGACTGAAAAGCACTAAACTTTTGTTAAGAACCAACTATTCAATTATTGAACATTGCCAACTGTTGTACATGTTTCGGCTTGACAAGGAAGCTTTCTTCAGCTAGACCTTCAATTAAGAATATTAATTAAGATATCGCTGCATTAAAAGTTTTTAAATTATACGCCAATCAATACTCACACAAATCGTACATGTTCGACCTGACATTGAGTACTTCTTCAAATTAAAACGAAATCAATTAAGAATTAAAACTAAAGTAATATTGATGTACTTAAGTCTAAATTTGTTTGAAGTGAAATGTTTATGATAAAAAAAGTTAATAAACGAATGAAATAAAGTAATGAAATGGGTATCCTTACAATGTAATGTTAATTGTAAAATAAATAAAATAAAATGTAATATTGAGATTTACATTAATTTTTCAAAATACCGTTAGAAAATGAGAAATACAAAGCCTAAAGGAAAAATTAATGTAAAGCCCAATATTAAATTTTATTTATTTATTTATTAATTTATTTACAATTAACATTATAATGTAAGGTTATCCATTTCATTACTTTATTTCATTCATTTATTACAATTTCTATCATAAACATTTCACTTCAAATAAATTTAGACTTACGGACATCTATATTATTTTATTTTAAATTCTATACGGATGTATAAATACATTTGTGCTATCAATGGCAAATGTATTTGCATATCGCTGTATGAAAAATATAAATTACTGTTCTATGTTAATACATATTTCCGAGCTTTAGTCATAGCAAATTATTGCAGCGGCTTTGGTTGCGTAGTTGGTAGGATACTGAACTGCTGTTCCCAGGATGTGAGTGTTTGAGTCTTCAGTGTTTCGACTAGTGTGATGCAGCTCTCCAAGTCTCCCTGTCTTGAGCTAATAGTTTCATCTCTACATAGCTACCACACCCAACATCCGAAGCAATCTGTTTAACATATTCTAATCTTGGTCTACCCCTACAGTTCTTGTCCTCAACCCTTCCTTCCATAACTAAGCTTGCTATTCCTGGGTGTCTTAGTTTGTGTCCTACCAACCTATCTCTTCTCTTCATTAGCAGTCGCCAGAAACATCTCTCCTCTCCCACTCATCTTAATACCTCTTCGTTTGTCACCCTATCTACCCATCTGATCTTCATCATTCTCCTGTAACACCACATTTCAAATGCTTCAATTCTCCTCTTTTCTGCTGCACCAATAGTCCAAGTTTCACTTCCATAGAGCACCACGCTCCAGACAAAGGCTTTCAAAAATGACTTCCTAATACCTAAATCTATATTCGATGTCAACAGATTCATTTTTTGTAGAAAGGCTTTCCTTGCCTGAGCAAACCTACTTTTTATATCCTCTTTGCTTCGCCCATCACTGGTTATTTTGCTTCCTAAGTAACAGAAGTCTCCTACTTCCTTCAGCTTTTCACCTGCCAATTTGATGTCCATAGAAGTCTCTGATTTATTTCGGCTGCATTCCAGTATTTTTGTTTTACATTTATTAATTTTCATCATTCATTCCGTAAGACGGAGTCCATACCATGCAAAAACTCATTCAAATCCTCAGGCGTTTCGACCAAGATGACTATGTGATCAGCAAATCTCAGAGTTGAAATTATTTCTCCTTGAATCTTCACTCCCACTTAAAATTTTTCTCCAATTTCCTTCATTGCTTGTTCAATGTAAAGATTGAAAAGTATGGGCGATAAGTTGCAGCCTTGCCTTACACCTTTCTGAATACCAGCTTCTCTCTCATGTCCTTCAGCTCGAATGACTGCTGTCTGGTTTCTGTGCCCAAGATAGCGGGTTCAAACCCGGCCAAAGTCGTCGGATTTTTTAAGAGCGTTAAAATCCTTCAGTATGCTTACCTTCAGAGGGAAGTAAAGCCGGCGGTTCCATGTCATAGATTTATAGCATGTAAAAGATCCTTCCACAGACTAAACATGTGTGGAGCTAAATTTCTAGGTTAGATTTCGTTGGAACTCTCCATCAAAGTTCCAACCTTCACCACTAGGTATCATTGACATCCGGTAACGAAACTACTTGAACTACTTGAAATTGAACGGAACGTGTAGCTCACTCTCTGGGTGTCCGCTGGAAGCAGCTACAGACCCTGGTGAGTCGAACATGTCCACGGACACTCCCGGCACTAAAATCCATACGATAAATAAAATTGTTCTTTGTAATTTATGGTTTTGACACAGCGATATCTTAATTAATATTCATATTGAACCTTTAGCTGAAGGCTTCATTGTCAAGCCGACACATGTATAAAAGTTCAACAATTGAATAGTTGGTACATTGACTTTCACGGCCAGTGAATTGAAACTCAGTAATTTTTCTAGGTTTATGCCGTGTCTTGTGTGGTGTTTCGCCTAGGATCACTAATTAAATTTAATTTCAATTCACTGTCCGTGAATGCCTATCCAATTTTGGAAGCCTTTATAGGTAAATCCCTGCGCGGATGCGGATATCCTCGGATAAATCCGCGGATATAGTTTGCATGGCTCTGCGGATAACGGATAAGCTGCGGATAATGTTTCGAGTAAATTTGCGGATAGCTGTTAGAACACAATCCGAACTTGTTGAATTTCATTACAGTACTAGAAAAATAAAGGAAGATTGTATTTTTACGTGACCGTGAATCTTGTGATTATGAGCCAAGGGACCTCCTTGTTACGTGGAATCCGAACCACAGGACATGGCATTTCACTTCGAAAATCTGACATGCATTGACCGGGAATCAAACCCAGTCCATCATTACTAGGACCCGGATATTTATGAGATGACATGTCATATTTCTTCCGGTTATGTTTCTTTCATGACAGCTGTAAGATGAATATTTTAGCTAATCTCATTCAAATTATGTCATTAAGCATAATTGACACTCCGAACTGTAAAGGGTAGCAATCCTGGCTGTATAACATTCATTTTAAACATAGCGCTTGACATACAAAGCCTAAAGGAACGACTTTCTCCTCAAATGTGTAAATGTGTTGCTTTAATACGTTCCAGTATGCTTTATCTAATTAAAATATCATAGTAATGCCAGTAGATTCAGATAAGAAACGTGCGGATGCGGGGCGGATGCGGATAACGTTTTGTTTATGAGCGTAGGGCTCTATATATAGGGAGGTGAAAGGCTGCTTGAGCTTATAGCTCACGCAGTAAAGAAGCGCAAGTGTGTTTCATAATAAGGGAGATAGTGCACAGGTTGCTACTTCTGTTGGGGTCCGAGCACGGACACCAAGAGCCCGCTGATGAGCCAGCTTGGCTTGTATTGATTGCCGTAGAATTATTAAGAATAATCTATTAATCAATACGGTGAATATCATAGAGTACCTTCTCCTAACATGGTATTGCTTTTAACTCAATGAGAAGGTGTAACATACTTCGGGTGAAATAACAAAAATTGTTAAGCACAGGCAATAATTACATTCAATTCGACCACTGGCTAGATCACGTAGTACCTGTTACTTTATATCCATAAATAAGCAGAAGTGTGTTAAATCATACTAATTTGTTGATATTTTGTGATGCGATTCTTCTTCAGTATCAATTGTATGTTTGACAAGCCACCTGCAGCAACATCAGGAGAATATCGAAGATGAACAGTATATCGTATCATTGTTGCGTGCAATTCTTCAGTAGCCTAACAATTTGTGTGAATTTATTTATGAAGGTAAACGTATTTCCGTGATATAAGACTATTAAGCCAGGTTCAATCTGCTTCTCTTTGTTTCTTTATTTGTAGTGAGATTATTGATTGGTAGGACATAAATAATGAATATTGTAAGGTCATATGAAAGAATAATTAAGACCAATACACTATGCCCTTGGTCTGGCTCGAACCGGAAGCAAACGCGTTGTTTTATTCCACAGCCGTACACACTGCTCCTGGGCTGTAACGGCTGGCGTTTATCATCTTTCCGCTATCAAGTATATCAGGGGAAAACATCCAAATGTTCGGATATTCAATCGTTGCTTTCTTTTAAAGGCTTCATTTTAATATCTCTAACAGAGAAGCGGAAGATTTAGAGAATATTTATGAGCACTGAATTATGAAAGAGCAGGGAATAATATTCAACAGTAGGATTATTTAAACTCTAAGCTTGTTTTGACGGCTTGTGCACACAGTTGTTAGGCCTATCAATATGTAGATTTCCGTTCCTTACATACTTAAATTTATAATCGCTCCTCCCCAAATACCGATATGAGCAAATATATTTCAAGGAAAGAAAATACATTCTATTGATAACTTCTTGAACTTGAAGCAGAGTTAATGAAAAATCGATATTTACTTCAATTGTGACTCACAGGTAGCTCATTTGCAAGAAACGCAGGCAAGTCGTTTAGCATTCTGCCTATTTGGTGTATTGGCTTTCACGGCCAGTGAATTAAAACTCAGCAATAAAACATAGGCTAAACAAGGCATAAACCTAGAAAAATTGCTGAGTTTTAATTCTGCTTATTTACTATTCTTTATAACTGAAGAACTGCCTAGTATTCTTACGAAGGATTAGAGGAAGGTATTACTACATTCGAAACTTATACTCCTTTCGCATTAAAGGTAGGAATTGTGGTCATCGTTTTGAGCCGCAGTTGATTTAGCATTGGCCTTTGAAATCCTTCCATCCAGGCCCAGTTCAATTGAATTTACCTGAATTACAGTAAAATACGACAGACTTGTGAATGTAGATTTAATGGCACGCTCAAAAACATATCCTCGGCGTCTCTCAAACGGTAACGGCTTTTTTTTTTTTTTGGTCGTTTAGCCTCCTGAAATGCCGAGTGCAGGTCTTTCTAGTCGACACCCGTGGGCGACCTGCGCGTCGGGATGAGAGATGGAATGCATGAAGATGAATGAAACTGGGCAAGGATATGGAAGGAAGCAGCCGTGACCTCTCAGAAGGTACTGTCCCAGCATTTGCCTGGTGTTGAAAATGGGAAACCACGGAAAACCATTTCAAGGACAGCCGACGGTGGGGTTCGAACCCACGCGTCTAACGAGTCAGCAGAGAGCTTGGTCCCATGACCTAATGGTGGTTAAATATATAACATTATTATTATTAGTATTTTTATTATTAGTATTATTATTATTGTTTACTTCATTTTCAAAACATCTGGCAAATATATGGCAACTATACAGATTACAATGAATCAATGCATAATCACCACCATAAAATAACTTTTGTTTTCTACGTCAAGAATTTTCTAACTAATCTGGTTGTCATAATGATGACTGCAATTTGCATTGACTTGTATAAATTGATGTCAGCATCAAGTTATCTTCTTCTTCTTCTTATCTATTATATAATACGCTAAGTTCATCCGACAAAAAACTCAGCTCCTGAACCAGAAGGAGTTAGAAGGTGCGTTTAGTGCCACAATCTTCCAAATCGTCTCAATAGTACATGAAAAATCTTGCATTTCTTGAAAAATCAACGGAAATATATTTGTTTAAAAAGTGTGTTTAAGGAAATAAAAAAGACGATAGCCCCTGGCAGAACTGTGTCGCATGCAGCCCGCATAACACTAGCGCCGGGAGGGTAGTCTGTACACATGGGCGGCACACAACCCATTGTGCATTAAAAAGAATATTCAAACAAAATTATTACCCGCAACAATGATTTCATAAATATCGACAAAACAAATAAACATATTTAGCCTATAGAAGCCCGCATAACAGTAAAGCCGGGCGGGTGGTCGATTAACATGAGAGATTTCTCGCACAGGTTCCCTAGTGATTTATATTTCGGTAAAACTTCAGCCTTGGCCCTTCAGCTAGACCGACTTTATGATTCTTTCGTGATTTAAGATGGAATTCTCAAAATCTAGAGTATTAAATTTGATATATTTGAATATAAAGATAGGTTTTAAAGAACCTACTGTGACGCAGGAAATGGTAAACATAATGAGATTGTTATATAGTGCATAGAACCTCATCTTTGAACTCCAATGCTCTATTTTTGCACAACTTGTCCGCCTTGACTTTCCGTGCTAGATAATGCGTCGCACATTATACAGTACTGTAGCTGACATACGAGAGCAGGTCACTGGCTAGGCGTTATGAAGACGCTCAAAGACGCGGTTTTATTTTATTTCTCCTTCTTCTACAAGAAGGGTTCTAATTAATAAGTAGCTCGTTTTAGAAACAATATTACTGCGTTATAGGACTGCCAAGTTATGGACTGACGAGTTCTTCGGAATTGCTTGTTTCATTCCAAATATCTGATATTTACTATTTCTACATGCCCAAAATGACTTTAAAAAACTAGTGTTGTTATTTGAAAGTATTTGGTCAGATTAAATTGTTCAACATGATTGTTCTTTCAAGGCATAGATTTTACCACTTCTGCTATTAACCTTTGAGTGCATAAGCTGGGCCTTCGAGGTCCGGGGTGGAATTTATTAACCATTTATGGTAAAGATGTTCGGTCTTCTAGTGTGAAATTCCCATTACTCCTCTCACAGTTAAGGAGAAAAACAGTAATAGAACGAATAAACCTTTAACATAGAGTAATAATGTACCTTTATTTTCATTTTCCACAGCAGGTTCGTATCCTGGCGCAGTCACCTGGCATTTGAGGGTGCGCAAATGCGAGGGAGCCGTGTCAGTAGATTTACTGGCACGTTGAAGATCCCCCTACATTTTCCGCATATGTGCATGAGCCGGGTCTCTCTGTCTCATGTTTTAAAACCATTCAGTTACTTATTCATTTTATGATACATGATGTGTGTATGTTGACAGAAAACTTGGCAAAAACCATAGTTTACTAATTTAGTGATGACTTCATGTGAGAATGTCATGGTTTTATGTTGTGTGATGGTGTTTTAAAATCACACTTTCATATATACAGTATATATTCACATTTGATTCAATTATTTCCTCTATTCGATGTTATATTATCCATTTTAGAACCCAAATGAACGTAGTGAAATATTAATTTTGTATTATTATATTGACCTCACACCAATATTTCCTCTATAATCCAGAGCCGGGCTTATTTAAATCTGTACAAAAAAGCTTATGCAGTCAAGGGTTAATGAAGATTCATAAGAGGAGAAAAACTATTGCATAGTACACATACAAATCGACACCTTTCTTACTTGTAAGGTTATGATGGAGGTATAGAGTAACAAAACAGGGTTAAATTAAAGAGACAAAAGATCCAAATGCAGCTCGAAAACTCACACATTAATAACCTGTATAAATAGCAAATATTCTTCATTAATTATGATATTTTTTAATTTTTGTTTGTTGCTGTTCCATATTTCAAAGTGTGATTTCAGGGAATAAATGTAACGCTTCTAATTATCTGTCGGTTTATTCACCTACGATCTTATGTAAATTCCACGTAGACAGGCACTGCATCTATTTACTGCCTAAAATTTTCAATACTCATAATATATACGCATTTAAAATACCAATTCACTAGTCTGGCATTCGCAATAAGTTGATAACCGATTCTAGGAATATTTTGCACACCAGCCACAATGTATTACAGGTATATTTCAAGGTTCGAAGAAGGATGGTGACCTAAAACTCATTTTCCATCTATCAGATTAAAATGTATATGCATTTGAAGATTATTGTTATTATTATTATAATTATTAACATTATTATTATTATTATTATTATTATAGCCGGCCCCGTGGTGTTGGGGTAGTGCGCCTGCCTCTCACCCGGAGGCCCCGGGTTCGATCCCCGGCTCCGTCAAGGATTTTAAAACTGACGTGAGGGTTGGAACGGGGTGCACTCAGCCTCGTGAGGACAATTGAGTAGCTGCCTGACAGTGAGACAGCGCCCCGATCACGAAAACCAAGATTAACGGCCGAGGGGACCCGACGCGCTGATCACGCGTCACCCCAATATCTGCAGGCCGAATGGCTGGGCAGCGGTCGCTTGGTCGGCCTTAGCCCGTCATGGGCTGTATAGTGCCAGGTTTTTTGTTTCTATTCTTCTTCTTCTTTAATCGTATCGGCCAACTAAGGACCACGTTATTTCAACTGGCTTCTCTGGGCTTTGATCTTTGCCCAGTGTTCCTTTATACGTTGCCGGTGTTGCTCTTTTCTTTCTTCCGTCCACATCTTTCCCGTCTTCAACTTCGGTTTTTCCTGAAAATCCTGGTGGTCGTGTAGTTTCTTCCTGAGGGAATTGCGTTCATGAATATCCCCACAGGTAATTTCCATCTCTTGCAGGTCACTTTTCACCTCTTCGAACCAGGCTGGCTTGGTCTTCTTATTTTTAAAATAGTTAAAGATCCGGTTCGTCAATCGTGTGGGTTTTATTCTAAGCAAGTGGCCATAAAATGCAATCCTCCTTTTCCCCATTACATCAGAGATCTTCTGGACATGAATATACAGCTCATAGTTATGCCGCCGTCTATATTCATCGTTGTCTTTAATCGGGCCAAGAATTTTCCTCATGATCTTTCTTTCCTTGATCTCCAATTTTTCTACCAGGCCTTTCTTGTTCATGGTGAGGCATTCCGCTGCGTACAGAGCCTCTGGTCGTATGTCAGTGCAATAATGCCTAAGTTTTGCGTTCAGGGATATTGACTTTTTGTTGTAAACGTCCTTGGTGAGTTGGTACGCCATTTCCATTTTGTTCATGCGCGAAGTGAAGGTTTCTTTCTCACATACATTGGGTTCTACCCACTCGCCAAGATATTTAAACTTATATGTCCGTTTGATTTTCCCCTGGTTTACTTTTAGTTCCCTTGGTGCAGGCTTGATGTTAGTTATGAAGTGTGTTTTCTCCAAAGATATCTGAAGACCAACTTTTGTTGCCTGTACCTGCAGCTGGTTAATTTGTTTTGTGGCCATATCTAAAGAGTCGGAGAAAATTGCAAGATCATCTGCAAAAGCTAGGCAATCAATAGAAAGGTTCATGTTCTTGTAACCCAGTCGTACTCCATTTTGGACCTCATCGTTCATTTCTTTGCGCCACTCGCGGATGACTTTTTCAAGTGCACAGTTGAAGAGCAGGGGTGAAAGCCCATCTCCCTGCCTAACTCCTGTTTTAATTTCAAAAGAGTCTGAAATTTCTCCTCTGAACTTGACTCTGGAGATTGTGTTAGCTAAGGTATGTTGAATGATTGCCCTGGTTTTATTATCCAATCCAAATTCCTTTAGAATTTGAATAAGAGCTATTCTATCAATCGAATCATAGGCCTTCTTGAAGTCGACGAAGGTTACCACAAATTTCTTGTTCCTTTGCTTCAGATAGAAAAGGATGGATTTCAGATTCATAATTTGTTCGGCACATGAGCGCTCTGTCCTGAACCCTCCTTGGTACTCTCCTAATTGTGGATCAAGTTGTTGTTCTGCCCTAATCTGTAGAGCTTTTGAAATAATTTTGTAAGTTATCAGTAGGAGGGAAATGCCGCGGTAGTTGTTAACGTCCGTTTAGTCACCTTTCTTATGCAGGGGATGAATCAAGGCAGAAGTCCAATCACGTGGAAGTTTCTCAGTTTCCCAAATCTCCTTGATAATGTCAGTCAATTTATCAATCATCTTTTCACCAGCATACTTCCACAGTTCGGCGATTATCGAGTCCTCACCTGGTGCCTTGTTGTTCTTAAGTGACTGGATAATCTGTTTGATTTCTTCTTTCGTTGGAGGGGATGAATCTGGGTGGACTTGTATGTTGTCTTCAAATGAGAAAGTGGAGTTTGGAGTCTCACAATTAAGGAGGGATTCAAAGTATTTCGCTAGAATCTGGCAATTTTCTCTTTCACTGTAAGCTAGTCTCCCATTTGAGTCTTTGAACTGTAGACTCGGAGGATTGCATTTGCTTGGATTGCGTTTGAAGGTTCTGTAGAAGTCCCTTGTGTTGTTCCACTGAAAGTCTAGCTCAATTTGAGTTAGTTGGCTCTTGAAGTAGGCACGTTTTACATTGCGGATGATTTTTGCAGCGCGTTGTCTCTCGTTCACGAAGTTTTCCCAATTATCTGGGTTCTTTCCCGAGTTCCATTTCAGCCATTTCTATTATTATTATTATTATTATTATTATTATTATTACCATTATTATTATTATAGTACTTGATGAAGATGTATGAGGGGATAAACCTATTGCAAAGTATATATTAGTGTGGAAATAGGCAACCGCATTATATTTGAGGTGATTATTCAGGTCCACGGTAAAAATATAGCGATATAATTAAAGAGATACAAGTTCAAAAGAGGTCATCAAACATCAAACTCATAAAATTCGTAAAAAGGAACTGGATGGAGTAAAATAACGTGATTTGGTGATCTACTAGCAGAGTTCCAACTAAATTATCAACCAGCGGCAAAATATTGCCGAGTGATGAATAGAACACTCAACTACCTGTCCACTCAGGAGACTACTTCACTATTTAAGTAGTGAATGTGATTTTGTACCAAAATGAAGGAGAAGAAATTTATACCAATCTGTATCAAAGAGTAGTATGCTGCCCTTTATTGAAATATCCTCTCTTTCCTGTGGCAATAGAGGAAACATAGAAGTCACGCGTGACCTTCCTAGTTGAGCCCTACCCGATGTGTTGACTTGCTATTATAGCGAGCACGGAGATTTCTCGCCGTGTGCCTGAAGCAGTGTGCCGGTAGACTAGCAGTTGTGTTTACGATCGGCTTGGTGGCCATAAACGAGTTTGGTAATAGCTTCTTATAATTGCCTGCCTGATACTTTCTTGGCGACACACCGAGGGAATTCGTAACTCGTCAGGGGAAAATGTGGCTTAGAATTCACTTCAGTATACACAGATAAACATACCTATGTTCGCAATTAACATTCACTGACTTCAGTATGAGGAAAATGCCTCCGAGAATTATGATAAAGAGATAAACATAAAAGGCGGTATATTGGCTTTCACGGCCAGTGAATTAAAACTAAGCAATTTTTCTAGGTTTTTGCCGTGTCTTGTGTGGAGTTTCGCCTAGGACACCAAGCTGGCTCATCAGCGGACTCTTGGTGTCCCCGCCCGGACTCCCACAGGAGTAGCGAACTGCGTTCTACCTCCCTTTATATAGAGTACAACTGCACCACTTTACTGCGAGAACTAAAAGCACAAGCAGCCTTAACCTCTCTATGAAGGCTTCCAAAAAATGGTATATTGGCTTTCACGGCCGGTGAATCAAAACACAGCATTTTTTCTAGGTTTGTGACGTGTCTTGTGTGGGGTTTCGCCTAGGACACCAAGCTGGCTGATAAACATAAACTTATGTCAAGTAAAACTTTGGAGAAGATTGGGATTGTTAAAGGGGCAGGTTAGGATTTTAATTACCTACCGGTACTATAATTAAGTGCAAACATAGCAAGAACGCAAACCCATCAAGTTATAAGCTACCTGGGACACTGCTGTAAATTAACACTCGTCTCTAGCACGGCCCAAGTTTATTGATGTTTAATGGGTTATTGCACATCAAGCTCTTAACCTTTGTAAAGAGAAACTAGGTGGAGTAACGTAACGTGATATTGTAATCTACTAGCAAGTTTCCAACCAAATTCCGAACGATACCCCAGTCCTACCCCTCCGGAGCGTATGTAAATTAATAATAATAATGTTATTGGTTTTACGTCCCTTTTAACTACTCTGGATTTTAGTGACGTCAGGGTGCCAGAATGTTGTCCCGAAGGGGATCTTTAACGTGCCAGTAAATCTACTGACACGGCTCCCTCGCATTTGCACACCCTCAAATGCCAGCTGGCTGCGCCAGCATACGAACCTGCAACCTTGGGCCCAGCAAGCGAGAACGTTCCCGCTGCCAGTTGCAAATGAATAGTATTAATAATGAAATTAAATTCTCAGGGAAAACATGTGACTGGAGGAAACATGTCCAGCCTCCTCGTTGTCAAGCACAAATGTATAATGCGCCAACGGTGGTTTTAAAGTCACGATGCTATGTTGAGAGCCCGACATTTACTGTAACAGCCTGAGATCTACGGTTGAGAATCATTTCTGTGAGTTTTATTCATATATGTGTGTGGATATTACACCAGAGAACTGAGTATTGTAATATTTAGAAAATTACTCAGTGATAATGTATCATATCCCCTTCTTTGGACATATTTGGATCGTAACTTCACGCACTTAGTAGTGAGTTCTTAGGGAAAGCAGCTTCGTTGTGGTAGTTGGTAGCACGCTGAGCTTCTATGCCAAAGATCGTGGATTCAAACCCGG
The DNA here is from genome assembly GCA_946902985.2 of Meconema thalassinum. Lineage (NCBI taxonomy): Eukaryota > Metazoa > Arthropoda > Insecta > Orthoptera > Tettigoniidae > Meconema > Meconema thalassinum. Next base: position 2,011,705,575 of record OX336388.2, on the reverse strand, counting down.
CCGAAGTCGTCCGATTATTTAAGAGCGTTAAGAATCCCTCAGTATGCCTACCTTCGGAGGGTAAGTAAATCCGGTGGGCACATGTAATAGATTTGTTGGCACGTAAAATAACCTTCCACTAACTACAATTGTGTGAAGCTAAATTTTGTAGGTTAGATTTAATTAACGCTCGATTAAGTTCCAATGTTTGCCACCAGGTGCCAGTTGCGGTGGCATCTAGTAGCCAAGTTCGCAGCTAGGTGTCGTTGACGGTACTATTTGGTAGCCTAAGTAGGAACTATTACTTGAAATTCATCGTCTGCAGTCCTTACCTGAATTACAGATAACACACACCAATACAGCCATCACAATTAACACCGGTTATCAGACAGATTCTACACCCACCCAAAGTACACGGGGCTACATGCCCGAGTTGTCGCAGCCCCTAAACTGAGGAGTCAACCAACAATATTTGAAGGGACATTTCTGCACTTAGGCCTACAGATCAATAAAATTATGCCTCGCATCCAAAAGCACCAACGATTAGCCGGAATAATACAGTGTAAACAATTTGTCCAACTTGAAAGAATTGTGTCATTGTTAACGTATTTTTGCTTTTGATTCATTTAGGGACTTGGGAAGACTTTGGTCATCAGTCCCATTACATGCGTGTGTATGGTACAGTACATGTCTCATTAATCTCTGTTAATGTGTTGACCGTTAGTGTGTGTAATTGTAATTATCACTCTAGAATTCGAGTAGGTTTCCCTGACTTTATACGAGTACAATCTGATTGCACCCTGAAAGTTGATCGGGCTGCTTAGGGAAATATTCGGTAAACACTCACTCTCAGGATGGCCACTGTTAGTGCCTGGATTCGAATCGTGTATCTGAGAGCTGCTGTTTGTCATTGCAGTCATGTTTAAGCGTGATCTGCTAAACTTCTGGGACAATGTCTATTATAGCCTACATTGTTAGAATATCCATTACGTGTATGTATGTCCTCCCCGAATTATTCACGTCTCTGCGTGGTCGGGGATCTGATGCGTTGAATTTTTATGTGGCGAATGGTTTTCTACGGTCAGATGCCCTTCCTGACACCAACCTCATTAAGGCAGTTAATTTTATTTATTTTATTTCTCGTATGGCATACATGAAAATTATTTACAATTTGACATCAAGTTTCGAAACGTAATGAAGTGCCTGTGGTGTCCGTAAGAAGAAGTCGCTGAAGTCACCACTGTATGATGTTTGTGGGCATTCCTGAACTAGGTGCCGAACAGTCTGTATTTCGGCACCGCACTCGCAACATGACGAAGACTTTTTCCTCCACTTGTACAGGAGATCGCCGCATACACCGTGATTGGTCCGGATTCTATTTAATTTTGACCAGGTCTTTCTAGGCTGAGTGAACCCTGGCACTTGCTCAGTTATGCATGGCATTACTGTACTCTCTGGAGGGGCAAACAAATTCCAATCAGAAGACCATCTCTCAGTCAGGTTGAATTTGTTAGTTGCAAAATTATCCGCTGTGCAGATAGGTGGATGTCTTGAACGTAATAGTTTCACATGTAGATCACCAATGTCTCCATGGATTGGTAGTTGTTTGTTGGTCTGGATCTTTCTATATTCTCTTAACAAAATGTTGCATCGCTGCAAATGAGATGGTGGGATGTGGCTGAGAATAGGAAGCCATTGTGTAGGAGTTGACATAATTGTTCCTGTTATCATGCACATGGTGTTATTCAATTGTACATCTATTAAACTTACATGCGGACTATTTATCCACACAGCAACAGAATAAACTAACCTAGAGCTGAGCAACGGAGAGTAGTTGCACTGGCACTCCAAGTGGTGCCACATAATTTCCGTATGATGTTGTTTCATGTCTTCATTTTGGCAGAAGTCATTCGTAGGTTAATGAGATGAGATGAATGAAGATTAATGAAACTGGACAAGGAATTGGAAGGAAGCAGCCGTGACCTATTGAAAGGTAAAGTTACGGCATTTCCCTACAGTTTAAATCCAAGGAAAACTGGGGTTCGAACTCGCTCGTCTACTGAGTCCACAGATAACTTAACTTTGCGTTTCGCTTAGCGAGCTTGGCTACCGCAGTCGGTGTAAGATTATTTATTAGACTGTAGTAAATAGTATTTTTTTTTAATCTACTGTATTGTATGCTGTTGTGAAATGTTGGCAGTTGGTACGAGCTCACATTTACACAATTCAGTGTTTCGATAGTTAAAGCAATGGGCATAAACATGTCAAGACAACAGGTGCAACCTATGTAATATGCTTGTAAACAACTTTATGGTCGCTGTCGTAGAGAAAAGAGGAATGCCTGGAAAATCTAGTAAATTGCAGGATCTACATTATATTTCATAAACTATGATAAATTGAAAATCTGATAGATAATATTTCTCAGAACAAAGATATCTGTGGGATTGTTAATTTGGCTGCAGTAAAGGCCTGCCATTATTGCAACAAGATAAAACGAATATTTCAGTTATAATATTGAAGAAATTTGGGTGAATAATTACTCATAATCTACTATTACTCATAACAAGCAGACACAACATTTGCCACAGCGAGTGGTTTGACTCTGAAGGTGGAAGAAAAACGCCCAGCTGGAAGACCGAGAAAACGATGGCCTGATGCCTGCCCTGAAAGTCGTTGTTCTTCACTGTGGTCACTCACATGATCTTGCCAATTGGAGACAAAGAAGGTTGTAGTTTTAAGTGAACAATAATCTCTCAATCAGGAGCCACGGGACCTCAATTATAACGTGGATTCCGAAATACAGGACGTGATATTTCACACCGAAAATCTCAAATGTATTGACCAAGAATGGAACCAAGCAAGCTTGACCACAGCACCATTGAAATGAAAATCCACAGCCAGCTTCCAGTCGACCAACCGGGTCAGGGAATGGAATGAATGAAGCCCCCATCCTGCGGCGAGGATATGAACTGTACCGGCTGCCGACGCCTGTCACACTCCCCTGGGGAAATGCTTAAATGAATGACATATGAAATGAAATGACAGTGGAGAGTGTTTCTGGAGTGGAATTGTGACAGGGAAAACCGGAGTACCCGGAGAAAAACCTGTCTGCTTCCGCTTTGTCCAGCACAAATCTCACATGGAGTGACCGGGACTTAAACCACGGACCCAGCGGTGAGAGGCCGGCGTGCTGTCGCCTAAGCCACGGAGGCTCTACCACTGCACCATTGCGCCCCTCAAATGGAGATAGAAAGTCACACAACCAGACCCCTTGATATTGCGGGATGAACGATAAAGGAGGAGGAGAGGGACAAGAACAAGTAGTTAATAATAATAATAATAATAATAATAATAATAATAATAATAATAGAAATAATATTATTAATAATAAGTGTAATAATAATCGTCCAATGTAGATTTTTCCGTTGTACTACAAACTGGGGTGTATGAAGTCCCTTGTACTTGCGGAAAAGTCTACATTGGACAATCAAAATGGTCCATTGCAACTCGCATCAAGGAGCATCAAAGGAGCATCCGTCTAAATCAACCTGACAAATCAGCTATAGCTGAATGTATGTTTCACGATGTATGTTTCAAGGATGCTCATCCACTGGCCCTTGTTAATCACAACTGGTCTAGAATTATAAGGTAGGCAGCTGAAATTCATAAAAATACAATAACTTTAACAGAAACACTGGCTATCAGCTAAGTGACACCTGGCTGCCAGTTATTAAAGATCTGGTAAGATATTTCCTCTCAGTTTCTGTATTTTTTCACTTATTTCAAATTGTACGGTTTTCTCTATGGCTGCAGGGCCATGATTTGATCTCCTTTGTTCGTCACCGGAGGATTTTCCATCTTTTTTTTTTTCGCCGAGGCCTGTATGACGTTGGGTACCGTACATATACACTTCCCTTTTGATTCTGTTTCCTTATATTCATCCATCCCTCTACCCCCCACCCTTGCCCCTTATTTGGACATCCTAGTTTTTCGAGGAGTCTCAATTTCTCCCTCCACCCCCTTTTCTTTCTCCTTCCTTACTACTATTTCCGCCGTTCAAATTAATATGGCAATCTTTTCTACCAAGGTCCATGTCCATACAGTAGCTTCTGGCTGCTATCTAGTGACGAACCGAGGAACTCATTGACACACATTCATTGGCCACATTGTTTTAATTCTATTGAAAAAGCAGGCAAGGTTCCTCTCGAAATGTCTAGAATTTTAAATTTAATTTTCACTCGGCAGTATACCAAAAGTATGAATAATGTTAATAATAATGATAATGAAATAGATTTATAAAATGCGTCGCTTTAATGCTGACGACAGAATGGAAACCAGCAGACCACGACCTTACAGTAGACACACGATGACATGGTTCGCTACGTACGGATTACATTTCAAATGCTTCAGCAATACGAAGCACCACGATACAGTTGAACAGTGTGTTTGAGAACTGTGCAACATACATTGTGATCGTTACCATATGAAGGTGTGCGGGAAAATACAAATATTTTATTTACTCAAGTAATTTTCTTACTCAAGACATCTAACAACCTCTGTTGTTTGTTTAGTCTTCTGTTAAATAAAATGCGTTGCTTTATGTTTATAGTTTTGACCTTCAAATAAGACTGTAACCTGATATTTGTAATTTGAAAGACCATGGTTTTCGACGCCGATAATGATATCTGATTATACCCTTGAAAGTTCATGATTACGTGTCTACCAGTGATTGTAATGCCTTTCGGCGTATAATAATACTAACAATTACGTCGTGGAAACTATATTCACACATTCACATGTTATGTGCATATTGAAATTATTTCCCAGTATTCCAACACCATTAGTGAGAATATTATTCAACGCAGTTTAAAATGCAATACTCCAACTAGTCAGAGATTTTATTCGTGGTTGATTATGAAGTAATTGAGTAACAAGTGTGTAACAATTAGTGTCATCACGTTTGGAATTGAATTTAGAGAAGTAATCAGAAGCTGGGATGGTTTTACAAGGCCACATGTGTTCACTATTCGTACTTGAAAGTTTGTTTTCACATTATTATTCAACGTGATAACATTTACATTCTAAACCCATTATTCTCTACAAAATGCCTGCGTACCAGGTGCTCTGCATTTCTCTTTCAACAAACAACGGTGCAATTAATAAGGTGAATTTATTTGCATACTGCACTTAATGCCTTTTTTGTTACAATTAATATATGCGTAGCTAGGATCCAATTTTCAGTGATTCGATTCACCAAACCAGTGCGCCTCCATGCCGTATGTGTCGCGTTGTTGATGATTCTTTTAGGGACTATGCGATATTGTGCTCATAAAGCCCCGAGTACTTTTTCTGATAACCTGTGTCACTGTGATGTCAGTACAAGTGTCTGTATTGGTAATCGACCAGTGTTGCTCACGTCCGTAGGATTAACCCTAAGATACCCTACACGTGTCCCCTGGGTGGTGCTAAGCGAGCAACAGACTTCTGGTGGCCAAACAATCCTAGTGATCTCCTGGCCAATTTACATATCAATATCAATACCATGACGTTTATTAACAACTTGAAAGTGAAACTGTAAATAATGTAAATACACATCTATTTTGACTAATGTTGATATGTACAGCCAAACGCTAAATAAATAAATAAATAAATAAATAAATCGAGGTAGGATTTGAGTAGGAAGCGGCCGTGGCCTTAAGTTAGGTACCATCACGACATTTGCCTGGAATAGATGTGGGAAAAGCACTTTCAAGTTTACTGAGGTATGAATCGAAACCACCTCCTCCGTTTTACCTCACGAGGCCGAGTTTATAACGTTCCAGGCCTCAGACAAGAATTACATTTCTTGGGAGAGTTGGGAATCGAACCTGGTCCTCCGCTGTACGTGTCTTAAAGTTCATTTCATTTTCTGTACTAATGAGGCATGATGGGCAGTGACGATTGACCCTGATATTCAGTTTAAGTCAGTCTTTTGCTAATCTGAGAGAATCTTCAAATGTTTAATTTTCTAGCTAGTTAGTTAGTGATTGTTGTTTTATAGGGCGGAACTGCGAGGTCGTCAGCCCCCCTTAACTCAGGTTCTGTCTGTTAGGTAGTCAGCCCGAAGGCTGGTTGGATCCTCAAAAAGCACCACCGTTAGGTTATGTGGGTAGACACCCACAAAAACCCAAGGCAGCGCTATTTTGAGGCATACTAGGCAAGATGAGGAGTGAGGTAGTTTGCCATTGCTTTCCTCACTGAGTCAGAACAGCAGTACTAACTCTATGAGTAGAACCTTTCACAGCATCCACAGGCACTGACTGTGCCCTGAATGTCATTACTAAGCACCACCCATACCTCAGTAGCTTCCATATAATCACAGCCATGAGTGAGACTGAGACATCGGTGAAAAGCCACATTTTACTCTAGCCTGTGCCAACAGACAAATGCAAATGTACTGCATTCATCAAGAGATGGCAAACAGGTTAAAGTAAACAAATTTGGAATGGAATTTAAAATTTAGAGGACACTAAAATTTGAGAAGAGAAAAGACCGCATGCATTGGTGTTCTACCTCTAGACTTCTGTACATTAACTATTACCTCGTGGCGTAGCACATATCGGGAGCTCCAGGTTCGATGCCGGCCCTGTTAAGAAATGTAATTCTGATCTGAGGAGTGGAACAGGATTCACCTACCTTCGTGAGGCAGAACTGAGGTGTCATTGATTTCAACCTCTGCCCCATTAGAAGTGGTTTTCCTTGGTTACCCTCTTCTATTCCTGGCCAGTGTAGGGATGGTATCTTAATTGGGACCACGGCCACCACCAACCCATATCCTAGACCCAAATCCAAATACACACCCTAGTACTGCCGTCACAATGACAATGGTGTTTGTGCAATTTTTTTTATTTAAAACTAGCTGTTGGCGTTGTAACTTTGTTGAAGTGCTTTTGGATTCCCAATATTTTTTTCTTTTTCCGTTAACCACCTATTGTAAAATTGGTTTACTATCTCAAAAAATCATGGGAGCGTGCTCAACAACTCAACAAAGTTTCATCGCAATGAAATGAATGGCATATGAACGCATACGAGTTTTGTATTTGTTGGCTTTTTAGGTGGTAATACCTAAGAGAGGAAATTGGGTATTTCTATCGGCTCATGCGGTGTTAACATTTTTTTTTTAGTCGTTTACCCTCCAGGTTGGTGGAACCCACGGACTCAGCGAGGGAACTCACCACTACCGCCTCTACGGGCAGTGTCCTAGAGCTGGGAACATCGAATCGGAAGGGATACAACTGGTGAGGTGTGATTGGCACCTCGCCCAGGCGGCCTCACCTGCAAAGCGAACAGGGGCCTCATGAGGGAAGGTAAGGGATGGTGAGGATGGATAGTCAAGGAAGGAGGCGGCCGTGGCCTTGAAGAAGGTACCATCCCGGCATTTGCCCGAAGACGAAGTGGGAAACCACGGAAAACCAATTCGAGGATGGCTGAGGGGGAATCGAACCCCCTCGACTCATTTGGGCCACCCGAGGCTGAGTAGACCCCGTTCCAGTCCTCGTACCTCTTTTCAATTTTCGTGGCAGAGCCGGGAATCGAACCCAGGACCTCCGGGGCGGCAGCTAACCATGCTGACCGCTACGCTACGGAGGCGACGGTGTTAACATATTCTCTGCAATTATAACACAACTGGCTGATCAATGACGGGTACACCAGCTTATTATGTATTTAACTCTTTGAAAGAGCGTTAAATTGTTTTTATTTAGCAGAACATTGTCTGAATTTATCACATATGTGGTTTGTATGCTATTGACATAATCTATACTAATATAATAAAGCTGAAGAGTTTGTCTGTGTGTTTGTGTCTTTAAACGCGCTAATCTCCGAAACTACCAGTCCGATTCGAAAAATTATTTTAGTTATATGATAGCCAGATTCAAGAGGAATAGTTTAGGCTACGTAGTACTAGGCTAAACCTCTCAGGTAACCTTAAAGATAGATTTTTGTTCAGTAAGTCGGTAGAACAAGCACTCCCGAACTGCTCTATCCTCATGCGCTGGCGTTTTGGTTAGTGATACGTACACCGTTTCACCGATCTGAACCAAAATGTGTTAACTTACCCTTTGGTACCCTGCGAGTAACACTCTTTACGTGAAATTTATGACAGACCAGTCCGTTCCCTGCATTTAGGCCCTTTGGCACAAATCTACACCTTTTCACCGATCTGAACCAAAATTTGTATACTTATCCTTTAGAACCCTGCGAGTAACAGTGTCCACTTGATATTTTGGACAACGCTCTCCATTCTCTACATTTAGAATAACAGACAAAATAAACTTGAAAACTACGTATTAAGGCCCTAGAACCATTCATGTCCATAGTAGTGTAACTGTAAAAGTATTTTAATAGGTCTATTATTATTATTATTATTATTATTATTATTATTATTATTATTATTATTATAAGTCTATTTTTGACGGGAAGATCGGGCTGCATCACGTCACCCCTACCAGTGCTCTGGTGCAGAATTGCGAACATAGTTGCATCTTGCGCTGTTTATAATTTGCAATCACGGGGCGTAATTAGTGAAAAAGGATCTCTTAGGTCCCATAAAACAGTTATCATGAAAATATTATGCCTGTGTATAAGTGCAAGGGTGTTGGTGCAGTATACTGAGGTTACCAGCTGCAATAAGCGTTGGTGCTTTCAAATTTACCTTCATTTATTCCGAAACTTATCGTTAAGCGCTTTGAGGCGATAAATGATACTATTGCTACATCAGTAGCTCGGGACAGCCGAAGTTTTCCAAAGTGTTCTGATTATTTTCCTACGGTGCTATGCGACAAAAGACGACACTAATGGTCTCTACATTTCTAACAGCCAATGAGATATAGGCCCTAGGTAGTGTCATTTATTTCACTTACTGCTCTTTCTAATCAATTTTTAAAAATTTGTTTGTAAACTACATGTGCCAGTGCTGTAGTTACAAAATAGCCGTTTCCCTATTCATTATTATCATTACGGAAAAATAAACTGAATGTTACGTCCATTATACTGTACTACTTATCACCCCCACTGCAACCACCACCACCACCACCACCACCACCATCACCACCACAAAAAGTTATATTTTTAAAATATTTTTTTCTGTTAGTATAAGTATCATGTGCCAGTTCTGTAGTAGTATTCATTAACATCCGTAAAACAAATAAATCCACCGGGCGAAGCCGGGCACTACTGCTAGTATAAGTACATTTAATGTTCTGTTTGGGTCGTATGTTCATAAGTGATTTGGATATGAAATGAAAATCCACAGCCTGCTTCCAGTCTCCGACCGGGTCAGGAATGGAACGAATGAAGCCCCCATCTAGCGGCGAGGATATGAACTGTGCCAGCTGCCGAGGCCTGACGCACTCCTCTGGGGCAATGATGAAATGAATGACAGATGAAATGAAATGATAGTGGAGAGTGTTGCTGGAAAGAAATTTTGACAGGGAAAACCGGAGTACCCGGAGAAAAACCTGTCTGCCTCCGTTTTGTCCAGCACAGATCTCACATGGAGTGACCGGGATTTGAACCACGGACCCAGTGGTGAGAGGCCGGCGTGCTGCCGCCTAAGCCACGGAGGCTTTTGATTTGGATATATTATTTTATAATTGTTGTTGTTGATTTCTTTAAGGACATTGCGACAATGTGCGAATGTAGACCCGTATATTTGGAGATGGGTGAAATCTGTCTGATAACCTGCGTCATTGTGATGGCTGTAGTAGGATGGATGTTTATTTGTAGTTAAGGCTATGATTGGGAAGGAGGCTGACATGGCTTTAGGTAGGGACAAATCTGGGAATTGCCTGGAATCGAAGTGGGAAACAACTAAAAATCACTTTTAAGATGGAATTATGCTGAGCTTATCCAGTTCTAGCACTGATAATAAAGTAAAATCTCTTGGCAGAGCCGGGAATCAAACATGGACCTAGCCACTGTACCATGAGATGCTCAAATTATTTTAAATAAATATATGTGTACTAGCAGGTACCCGCGGCTTCACCCGTGATCAAGACAATGGGGACGATGCATTATTGCTGATAATTGGTATATTCTATTACAGCAGTCGCGGCTATAGGTGGGTCCATTCTAATTCTGAATACTCTGATACAGACAGTATATTGATATCAGCAGCAAAGTGGGAATTTTATGGAGTTGTGAAAGTCTGCAGGGTTCGATGTTACATTATGTTAACACATTTTAAAATTACGTTTTTGATTTTGCTATTTTCCGCTGCGACATAACGATTTTGTTGTCCGGATGCTCGCGAGCACGCCATATACAGTTGCCCAAGGGAAATAATGGTTTTGTCTAAATGTACACGTGCTACTGTTAAGTGTGTGTCATTGCGCTTTGTTAAAGAAATTGCGAATATTGTTTGAAGAGGGAACTGCACTCTTGCACACTGGAATGGCAAATCTATCGGAATATGGGGAATTAAAAGTATTCTTACTTAAACTTACTTACTGGATGTAATTTGGCCATACTTATTGATGATTTGAACGTCAACATATCGCTATTAATAGATCTATAGTTAAATATCTCTCACCTTGGCCGCTGAAGAACATTATGCAGTCTCTTCCAGTGTTACATACCAAGGATTGAAATTCTCCAACCACCCTTTTACCTCACATGCCTCTCTAAGTAATTCAAATTCCTGATTGTTGTTGTTTGAGTCTTCAGTTTTTTAACTGGTTAGATGCAGTTCTCCATGTCTCCCTCTCCTGAGCTAATAATTTCATCTCTACATAGCTACCACACCCTACATCCGAGGTAATCTGTTTAACCCTGGTTTACCCCTACAGCTCTTGCCGCGACCCTCCCATCCATAATTAAGCTTCCTATTCCTGGGTGTCTTGATATGTGTCCTACCCTCCTATCTCTTCTCAGCATTAGCAGTCTCCAGAAACATCTCTCCTCTCCCACTCGTCTTAATACCTCTTCATTTGTTACCCTATCTACCCATATGAGCATCATTCTCCTGTATCACCACATTTCAAAAGTTTCAATTCTCCTCTTTTCTGCTGCACCATTAGTCCATTAGTCCAACTCAGCAACTTTTCTAGGTTTAAGCCGTGCCTTGTGCGGGGATTCAATGGGCGTGAAAGACAAAATACCAACTTAATTGAAATAAGTTTGCCCAATTCCTCAGTAAGAGTAATTAAGAAAAAATAATAATTAAAGTGACAGCCGGTAGAATACGACACATTCGACTGTGAATATGGGTTGCTGATAATGGTAAAAAGCGAAAAAGGGCAGATCATTGGCAAACAAAAATAATCAGTTAACAAAAAAATAATTATAAAGAAAATGAAAGCATACCGTGCAAAATAGAAGGCATCTTAACATTGTAAATTAGAGTAAAGATATGAAAGCTCGCTTACAATAACCAGCTCAAAGAGTATAAAATTAGACTCAAAATCACGATCGTATCCGACCCCAAAAGCCACCTCTATAAATAAAATATATCTCATTTCACGCGTATCAATGCGAGGATCAATGTTCGTGGTTAGAAGTGGGAACCGAACCCCGCGTTTTAAGGCCCTAAAACGAGCGGTTTTCGAGATATTGCCAGAAAACTAACCCCGGTCTGCGAAATTTCAGCGGTTGCCATAATAACGTTGATCTGTTTCTCAGAGGGAACACAGTTATTTGGGAATATCTCCGAAACCATTCATTTTAGGAATTTAAAAAGTGTGTTTCGGGGTTCTTACAGGACCTCCGAGTATTTTTTCTCGTATCTGGCGGCTTAAAATGAGCTAAATCCGAACTTTGTACCGACTGTCCTTGCTCAGGGCCAAAGGGCCGAAAAAATTCACTTACAAATTGAATTTTCAAAAACCGTTTCTTAGTGGGCCTCTACAAACTCGGGTCAACCAACATGCACAATTTCAGCATTCTAGGTCTAGTGGTTTGAGCCTTGCGTCGATGAGTCAATTTTGGATGGCCAATGCCAAAGGGCCGAAAAAAGTCACATAAATTGAATTTTCAAAAACCGTTTCTTAGTGAGCCTCTACATACTCGGATCAACCAACATGCAAAATTTCAGATTTCTAGGTCTAGTGGTTTGAGCCCTGCGGTGATGAGTCAATTTTGGATTATATATAATAGATTAGATAGATTTATCTTTCCAATTGTATCGAAATAGAACTGCTTTGAGGTGTGTGCATGGTACTAATATTCTTTTAGTACCTGACCAACCAAATTAAATATAATTATAAAAATAACACCTCACATTTGTTTAAAACGGCCTCGCCGATTTCGTTAAATAGTACACCACGACTACGTGGGCAGCTGAAGAAATCCCGGAGATGGTAGGTTCGGATCCTGGCGCTGACGGTGGCTACCCTGAGTTTGGTTTTTCTTCGGGGTTTTTCCACACTTCCCCAGACAAATGCCGATCAAGTTTCTTAATTCAAGTCAATGGGCACCAACCCCTTCCTTGTCCCTAATACAGCTACACAAACTACTACAGTCCTCACTCATAATACACAGGTTATCAAACAAATTCAACACACACCCAACTACACGGGGCTGATGTCCAAGATGTCCCAAGCCCCTTAAATATATTAACAACAACAACATCAAACAACTTATTTTAAGCGAACCATTCTATTCGGCAATTCAAATTGCTATTAATCATTTTCTCATGGAATACAAAATGAACATTGAAAATACTGTATAATTAGTTGAGCCTACAAGTCTATACACACGCAATTTTTACTTTTCTTTCTAACATTATTTTTAGTGCCGTACATAAAACATCTAAATAGAACGTGTTATTCGACTAAGCCATATGGCAATTTTAAGGAAATCGGAATCAATGATATGCATCCCACATACAAGGTTATACCTTCTGGTTGCATGTGAGTGATTCCTCTTCATAATCTGTATGTACAGGATTTCCACATGCCTTTATCATCTCTACATAACTTAGTATAAAACAAACTCCCCTATTCCTGGATGTAACGGGTAATCTCGAGACCACTGGATGGATTAAGATGCGGTTTTCAACATTCTGTAAAGGATTTCTTGAGGAAGATTTCTATAGAAAAACATTCAATTATGACCAAAGGAAGCCGAGCAGTTACGATTTCAGTGAATCGAGTCTAGGGAAAACCTGACGTCCGTGCGCCTTTTAAGCTTACACTGGGTAAACCGTTTAAGATACCAGGCGAAATCAGGGCGGGTTGCTTGTATTGTATTAATATAACTCAATAATTGTAAAATTACAGGTTAAACAAGATGTTCAGTAAAGAACATATAGCCTACTTTCTCCTAAATGCATGGGTATTGTTATAACTCTTTGTCCATTTCAAGGAGTATAATTGAATGTTAGTTGTAGTAGCTTGTTGAAATACAACGTGCTATAGGGATATTAAACATGAATATCAGGTGCCCTTTGCTAGTGCTACCTCTGTAAAAAATTTCATTCAATTCGGTTTAACCGTGTTTGAATTGATATGGGGAATGGATTTGCACACATACATGGCCGCTATTTGCAAACTATTGGGCTGATGACCTTGTAGTCAGTCATAAGATGCTTTCCACAAAAAGGCATGTTGTTGCAATATCTGATAGAGATCAAATTATTAGGATAGTCGTAATTTGATTTAAGCTTTTAACATTTGGGTGGCCGTCATTCCGTTTCCGTCAAGATGGCGGCGATATAAAACATGACACTGAGGTGCCCTTTGCTAGAGCTACCTCTGTACCAAATTTCGTTCAATTCGGTTTCACCGTGTTTGAATTGATAGGGGGAATCGATTTGCACACATACTTGGCCACCATCTGCAAACTATTGGGCTGATGATCTAGCAGTTTGGTCAGAATATGCATCCCACATAAAGATATGTTGTTGCAAAATTTGGTAAAGGCTAGATTATTAGGTTGGTCGTAATTACATTTTAGCTTTTAACATTTGGGTGGCCGCGATTACGTTTCCATCAAGATGGCGGTTATATAAAACATGACACTGAGGTGCCCTTTGCTAGTGCTACCTCTGTACCAAATTTCGTTCCATTCGGTTTCAGCGTGTTCGAATTGATAGGGGGAATCGATTTTCACACAAAGATGGCCGCCATCCGCAAAATATAAGGCTAATGTCCTATTAGTTTGGTCAAAGGATGCTCCATCCCCAAAGGTATGTTGTTGCAAAATTTGGTAGAGATAGGATGATTAGGTTAATCGTAATTTGATTTAAGCTTTGAACATTTGTGTGGCCACCATTACGTTTCCGTCAAGACGGCGGCGATATAAAAAAAGGAAAGGAAGCTTGTAGTTTAACGTGACCGTTAATCTTGAGATCATGAGCCACGGGACCTCCTTTTTACGTGGAATCCGAACCACAGGACATGGCATTTCACTTCGAAAATCTCACATGCATTGACCGGGAATCGAACCCGGACCGCCTTGGTGAGAGGCATACAGCTAGACCGCTGAGCCACCACGCCCCCGGTGATATAAAACATGACACTGAGGTGCCCTTTGCTAGTGCTACCTCTGTACCAAATTTTGTTCCATTCGGTTTCACCGTGTTTAAATTAATAGGGGGAATCCATTTTGACTCAAAGATGGCCGCCATCCGCAAACTATTAGGCTAATGACCTATTAATTTGGTCAAAGGATGCTTCCTCCATAAAAATATGTTGTTGCAAAATTTGGTAGAGATCGGATGATTAAGTTAGTCGTAATTTGATTTACGTTTTGAACATTTATGTGGCCGCCATTACGTTTCCGTCAAGATGGCGGCGGTATAAAACATGACACTGAGATGTCCTTTGATAGTGCTACCTTTATACCAAATTTCGTTCAATTCGCGTTCACCGTGTTCGAATTGGTAGGGGGGACAGACATTCAGAGTTCACACACTCACACACACACAGACTCACACACGCACACACACACACACACATACACACACAGAGAGACACACTTTTTTTCGCCCTGTGTTGATCTCATAAGTCTACTTTAATTTTTTGCAAAAATCGAAAGTAGGCTAAAAATGAGTAAGAACTGAAAGGAAATTCATGGACAAAATTCTTATTTAAGTGGGATAGGCATTGCTTCACATGCGCCTTTACAAAATAATGTGTTTGTGTTAACAGTAGCCGAGTCAACCCTGTAATATTAGAACTTAAACAGATAATAATAATTGCATGTTATTGTAGAGAAGATCAATACAACCGTCAAGAGTAAACGAACCATTAAAGAAGACTGTATTTATACCTCGCAAGGTCAGAGTGAATAATGAAGTTCATAACACGTATACCTGTTTGTGCACTGGAAACAGGATATTAAAGCAGACCTATTCACTTGGATTCTAGGATGCGGGCCATATGCTTCCTGTGAGGTTTCTAGGACTGGACATTGAACAAAAAACTTCGTTATATACTGTACATACACACTATTTGTATTACACGCTACTTATGAGCCAATATTGTGCAAATTAATAACTCATCTAATAATAATAATGTTACTGGTTTTCCGTTGGCAACAATAACTATCCTCTTCTAAGACGTTACAGTTCGTGATTGGTTTGCAGAAGTGGTTCTATTTTGAATTAAAATTGAAATAAACTTATTTCCACTTGTGAAAAAGTAGCATTAAAAGTAATAATAATAGTATGTCACCGCTGTATTGAACTTTTGAGTTGGTGCTAGCCACGCATTTTTGTTGCTTTTGTCGTTGTTGTTGTTGTTGTTGTTGTTGTTTAAATCATTTCAGCCCCGTGTACATGGGTGAGTTTGTGTGTGTGTAGATCTTTATCATTTTAAATGATCTTGTCGACTTGGTCATTACGCTGGGGTCTGGCGTTACGTTACGGTGAAGGGACGAAATGTACCTAGATGCACTGAGGTGTGTGACGTCATAGTACCGCTTGGTGCATGTGTTCCCCGACAATCTCTACTTCGTTAGTATAAGACAAAAATCCCCGATTCTTGGATGTCACGGGTAATCTCGAGAACCACTGGATGGATTTTGATGTGGTTTTCACCATTCTGTAAAGGATATATCGAGGAAAGATACTGTAGAAAATAAATTTATGTATGATCACAGGAAGCCAAGCAGTAACGATTTCAGTGAAAAAGCCGAAAACAGACTTGGCGTCCGTGCGCTTCTTAAGCTTACGCTGGGCAAACCGTTAAAAATATCAATATACTATGAGCGTAAGAATTGGTCAGCATGAAAAGTTCTACAAAAAAGTCCGGGAGAGCATATCTCTATCTTCAATACATCGCCCACTATAAGTGTTTTTAGACTGGATGGAAGGTGCACGCCATCCAGCCATCTCCCTCCGCGCGCTTGACCTTGCTTTTCCCTTGGTTTGCACTTGCCGTTCGCGAGTAATTTGAAACAAGGTAAAGTATTAGGTAGATTCGATTAGAAAGCTAACTATTGCAATGGGTCCCATGTTTCGACTTCCGGAAAATTTCGACATATCTTCGCGTTTCACATCCCCCAGACCCCAAAACCACCGTCAGTTCAAAAGTTTATATATAATTTATGTATGTATATATATGTATATCAGTTTCTTGTGGACACGATAACTGCCGTAATTTTGCACCAATCACTTTGATTTTTTTACCGTATATGTATACCTATAAAATGTCGGTCGAGTTCGTTACTGGGCTAAATAGGTCGAAGGGGGTGAAAATGGGGGGCTTTTTTTCGAAAAAGTGAAATATTGCTATAACTCTCTTAATATGTGAAATATCGAATCCATTCAACGTTCATGCTATGTGTCGGATAAAGCCCAAGAATTTTCGTTTGAAGAGTTTTTTTATAGCACCAACCATTGACCAAAGGGGTGGGAAAAGGTGGGTTTTTCGGGAAACATTTATCATATCTCTCTTAATAGGCACAATATCAAAACCGTACAAAATGGACAATATTCCCCTAATAATTACCTAAAACTTTTGTCTGAAAGAATTTTTGATATGACCCACCATTACGCCAAGGGATGAGAAAAATGATTTCGGAATTATAAGAAAATGCCAAGAGCTATCAGAGGTTGCCATGGCAACACTACTAAATTGATGAGGGATGAGCCGTTAGACGTTGCCATGACAACGCACTTGCACGAGATCAGATTCAGTATTTCCATCTGACTAACAATAAGTGGGAAGCGGCTTCGGTGACGTAACTGGTAACATGCTGAATGTCTATGCCCAAGGTCGCGGTTTCAAAGCCGGCCGAAGTCGTCGGATTTTCTAAGAGCGCTAAAAACCCTCAGTATGCTCTCCTTTGGAGGGGAAGTTCCAACGTTCGTTGCGAGTTGCTTGTTGGGGTGGCATCTAGTAGCCAAGTTCACAGCTAGGTGTCGTTGACGGTAGTACCTGGTAGCAACATTAGGAACTACTGCTTGAAATTGACCGTCTGCAGTCCTTACCTGAATTACAGACTAATACAGCCATCCCTAAGTACACGGGGTTACATGACCCCGTCGTCGCAGCCCCTAAACTGAGGAACCAACCAAAATCACTGCGGGAGATATAATTTTGCGTGAAGAAGTAACAGACCGTTACATAGTTACACATCAGTGTCGAAACCTTGCATAAGGACAGTGTGACCACAAGTATAACAAGTAGTTCCGTGAAGAACTATACAGCCTGTTTTCATATATCCTGCTCATGTTAATTGCCTCTATCAACATACAAAATTTCAGTTTAATTTCTGTAACAGATTCGTAGATATTGAGAACCGTCTAAATATTTCAGATGGTCGCCAGGTTGGATTTTTATTTTTGTACTATTACATTAAGATTATTGTGTACGTGTGGTATTCAAACTTCAATCGCAAGATTAGAACACAAGAAGTAAAAACGAGATTTTTAAATTACGCACAGCAGCCATCTTGTGATTATGCTAACAATTGAAATAAATTAGATGACAGTGGATCAACATTTGTATAAGCATTTAATGTGCGACGTTTAACGGCACTCGGATAGTTAATTCGCGAGAAACGTCCATTTAAATATTTATACTTCGCGTCGCCGCCATGTTGGATTTGTGCTCACCAGGTTACTGAAAGTCCTATAGGTGAACATATGTTCATAGTCTCTATGAACATAAAAAAATTCAGTTTGGTTGCTGTAAAAGATTCATAGATCGCCGGGAACAGTGCTATGAACTTACCAAGTTTCATTGAAATCGTTCCAACCGTTTAGATTTTATTAGGGGGGGAACACACACACCTCACACACACACACACACACACACGCGCGCGCGCGCACACGCACACACACACACACACGGACAAAAGGTGATCTAATAAGCCTATTTTTTCAAAATTGAAAATAGGCTAAAAATGGACCCCATGTGACAAGAAGGTTACCGTTCCCATAAGACTATAAAATGTTTAAAATAAGCATAAAATGACGAAAAACAAAGTTAATTAAGCTCCAATTATAAAATACCTTCCCGCAATAAATGAGATCTGATCCTTCTACGAAAACCTGCATATTCTGCCTATTTTCGCCAATCCCCAAGTTTGTCCGGTGAAATCTACCTCCGCCTTCCTGCGTGCCGAGAGGACTTTTATAAAGCAAGATAAGTATTATGCAGATAATTTTCTAACATGTCAAGAGTGTTTGGCTTCGAGCGAAGCGAGAAACCTCCGGCCTTTCTAGCATTTTTCAGTATTTGTAGCATTTAAAATGATACAAAGTCTAGTCTTTCAGACTGACTGTCACTTTTTCTGATAACATGTGTTATTGTGATGTCTGTATTTGTGTATTTGTAATTGAGGCGAGGATTGGGACTGAGACGGACGAGGTCTTAAGTTATGAACCATCACGGCATTTGCCTGGAGTAGAAGAGGGAAACCACGGAATACCACTTTCAAAATGGCTGAGATGGGAATTGAATTCGAGCCTCCGCAGGGACAGCCAAGAGTGCTAGCCACTACGCAACGAGTCGAAGATGGAGAGAGAGTTGGAAGATAGAGACCATGGTCCGTCTTGACATTCCCTTGGAGTTGGAAATGTGAAAACACGGAAAAATCATTTCAATGACGGCCGACAGTGGAATTCGATCTAAATCGTCTTTCGAAAGCGTGCGCTGATCAACCTCAAGGTCTACTGCATTGATATCGCTTTTTGCTGACGACTTGTTTAAAAGCTTGCAGTAGTGTATGCCTCGTAAACAGAAATATGAGCAGTATGTTACATTGGCTAGATCTTGCTACTCTGCCGTGTAAGTTGACTGGTACGCAAGGCTTCATTAGTGCCTTCTGTTTAATTTTTGTACATTAGCTGGGGAGATCGCCGATGGCAGCAGGAGGAAGGACGAATTTGTTACTATCTTGTTGTTTCATTTACGTTTGTATTTTTTTTAAATGAAGGGCTTGTGACATTATATCAACACCCTGTACTTCTGACTCGTAACCTGTGATAAAGTGGTGTCTGTACTAGTGTGTGTATTTATTATTTGGGCTAGGATATGAGAATTAACCCCACTCTTCTCAAGCTGGACCCCACGAGCTCGACTAAGCTCTGGTTGGTTGGTTGGTTCCGGAATTTAGGGGCTCCGACAACGCGGTCATGTAACCCCGCGTACTTTGGGATGTGTAGAATCTGTCTGATAACCGGTGTTAATTGTGTTGGCTGTATTAGTGTGTGCTATCTTTAAATCAGACGATCAATTTCAAGTATTTCCTGCTTTTGCTACCAAATGCTACCGTCAACGACAACTAGCTTCGAACTTGGATACTAGATGCCACCACAACTGGCTCCTGGAGGTGATCGTTGGCGATCTAACCTACAAGTTTAGATTCACACAATTGTAGTTAGTGGATGGATCTTTTACATGCCATTAATCTATGACATGGGCCCACCGGCTTTACTTCCCCTCGGAAGGAAGACATACTCAGCGATCTTAAACGTTCTTAAACAATCCGACGACTTCGGATGGGTTTGAACCCGCGATCTTGGGCATAGAAACTCAGCATGGTACCAACTACGCCACCGAAAACTCCAAATATTATTAACATCCCTTCTATTACTGATACGTATTAGTCACATAATATCGAATAGTCTATATATACAATAACTTCTGTACAATTATAATTTAAATATGTAGAGTCGGTTTGTAACTGTTAGCTTTTAACTGCAGTGGTTTAGTCTGCATAATGTAAGCTATTTGTTTGAACAAGTTAGAATTTTCTATCTCTATTGCTGTTGGGTAATAAGCAGCCCTGTTAATTACTATCTTGTTATTATTAACCACTACATATATTACACAACTTTTACTACATCATGCGATATTTAGAGCGGCATTTCCATAGAAATAATTTCACTCTTTGTGGTTGTGGTGTGTTTTAACATTGCTGTTGCGCGATGTTTTGAAAGCACAGGGTTCTTGTTTAACAATGGTTGTATAGCTACTGTAAATGTTACGTTGTTCTTGGATTATGAGTCATCTGCCCGAGGTGGTGGCGTGTAAAAAACAAGTAGTTCCGTGAAGAACTATACAGCCTATTTTCATATATCCTACTCATGTTAATTGCCTCTATCTACATAAAAATTTCAGTTTGAACGTTGTGATAAATTCGTAGATATTGAGAACCGTCTAAATATTTCAGATGGTCGCGAGATTGGATTTTTATTTATGTACTATTACATTAAGATTATTGTGTACGTGTGGTATTCAAACTTCAATCGCATGATTAAAACACGAGAAGTAATAAACACGAGATTTTAAAATGTTGCACAGCTGCCATCTTGTGGTTATGCAAACAATTGAAATAAATTAGATGCCAGTGGATTAACATTTGTATAAGCATTTAACGTGCAATGTTTCACTGCACTCGGATAGTTAAATCGCGAAACGTCCATTTAAATATTTATACTTCGCGTCGCCGCCATGTTGGATTTGTGCTCAACAGGCTACTTAAAGTCCTATAGGTGAACATAAGTTCATAGTCTCTATGAACGTACAAAACTTCAGTTTGATTTGATTGAGAACCGTCTAAATATTTCGGATGCTCGCCATTTTGGATTGTTATAATGTATAGGCCATAGAGTTATGAACCATTCAAGGAAAATTATTGCCTTGGTTCATTATTCAAACTTTCACTTCGATTGCATGATTACGACACAATAAATAAAAACTTAATTTTAAAATTTCGCACAGCCGCCATCTTGAGGTTATGTAAACAATTGAACTAAATTAGATGCCAGTGCATTACAATATGTAAAGGCATTTACTGTACCACATTTCACTGCGCTCAGAGAGTTAAATCACAAGAAAAGTCGATTAAAATATTTCAACTTCGCTTGGCCGCCATGTTCGTTTTTTACTTTACAGGTTTATGAAAGTTACATAGATAAAGTTGTATCAGTACTATTTATCACCTTACAAGATTTCAGGGTGATATCTGTAATAGTTTCGGAGATATAGAATGTCAGTGAAATATTTCGCACAGCCGCCATTTTGAGGTTATGTAAACAATTGAACTAAATTGGACTCCAGTGCAATACAATGTGCATTAACATATTCTGTGCCAAGTTTCATTACGTTTGGATGGTTAAATCGCGAGAAAAGTCTATTTTAAATTCTCAACTTCGCTTGGCCGCCATGTTGGTTTTGTAGTTACCAGGTTTTTGATAGTCTCATAGGTGAACTTCTGGTTTTGCCCTTTATCACTGTGCACAATTTCAGGCCGCTATCGGTAATAGTTTAGGAGATACTGAATGCTGGTGAAATATTTCGCACAGCCGCCTTGTTGGATTGGTGGGACACATTAAAATTTGAAGGGCACGGTCAGGGTCGGCCAGAATGGTACTATTATCTTACCGGGTTTCATTGTAATCGCTCCAGCCGTGTAGAAGTTATTAGGGGGAGGCACACACACCATCACACACACACACGGACAAAAGGTGATCTCATAAGCCTATTTTTTCATAAAATGAAAATAGGCTAATAATACAGGCTAATGCGGTATTACACTTCCTAAACACAGTATTCATAGAGCATCGTAGTTGTTAGTTAGTTATTGTTGATTTAAGGGGCAGAACTACGATGTCCTCTGCCCCTAAAACATCGTAGTTGTTGTTTGAGTCTTCATTCTTTTGACTGGTTTGATGCAGCCCACCATTCCTCCATGTTCTGAACTAATCGTTCCATCTCTACATAGCTACCAAACCGTACAATCATCCGAGGTAATCTGTTTTACATATTCTAACCTTGGTCTACCCCTACAGTTCTTGTCCTCAACCATCATTCCTGTGACGTAACTACGGGGGGGGATATTGATTAGGGGGATCAACCCCCTCCAAGCCAAATAATTTTGAGAAAACGTAATATGATGAGATTCTTATTTTGAAGAAGAAAAAAAAACAATATTTACCTTCTTGTGTATATTATTTAATCTTAGACACATTGAGAGTGCAAGTAAAACGTATCAAATGCTTATCGAGATCAAACGTGTAAGTTTGCTTTCATTGATTGTCTCCCCCCCCCCACAAAACGAAAACATGACCAAAACAAGAAACAAAAGTAAAATTAATAAACAAAAGCAGAAAACAAACACAAACACCGAAAACACAAAGCAAAAAGCAAATTTTAAATAAATCAAAGGCAGAGAACAAACACAAAACAAAAATCACAAAGCAAAAAACAAAATTCAAAGACAGAAGCAAAAGCAGAAAACAAACGTAAAACAAAAACCGAAGAACATAAAGCAAAAAGCAAAATTCCAAAGCAAAACCAGAAAACAAACACATAACTAAAAACAAAGAACGCAAAGAAAAAGCAAAATTCCAAAGCAAAAGCAGAAAACAAACACATAACTAAAAATAAAGAACACAAAGCAAAAAGCAAAATTCCAAAGCAAAAACAGAAAACAAACACATAACTAAAAACAAAGAACACGAAGAAAACGCAAAATTCCAAAGCAATAGCAGAAAACAAATACATAACTAAAAACAAAGAACACAAATCAAAAAGCAAAATTCCAAAGCAAAAGCAGAAAACAAACACATAACTAAAACAAAGAACACAAAGAAAAAGCAAAATTCCAAAGCAAAAGCAGAAAACAAACACATAACTAAAAACAAAGAACACAAAGAAAAAGCAAAATTCCAAAGCAAAAGCAGAAAACAAACACATAACTAAAAACAAAAAGCACAGAGCAAAAAGAGAATTCTAAAGCAAAAGCAGAAAGCAAACTGAAAATCAAAAGACACAAAGTAAAAAGAAAAAAGTAGAAAAGAACAAACACATGTAGAAGTAGGAAACCACGGAGAACCACTTGTAGGATTGCTTATGCGGGAATCGCACCCGCCTCTTCTAGGTTGGTGTATTTAAATAATTCATCTCCATATAATTCAATGTAATTCCATCGCTCAGACGAGAATTAAATTGAATTAGAAGGAGATAAATTAATTAAACCCCGACGCGACGTCTCGAGACAATAAGAAAGGAAAGATAACAACTGCGCAGAATGTGTGACTTTACACTGGAGGTCATATCGAAATGTAATTCACTACTGCATGATTCCCGGAGCCAAAGAAGAGGGGCTATGTATAGAGACGTTCTACGGATGAGCATGGGTGGGACAGAGCCAACCCAAAATTATAGGCTGGATGCCCACCCAAAACTTAACATATGGGGCTGTTAAATATGACCTTGCTAAATCGCACGTTTATTACAACACAGTATACAAACTTTCCAATACGTCTATGAGGCCGCTGGAAATTCACCCACCTGAGTGAATGATGTGTGAACCCTCCGCCAACCAATCGTTTCAAGTTTGGAGCCACTCCTGGTGACTGACATCCGCCGGGTGGATAATCGTCTCCTAAATCGACGTTCTCTAGCTGCTTATTCTAGAGGCTTAGCGATATCGTGGCCATGTACCCCGTGTACTTGGATGTGTGTGCAATTTGTGTGATAACCTGTTTTATTGTCATGGCTGTACTAGTGTGTGAGTTTGTAAATTTGGGGGAAAGTGGAGAGGGGGAGGGGTATATCATAGGGAAGGAGGCAGCCGTGGATTTAAGTTAGGAACCATCCTAGAGTTGAAGTGGCAAACGAAACAAAACCTCTTCCAGGATGGCTGAAGTGGGAAGCAAACCCTCCTCTTCTCAGTTTCGCCGCACGAAGCTGAGTGCACCCTATTCTAGCCCTCGCACCAGAATTAAAGTTTCTTGGCAGAGCCGGGAATTGAACCCGAACCTCAGCGGTTTCAGCCAAGAATGCTAGTCACTCCACCACGAGGTGTTCTGAAGTCTTTAGAGATATCTACCACCTCCATAATGATCCCCGAGGTGTGAAATATTTCCTCTCGCACACGACAGACGTTAGATCTACATCAGAAACATTTTCTCCTCTACTGATTGGGACAGATGACCTTGCTGTTCCTCCCCTTAAAGCAACACTTATTTTATGTCGTGTGGCCTCGTGAGAGGCCGAGTGCTGGTTTTTCAAGTCGACGTCCGTGGGCAACCTGCGCGTAGGGATGAGAGATGTCGGTTGGTTGGTTCCTCAGTTTAGGGGCTGCGACAACGCGATCATGTAGCCCCGTGTACTTTGGGTGTGTGTAGAATCTGTCTGATAACTGGTGTTAATTGTGATAATTGTATTAGTGTGTGTTTCTGTTTCTTAATTCAAGTAAGGACTGCAGACATTGAATTTTTCAAGTAGCTCCTACTTTTGCCACCAAACGCCACCGTCAACGACTACTAGGTCAGAACATGGCTACTAGACCCCACCGCAGTCGGCTCCTGGCGACGAACGTAGGAACCTGAGCGCTGTTTACATTTTTAACCTAATTTAGCTTCACACAGGTGTAATTAGTGGAAGGTTCATTAACATGACATAAATCTATGACATGGGACTGCTGGCTTTACTTCCACTCCGAAGGAAGGCATACTGAGGGATTTTCAACACTCTTAAAAAATCCGACGACTTCGGCAGGGTTTGAACCCGCGATCTTGGGCATAGAATCTCAGCATGCTACCAACTACGCCACCGAAGCCGCGGATGAGAGATGGAATGATGAAGATGAATGAAACTGGGCACGGATGTGGAAGGAAGCGGCCGTGGCCTGTCAGAAGGTACCGTCCCAGCATTTGCGTGGTGTTGAAAATGGGAAACCACGTAAAGCTATTTCAAGGACGGCCGATGGTGGGGCTCGAACCCACGTGGCTACCAAGTCAGCAGAGAGCTTGGCCCCACGACCTACAGCTGCGCATTAGCGAGCGTAGCCACTGCTGTCTATAAAGCAACACTAACTAAATTACTAATTCCATCACTCAGGGTATAATTATGGATATGTTAAGGGCTTTCTAATTTCTGAGCTTCATTGTACCTTCCTGCATCGGTAGTTGTTGTGGCAATTGGCATGTCAAAGATAAGTTTTTGAAACTTATTCTCTTCCATTTTTGCTCATTTCCGTTCGCTATAACTTTTAAACTCAACTGTCGTTAAACAATAATCTTATGTTTGAAGGCATTTCTATTTTCGTGTCCACTCACGGAGTTCCTGTGGGTGGATGAGATAAATGTGACACCAAGTGAGCATCAATCACTCACGTACTGTAGGATCACAACTGAAGAGGATGACAGCTGGCTGACCATGGGCGATAAGCTACACAGCCAGCCAGTAGGATGTAGCAGGCATAGCATTGATAGCTGCCTGATTGATACATTAATCGTGAGTGATCATAAAGGGGAATAGTTGGACAATATTGGATGAGTATTATGGTGGATTCAAGATCAATAGGTCCGTACGGTAGATAGCTAATGGGTCCCAGCCATTTATTTCAACTGTCAACTGAAGAAGTATAATGCATTAATGTACAGTGCCCGCGCTATAACTCTTCGGTGTGCTACGTCACTTGTCCAGGAAATGTATATTGACTGTCCTAGTCTCAGCAAAAATAATTCTCAAATCGGCTATTATATAATTATTAATATTATTATTATTATTTTTATTATTATCATCATCATCTTTATTCCCTCAGGGATATGGTGAATCTCAGCATACTATATAGATTCGGATTTTACAATCAACTACCTTATAATTATTACTGGGATAAAAATAATCGGACTATGTGACATGTATCTATCAACACTACCTTCTGCATTCTGGGGATCAGATGTTTCATGTTTAGTTCCTCCAGACCCGTCACCAGAGCCTTCAGAACCATTCCCGTTGCTGTCATTACCAGTGGCAAAATATTTACACAGTTTACTCACCACATCTTCCTGATTTATTCTGACAACGGTGCATATTTGTTAAATCTTTGTGCCTGAGTGGTCTTGAGGTTTGGCTTAGTGGTACCGCGATATTAATCAGATAAATATTTTGATTCGTTTTGTTAAGGTACACGATATATGGTCGATTAGCCAAGATTTTCTACTAGTAATTCGTTAGGATAGGTCTGTCTCAGTACAGTTTGTACACTTCGTTTTCAAGAACGTTGGGCGACTGATAGGTGTAATTATTATTATTATTATTATTATTATTATTATTATTATTATTATTATTATTATTATTATTATTATTATTATTATTGTTCTTACTAGCATTACCCGTCGCGGCTTCGCCCGCGAATATTCTAGTTGTAAAGAGCACACTTAGCAAAATCTCAATCTTGAATGCTATGACTGATTTATCCTTGGTATGAATAATCAGACTTTATCAATTCAGCTACTGGTGCAGTGGTTAGAGGTTTGTCATTCCTTCATAAGTATTTCAGAGCGAAGTTAGTTTTCTGGGAATATCACAGACACTGTTAATTTAAGGGTCTTTATATGTGGTTTTCGGAGACCCTTTATAGTCGGGTCATGACGAATAGAAGGACCTAGTGTGAGGACTCCGCCATTTTAGCACGGTGGTTTCTGGTCCCGCCGCTACAAGCACTGTAAGCGATTATGTCCAACACGTGCTATGTTACCGTCGAGCCGGGTCGTAGAAAGTGCGCGAGAAATTACTGTGTGAGATATTTGTGTGAATTAAATTGAATTTTCTTTGCTTTCAGTTCTTAAATTCAGTTCATTGTGTCTTGTGTACATCAGCGTTTTGTGTTTTGTGTACTTCAAACATATCTCTTATGTGGCTTGGTTCATTTAATAGTTCAACATGCCTTATTGTTTTGTACCTGGCTGCAAGTCAGGGTATGGTCGAGTAGTTGACGATATACGATTTTTTTCACCACCGAAGGATACAAATCAATTTGAAAAAAGTCCTCTCGGCACGCCGGAAGGCAGAGGTAGATTTCACCGGACAAACTTGGGGATAGGCGAAAATAGGCAGAATATGCAGGTTTTCATAGAAGGATCAGACCTCATTTATTGCGAAAAGGTATTTTATAATTGGAGCTTAATTAACTTTGTTTTTCGTCATTTTATGCTTATTTTAAACATTTTATTGTCTTATGGGAACGGTAACCTTCTTGTCATTTGTGGTCCATTTTCATACTTGTGGTCACACTGTCCTTATGCAAGGTTTCGACACTGATGTGTAACTATGTAACGGTCTGTTACTTCTTCACGCAAAATTATATCTCCCGCAGAGATTTTGGTTGGTTCCTCAGTTTAGGGGCTGCGACAACGTGGTCATGTAACCCCGTGTACTTAGGGATGGCTGTATTAGTCTGTAATTCAGGTAAGGACTGCAGACGGTCAATTTCAAGCAGTAGTTCCTAATGTTGCTACCAGGTACTACCGTCAACGACACCTACCTGTGAACTTGGCTACTAGATGCCACCGCAGCCAGCAACTCGCAACGAACGTTGGTACTTCCCCTCCAAAGGAAAGCATACTGAGGGATTTTTAGCGCTCTTAGAAAATCCGACGACTTCGGCCGGCTTTGAACTCGCGACCTTGGGCATAGACATTCAGCATGCTTGCTACCAGTTACGTCACCGAAGCCGCTTCACACTTAGTCAGATGGAATTCTGAATATGATCTCGTGCAAGTGCGTTATCTTGGCAACGTCTGATGGCTCATCCCTCATCAATTTAGTAGTATTGTCATGGCAACCACTGATAGCTCTTGGCATTTTCTTATAATTCCGAAATCATTTTTCTCATCCCTTGGCATAATGGTGGGTCATATCAAAAATTCTTTCAGACAAAATTTTAGGTAATTATTAGGGGAATATTATCCATTTTGTACGGTTTTGATATAGTGCCTATTAAGAGAGATATGATTAATGTTTCCCCAAAAACCAATTTTTTCCCGCCCCTTTGGTCAATGGTTGGTGCTATAAAAAGAACTCTTCTAACATAAATGTTTGGGCTTTATCCGACACATAGCATGAACGTTGAACGGATTCGATATTTCACATATTAAGAGAGTAATAGCAATATTTCACTTTTTCGAAAAAAAGCCCCCCATTTTCACCCCCTTCGACCGATTTAGCCCAGTAACGAACTCGACCGAGATTTTATAGGTATACATATTCGGTAAAATATTCAAAGTGATTGGTGCAAAATTACGGCAGTTATCGTGTCCACAAGAAACTGATATGCATATATATATACACATATACATACATAAATTATATATAAACTTTTGAACTGACGGTGGTTTTGGGGTCTGGGGGATGTGAAACGCGAAGATATGTCGAAATTTTCCGGAAGTCGAAACATGGTACCCATTATAATAGTTAGCTTTCTAATGAAATCTACCTCTGGTTGGTTCCTCAGTTTAGGGGCTGCGACAACGCGGTCATCTAACCCCGTGTACTTTGGGTGATTGTAGAATCTGTCTGATAAACGGTGTGAATTGTAATGGCTGTAGTAGTCTTTATTCAGGTAAGGACTGCAGACGGTCAATTTCAAGCAGTAGTTCCTAATGTTGCTACCAGGTACTACCGTCAACGACACCTAACTGTGAACTTGGCTACTAGATGCCACCCCAACCAGCAACTCGCAACGAACGTTGGAACTTCCCCTCCAAAGAAAAGCATACTGAGGGATTTTAGCTCTCTTAGAAAATCCGACGACTTCGGCCGGCTTTGAAACCGCGACCTTGGGCATAGACATTCTGCATGTTACCAGTTACGTCACCGAAGCCGCTTCCCACTTAGTCAGATGTCAAAGTCAACCCCTGGCACCATCCAGCCCATGACGGGCTAAGGCCGACCAAGCGACCGCTGCCCAGCCATTTGGCCTGCAGATATTGGGGTGACGCGTGATCAGCGCGTCGGGTCCCCTCGGCCGTTAATATTGGTATTCGTGATCGGGGTGCTGTCTCACTGTCAGACAGCTACTCAATTGTCCTCACGAGGCTGAGTGCACCCCGTTCCAACCCTCACGTCAGTTTTAAAATCCCTGACGGAGCCGGGGATCGAACCCGGGGCCTCCGGGTGAGAGGCAGGCGCGCTACCCCAACACCACGGGGCCGGCTTAGTCAGATGGAAATACTGAATCTGATCTCGTGCAAGTGCGTTGTCATGGCAACGGCTCATCCCTCATCAATTTAGTAGTGTTGCCATGGCAACCTCTGATAGCTCTTGGCATTTTCTTATAATTCCGAAATCATTTTTCGCATCCCTTGGCGTAATGGTGGGTCATATCAAAAATTCTTTCAGACAAAAGTTTTAGGTAATTATTAGGGGAATATTGTCCATTTTGTACGGTTTTGATATTGTGCCTATTAAGAGAGATATGATTAATGTTTCCCGAAAAACCCACTTTTTTCCACCCCTTTGGTCAATGGTTGGTGCTATCAAAAAACTTATTTGACATAAATTGTGGGCACTTATCCGACACATATTATGAACTTTGAATGGATTTGATATTTCACTTATTAAGAGAGTTATAGCGAAATTTCAATTTTTCGAAAAAAGCCCCCCAATTTCACCCCCTTCGACTGATTTTGCCCATTAACGAACTCGACCGAGATTTTATAGGGATACATATTATGTAAAAAAATCAAAGTGATTGGTGCAAAATTACGGCAGTTATCGTGTCCACAAGAAACTGATATACATATATATATACATATATATATATATATATATACATAAATTATATATAAACATTTGAACTGACGGTGGTTTTGGGGTGTAGGGGATGTGAAACGCGAAGATATGTCGAAATTTTCCGGAAGTCGAAACATGGGACCCATTGCAATAGTTAGCTTTCTAATGAAATCTACCTAAAATGGGCCAGAGCTATTCCACGAAAGGATACGAAGTTAACGCGTAGTAGTATAATTTGTCAAATTCATTTCTCTGATGATTTGATAGTAAAATCAGATAATTTTATAGTGAATGGTGAAGAAGTGGAAATCTCTCGTGTGTGGTGGAAGTTATGTCCTGGAGCAGTGCCTCATTTTCCCCCTAATTTACCGAAGTAGTGAGAATAAGTCCCGTAAAGCTCCCAACAGGGAAAAGAATCTCGACACCACCAGAAAAAGAAGAAAGAAGATTGAAGATGGGAGTGGAGCAACGAATGAGGCATTAAAAGGTCAGTCCAATGTTGATAAGAATTTGGGTCATTCTAGTGTACTTACTGATGCTGAAAAGACTATCATATTGCTCAAAAGGCGCCTAAAGAATGCTAACCGTAATTTAATTCGCGTTAGATCCCGCCTCAACTCAGCAAAATCGAGAATTAATTTGCTGGAGAAGCAGGTTCGAATTTCAAAGGCATTTAATTACAAAGATAACGATTACAGTGGCGGATCCAGGCCTTGCGATGCCCTGGGCGATATGATAAGGTGGGGCCCACAACAATAGAAAAAAAATTATCGAATAAAATGGAAAATAGTTTGGTAATAATAATAATAATAATAATAATAATAATAATAATAAAATAAAGAATAGTTACAATATTTTGAATACACTACAGTACATTATTTTAATAATATGAAAGAAACCTTTAAGTACCCTTGAATAAGATTATGTAAACAATGAAATATTAAAATATTACTTTGCGACTTTTTTCCCGGCTGAAGACTTGTATTATTTCACTGAAATCTTAACTTGCTAAACGGTCTCGAGAGGTCATAGCTGCACTGAAGAAAGGAAGATGAATTATAAATTAGTTTGAAAAGTATACTTAATTAATTAATTAAATGTAGAAAAATCCATGGCGCGGGGCCCCTAGGACCGCGGAGCCCTGGGCGGTCGCCCTCCTCGCCCTCCCCTGGATCCGCCCCTGATAACGAACACCTTAGCAAGAAATGCCAGGAAAAATCTCCCAATGGAATGAGGTACAGCAATGAATTCATTTTAGAGTGTTCATTGTTGAGAATAAAATCACCGAAAGGATCCCGTCATTGTCGGCGACATAATCTCTTGCCTGTGCCTTCAGAAAGTCACTTGAGAAAACTTTGTAAAGGACTTAAGTGCCCTTATGGAGTTAATACGCATCGTATAAATGCTATTTAAGACTATTTTAAGGAAGAAAAGAATGATAATTCACGTTATGGTGTTGTAATTTTTGAAGAAGAGAAGCTAAGAGAAGAAATCGAGTTAAATAGCTTTTCTGATAAAGTAGTTGGATTAGTTGATTTAGGTGGACACACACCTGACCTCCAGAAGAACGTACTTGCAAATCACGCTCTAGTGTTCAAGTTAGTACCTTTCGTGCATAATTGGGTGCAGCCAGTTGTTGTTTATGCAAGCAAAAATGCTACTCCAGGGGTTTTTCTCGCAAAAATTCTAATATAGTCTAGGTGAGTTTGCAGTTAGAAGAGGCTGGGGCGAGGGTGGCTGGCTTTACTTGTGATGGTAGTCAATCAAATACAAAGGCCAGGAATTCGTTAGGAGTCAGTGGCAAGACAAGCTCTCTACAATCTCACATCCTTAATCCTGCAGATGTTACGAGAAAGATCTGGGCTTTCTCCGACTGGATACTCCAGGAATCTGTGCGTTCCGTAACATGCAAATGAAGACCGTAGTTCTTATTTCCGTGAATTATATTTTCCATTGTGCCCTGCCGTGCTATTTTAATTGTAACCGCTAATTACTTTTTAAAAGAGTATTAGTTACAAAGTAATTCGTTTCCCTTAGCGCCATCCCTAAGACCAGCTGACCCCGGCAGTGTGGAACTTGCCCACTCTAGCGCTGCCTGGCGAGGCGCGCTTGAACTTCAGGAGTCTCCTCACTTTCTCCTTCTATTCGTCATGGTCGGGTGAAAAAGACCTTTCGTACCACACTCACACGTGAAAAACGCGTGAAAAAATTCTAGAGTGCCCCTTGATTCCCTTAAGCGCATTATACTGTATGTATTGATGAATTTTACAGCTTAATTTGTTTCAGTGATAACCCTATAACCGTCTGGAAACTTTCACAGTAATGTAATAATTGGAATTGCATTGCATCTTACAGAAATAGACGGACCTGTGAGATTCTGTTACCATGGTTACCGTGTTGCATTCTTTCCTTATTTCATTGTAAATATACATGTTTTAAGGTATTTATTTAGTTGTGAGGCATTTAAAGAGTAAGTGAATGCGTTTCGCTTACGCATTGGGTTATGCTGAACCTGTGGGTACCCCATATGTGTAGGTTGGTGTTAATGGGACCCTATTTCCGGTACAAAACTGGAATGGGACCTTAGCAGAATAATATAGGGAGAAATGATCCTCTTGCTAGAGAACCCCAAAAACTCCAAAGGAAGAGCGAAACACCTCTTTTCACATAAACTATAATATTGGTATGAACTTGAGATTTGCTCTAAAAGAAGCTTTAAAACTCCGTTTCAAGCGTTACCACTGGATGTTTGTGTTGTGTACCCCCTGCTAATTAATTTATTAAAGAAAGCTTTTTAGTGAGTCAACAAAAATTGTGCCCAATTACACTGGGAGGAATATAAGTATTTATATACAAAAACCTGAAAAAGACAAGTTATTATTATAAATTAACACGATCTTATGTACAGAATGGGTTACCTACTTAATTAGATGACGTCAAGCGTTCTTCAGATCCTGTTCACTATTATGGATTAATTATAATGCGATCTTTATGAAATACAATGCATATACAGTGGAACGTGGCTAATTCGAACTTCGATAATTCGAAATCTTCTTTAATTCGAATTTTTCTCTTGGTCACTAGCATTTTATATACAATCAATGCTAAAAATCGTGGTTAATTCGAATTATATTTTGGATTAATTCCCGAAAAAACTATTCAGATTGCAGCCCCAAGGAACAAACCACATCACAGAACTTAAGCGGTTTGTTTAAAGTAGAAATGACGTAAGTAGTTCTATTTTCCGTCCCTTCAATTTGTCAGATTCTTCTGTGATGGCTGAGAGACTTAATTGTAGGAAACAGGTAAAAATCTCAAACTATTTAAAAAAAGTAGATTTCTCTAAGACTTAACTAAATTGCTGGATTACTACTGTCGTTTAATAGGTGAATAGTACATTTTGGTTTTATTTTTCTTTTGAAACTTTTGGGGTTATTCACGATACAGTCTTTATAAAGTACCGTTGTCTGTTAATCTGCTGCTTTGTTGAACGTAAATCATTATGTAAACGTAATGCAACATATTTTCTCTACCCTTTGCAAAGAACTTTCTTAATTCGAATTTTTGGATAATTCGAAGTTTTTACTGGTCCCTTGAAGTTCGAATTATCCAAGTTCCACTGTATTACATAAGTTTACATGAAGTATAACATAAATTTATCGCCAAATCAATACTTTTTACTTACATAAATATTCTATAGGTACATGTTTCGAAAACACACAATGTTTTCTTCCTCAGCCCACGTTTTTGTTATTTAGTGAGGTTATCGATGTTATATGATGATTAACACCAATAAGTGGGCTGAGGATGAAAACATTGTGTGTTTTCGAAACATGTACCTATAGAATATTTATGTAAGTAAAACGTATTGATTTGGCGAGAAATTTATGTTATACTTCATGTTAACATGGTCAATACGGAACCTGGAATGAGTGCAATTACATAAGTTTGTAAAATTTTGTGTAATGAGACAAACTTATTTTTTCAAACTTACGTAATATTAATATTGTATATAGCCTACAGTATATACTTGTGTTTAAGTGTATTTCATGAACATCGTATTCTAATTAAGCCTAAGTGAACAAACCAGATCTGAAGATGAACGCTTGACGTTCGAAACATGTCATCCAATTAAGTAGGTAACGCATTGTGTACAAAAGATCGTGTTAGTTTGTAATAATAACTTGTTTATTGATGTGTAACATCTTTCCACTCGGTTGCTGGATATTTTTGTGGGAGTGATTTTGAAAAATGGGACGGAATTGGATCGGTCGGAAGTGTGTAAGACGCACTGCCAGCTGGATCGTATCTCTCCTGGACATTCATCAACACGCAAAAATCTTTTTTATTTACACACTAATAATACATAACAATTCCAAGATTCTCATTTTTTTCCTCACTGCCAACTAGATATTTCTACTCTTGCACTGCCTTCTTGATTGTTCTCGCACTGTCTTATTGATACTCTGCTGCTAATCATATCAATATGACTCATTTTAACAGAATCCATATGAAATTACGTGTTGGTCTGTGAATCAAGAGGTCCGGGAACTGGGCAAGCCTTTCATGATCTACTGCTATGCACATTGCATTTACTCGCAAGTTGGCCTATTTATAAGGAATATAAAGTTATGAGCGGTGTCGCGTCTATTAATCTAGTTGATACATATCGTATTCTTTATTTAGGCTAGTGCAGGTGGAAGCTACAAATCATCTAATAAAATGAGTTCCGTATTATAAACTACAATATCTGTAAAACACTCCCTTTTACAATAGATTAATATTTATGCCAATAATATTATAAAATACCGGTGTATCAACAATTTCACGTGAAGTTTCTTCTATGTCAGATGTTACACATCATATGCGACTACTGTAAGGTTCGTAAAATACTTTTTTTCAGGTTAGTGTACATAAATACTTATATCCGTTGTGAGACCTGATGGTGACACAGCCTCGGATGACCGTGCAAGAGTGAATGCTGCATGGATGAAGTGGCGCCAGGTCACAGGCGTTCTCTGTGACCGCAAGATCCCTTTGCGCCTCAAAACTAAGATCTATCAATCGGTCGTCCGCCCTGTTGCTTTGTATGGAGCTGAATGCTGGCCTAATACAAAGAAACATGAACAAGCCTTGCACTCAATGGAGATGCGGATGCTACGATGGTCCTTGGGAATTACACGGCTGGATCATATTAAGAACAAACACGTCGGCAATACTCTTGGAATTGCCCCTATTCCAGCCAAAATGAGGGAGACTCGGTAGCGTTGGTACGGGCATGTAGCCCGAGTAAATACAGAGTCCATTGTAAGCAAGCCACTTGCTCTCGAGCCTGATGGACAAAGACCTCCAGGACGACCAAACAGGCGTTGGATGGATACCCCACACGACGATATGCGCATCGTATGTCTTCGTCCTATAGATGCAGCAAACCCCAACAAATGGAGAGCGAGGTGCAGAGTGGCGGACCCCGAAAATAATTGGGAACAACTGCAGGAAAAAGGAGATCCGCCTAATGTAATTGGGCACAGTTTCTGTAGGCGGACTGGAAAGATTTCTTTAATAGAATTAGGCAACACTGAAATATGGCTTCTAATACTTCACTACCCTTGCCAAAGTGGTAACAGTTGACATTTCAGAATTGGTTTGCTTATTAGCCTACTTTTCACATTTTGCAAAAATGAGGAAAAAGTAGTCTTATTAGATCGGGCAAATGTGTGTGTGTCTGTCTGTCTGTCTGTCCTTCTGTCTGTCTGGCTGTGTGTGTGTCCCCCCCCTATCAACTCCTAAACGGCTGCAGCAATCAAAACCAAATTTAGTATGAGTAAAGTTGTGCACCGGAATATCTCACGTCCATATTTGAAAATGATGTCAGTGCTACCAACTGCTGAAAAAACGCACTAGAAATTTGAGCTCCATGTTGGATATCTTGGAAAGTATGAATGGGAGCTATTTCAAAATTGGCACACGTACAGATCATAATATTTCAGTTTAATTTCCAGGAGGCCAAACATGGCAGTGTTGCCAAAATGATTATAAGCCTCCTGATAGGTCCAATTTTTAAATGCATATAACTTCTACACTATCAATTGGAATTCAACCAAATTTCGTATGTTGTATGTGTACATAACCAGATATGACTGAGCGTATTCTTAAGACCTACCAGGGCTGCCAACTGTTAATAAATGCTCCTAATTTATTTTATCCACATACCAATATATCAGAAAGTATGCAAGCCGACAGCTTTAAACTATGCACACGTATAGTACCTGACATTCTATATTAATTTGGAGTAACTTATATACGTCAGTGCTATCAACATGATTCTCAGCCTGCTGACAGGTCCAACTTTAAATACATGTAACTTCAATACTATCATTTGGATTTCAACCAAATTTCGTATGTGCTATGTGTACCATAACAGATATGACTATGCCTATTCTAAGGAGCAACCAGGGCTGCCAACTGTTAATATGTGCTGTCCCTACTTTTGTTACCCTAATATCAATATATCAGAAAGTATGCAAGCCAATAGCTCTAAACTTTGCACACGTATAGTACCTGGCATTCTAGACGAATTTGGAGTAACTAATATACGTCAGTGCTGCCAACATGATTCTAAGCCTGCTGATAGGTCCAATTTTAAAATGCATGTAACTTCTATACTTACTAATGGATTTCATTCAAAATTGGCACAACAATAGATCATATTATTTCAGATTATTTCTGACCAATACATGCATGACATTGTTGCCAACATGATTTTACGCGTGCTGTTAGATCCAATGTTTAACTGCATGTAACGTCCATGCTATCCAGTGGACTTCAACCAAATTTTGTATTTAGTACCGTAAGAGACGGAACTAAGAATATATTCAGTCATCAGGGCTGCCAACTGTAGTGCTCTATTAGGATACATTATGCCAGGTATACAGTATTTCGAACTAATTGGATATTTCGATATTAGCAACTTAATTTCGTCATTATTCTAGATAGGTTCATATTCTGTAGAATAATCATTGGCATGAAAAGTAGGCTGTATAGTTCTTCACGGAACTTCTTCTTTTTGCTGTGATTTCGTAGTTGTAATCAGAACCAGTTGTGGCACAGTATTATTTGTTATGCTTCCTAGACGTACAAGGCTGCTAATATACGAAGCTTAACAATCATAATTAGGTGAAAGAAGAAATATTAGAGGTTAACAAAATACGACTAATGAACTATGAAATGTATGACACACATATAAATTAAATGGTGAGGTTTGAAGCCATTTTTCAGTGTTGCCAAAGTAAACAAAAGTTTGGTGCTCTTCAGTCGGTCAACTCGAATGTACCTAAAGAGCTAGGTTGTGCCCTAATCCTGAAATAAATTACACGAGATTAATAAATATTTAGTAATCTCATGTAATCTCATGTAATATTAATAAATATTTATTAATCTCATGTAATTTATTTCAGGATTAGAGCATAACCTAGCTCTTTTTAGCTACATTCGTGTTGAACGACTGAAAAGCACCAAACTTTTTTTAATATAAATTAAATAAAAGAACTGAAGAGTGGGCAAACCACAACTAAAATTAAATGATTAAAATAGCTATTCAGCCTTAAAATACACATAATTTTCGAATATAGGTGATTTCTCAAAATACCAATGGATACTTTAAGGGCTGTTCTGCTATGGTATTAATGGTGGCATTTCAGATACGGAATTTTCTACACGTTGCAGCAAAAAGAGAAGGCATTGTTCCCCGGGCCCCCACTTATAATCAAATAACGTATATTTCTTGAGGGTGGCATTTTTCCTTGGAGAAAGGGACTGTAGGCTCGTAAATATTCTTCTTTTCTTTGTTCACTTCAGATGAATCAAATCAATAATAATATCACGATTCGTCCATAATATGTTATCTTAGATATGGCAGATTGAGTTTGTTTAGCCGAGGAATATAGCGAGTCTTGGAGCCTCTAGCGAGAGAATTGCTCTTGTATATTTAAATTTAAATTTAATGAGGACAGGAATATTCAAATCACCACAAGCTACTTCATTTTCCATGCATTTGAACACATTAGCCACCATCTTCTTACATTGGCTGTTCAGTTTCTGGTTTTTAATTTTCGAGACGACTGCTGGCATCTTCTAATTTTACTTTGAAATGTAACAAAAAATCACTAGCTAAACACAATTACAAGTACCGTACTACAAAAAAATAAATATTATTACTGCAGAACTACACTCGCTAACAGTAGTGTAGCAAGCAATAGTGAGTGTGTCGAGTGTATTATGCTAAGTTGACCGTCAGAACTCCAGAGCCTCATAATGTGGGATTATTATTAGCCTACTTTCGATTTTTGCAAAAAATGAAAGTAGACTTATGAGATCAACACAGGGCGAAAAATGTGTGTCTGTCTGTGTGTATGTGTGTGTGTGAGTCTGTGTGTGTGTGTGTGTGTGTGTGTGAGTGTGTGTACTCTGAATGTCTGTCCCCCCTATCAATTCGAACACGGTGAATGCGAATTGAACGAAATTTGGTACAAAGGTAGCACTAGCAAAGGACACCTCAGTGTCATGTTTTATATCGCCACCATCTTGAAGGAAACGTAATGGCGGCCACACAAATGTTCAAACCTTAAATCAAATTACGACTAACCTAATCATTCGATCGCTACCAAATTTTGCATCAACATACCTTTATGGGGGGAGTATCCTTTGACCAAACTAATAGGTCATTAGTCTGATAGTTTACGGATGGCGGCCATCTTTGTGTGAAAATCGATTCCCCCTATTAATTCGAACACGGTGCAACCGAATGGAACGTAATCTGGTACAGAGGTAGTACTAACAAAAGGCACCTCAGTGTCATGTTTTATATCGCCGCCATCTTGACGGAAACGTAATGGCGGCAACACAAATGTTCAAAGCTTAAATCAAATTACGATTAACTTAATCATCCGATCTCTACCAAATTTTGCAACAACATACTTTTATAGAGGAAGCATCCTTTGACCAAATGAATAGGTCATTAGCCTAATAGTTTGCGGATGGCGGCCATCATTGTGTGAAAATCAATTCCCCCTATTAATTCAAAATAGGTGAAACCGAATAGAACAAAATTTGGTACAGAGGTAGCACTAGCAAAGGGCACCTCAGTGTCATGTTTTATATCGCCGCCATATTGACAGAAACGTAATGGCGGCCACACAAATGTTCAAAGCTTAAGTTAAATTACGACTAACATAACCATCCGATCTCTACCAATCTTTGCAACAACATACCTTTATGGAGGGAGCATCCTTTGACCAATCTAATAGGTTATTAGCCTAATAGTTTGCGGATGGCGGCCATCTTTATGTCAAAATTGATTCCCCTATTAATTCGAACAGGGTGGAACCGAATGGAACGAAATTTGGTACACAGGTAGCACTAGCAGAGGGCACCCCAGTGTCATGTTTTATATTGCCGCCATCTTGACTGAAACGTAATGGCGGCCACACGAATGTTCAAAGCTTAAATCAAATTACGATTAACCTAATCATCCGATCTCTACCAAATTTTGCAACTGCATACCTTTATGGAGGGAACATCCTTTGACCAATCTAATAGGTCATTCGCCTAATAGTTTGTGGATGGCGGCCATCTTTGTGTCAAAATCGATTCCCCCTATTAATTCAAGCACGGTGAAACCAAATGGAACGAAATTCGGTACAGAGATAGCACTGGCAAAGGGCATCTCAGTGTCATGATTTATATCGCCGCCACATTGACAGAAACGTAATGGCGGCCACACAAATGTTTAAAGCTTAAATCAAATTACGACTAACATAACCATCCGATCTCTACTAAACTTTGCAACAACATACCTTTATGGAGGGAGCAACCTATGACCAATCTAATAGATCATTAGCCTAATAGTTTGCGGATGGCGGCCATCTTTATGTCAAAATTGATTCCCCCTATTAATTCGAACACGGTGGAACCGAATGAACGAAATTTGGTACAGAGGTAGCACTAGCAAAGGGCACCTCAGTGTCATGTTTTATATCGCCGCCATCTTGACGGAAACGTAATGGCGGCCACACAAATGTTCAAAGCTTAAATCAAATTACGATTAGCCTAATCATCCGATCTCTAGCAAATTTAGCAACAACATACCTTTATGGAGGGAGCATCCTTTGACCAAACTAATAGGTCATTAGCCTAATATTTTGCGGATGGCGGCCATCTTTGTGTGAAAATCGATTCCCCTTATCAATTCGAACACGGTGAAACCGAATGGTACGAAATTTGGTACAGAGGTAGCACTAGCAAAGGGCACCTCTCTCATGTTTTATATCACCGCTATCTTGACGGAAACGTAATCGCGGCCACCCAAATGTTAAAAGCTAAAACGTAATTACGACCAACCTAATAATCTAGTCTCTACCAAAATTTGCAACACCATATCTTTATGTGGGAAACATATTCTGACCAAACTGCAAGAACATCAGCCTAATAGTTTGCAGATGGTGGCCAAGTATGTGTGCAAATCGATTCCCCCTATCAATTCAAACACGGTGAAACCGAATTGAACGAAATTTGGTACAGAGGTAGCACTAGCAAAGGGCACCTCATTTTCATGTTTAATATCCCTATAGCACGTTGTAGCCTATTTCAACAAGCTACTACAACCAACATTCAATCATACACCTTGAAAAGGGCATAGAGTTATAACAATACCCATGCATTTAGGAGAAAGTAGGCTATATGTTCTTTCCTGAACATCTTGTTTTATTTATCGTATGATGATACAGAGTTAAAATAAAAGTTCATACACTACATATAAAGTTATACATATACAGTTATATACATAGTCATAAACACAAGTTCTTGGTTTAAACTTCTAAATCTAGGCCATCAATCCACTGAAGTGCCTCAGAAGATGCATGATGAATGTCACCTACTGATCCTTGGAACGCTCGTTGCGGACATTCACCAACAATATGTCCGATGGTTTGCAGGGTAGCTCCACAATCGCAGTTAGCAGAAGTAACCCAACCCCATTTGTGAAGCAGGAATCCACATTTGCCTTGTCCCGTACGGATCCGGTTAATGATTCTCCATTGGCGTCTGGGGAGTTTGAAACCTTCTATCCGGTTGGAAGGGTTTTCAATCAGATGTTCATTGAATACTGATGTTTCTTCCCACATAGTTTTTCCATGCTTCTGAGATGTTAAATGAAGAGTCTTCAAGAAGTACTGCAGACCGCCAAGGTGGTTTTCTTGACTTCAACCGTTGATTACCTGGTTTTGCTACATCAGTATGTATGGGTAGCTGGGGGTTCTTCTGAATGGTTTTCCAGACCTTCAGGAGAGCCTCTGATCTTCGAAGAGCTGGAGGTTGGATGTTACTTAGAACAGGTAACCATGTAGTGGGTGTGCTACGTATGCAGCCCGTAATCAGTCGCATTATCTGGTTAAGTTGCACATCTATCTTCTTGGAAAATATCACGTGACTGCATGATGGCTCTTCACATTCTCAGAAATGCAACAGTCACTCAGCGGCAGAGATATAATATGAGGACTGTACGCTAACTAACATAATTACTTTCTACCGCCTAATAAATGCCAAAGTAGTCAACAGGATACATTACGTTGTCAAATAAAATTACAGCGGGGAATTAAAAAGCCTAAGAAAATCACAAATAATTTATGTAAATATTTTAAACACCGTGGCGCGAAATAATTGAAATTAATCACATTACTGTCCTCCTAGGCAACAATTATGTAGTTGTTTGAGACTTTGGCCTTTTGACAGGTTTGACGTAGGTCTCCATGCCTCCCTGTCCTAAGTTAATCGTTTCATCTCTACAATACTACAACACTTTAAATCCGTGGCAATATGTGTAACATATTATTCAAAACTTTGTCTACACCTACAGTTCTTGTCCTCGACCCTTCCTTCCATAGCTAAGTTTGTTATTCCTGGATGTCTTGTGATGTGTCCTATCAACCTATCTCTTCTCATTAGCAGTCACCAGAAACATCTCTCCTTTCCCATTTGTTTTAATACCTCTTCATTAGTTACTCTTTATACCCATCTGATATTCATCATTCTCCTGTAACACCACATTTCAAATGCTTTTATTCCCCTCTTTTCTGCTGCACCAACAGTCCAAGTTTCACATTCATCGAGTGCCACGCTCCAGAAAAAAGCATTGAAATGACTTCCTAATATCTAAATTTATATTTGATGTAAACAGATTTATTTTCCATAGAAATGCTTCCCTTGCCTGAGCCAACGTACGTTTTATATGCCCTTTGCTCCGTCCATCACTGGTATTTTGGTTCCTAAGTAACAGAAGTAGCCTACTTCCTTTAGTTTATCACCTGCCAATTAGACGTCCATAGGCGTTTCTCATTTCTTTCGGCTGCATTACATTTAAAAAAATATATATTTGTTGATTTTCGTCATGCGTTCTTTCCTCAAAATGGAGTCCATACCTTGTTAAAACGCATTCAAATCCTCTCGTGAATCGGCTAAGATGGCAATGCCATCAGCAAATCTCAGTGTTGAAATTATTTCATCTTGAATCTTTACTCCTACTTTAATTTTTTCTCTAATTTATTTCAATTTAGAAGCATATAAATAACAGTACTTGAAAGAAATTACACATATTATGTAGTGGTGCAGGAATAGGGGTTGTTATCCGACTGATTGAATTCCTCCCATACGCTATAAAAGGTGGATATCCACAATGAAATGAATGGACGAAAATTCATAGGAACTTACATTTTGTTTTTGTTTTTTGAGGAATCCTGGTTGAGATAAATATGTTAAGTAGGCCTGGGAAAAGAACGAATGGATAGCTTATTGTATAAAAGGGTGATCCGTAACCATGGAGTTATGCCTATCAATCACCCAATAATTTGTTACCTGCTTTAAGAATAAATTGTAGGAGTGAACGCGCATTCAAGTCACGCACAAAATGACAAGACCTTAGATGCATTGAGTGAAATTAAATCGAGGATGGCTGAAACGGATCCAAATTCAAGTCAAATCCATGTAATGGGTAGGAATTGAGAAATAACACACGTGCCATCCAAAAATAACCTGCCTAGTTCAAGAACCACTGTTGTTGTTTCAGTGATGGGTTTGTGGCATTTTTTGTCATCATCACAGTGTATTTGTTTGTGGTACTCATGTTTGTGTGATAACCTGTGTTATTGTTGTGATTGTAATTCTAATTGTTAGTATATTGGCTTTCACCGCCAATGAATTAAAACTCAGCAATTTTTCTAGGTTTGTGCCGTGTCCTGTGGGGATCGAGGCGGGGACACCAAGAGCCCGCTGATGAGCCAGCTTGGTTTCGTAGGCGAAACCCCACACAAGACACGGCACACATCTAGAAAAATTGCTGAGTTTTAATTCACTGGCCGTGAAAGCCAATAAATAGTCTATAACATAATATAGGAAGCCTTCATAGGGAGGTTAAGGCTGCTTGAGCTTTTAGTTCTTGCAGTAAAGTAGTGCAGTTGCACTCTTTATAAAGGGAGGTAGCATTCAGTCGCTACTTCTGTGGGGGTCCGGGCGGGGACACCTAGAGCCCGCTGATGAGCCAGCTTGGTGTCGTAGGCAAAACCCCACACAAGACATGGCACAAACCTAGAAATTGCTGAGTTCTAATTGTTAGTGCCTAGGATTGGCAGGACTTGATATTATAGTTTCATCTCGGCACATGTTTGCTGAGGGCGCATGCGCATTGAAATCAAGCACTTAGTATGGCGGACATGCCTTTTTCATAAATATCACAATCAATAACTTAGGATCATTAAGCAATTACAACGTACTGAAGAGGGAGCTTTTTGTTGAGGACTTCAGTTAAAGAAGCCAGTAAACTATGAGACTGAATATTGCCAGTAATTACCTTTTTGAATAGGCTATATAACTCTTCTGGTCAATATTAAAGTACTGTAGCTTACTAATGTTAATAACGGCCGCGGTGATCGCTGCGCTAACGCGCTACCTTGTGCCTCTCTGGCATCAGGAGAACGTGGGATCGAATTCCACCTTGGCCGTCCCAAAATGGTTTTCATGGTTCCCCATTTTCATCACCAGGCAAATGCAAGGACGGCTCCATTCAACAGGTCCACGGCCGAACACTTTCCCTGACCCTTTCTTAATTAGACCCAAGTTAGCGGTCGCCTGGGCGATCGGCCTGTCACCATCTCCAATAGTATCTGCTGACAATGTGTGTTGAGCTCCCAGACAACGTCCTTGCGACGGTAGAGAAATGATCCCTCTGAAAGTCCATCGGAGTAGCTGTGCTGGGAGGATAAGTGCTAAAATTAAAGAAGTTAACAATCATTGGCCACCGGGATGTGTGTTAGGCTCAAAATTGTCAGTTTTGTTTTTAGCCTATTTTCAATTTTGAAAAAATAGGCTTATGAGATCATCTTTTGTCCGTGTGTGTGTGTGTGTGAGAGAGGTGTGTGTGTGTGTCCATAATAACTTCTAAACGGCTAGAGCGATTTCAATGAAACTTGGTAAGTTCATAGCAATATTCCGGACGACCCTGACCGTGCCCTTCAAATTTTCTTACGTCTCACCAATCCAACATGGCGGCTGTGCGAAATATTTCACCAGCATTCAATATCTCCGAAACTATTCCCGATATCACCCTGGAATTTTTACGGTGATAAAGGGAACTACTAAAAGTTCACATATGCGACTTTTGAAAAACTGGTAACTACATAACCAACATGGCGACCACGCGAATTTGCGAG
Organism: Meconema thalassinum; assembly: GCA_946902985.2. Lineage (NCBI taxonomy): Eukaryota > Metazoa > Arthropoda > Insecta > Orthoptera > Tettigoniidae > Meconema > Meconema thalassinum. The sequence continues at coordinate 2,011,660,880 of OX336388.2, read as the reverse complement.
ATTTAAATTGACGTTTCTCGCCATTTAACCAACCGAATGCAATAAAACTTAGTACAGTATATGTTTATACACATTGTAATGCACCGACATCTAACTTCGTTCAATTGTGGTGTTTGAAGCCATATTTTCAGTGTTGCCTTAGTAAACAAGAGTTTAGTGCTTTTCAGTCGGCCAACACGAATGTACCCAAAAGAGATGGGTTATGCCCTAATCCTGAAATAAATTACATGAGATTAATAAACCACTAGGATGACCAGTTTCGATCGTCAAGCGATCATCATCAGATCCAATACACTTAGGCTATAAAATACATGTTTGAAATACAGGTGAAAATATTTACAATATGTACAATTATTTAGTTGCAGTATTGGTACTGCAACTGTCAGTGTATGCTATATGCAGTATATATATATATATATGTCCGGATAGCTATCACCATTTAGCATTTCACCTAACATATATACTGCATATAGCATACACTGACAGTTGCAGTACCAATACTGCAACTAAATAATTGTACATATTGTAAATATTTTCACCTGTATTTCAAACATGTATTTTATAGCCTAAGTGTATTGGATCTGATGATGATCGCTTGACGATCGAAACTGGTCATCCTAGTGGTTTATTAATCTCATGTAATTTATTTCAGGATTAGGGCATAACCCATCTCTTTTGGGTACATTCGTGTTGGCCGACTGAAAAGCACTAAACTCTTGTTCGTTCAATTGTTTACATAACCACAAGATTGTGGATGTGCGAAATATTTCACCGGCATTATATATCTCTGAAACTGTTAGCGGTATCACCCTGAAATTTTGTACGGAGATAAAGGGCACTACTGGAAGTTCAACTATTATACTTTCAAAAACCAGTTAACTACAAAACGAACATGGCGGCCAACCGAATTTGAAAAATTTTAAATAGGCCTTTCTCGCGATTTAATGTTCCAAACGCAATGAAATCTGGTACAGGAAATATTTATACACATTGTAATGCACTGGTATCTAAGTTAGTTCAATTGTTTACATAACCTCAAGATGGCGGCTGTGCGAATTTTAAAATTAAGTTTTTATTTCTTGTGTCGTAATCATGCGATCGAAGTGAAAGTTTGAATAATGAACCTACGCAATAATTTTCCTTTAATGGAACGTGACTCTATGGCCTATACATTTAACAATCCAACATGGCGACCATCCGAAATATTTAGACGGCTCTGAATATCTACGAATCTATTATAGCAATCAAACTGATTTTTTATGTTCATAGGGGCTATTAACATAAGTTCACCTATAGGACTTTAAATAACTTGGTGATCACAAATCCAACATGGCGGCGACGCGAATTATAAATATTCACATGGACGTTTCTCGCAATTTAACCATCCGAGTGCAGTGAAACTTGGTACAGTAAATCCTTATACGAATGTTAATCCATTGGCATCTAATTTCTTTCAATTGTTTCCATAACCACAAGATGGCAGCTGTGCGAAATTTTAAAATCTCCTTGTTACTTCTTGTGTCCTAATCATTCGATTGAAGTTTGAATGCTACACGTGCACAATAATCTTCATGTAACAATACATTATACATATATATAATCTAACATGGTGACCATCCAAAATATATAGTCGGTTCTCAATATCTACGAATCTATTACAGCAATCAAACTGAAATTTTGTATGTTGATAGAGGCAATTAACATAAGTAGGATATATGAAAATAGGCTATATAGTTCTTCACGGAACTACTTGTTTAGCTTAAAAAAATTCTCCCATCTTTCCTGAAAAATTTGGTGTATCAATTATTGTGCTGGAGTGATATTTGATGCAATAAAATTAGGTTTAAACATAATGTTTTAAGGCTATATTGTAGCTACCTAGTAGCCAAACATTCTTTTTGTGTTTATCGTAAGTCATATTTTTTGAAATTTCATGCACCATTTTCTCAAAAACTATCCGATCGATGTATTTGAAACTTGGTAGTCTCTACGACCTTATATAGATCTACTAGTGGAAGTAAATTTATTGAAATATCTTGATTAGTTCATAATGCGCAGCTTGAAAAGCACTGACAATTTTACAGAAAATGTCAGTTTTCAACTAGAATGTAAAACAACAACAAACAAAAAACTCTACTCCTGTAAACAATAGGACAATACTTTCACTTCAGTAGCTCAAAATTGGTTTAAATATTAAGCATGCAAAGTTTGTTGGATCTGGTTTGAGTATTTGCTCAGAAAAAGGGACTTGAATTAAGGGAATTCTTAACAATATATTTCTTTAAGATTGTTTATGTAATGCTCTCTCTGACACAAAATCTTCAACATAGAAGCTTTCAGTTCTACCCAAATTATGATGAATGTACTCTGAATATAACAAAAGAACATTCAAGGAAATATCTATTGTAGTTTCTGAGATATATTACTAAACATCGGAAGCGACATTTTTCTATAGATGCACACGTCCCGGTTCCCCTAAAATATATAAAACAAGCTGTACCCGGCATGCGATGCAATGCCCATCAAAGAAAGTGTTGACATTGTAATTTTGTCTGTTGAAATGCTTTTGGATACACTATAATTTACTTCAATTTTCGTTAACTGCCTCGAAATTATCGTTGAATGGTTTAACTAATTCAGAATCATTTGTGGGAGCGTGCACAACAACTCACCAAAGTTTCATCCTAATCGTATGAATGGCATATGAATGCATACGGGATTTTGTTGAAACTATTCGCGCGTCGTCACTCATTTGTTGCATTTACTCATGCGCTGCTTACTGTAAAATCGATTTACTAAGTCAGAAACCTTTTGTAATGCTCTCTCTGACACAAAATCTTCAAAATAGAAGCTTCCAGTTCTACCCAAATAATGATGAGTGTACTCTGAATATAACACAACATGTCATCAATGTTTCATCGCAATCGATGAATGGTAAGTATTAAAGCTTACGAGATTTTGTTGAAACGTTTCGCGCGTCGTCACACATTTGTTGCATTTAATCGTGCACTACTTATTGTAAAATCGATTTACTAAGTCAATCGTCTTCGCAGAAGTGTATACAACAACTCACCAGGGTTTCATCGCAATCGGATGAATGGTAGGCCTATATGAGCCCATAGGTGACTTTCTTGAATCGATTCGCGTTCCGTCAATAATTTGTTGAATCTACTCGTGTTAACTACTGTAGAATGGATTTACTAAAAGTCAGAAACCTTCCCTGGAGTGTACACAACAACCCAGCAAAGTTTCATCTCAATCGGATGAATGGTATATAAACGCATAGGAGACATACATACCGTACATACACACATACAGTAGGCTACATACAAACTATCTCGGAACATTAATTTCACACTTGTATATAGAGATTCATGTCTGATAACCTATGTTATTGTGGTGTCTGTAGTAGTGTATGTATTTGTAATTCAATTGCGGATCGGAAAGGCGGATTGTTTCCTAATACCTATTATTTGAAGATTTGGGACATAGTGTTATAACTCACATTTGTATTTGTGTGAACGTGAGTTTGGTTTGAATGTACGAGTATGATAACCTGTGTTATTGTATTGACTACAACAATGTGCTTAACTATCCTTTTTTTTTTTTTGGTTGAGTTTGGGGTAGAAAACCCGCGACCTTAATAATGTTACAGCACCACTTGCTACAATAATACAATAAACATTTACGCTTCAGCTATACTCGCTGAAATAACACTAAAAACAAATTCATACATATACAACTGATAATGACCATGCGCCTCGATCAAGGGTAAAGAAGCCCGGGAAAAGCTACACTTAGAATGGCCGCTGGGATTACCGCGATTTGAACCTAGCATCTCCGAAAGCGAAGCCTCCGTGGCTTAGGCGGCAGCGCGCCGGCCTCTCACCGCTGGGTCCGTGGTTCAAATCCCGGTCACTCCATGTGAGATCTGTGCTGGACAAAACGGAGGCATACAGGTTTTTCTCCGGGTACTCCGGTTTTCCCTGTCAAAATTTCATTCCAGCAACACTCTCCACTATCATTTCATTCCATCTGTCATTCATTTAATCATTGCCCCAGAGGAGTGCGTCAGGCCTCGGCAGCAGGCACAGTTCATATCCTCGCCGCTAGATGGGGGCTTCATTCATTCCATTCCTGACCCAGTCGGAGAATGGAAGCAAGCTGTGGATTTTTCATCTCCGAAAGCCAGCAGCGAAATGTGTCACCGAACTGGTGAGTCATATCTATTCACGGAAAGGTTATTGATTACTGAACAACTACCTCGTAGTGTAACGGGTAGTATTCATGCCTGTCTCCTGGAGTTCCGCGTTCACGATTCTGCCAAGAAGTTGAATTCTGGTATGAGTGCTGGAACGGCGTACACTCAACCGTCTCTTCCCCAATCCTCACCTAAATTACACATAAACACACTGCCACAGACACCGTAATAACACAGGTTATCCGACTGTAAAAACCCATGCATTATTAAAGAAAGCTTTCCAGTAGGTCAACACAAATTGTGCCCAAAACAAGTATTTATATACCCCTAGCTGAAAGAGATATTACATAAGATAATTATCACAAAATAACACGCTTTTATCTCCAGAAATGGGAGTACATTTAACATAAAAGCGTAGGTTAGGGCATATGAATTCTTGTTTTCCCGCCTAATGAAATTGTGTTAAACGACTGGAAAACTTACTTTAATAGATCTAGGAAACACACAAATATATCTTCTATCTCTCCAAAACATAATTCACACACACCCAAGCACACGGGGATAAATAACCACGATGCCCAAGTCCCTCGAGTGAAACAACAAAGATTCCTGAACCCCTCCTCGCTTTACCTACATCGCATGATTTTGATCCACTGTATCTCTAAAACTTTGATTAGCACCAGAGGTTTATCACCAATTTTTTGCCTCTGAACACGAATGGTGTTTTAGACCAGACATTGATCACCTCAGTCAGACCTAGAACACGCATCGTTCGACGTGCACACGCTATGAGGCCTAAGGTCACGCGTCACTTTGTAATATATTTTGCCTGCCAGAAGCAGTCAGGGTTTGTACGTGCTTTGGTTTAACAGCCAGGGATGAATTATTTTTGCAGATATTATTCTGCTAAGATCCCATTCCGGTTTTGTACCGAAAATAAGGTCCTGTTAACACCAACCTACACACATGGGGTACCTACAGGTTCCGCATAACCCCATGTGTGACCGAAATGCTCTCACTTCCTCTTTAAATGCCTCACAATTAAATAAATACCTTAAAAATATACGTATACAATGGGAGCACAGTAACCTGGCGAGCCTGCCGCTAGAGCGCAGGGCAGCGCGGCTTACTGCTAGGCGGGCCTGCCGCTAGAGCACAGGGCAGCGAGACGGCGGCAGCCATCTGGCGAGAGTGCGGCGTACTGCTAGCTGTATGCCATTTAACAACAATAAATACATTTCTTCAATATTTAAAACTTCGTTCTCCCACATTCTTCCCTACTACCCCATAAACCTACCTTCACGTTGCGAAAGCTTGCACGGGCCCACAAGTTCTAGTTTATTTGTTTATCACCAATTCCGTTTGCCTCTTGCTTTTCTAAAATCATAAATATGCTGGGAATATACATTATCGAATTCAAGGCCACCGATTTGCAGGCTTGATATTAATAATATTACAGCTACACTCGCTGCAAAAACACACATAGAAACACACACATCTGAAGGCCATAGATATGTGTAGATAAATTGTTAATGTGAGTTTGCTTGCTTTTATTGGTCATGCTTATGTAAGTTTTTGTAACATACAATAAACAAAACGAGAGAGTCTTTTGTTCTCTATCATCTCGGGTTACCCAGAGATAACACTGTTTCTCACGGCCTTCTTGATCCTGCCTCCCTGAGTCCAGATCGACAGCTACGTAGGAGGTGCTGCGCTCTGGAGTCCTGAAGCAGTGGTTTCACCACAGATATTATCTAGCCTCCAAATAGAGAACAAGTGCATTGGAACGTTGCACTAAATTGTAAGAGCAGACAGAGATTGGATGTTTTAAACCCGGCGCTGGCAGCGCTCATCTCGAGAGTGCTTTCTGAAGGGCTATTACACACTGCCTACAGGAGTATGACAGTCTCGTATCTTATTTCAACATCGAGGCAACGATCCTAATCCCTGGTTCAAATAATAAACAGCTACACACTCTACTACATTCGTGGCTGTCACGGCTTTTTTTTCTTTTCACGTTTATTGTACTGTACTTTTATTCGTTTTTACTTTTTGATGTGTAACATCTTTCCACTCATTATCTGGGTATTTTTGTGGCACTCGGTAGCTGGACATTTTTGTGGGAGAGATTTTGGGAAAGAGACGGAAGTGGATGGGACGGAAATGCATAGGACGGAAACAATGAGCGCGCGCGGTGGCGGAAATCGGTACAAGGACGTACTGTAAGCTATGTGACTATGTGGAATGTAAATCGCATACGGTTTTCCTCAAGGTTTGGAGGCCCCATTAAAGAAATTCCTACAATAAATCATCTTCAAGTTGTCGTTCTTTGGTGTGAAAATATTCATTATATCATATTGTTGAAAACAATTACGATTTATTAAATCTTCATACTTTTGCTGTATTTTTATTTATTGTAAGCACTCGATACGTCGAGTGCTATATCGCATCAACCAACACTCCAAACAACGTAGGAATTCAGTATATTAACACCGACTACTAACAATAATTGAAACTTCGTTGGTCTAGACGTATCACTGGGAGAAACGCATTTAATATACCTACTGCACACCTAATTTTTAATCGCGATACTTGGCAGTGCTCTATATCGGCAATAAGGGGCCATTTTCAATAACACCGCTGGCATGGGTTCACTAACTGGCCGGTATAAAGCGCAGCTCGCATCAAGTAGGCAGTGGATTGCTCCCGCATACAGTTGCAGGTATATGTCACTACTGCAGATGCATCGGAGAATCCTTTCATGTTTGCTGGCACAAGGTAGCACTTTGAGTTCATTCTTTAAAAAATGCGAGTAAGTAATATGGAATTTTCGAATAACATGTCAGATGTTACACATCATATGCGACTACTGTAAGGCTCGTAATTTTCTCTTTTTTACATGTACTGGTATTTATAATTTGTTTTCAGTTTTCTTTTCAAGAAGTCGTCACAAACACTCAGTCCCCAAGCCAGGGGAATTAACCACAGGAGATTAAAATCCCCATGGCCCAGGCAGGAATCGGACCTAGGACTCTTCGGGACAATGCCTAGGACGTTAAACAATTGGCCACAGAGCCGGACAACCGCTGAGACCCGGCTTCTAATTTTGGGTCCGCCAAGAAATGTATTCCTGGTTTGAGAGCTGGAACGGGTTACACTCAGCCTCGTGAGGTGAAGCTGTGTCGAGGCGGGTTCGATTTCTACCTCAGCCATCCTGGAAGTCGTATGCCGTGGGTTCCCACTTCTACTCCAGGCAAATGCAAGGACGATTCCTAACTTATGGCTACGGTCGTCTTCTTCACAACCCTAGCATGTCTTTGCAAATACACACACTAGTAGAGCCATCACAATAAGACAGGTTATCAGACAAACTCCACACACAGCCAAGTAGGCTACATGGAGCTACATGATCACGATGTCAGAAAGGCCCTAAAATCAACAACAACAACAACAACAACTACTCTACTACAGTTCCGACATGGGCACAGGTTGTTAGACAAATCAGCCTCAACCCCAACTGCAAAGGATTGATGACCAAGGAGTGTCAAGCCACAAGAATGAATTAACAACAATTCTAAATCTGGAAAACAACAACAAAAACCACCACGGGTGGCAAACCGCTATTGTTGTTGTTGTTTCATGTGAGGGTTCTGGGCATCGTGGGCTTTAGCCTAAGCCCCGTGTACATGTGTGTGTGGAATATTTGTCTGATAACCTGTGGTATTGGGATGGCTGTATTAGTGTGTGTATTTGTTATTTAGTTGAGGATTCAATTATTCTCCTAGAGTTATAACTAGGGCTCGGATCGATATGCTCGATAAAATCTCCAGATATGCTCGAAAACCATGTGATTTATGCTCGATAGATATGCTCGAAAAACCCATTATATGCTCGATAGATACACTCGAAACCCCCCTTATATGCGGTTAAATATGCAGAATATGCTCGAAAATCACCGTTAAAAACTATAAAAAGGAAAGTGAAACGAAGAAACCAATAACATACTCGCATTGAAGTTTTTCAAGTATATAGTCTATAAGAGAAGTGTTCTTATAAAAGTTACAGTTTAAACGTTCATTCACAAAATCTTCAGAATTAGGCGAGTCAATGAAGTAGATCTGCATTGGTTTGTACAACAAGAAATTTTCTATGTTTTCAGTTTTGAATGATTTTCTTCAATCAGTCAATAAAAGTTTCAATGACGAGAACGACCTCACTAAAGGTTAAAAACCTGCGGTTCTATTATTCGCACCAGATAGGCTTTTCAATAATTATTTCTGTTTTCGAACATTAAGGATGGTCAGGGACCGAATTCGGGGGAGAGTTCGAAGAAAAACAAACTATTTAGACGAAACCCACAATAATATGCATTTATATGCTTGTATTCTGAAAACCGCGGTGTTATGCCTTAATATTCTCGATAAATTTCAATTCTGTTGGTCCCAGACAGGTGAAAATACCACCGAAAGGCTTCTTTCAATGTGTACTATTCAGGAAAAAAATATGCAAATATGCTCGAATCCGAGCCCTAGTTATAACTATAATTAGGCTATATATTTATGAGAATGTAGGCTATATACCCTTTGGTTGGTTGGTTGGTTGGTTGGTTGGTTGGTTGGTTGGTTGGCTCTTTTAGGGGCTGCGACCACGTAGTCATGTAGACCCATGTACTTTGGGTATGTGTAGATTCTGTCTGATAACAAGTAATAATTGTGATGGCTGTATTAGTGTGTGTTATCTGTCATTCAAGTAAGGACTGCAGACGATCAATTTGAAGTATTTCCTACTTTTGCTACCAAATGCTACCGTCAACGTAATCTAGATGCGAACTTGGTTACTAGATGCCACCGCAACCGTTACCTGGCGACGAAAGTTGGAACTTAATACAGGGTTAATCAAATTTAGTCTACAAATTTTGCTTCACACAATTGCAGTTAGTGGAAGGTTCTTTAACATGCCATAAATGTACGACATGGGCCCGCCGGCTTTACTTCCCCTCCAAAGAAAGCATACTGAGGGACTTTTAACGCTCTTAAAATATCCGACGACTTCGGCCAGTTTTGAACCCGCGATCTTGGGAATAGAAGCTCAGCATGCTACCAACAACGCCACCAAAGCCGCTTTTATGCTCTTTATTGAACATCTGGTTTCAACTTTACTACTGCAACGATTAATTTCTGAATATGACCCAAGTTGTGGCAAATACAATATAAGCTTCTTATGTTCCGTTTGGACGAGTTGTCGGGTAGGTATGCTGCCATGCCTTTCATGAAACGTCGCAGAGAGCCAGATGGAGTCCTCTATTTCACTGTTTCCCAAACTTTTGTTTGTGTGTGTACCACTTTAAGAGATCAGAATCTCTCGCGTACCATCTAATGGTTGGGAGATATAGTAACTATAACCTCCCCACCACCACCACTACGTAGCAGACCAAAAGATGGATTGTAAATTGTGTTTGTTAAAGTCCAAATAATAAAAAGTGTGTCCAGTTGTTTTATTATTTTTGACAATAAGTATTCAATTCAAACATTCAGAAATGACACTGTGCAAATGATATTAATAAAAGAACTCTTAATAATTAAACATTAAAGAAAAAGTTCAACTAACAACTTCAATGTGAAGGGTGAGCTTGAAGATTAGAAGCCAAATTAGAAAGGTCTGGTTTAAGATTGCTGAGTCTCAAACGAAGATTGTTTTCCACTGTAAGGAGGCTATTCCAGTATTTATTCTTGAGATAAACAAGTGATGAAAATGTAGTCTCACAAAAGTACGAAGTAGTGAAAGGCAGTAAAAATCTAACTGCTTTGACAGCTATGTGTGCATATTCTGCACGCCTTTCAACCCAAAAGTACACAAGGGCCATTTTTGAAAAAGTTTGCCTTAGTTCTGAATCACAATTCAATTCATAAAACTGCTCCTTATCTTTGGCCTTAAAGTCCTCCGGCAACATATCAATGTTGTTATATTTTTATATTTATATATTTTTCGTAACGTAACTAATATTCTTTTTTTACATTTTCGTAATATCACCGCGTACCACTGCAGCAGTACGAGCGTACCACCAGTGGTACGAGTACCACAGTTTGGGAAACGCTGCATATGTAGTGCGGCGCAAGCATCAAGGAGCATATAATAATAGAGGAGACACTCTCTATGTAGATATTATCTTATTAGGTGAGAAAGACCGTGATGACGTAGTATTTGGATACGTAAGCCATCACATGGAGAATTCCAAATTCACCTAGATGCTGGAATTGATCACACATCGAAGCAAAGAATATAAGTGACACAGGAAGGTTTAGCCGACTAGCTAACAGTGCCAACATATGCAATGAAAGTGAACTCTTAGACGTGAGTTATCACGAACATAGATCATCATTCATCCTATTAAGTAAAGGATTGGTGTATTTGACAACGAAAAATTACATAATATGTAATGTTAGAAGGCAATGCATTTGCAAAAATAAGATATGTTCACTAGTCATGTCCCACAATGTTGGTAAGATTGGTAACATTTATATGAATCATTCGCGGTTTTATTTGCTCATTTGTAAGTTATAGAGAGTATGGGAAGTACAAGAGAATTATTGTTCTTCGTAATCTCTCAACTTTGTTTAATAATAAAATATGAACTATTGCTGCAATGCCTACCATTGCAGTACCATAACCTCCAATGTTCATACCCCTTCTCCTCCCAATCAACGTCGGAAGATCATCAGAAGAGCTTGTTTCTTGATTTGCATTGTTTATAATAAGTATAATTGGTGACAAAATCTTATTACAAGACAGTTTAGTTACTTTCTGAGGTTCATATAATGGTGAAGAGCATCAATTTAATCCACAGCATGTAAAAATATGATGATTGCATTCATCAGAATAACATTCTGATTTAATATGTACAACACAATTAAGTAACTAATATTACCTTTATTAGCTACACGCAAAAAAAAAAAAAACACGCAATTTTATACCTCATTGGAATACCAATAATAATAATGTTATTGAGAACGGAACTATGACCACGGTACAAGATGCTTATGTCGAATTAGCCTCTAGTCATTTATTTCTTTACAATACCAACACAATAGACAATGAAGTCACTCGAAAGGGTTGGCAATTATGAGCATTCCACGTGCTTACTACTTACTAGGCGCTTTTCAATTGTTTCGCTATAGACCATTGGCTGCAATAATAATAGTCGCCGTGTACCGACAGTAGAGGCTACGCTGGCTAACGCGCAGCATTAGGTCATGGGGCCAAGCTCTCTGCTGACTCGGTAGACGCGTGGGTTCGAGCCCCACCGTCGGCCGTCCTTGAAATGGTTTTCCGTGGTTTCCCATTTTCAACACCAGACAAATGCTGGGACGGTACCTTCTGACAGGCCACGGCCGCTTCCTTCCACATCCTTGCCCAGTTTCATTCACCATCATTCATTTCATCTCTCATTAACTCCTCTCATGAGGTTGGCGTCAGGAAGGGCATCCGGCCGTAAAAACCATCGCCACAAAGACTTCCATCGCATCTCATCCCCGACCCCGATGGAAAACGGGAATAATAAGGGGTAGACATACAATAATAGTCACCGTGTGCTTGTGTGACAGTATTGGACCTTGCAAGCACAACAATTGGACAGTTTGATTAGCAGTAATCGGCCTCGTTCCGTAGTGACTATAATTCTTAGCTGTCACTACAGATGCCAGGGTTAGATTTTAATACAATTCTGATCTGAGGGCTGGAACGTGGTACGCTCAGCCTCGTGAGGTAAAACTGAGAAGAGGCGGGTTGGATTCGATTCCTACCTCAGCCATTCTGGAAGTCGTTTTCCGTAGTTTCCCACTTCTACTCTAGGCAAATCCCGGGATGCTACCTAACTTGAGGCATCCTAACCTAATCCTACTACAAATACACACTCTACCGACATCACAGTGACACAGTTTATCAGACAAATTCTATACACACCTAAGTACACGGGGCTACATGACGACGATGTCACAAAGCCCCTAAAAGGAATCAACAACAACTGATTAGCAGTAACGGCCTGTTAGACGGCAGGCGAATGAAAATGGAAAGGGGCACTCCTTCAGGGCCATTCTACATGAGCGGGTAAACTGCCGCGTTTCACCCGCTTCCTACCGCGCCATCGGTCAGAACCTGCAGTAATGAATTGGTCTGTCTACACGAGCGTTCTGCCGGTCGCGGGATGAGGCGTTCGAGACGCGTCGGGCGGGAAGCACGCCTCTGGAGGCGTCCTGCCCGCTAGCGGGAGACCCGCGTACGAAACTACACGTGGCGTTTTGTAAGCAGTTTACACGCGTCAGTAACGTCACGGCCGACTGGATGCGAGCTGCGCTCTCTATACCGGCCTTGACATTCCCAGTTAGAAACCATGCATAACGTTTAATTGAAAAAAATCCTCTAGTTGCCGATAGAACGCATCCACAGCCCATGTATAGACGCGATTAGTAAACAGCTATGCAGTAGAAAGAATAGAATAGAAGACGCTTCTGTTTGCACGCAATTTTGGCGCGGTCCGTTCTAGGCTGGTCACACGCCACGTATTGACGGTCACGTGTAGATTGAAACATTTTGGCGCGGTAGGAAGCGGGCGAAACGCGGCAGTTTACCCGCTCGTGTAGAATGGCCCTAATTACTAAGCAATGCGGTATTTGCCGAGGGTTCATATAGAGCTCTGCAGGGACGAGGGGAGGCAATGTAACGGGAGGCGGAGGTACTGATTCCTCGACTCCCGTATCAGCCCACGATTAATATATCGGCCGCAGGACTGGAATTTCATTCCATCGTTACTTCCGACTTGACGTTTCAGTGCTACGCTAGAGCTACCTAGCGGTCGGAAGTGAAATCACTTTAACCAGCCAATCAAAGACAGCCATTCAATCAATAGGCCTGCCTGCTAAATCGTAACATCGCGAATGGAAGTCGGAAATAACGATGGCATCACTGTACCTGGTGTTGTAATTATTTGATCGTAATAAGCAGGGCTGGATAACTTAACATAATGGCCTTCAATAACGAATTGTTTGGCGTTACGGTATACATCGCGTAACGTATAACAGAAAGTTTGTTGTAACGTTATTCATACGAAGAACGAATAAACGGATACTGTATATATACCGTTATTTTAAATATTTTATTATCATACCGGATAGCATTTTAGTTATCGCAGGAGACACAAGTCGAATAACGTTATTGGCGTTGTAACACAATCAAATGTACCCCATTCACTCAGTTGTCTTAAATAACGTTATTGACAAGACCGGATAGCATTGTGTTATGCTGCATGCCTCGCAGGTCGAATAACGTTATTCGTGCTCTAACACGTCGCGAACAACTACCACTCATTCCGAACATCAAATAACGTTATTCACAAGACCGGATAGCATTGTGTTATGCTGCATGCCTCGCAGGTCGAATAACGTTATTAACGTCGTGTTCTGTTGTATGGGTCCCGGGTTGAATAACGTTTTTAGCCTCGTACTAGGATCGTAACGTAAAAGCTTGTATACAAGCACAATTCCGGTATAGGCTTCAATAACGTTATTCGTACCTGCATTACGAGTTCTTATTGGCTCAGCTGCAAGAAATCAAAGATGGAGGAAACTTGTGGATTGAGATTAATAGTTGCAGTTCATTGGCATTATTAATGCAAATCAGTCATTTAGTACCGTTACGTTGAATACTGGAAAAGGCACTGACTGATTAAACGCATTTCTGTCAGTATTTATGATTTAACTGAAATCATTCGACATTTAGCCATATGGATGAAGCTGTGAATCTGCATAGAACATGAAATGTGTACGAGTGCTAAGGCGTTAACTTGGTACCTAATGGGTCCGGGGTTCGAGACGCTCCATGGCCAGAATTTTTATTCTTTTTGAATTATTTCGTTGTGTCAACACTACTGTGCGATGCAACTTTTCAACTTCGATTTACTCGCATGATCTAGGGGGGCGATGTTAATAATGGATATTGGTAGGGAAAAATCTTTCTATTTTATCATTCGAATTTGTACTTTCCCAATCAAAACCATGAATATTTGTACAATTCGTGAAACTAATATAATTTTCACAGCACTGATTACTCCACAGTAAAATAATAATAATAATAATAATAATAATAACAATAATATGAAGTAGTTCCGTGACGATCTAAAGAGCCTGATTTTCTTTATATTTAAGATTCATGCCAATGATTAATCTACATAGACCTATATAGAATAATGACGAGATTAAGTTGGCAATACTAACTTTTCTATTTAGATTGGAATATATCTGAAGAAATGTATTCAAATACAGCTCTACATTTGGCAACCATGGTGACTCTGAATATATTCTTAGTTCCATATCTTAAGGTACATAATCCACATACAAAATTTTGTTGAAGTCCAATGGATAGTATGAACGTTGCATGCTGTGAAATATTGGATGTATCAGTGCGAGTAAAATCATATTGGCAACAACGTCAAGAAGGCGTGCTCAGAATTAATCTGAATTATTCCTATATTTTATAGTGCCAATTTTGGATAAAATCCATTTCTTAGTATAGAAGTTACATGCATTAAAAAATTGGCCCTATAAACAGGCTTAGAATTATGTTGGCAGCACTGATGTGCATTAGTTGCTCCCAAATAATCTAAAATTTCCGGAACTATTCGTGCGCAAAATTTAGAGCTGTTGGCTTCCATACATTCTGATATATTGGTATTAGGATAAAGAGAGTGAGCATTTATTAACAAATAATAATAATGTTAATGGTTTTACGTCCCTTTTAACTACTCTGGCTTTTAGAGACTCCGGGGTGCCGTAATTTTGTCCATAAGGGGATCTTCAACGTGCCAGTAAATCTACTGACACGGCTCTCTGGCATTTGCGCACACTCAAATGCCAGCTGACTGCGCCAGGATACGAACGAGCAACCTTGGGCCCAGCAAGCGAGAACGTTACCCCTGAGCAACGCAGCCAGCCGCATTTATTAACAGTTGGCAGCCCTAATGGCTCTCAAGCATAAGCATAGTCATATCTGTTATAGTACACAAAGCACGTACGAAATTTGGTTACAATCCAATTGATAGTATAGATGTGAGATGTACTTAAACATTGGACTTATCAGCAGGCTTAGAATCATCTTGGCAACACTGTCATATATGGGCTCCTTAAAATGTATCTGGAATGTTATTATCCCTGTGTGTGCTCATTTTGGAAAATTTCGCATGCATAACCTCTGAGATATCCAACGTAGAGCTTAAAAGTGAATTGTGATTTTTAGCAGTTGGTAACTCTGAAATCATTTCCAATTATGTCCCTGAGATATTCAGATATATATTTCCTTAAACCGAATTTGGTTTCGATAACTGCAATCTTTAGGGGTTTATAGGGGGAGACACACAAAGACAGACAGACAGACAGACATTTGCCTGGAACGATGCCATAAGTCTATCTCATCATCATTTAAAAAAAAGTGAAAAGTAAGCTAAAAATAGCAAGTAGAATATACGATAGCTAATGTATAACATCCTACCTTAGGTGCTTCGATACTGTGCTGACCAGTACCCTCTGCTTATGGACATTTCACATGTGTTGTACCGCAATCATTGGCCATCAGCGTACAGATGTTACAGATCGTAACGTAAAAGCTTGTATACAAGCACAATTCCGGTATAGGCTTCAATAACGTTATTCGTACCTGCATTACGAGTTCTTATTGGCTCAGCTGCAAGAAATCAAAGATGGAGGAAACTTGTGGATTGAGATTAATAGTTGCAGTTCATTGGCATTATTAATGCAAATCAGTCATTTAGTTCCGTTACGTTGAATACAGGAAAAGGCACTGACTGATTAAACGCATTTCTGTCAGTATTTAAGATTTAACTGAAATCATTCGACATTTAGCCATATGGATGAAGCTGTGAATCTGCACAGTACATGAAATGTGTGCGAGTGCTAAGGCGTTAACTTGGTACCTAATGGGTCTTGGGTTCGAGACGCTCCATGGTCAGAATTTTTATTCTTTTTGAATTATTTCGTTGTGTCAACACTACTGTGCGATGCAACTTTTCAACTTCGATTTACTCGAATGATCTAGGGGGGCGATGTTAATAATGGATATTGGTAGGGAAAAATCTTTCTATTTTATCATTCGAATTTGTACTTTCCCAATCAAAACCATGAATATTTGTACTATTCGTGAAACTAATATAATTTTCACAGCACTGATTACTCCACAGTAAAATAATAATAATAATAATATTAACAATAATATGAAGTAGTTCCGTGACGATCTAATGAACCTAATTTTCTTTATATTTATGATTCATGCCAATGATTAATCTACATAGAACTATCTAGAATAATGACGAGATTAAGTTGGTAATACTAACTTTTCTATTTAGATTGGAATATATCTGAAGTAATGTATTCCAGTACAGCTCTACAGTTGGCAGCCTTGGTGACTCTAAATATATTCTTAATTCCATATCTTAAGGTACAGAATGCACATACAAAATTTGGTTGAAGTCCAATGGATAGTATGAACGTTGCATGCTGTGAAATATTGGATGTATCAGTGCGAGTAAAATCATATTGGCAACAACGTCAAGAAGGCGTGCTCAGAATTAATCTGAATTATTCCTATATTTTATAGTGCCAATTTTGGATAAAATCCATTTCTTAGTATAGAAGTTACATGCATTAAAAAATTGGCCCTATAAACAGGCTTAGAATTATGTTGGCAGCACTGATGTGCATTAGTTGCTCCCAAATAATCTAAAATTTCCGGAACTATTCGTGCGCAAAATTTAGAGCTGTGGCTTGCATACTTTCTTATATATTGGTACTAGCAGGTACCCGCGGCTTCGCTCGCGTCATAGTCGTGTCATATTGTTCTTCAATGAAATCCAGGTTTAACCCCGTTCACACCCCTTTAGAACTTGAATATCCAAATATCCCTCCTTAGTAGACTTTTCGACGCACAACAAACATAATCCCAAAATATCATTCTTCTAACTTTAATAGTTTTGGTTGGTCGATGAGAGTGAATATCCAAAATTCCTTCCTTAGTGGACGTTTTTCTTCCAGAATTTCACCCCTCCCCATGAGCCCCTTAAATTGGATTTATGAAAATACGGTCGAACACCTATTTATTAAATTATTTATTTATGTATTTATTTATTTATTTATTTATTTATTATTATTAAGCTGATTGTTTTCCTCTGAGTTTTTAAACTCATCGCCTATGTCGTTTAGGAGATGCACGCTCCGTTAGGAATCCTTCAACCCCCACTTTTCACCCCTTTACTCTTAATATACACTACATCGAAAAATCATTAGACATGTGTCAGCTTATTTTTAATGATTGGTTTATATGCCAAGTATCACATCCCCAAATGAAACCACTCGTGAGATAAGGTTATTCAATGAAATGCAGGTTTACCCCCTTAACACCCATTTAGAACCTGAATATCCAAAAATCTTTCCTTAGTGGACGTTTTCGATATACAATGAACATATCCCCAAAATTTCATGTTTCTAACTTCTATAATTTTGGCTGGGCGATGATGAGTGAGTGGATCAATCAGGTCATTTTCTTTCAATTATATTTATCAGAATTTTACCCCTCCCCATGGGCTCCTTAAATTGAATTTATGAAGAAACGCTCGAACACCTATTAATTATTTTTAAGCTGTCTTTTTCCCCTGAGTTTGATGAGTGAGTGAGTTAGTCAGTCAGTTAGGACACTTTCTCTCCTTTTCCCCCCAGAATTTCACCCCACACCATCGGCCCCTTAAGTTGAATTTATGAAAAAACTTTCGAACACCGATTAACTTAATTTTTAAGCTGATTTTTTCCGCTGAGTTTGAAACTTCTCACCTATGTCTTTTAAGAGATACACGGTCCGTTAGGAAACCTTCAACCCCCACTTTTCACCCCTTTCACCTTATAATTTACACCACATCGAAAAACCCTTAGACAAATGTGTGCTTATTTTTAATGATTAGTTTATGTGCCGAGTATCACATCCACATATGAAACCACTAGTGATATATTGTTAATTAATAAAATGCAGGTTCAACCCCCTTAAGACCCCTCTAGAACCTGAATATCCGAAAATCCTCCCTTAGTGTACGGTTTTGACATGCAACGAACATATCCCCAAAATGTCATTTTTCTAACTTCATTAATTTTGGCTGGGCGATGATGAGTGAGTGAGTGAGTGAGTGAGTCAGGACATTTTCTTTCATTTTTTTTCTCCAGAATTTCACCCCTCCCCATGAACCCCTTAAATTTGATTAATGAAAAAGAAACTGTCGAACACTTATTTACTTATTTTTAAGCAGCTTTCACTCCCTGAGATTGAAGAGTGAGTGAGTCAGTCAATCAGTTAGGACACTTTCTTTCCTGTCCCCCCCCCCCCAGAATTTCACCCCTTCCCATGGGCCCCTCAAATTGGATTTATGAAAAAAATAACGGTCAACACCTATTTACTTATCTTTTATGCTGATGTTTTTCCACTGAGTTCAAACTCCTCGCCTATGTCGTTTAGGAGATACACGCTCCGTTAGGAATCCTTCAACCCCCACTTTTCACCCCTTTCACCTCATAATATACACCACATCGAAAAACCCTCAGACACGTGTCTTCTTATTTTTAATGATCAGTTTATATGCTGAGTATCACATCCACAAATGAAACCAATCCGGAGTTATTGTTATTCAATGAAATGCAGGTTTTACCCCCTTAACACCCCTTTAGAACCTGAATATCCGAAAAAAAACCCTTAGTGGACGGTTTGGACATATAATGATCATATCCCCAAAATGTCTTGTTTCTAACTTCAATAATTTAGGCTGGGCGATGATGAGTGAGTCAGGACTTTGTATCTTTCAATTTTCTTTTTTCAGAATTTCACCCCTCCCCATGGGCCCCTTAAATTCGATTTATGAAAAAACGGTCAAACACCTACTTACTTATTTTTTAAGCTGATTTTTTCCGCTGAGTTTCAAACTCCTCGCCTATGTCGTTTAAGAGATACACGCTCCGTTAGGAACCCTTCAACCCCCACTTTTCACCCCTTTCACCTCATAATATACACCACATCGAAAAACCCTCGGACACGTGTCTTCTTATTTTTAATGATACGTTTATATGCCGAGTATCACGTCCCTCAATGAAACCGAGCCGGAGATATTGCTATTCAATGAAATGCATGTGTACCCCCTTAAGACACCTTTAGAACCTGAATATCCAAAAATCCTTTCTTAGTGCGCGTTTTCGACTTACCACGAACATATCCCCAAAATTTCATGTTTCTAACTTTAATAGTTTTGGCTGGGCGATGATGAGTCAGTCAGTCAGTCAGTCAGTCAGTCAGTCAGTCAGGACACTTGTTTTTATATAAGAGATTAGGATAGAGAGAGTGAGCATTTAATAACAAATAATAATAATGTTATTGGTTTTACGTCCCTTTTAACTACTCTGGCTTTTAGAGACTCTGGGGTGCCGTAAAATTGTCCATACGGGGATCCTCAACGTGCCAGTAAATCTACTGACACGGCTCTCTGGCATTTGGGCACACTCAAATGCCAGCTGACTGCGCCAGGATACGAACCTGCAACCTTGGGCCCAGAAAGGGAGAACGTTACCCCTGAGACACGCAGCCAGCCGCATTAATTAGCAGTTGGCAGCCCTAATGGCTCTCAAGTATAAGCATAGTCATATCTGTTATAGTACACAAAGCACGTACGAAATTTGGTTAAAATCCAATTGATAGTATAGGTGTGAGATGTACTTAAACATTGGACTTATCAGCAGGCTTAGAATCATCTTGGCAACACTGTCATATATGGGATCCTTAAAATGTATCTGGAATGTTATTATCCCTGTGTGTGCTAATTTTGGAAAATTTCGCATGCATAACGTCTGAGATATCCAACGTAGAGCTTAAAAGTGAATTGTGATTTTTAGCAGTTGGTAACTGAAATAATTTTCAATTATGTCCCTGAGATATTCAGATATAGATATTTTCTTAAACCGAATTTGGTTTCGATAACTGCTGTCTTTTAGGGGTTGATAGGGGGAGACACACAAAGACAGACAGACAGACATTTGCCTGGATCGATGCCATAAGTCTATCTCATCATCATTTAAAAAAAGTGAAAAGTAAGCTAAAAATAGCAAGTAGAATATACGATAGCTAATGTATAACATCCTACCTTAGGTGCTTCGATACTGTGCTGACCAGTACCCTCTGCTTATGGACATTTCACATGTGTTGTACCGCAATCATTGGCCATCAGCGTACAGATGTTACAGATCGTAACGTAAAAGCTTGTATACAAGCACAATTCCGGTATAGGCTTCAATAACGTTATTCGTACCTGCATTACGAGTTCTTATTGGCTCAGCTGCAAGAAATCAAAGATGGAGGAAACTTGTGGATTGAGATTAATAGTTGCAGTTCATTGGCATTATTAATGCAAATCAGTCATTTAGTACCGTTACGTTGAATACAGGAAAAGGCACTGACTGATTAAACGCATTTCTGTCAGTATTTAAGGTTTAACTGAAATCATTCGACATTTAGCCATATGGATGAAGCTGTGAATATGCACAGTACATGAAATGTGTACGAGTGCTAAGGCGTTTACTTGGTACCTAATGGGTCCTGGGTTCGAGACGCTCCATGGTCAGAATTTTTATTCTTTTTGAATTATTTCGTTGTGTCAACACTACTGTGCGATGCAACTTTTCAACTTCGATTTACTCGAATGATCTAGGGGGGCGATGTTAATAATGGATATTGGTAGGGAAAAATCATTCTATATTATCATTCGAATTTGTACTTTCCCAATCAAAACCATGAATATTTGTACTATTCGTGAAACTAATATAATTTTCACAGCACTGATCACTCCACAGTAAAATAATAATAATAATAATATTAACAATAATATGAAGTAGTTCCGTGACGATCTAATGAACCTAATTTTCTTTATATTTATGATTCATGCCAATGATTAATCTACATAGACCTATCTAGAATAATGACGAGATTAAGTTGGTTAAACTAACTTTTCTATTTAGATTGGAATATATCTGAAGTAATGTATTCCAGTACAGCTCTACAGTTGGCAGCCTTGGTGACTCTAAATATATTCTTAATTCCATATCTTAAGGTACTGAATGCACATACAAAATTTGGTTGAAGTCCAATGGATAGTATGAACGTTGCATGCTGTGGAATATTGGATGTATCAGTGCGAGTAAAATCATATTGGCAACAACGTCAAGAAGGCGTGCTCAGAATTAATCTGAATTATTCCTATATTTTATAGTGCCAATTTTGGATAAAATCCATTTCTTAGTATAGAAGTTACATGCATTAAAAAATTGGCCCTATAAACAGGCTTAGAATTATGTTGGCAGCACTGATGTGCATTAGTTGCTCCCAAATAATCTAAAATTTCCGGAACTATTCGTGCGCAAAATTTAGAGCTGTGGCTTGCATACTTTCTTATATATTGGAATTAGGATAAAGAGAGTGAGCATTTAATAACAAATAATAATAATGTTATTGGTTTTACGTCCCTTTTAACTACTCTGGCTTTTAGAGACTCCGGGGTGCCGTAATTTTGTCCAGAAGGGGATCTTCAACGTGCCAGTAAATCTACTGACACGGCTCTCTCGCATTTGCGCACACTCAAATGCCAGCTGACTGCGCCAGGATACGAACCTGCAACCTTGGGCCCAGAAAGGGAGAACGTTACCCCTGAGCCACGCAGCCAGCCGCATTAATTAACAGTTGCAGCCCTAATGGCTCTCAAGTATAAGCATAGTCATATCTGTTATAGTACACAAAGCACGTACGAAATTTGGTTAAAATCCAATTAATAGTATAGATGTTAGATGTACTTAAACATTGGACTTATCAGCAGGCTTAGAATGATCTTGGCACACTGTCATATATGGGATCCTTAAAATGTATCTGGAATGTTATTATCCCTGTGTGTGCTAATTTTGGAAAATTTCGCATGCATAACGTCTGAGATATCCAACGTAGAGCTTAAAAGTGAATTGTGATTTTTAGCAGTTGGTAACTGAAATAATTTTCAATTATGTCCCTGAGATATTCAGATATAGATATTTTCTTAAACCGAATTTGGTTTCGATAACTGCTGTCTTTTAGGGGTTGATAGGGGGAGACACACAAAGACAGACAGACAGACATTTGCCTGGATCGATGTCATTAGTCTATCTCATCATCATTTAAAAAAAAGTGAAAAGTAAGCTAAAAATAGCAAGTAGAATATACGATAGCTAATGTATAACATCCTACCTTAGGTGCTTCGATACTGTGCTGACCAGTACCCTCTGCTTATGGACATTTCACATGTGTTGTACCGCAATCATTGGCCATCAGCGTTCAGATGTTACAGATCGTAACGTAAAAGCTTGTATACAAGCACAATTCCGGTATAGGCTTCAATAACGTTATTCGTACCTGCATTACGAGTTCTTATTGGCTCAGCTGCAAGAAATCAAAGATGGAGGAAACTTGTGGATTGAGATTAATAGTTGCAGTTCATTGGCATTATTAATGCAAATCAGTCATTTAGTTCCGTTACTTTGAATACAGGAAAAGGCACTGACTGATTAAACGCATTTGTGTCAGTATTTAAGATTTAACTGAAATCATTCGACATTTAGCCATATGGATGAAGCTGTGATTCTGCACAGTACGTGAAATGTGTACGAGTGCTAAGGCGTTAACTTGGTACTTAATGGGTTCTGGGTTCGAGACGCTCCATGGCCAGAATTTTTATTCTTTTTGAATTATTTCGTTGTGTCAACACTACTGTGTGATGCAACTTTTCAACTTCGATTTACTCGCATGATCTAGGGGGCGATGTTAATAATGGATATTGGTAGGGTAACATCTTTCTATTTTATCATTCGAATTTGAACTTTCCCAATCAAAACCATGAATATTTGTACTATTCTTGAAACTAATATAATTTTCACAGCACTGATTACTCCACAGTAAAATAATAATAATAATAATATTAACAATAATATGAAAGTAGTTCCGTGACGATCTAAAGAGCCTAATTTTCTTTATATTTAAGATTCATGCCAATGATTAATCTACATAGACCTATCTAGAATAATGACGAGATTAAGTTGGTAATACTAACTTTTCTATTTAGATTGGAATATATCTGAAGTAATGTATTCCAATACAGCTCTACAGTTGGCAGCCTTGGTGACTCTGAATATAATCTTAGTTCCATATTTTAAGGTACAGAATGCACATACAAAATTGGTTGAAGTCCAATGGATAGTATGGACGTTGCATGCTGTGAAATATTGGATGTATCAGTGCGAGTAAAATCATATTGGCAACATGTCAAGAAGGCGTTTTCAGAATTAATCTGATTTATTCCTATATTTTATAGTGCTAATTTTGGATAAAATCCATTTCTTAGTATGGAAGTTCAATTTCAACTATTTCCAACTGTGGCTACCAGATGCTTCTGTCACTAACACTGGCGGAGAACGTTGGAACTTGATAGAGCGTTTCTAACTCGCCAAATATAACCTAAAAACTTTTCTACACACTACCAATTGTAATGGTAGGTGCTTTTACCTGCCATAAATCTATGACATGGGCACGCCTGCTTTATTTCCCCTTCGAAGAAAGGCATACTGAAGAATTTTAACGCTCTTAACCAATCCGACGACTTCGGCCGGGTTTGAACACGCCATCTTGGGCTTAGCAGTTCAGCATGCTATCGACCACGCCACCGAAGCCCCTTATAGAAGTAATACAGGGTGAAGAAATATGCCGTACTTGGAGGTCGTCATGCGACTTCTCATCCAAATGCAAGACAAAAGTTTCTATAGCAAAATCGGAGCGGGTGTTATTTGAAAAGACGAGTATGAAAACGAGAAGCCGGCAACACTGTCGCATCCTGCGGCGGAATGTGTATCATATCACCGTACCAGCCGTCGTAGCTCACTGAGTAGGCTGCTGTATTATCCAAACCACAACCACCAACGAACTACGGTTCGAATCTACGTCAGGTCGTCGTTTTGTGTGACGTCAGTTCGTGGCTCTGTGAAGATAAGACTGGACTTCAAACGATTTTTCTTTCGTAGTCAGTTTACCCTCCAAGTAGGCTTTCCCCACGGACTCAGCGAGAGATCCCACCTTTACCTCCTCTACGGGCAGTGTCCTGGCGCTTGAGAGTGAGTCGGGGGATCCAACTGGGGAGGCGGGACTAGCACCTCACCCAATGCGGCCTCACCTGCAAAGCGAACAGGGGGCCTCATGTGGGATGGGACAGGATGGGAAGAATAGAAAGGATAGACAAGGAAGAGGGAAGGAGGCGGCCGTGACCTGACGGTAGGGACCATCCCGGCATTTGCCCGAAGATGAAGCGGGCAACCACGAAAAACCACTTCGAGAATGGATGTGGTGGGAATCGAACCCCATCTACTCATTTGGACCACCCGAGGCTGAGTAGATCCCGTTCCAGTCCTCATACCACTTTTCAAATTTCGTGGCAGCGTACGGAATGGAATTATTGTGCGTATCATAATGGGCAATCTAGTGTATATCATTGGATGCAGACGATGTTACTGGCTTTATTTGTGCCATGGACGAAACTAAGTGGTCGTTTACGTATGTAAGAGGCTCATGTTATGTTTTAATGTTTAAATAAAGGTAACAGAAGGAAATAATATAAGAGATGAAGACACTTTGGACAGAGAAGGTGTTATGTTTGGAAGTACGCCAGGGTAGAGTGGAAAGGAAACCTGGGGCGAAGTGGTCTGAGGACAGAAAGAAGCAACATAGTCTAAGAACGAAGAAATATTGGGAAGAAAACAACAAAGAGTGAAGAATTGAAATTGGTGCGTGGTCCGTAGCGGGTCTCATCGAAATAAGAAAGAAGTAGAGAAGTAACAGCAATGTAAGACACAGTACACAACATAATGTATTGATTGCATTGTGGAGGTGTACATTGGATACAATTTGAGACTTTAACTGAAGAACTCTTTGACGCGAACGCCATTGGACCATAACCGACCTTCACGGCATACCTTTTCGCACTGAGCTAATGAGACAGCACCGGCACAGCGCAGACTTCATGCGTGCTGTTCTCTTGGCCATGCTGCACGCAGTTACAGCGTTGCCAGAGCCTCGTTTCTTAACTCGCATTTCTATTAAACGTATTGGCAGGACCAGGCCTTCCTAGATAAGCCTTT
The DNA here is from genome assembly GCA_946902985.2 of Meconema thalassinum. Classification (NCBI taxonomy): domain Eukaryota; kingdom Metazoa; phylum Arthropoda; class Insecta; order Orthoptera; family Tettigoniidae; genus Meconema; species Meconema thalassinum. Next base: position 2,011,635,398 of record OX336388.2, on the reverse strand, counting down.
GCCATGAATTTCGACGAGGAACCGCATGCTGACCTCCAAGTACGGGATTTGTTCTTCATCCTGTATATAGTATATACAACATTATGTATAATATTTGACGCAATCAAAGTTTTTGATATTTCAGAGGAAACCTCTGGTTGGTTATGATAGGATTACTGGTATGCTACTGGTAGAGCGTATGTTAGTACAGTATATGATAATTAGTAAACAATATTTTAACTTCTTCTTCGACATAATTGATTTTTCAGTACGGTATGTTTAGGCTTTAGAGATCATATCAGCAACGGGTTGTGTATCATTCACAGCATTCCAATACGAAATAATTTTTCTTGTAACAATAAATGTACTGTGTGAAATGAAAGGGAACAAAGAGCAAATGCCATTATTCATTCAAAGACAAGACGGAAAATGGCTAAGTTGCTCCAACGCGTAGCCCACTACTCCATGTTGTTTGATGTGGTGGTACGTTTAAATTTACGCTGCGATTTGTCGTCAACGGTATGAATGGCATTATTTACTTTTAAACCAGAATTACACTGCTGTTAATGAATACGACAACCCACCCGGCACTTTCTACTGTTAAAGCGATAGAGAGACTTGAGGTGTCCCACCTGTTATGACGAGACTTCTTGAATTGAGTCATCTCATGAGCACGTTCTGTCCAAGCGGAGCCTCGCTCACAGTAGTGTTGTGCCCAGGTGCGGGAGTGATTAATCTGCCAATGGATTTCAATTTTAAATAAAGGGAGGAGGAAATAGAGAACAGCATTCATAAGAGAAATAGCAAATGGAAGGGGTGACACATACGTTTTAATATTGTATTAGGCAAATGGATTGTTGATTGTGTTCAATGTTAATAGTTAATTTTCAAGAGGAAGAGTACGTAGTATATGATTAGGCACAGATGTTCATGACCAGAAGGTGAAATTATATTGATGTATGTGTGACAAAATCATCGTAAAATCAGTGTGGAGGTATGTGTCCATGATATACGATCCATCTCCATTGCAAGTGTGAAAGAATTTCTGAGATATGGCCAAACATTTTTAAATATTTAAAAAAAATACAAAAATATATCTGTAGAAGCTCGACCCAAGTTGAAGACAAATTGCTGAAATTGCAAGATAGAGACTAAACAGGAGGTGTTCAAGATTAGGACCGGACACATTGCATTAGCCTACTTACTATTTCAAATGCGGTTTACTCTCTAATAACTATATTTTACAGCTTATTCCAGGGGATAATTCACTACATTCATTCATGTTTATTAAAGAGGACGATTGGGAGTTCCACGGCAGTGACGTCTGAACATTATGATAAAGATCGGGAATGTAGACTAGTGATTAGAATTTTGTGTTGGAAGGTTCAAGAAGTATGTTGTTTAGAAAAGTGAGACTTGGCATTTGTTATGCCAATATAACATGAAGTAATCAGATATCATGTTTGAAACTGTAATCTCAGTATAACCCTTTCTTTTATCTGAGTGAAGATTTCTGCTGCCTTTCTTTTCTCATCTGATAAACGAATCGCTTTTCAGTGGGTCAGCACATTAACGTGCGCAATTAAATGGGGTGGGGAATAACAAGTATGTATCCCACTTCACCGATGTGGCTCTATCCTGTAAGCCTAGATCAGGACCATCCAGTCATTGCGCTCCGAGAGCGCGGCCGCGCTCGGGGAGCACTGGGCAGTCAGACTAGCGCTCCTTCCCCTACCACCACTACACTGTGGCAGCGAGGAGATCTGAGACACACGGACTATGTTCGTACCGCAATAACTAGATACGAACGCACAGATGCAGGCGACGGCTTTTGTGGCATTGTTGACATCATATTGATAGGGCTGTTTTACCATAATAGGATATATACTGCCATAATATATATGTATACAAATCGAATGGTACTCCGATGCATGGAATGTGTAGGAAACGAACGCAAGTGTTAAGTAAAGAATATTGTGCTTTATTACAAAATGAAATGAGAACATATTAGAGAGGAAAATTCAACAACATTTTACCAATATGAACAGATAGTACAGGCCTTGAGTGACTCTTTCTCCGTCGTTTTTACGAATTTCTAGTTTTGGAGGAAACAATCTTCTCCAAATTGGGTACAATATTTCTGGACACAGCTATTCGTAAACAATTGCGCAAGTTTCTATCACTCATCGTTGCACGATGTTTACTTTTGGTAAGCTTAAGAACTGAAGAGAAGCGCTCATAAATGTACGTTGAGTCGAACATTGACAGAACTTCACTTGCATGTCTTTACAAAAGGGGATATTCTCCTTGCGGAAAGCCACTGTAAAATTCTTCTAAACTTCGTGACATTAGAAAGCGGTCATTAAGACGAACATTGCATTGCAGTTTTCTTAACTTCGTGACATTTAGAAAGAGGTCTTTAAGACGAACATTGCACTGCAGTTCAATCAGCTCTAATTGAAATAGCTGTGGAACACTGTCTGCACTAATAGAAAATGGTCGAACAAATACATCTAACACCGCTTGGAGTTCTGATAATTCTGAAAATCGCTTGTCAAACTCTTCTTGTATTTGGCGAATTACCTCCAAGTACTCATCAAAGTCGACACCTTTCACTGTTTCAAACGATGGAAAATGTCCTGTGTTCCTTGCACGTAACTGGTTTTCCCGCAAAATCAATTTTCTTGTGAACGCTTCAATTTTTTCCACCAAATCGCAGATGTTGTGCTTTTCTCCCTGAAGCGAAGTGTTCAAATTATTCAGATGGGCAGTAATGTCACATAAAAATCCAAGTCCGCCACCCACTTAGGGTCACGCAAAAGAACTTCGGGCCGCCCTTTCATGTCACAGAATGTATGTATTGCGTTCCGCAAGAAAAACACACGATTCAGCACCTTCGCCTTGCTCAGCCATCTTACTTCTGCATGGTACGGGATATCCGGACACTCCGCTTCGATGTCATCCAAGAACTCTTTGAATTGACGGTGCGTGAGTTCATGGGAGTGAAGATAATTTACCATTCGCACAACTGTTCCCATTACATCTTTGCGCTTGGCGACTTTTGCACAGATTGCCTCCTGGTGTATGAAGCAATGGATCGCCACCATTAGGGTACTACCGTTCTCAGCCATTTTTAACTTTACATATCTGAGGAACCCCATGCGTACACATCGTAAAGCAGGAGCTCCATCCGTCGTTATACTCGTCAACCGCTCCCATTTTAATCCCATTGATTCAAAAGCACCCTCCACAGCTTGGAAAATATCGAAACCGGTAGTGGTGACTTTGAGTGTTACCAAGTCGAGGAAATTCTCGGTGACCCGAAGATCGTCATCCACCCCTCGAATAAAAATAACGAGCTATGCTATGTCCGCAATGTCGGTTGATTCGTCGAGGGCGATGGAAAATTATACAAATTTTGCTACCTTCTCCATTAATTGCTGTTCCATATCAACGGACATATCGTCTATTCTGCGAGCCACAGTTTGAGGAGAAAGAGAGATGTTTTCAAATTTCTCAACTACCTCCGTAGGACAAATACATGCCGCCACGTCCATTAGGCACTCCTTGATGAAATTCCCTTCCGCGAAGGGCTTCCCAGCTTCGGCAATTCGCATCGAACATTTGTAGCTTGCTCGTAAAATCGGTCCACCAACCTCACTCTCCTCTATCTCCTGTCAGACAAAAATACGGCAAGTCACAATTTTAGTGTTCTTCAGATAATTAAATCATTTGTTCATTCCCATTTGTAAGCAAGCATTTTAAAATTAAGGCAATAATACTTACAGGAAAGTGCTGCTTGAAATTTTCTTTCAATTCTTCCAACTTCGATTGCCGACTGGCGTCTGTCAAGTCACCGTAATCAACCCTGTGGTTGGCACTGCAGTGCCGTCGCAAATTGTGTTTTTTTTTACTCATTAAATCTCGGTGGCACACTAAACATTTGGCATGCCCTTTATAAGCTGTACAGAAAAATAATTTTTCCCATTCTGCTTTAAAGGCAGCTGCTTCACCACTCCTTATTAGCCTACTTTTCACATTCTGCAAAAATGAGGAAAAAGTACACTTATGAGATCGATCCGGGAGAATGTGAGTCTGTCTGTCCTTCTGTCTGTCAGGCTGTGTGTGTGTGCCACCCCCCCCCCCCTGTCAACTCCTAAACGGCTGCAGAAATCGAAACCAAATTTAGTATGAGTAAAGATGTATACCGGAATATCTCACGCCCATATTTGAAAATGATGTCAGTGCTACCAACTGCTAAAAATCACAATTCACTTTTAACCTCTACGTTGGATATCTCAGACGTTATGCATGCGAAATTTTCCAAAATTAGCACACACAGGGATAATAACATTCCAGATACATTTTAAGGATCCCATGTATGACAGTGTTGCCAAGATGATTCTAAGCCTGCTGATAAGTCCAATGTTTAAGTACATCTAACATCTATACTATCAATTGGATTTTAACCAAATTTCGTACGTGCTTTGTGTACTATAACAGATATGACTATGCTTATACTTAAGAGCCATTAGCGCTGCCAGCTGTTAATAAATGCGGCTGGCTGCGTGGCTCAGGGGTAACGTTCTCCCTTGCTGAACCCAAGGTTGCAGGTTCGTATCCTGGCGCAGTTAGCATTATTATTATTATTTGTTAATAAATGCTCACTCTCTTTATCCTAATACCAATATATCAGAAAGTATGCAAGCCAACAGCTCTAAATTTTGCGCACGAATAGTTCCTGAAATTTTAGATTATTTGGGAGCAACTAATGCACATCAGTGCTGCCAACATAATTCTAAGCCTGTTTATAGGGCCAATTTTTAAATGCATGTAACTTCTATACTAAGAAATGGATTTTATCCAAAATTGGCACTATAAAATATAGGAATAATTCAGATTAATTCTGAAAACGCCTTCTTGATGTTGTTGCCAATATGATTTTACTCGCACTGATACATCAAATATTTCACAGCATGCAACGTCCATACTATCCATTGGACTTTACCAAATTTAGCATGAGCATTCTTTACCTTAAGATATGGAACTAAGAATATATTCAGAGTCACCAAGGCTGCCAACTGTAGATCTGTATTGGAATACATTACTTCAGATATATTCCAATCTAAATAGAAAAGTTAGTATTACCAACTTAATCTCGTAATTATTCTAGATAGGTCTATGTAGATTAGTCATTGGCATGAATGTTAAGTATAAAGAAAATTAGGTCCTTTAGATCGTCACGGAACTACTTCATATTATTGTTAATATTAATATTATTATTATTTTACTGTGGAGTAATCAGTGCTGTGAAAATTATATTAGTTTCACTAATAGTACAAATATTCATGGTTTTGATTTGGAAAGTACAAATACGAATGATAAAATAGAAAGATGTTTCCCTACCAATATCCATTATTAACATCGCCCCCCTAGATCATTCGAGTAAATCGAAGTTGAAAAGTTGCATCACACAATAGTGTTGACACAACGAAATAATTCAAATAGAATAAAAATTCTGGCCATGGAGCGTCTCGAACCCAGGACCCCGTAGGTGCCAAGTTTACGCCTTAGCACACGTACACATTTCACGTACTATGCAGGTTCACAGCTTCATCCATATGGCTAAATGTCGAATGATTTCAGTTAAATCTTAAATACTGTCAGAAATGCGTTTAATCAGTCAGTGCCTTTTCCTGTATTCAACGTAACGGAACTAAATGACTGATTTGCATTAATAATGCCAATGAACTGCAACTATTAATCTCAATCCACAAGTTTCCTCCATCTTTGATTTCTTGCAGCTGAGCCAATAAGAACTCGTAATGCAGGTACGAATAACGTTATTGAAGCCTATACCGGAATTGTGCTTGTATACAAGCTTTTACGTTACGATCTGTAACATCTGAACGCTGATGGCAAATGATTGCGGTACAACACATGTGTAATGTCAATAAGCTGAGGGTACTGGTCAGCACAGTATCGAAGCACCTAAGGTAGGATGTTATACATTAGCTATCGTATATTCTACTTGCTATTTTTAGCTTACTTTTCACTTTTTTTTAAATGATGATGAGATAGACTAATGACATCGATCCAGGCAAATGTCTGTCTGTCTGTCTTTGTGTGTCTCCCCTTATCAACCCCTAAAAGACTGCAGTTATCGAAACCAAATTCGGTTTAAGGAAATATCTAAATCTGAATATCTCAGGGACATAATTGTAAATGATTTCAGAGTTACCAACTGCTAAAAATCACAATTCACTTTTAAGCTCTACGTTGGATATCTCAGACGTTATGCATGCGAAATTTTCAAAAATTAGCACACACAGGGATAATAACATTCCAGATACATTTTAAGGAGCCCATATATGACAGTGTTGCCAAGATGATTCTAAGCCTACTGATAAGTCCAATGTTTAAGTACATCTAACATCTATACTATCAATTGGATTTTAACCGAATTTCGTACGTGCTTTGTGTACTATAACAGATATGACTATGCTTATACTTGATAGTCAGCAGGGCTGCCAACTGCTAATGAATGCTCATTCTCTTTCTTTATCCTAATACCAATAAATATATCAGAAAGTATGCTAGCCAACACCTCTGAATGTTGCACACGTATGGTACCTAAAATTTCAGATTAACTTCGAGTAACTAATGTACATCAGTGCTGCCAACATAATTCTAAGCCTGCTGAAAATGCATGTAACTTCTATACCAACAAATGGATGTTATCCAAAATTGGCACTATTAGATAAAGTATTATTTCAGATATCGCCTCCGTAGCGTAGCGGTCAGCATAGTTAGCTGCCGCCCCGGAGGTCCTGGGTTTGATTCCCGGCTCTGCCACGAAATTTGAAAAGTGGTACGAGGACTGGAACGGGAGCTACTCAGCCTCGGGTGGCCCAAATGAGTAGAGGGTGTTCGATTCCCCTTCAGCCATCCTCGAAGTGGTTTTCCGTGGTTTCCCACTTCGTCTTCGGGAAAATGCCGGGATGGTACCTTCTTCAAGGCCACGGCTGCCTCCTTCCCTCTTCCTTGCCTATCCATCCTACCCATCCCTTACTATCCCTCATGAGGCCCCTGTTCGCTTTGCAGGTGAGGCCGCCTGGGCGAGGTGCCAATCCCACCTCACCAGTTGTATCCCTTCCGATTCGATGTTCCTAGCTCTAGGACACTGCCCATAGAGGCGGTAGTGGTGAGTTCCCTCACTGAGTCCGTGGATTCCACCAACCTGGAGGGTAAACGACTAAAAATAAAATAAAAATTGGCGTGAATCTTAAATATAAAGAAAAGTATGCTCTTTAGATCGTCACGAAACTATTTCTCCTTATTCTTAATATTATTATCTATTGTGGAGTAAACATAGACTATTATTGAGGTATGAAAATATTAGTATACTTTCATGAATAGTACAAATATTCATGGTTTTGTATGGGGAAGTACAAATTTGAATGATAGAATAGAATAATTTTCCCTTCCAATATCCATTATTAACATCATCTCCGTAGATTATGCGAATAAATCGTAGTTGGAAACTCACAAGGAATGTAGTGTGAATGCAACATAATAATTCAAAAAGAATAAAAAATTCGGCCCTAGCGCGTCTCGAACCCGAGACTCATTGGACACTAAGTTGCAGCTATAGCACCCGTACACTTCTCACTTTGCAGCCTAGCTCATAGTTACGTAACTTCATGCGTATAGCTAAATGTCGAATTATTTCAGTTAAATCGTAAATACTGACAGGAATGCGTTCAATCAGTCAGTGCCCCTTCATGTATTCAACGTAACGCATCTTAATGACTGGTTTGCATTAATAATGCCAATGAACTGCAAATATTACTCTCAATCTACAACTTTCCTCCATGTTTGATTTCTTGCAGCTTAGCCAATCGGAACACGGAATGCTGCTGCGAATAACGTTATTCAAGCCTATACCGGAATTGTGCCTGTATACAAGCTTTAACGTTATAATCTGTACCATTTGTATTCTGATGGTCAATGATTGCGGTACAACACATGTGATATGTCCATAAGCAGAGGGTACTGATCAGCACAGTATCGAAACACCTAAGGTTGGATGTTATACAGTAGCTATCGTATATTCTTCGTAATATTTTAGCCTACTTTTCACATTTTGTAAAAATGAGGGAAAAGTAGACTTATGGCATCGGTCCAGGCAAATGTCTGTCTGTCCCTCCTAGACGGCTGCAGTTATTGAAACCCAATTTGGTATAAGTAAAGACCTATATTTGAATATCTCACGGGCATTTTTGAAAATTATTTTAGTGCTAGTAACTGCTGAAAATTCACAATTCACTTTTGAGCTCTATGTTGGATTTATCAGACGTTATGCATGCGAACCCTTCCAAAATTAGTACAGATAGAGATAATAACATTCCAGATATATATTTTAGGTAGCGCATATATGACAGTGGTGCAAACATGATTTTAAGCCAGCGGATAAGTCCAATGTTTAAGTGCATCTAACTTCTAACTATCAATTGGATTTTATCCGAATTTCGTATGCGCTATTGTTACTGTAACAGATATGACTATGCTCATACTTGAGAGCCAGCAGGGCTGCCAACTTCTAATGAATGCTCATTCTCTTTCTTTATCCTAATACCAATAAATATATCAGAAAGTATGCTAGCCAACACCTCTGAATGTTGCACACGTATGGTACCTAAAATTTCAGATTAACTTCGAGTAACTAATGTACATTAGTGCTGCCAACATAATTCTAAGCCTGCTGAAAATGCATGTAACTTCTATACCAACAAATGGATGTTATCCAAAATTGGCACTATTAGATAAAGTATTATTTCAGATATCGCCTCAGTAGCGTAGCGGTCAGCATGGTTAGCTGCCGCCCCGGAGGTCCTGGGTTTGATTCCCGGCTCTGCCACGAAATTTGAAAAGTGGTACGAGGACTGGAACGGGAGCTACTCAGCCTCGGGTGGCCCAAATGAGTAGAGGGTGTTCGATTCCCCTTCAGCCATCCTCGAAGTGGTTTTCCGTGGTTTCCCACTTCGTCTTCGGGAAAATGCCGGGATGGTACCTTCTTCAAGGCCACGGCTGCCTCCTTCCCTCTTCCTTGCCTATCCATCCTGCCCATCCCTTACCATCCCTCATGAGGCCCCTGTTCGCTTTGCAGGTGAGGCCGCCTGGGCGAGGTGCCAATCCCACCTCACCAGTTGTATCCCTTCCGATTCGATGTTCCTAGCTCTAGGACACTGCCCATAGAGGCGGTAGTGGTGAGTTCCCTCACTGAGTCCGTGGATTCCACCAACCTGGAGGGTAAACGACTAAAAATAAAATAAAAATTGGCGTGAATCTTAAATATAAAGAAAAGTATGCTCTTTAGATCGTCACGAAACTATTTCTCCTTATTCTTAATATTATTATCTATTGTGGAGTAAACATAGACTATTATTGAGGTATGAAAATATTAGTATACTTTCATGAATAGTACAAATATTCATGGTTTTGTATGGGGAAGTACAAATTTGAATGATAGAATAGAATAATTTTCCCTTCCAATATCCATTATTAACATCATCTCCGTAGATTATGCGAATAAATCGTAGTTGGAAACTCACTAGGAATGTAGTGTGAATGCAACATAATAATTCAAAAAGAATAAAAAATTTGGCCCTACCGCGTCTCGAACCCGAGACTCATTGGACACTAAGTTGCAGCTATAGCACCCGTACACTTCTCACTTTGTAGCCTAGCTCATAGTTACGTAACTTCATGCGTATAGCTAAATGTCGAATTATTTCAGTTAAATCGTAAATACTGACAGGAATGCGTTCAATCAGTCAGTGCCCCTTCATGTATTCATCGTAACGCATCTTAATGACTGGTTTGCATTAATAATGCCAATGAACTGCAAATATTACTCTCAATCCACAACTTTCCTCCATGTTTGATTTCTTGCAGCTTAGCCAATCGGAACACGGAATGCTGCTGCGAATAACGTTATTCAAGCCTATACCGGAATTGTGCCTGTATACAAGCTTTAACGTTATAATCTGTACCATTTGTATTCTGATGGTCAATGATTGCGGTACAACACATGTGATATGTCCATAAGCAGAGGGTACTGATCAGCACAGTATCGAAACACCTAAGGTTGGATGTTATACAGTAGCTATCGTATATTCTTCGTAATATTTTAGCCTACTTTTCACATTTTGTAAAAATGAGGGAAAAGTAGACTTATGGCATCGGTCCAGGCAAATGTCTGTCTGTCCCTCCTAGACGGCTGCAGTTATTGAAACCCAATTTGGTATAAGTAAAGACCTATATTTGAATATCTCACGGGCATTTTTGAAAATTATTTTAGTGCTAGTAACTGCTGAAAATTCACAATTCACTTTTGAGCTCTATGTTGGATTTATCAGACGTTATGCATGCGAACCCTTCCGAAATTAGTACAGATAGAGATAATAACATTCCAGATATATATTTTAGGTAGCGCATATATGACAGTGGTGCAAACATGATTTTAAGCCAGCGGATAAGTCCAATGTTTAAGTGCATCTAACTTCTAACTATCAATTGGATTTTATCCGAATTTCGTATGCGCTATTGTTACTGTAACAGATATGACTATGCTCATACTTGAGAGCCAGCAGGGCTGCCAACTTCTAATGAATGCTCATTCTCTTTCTTTATCCTAATACCAATAAATATATCAGAAAGTATGCTAGCCAACACCTCTGAATGTTGCACACGTATGGTACCTAAAATTTCAGATTAACTTCGAGTAACTAATGTACATTAGTGCTGCCAACATAATTCTAAGCCTGCTGAAAATGCATGTAACTTCTATACCAACAAATGGATGTTATCCAAAATTGGCACTATTAGATAAAGTATTATTTCAGATATCGCCTCAGTAGCGTAGCGGTCAGCATGGTTAGCTGCCGCCCCGGAGGTCCTGGGTTTGATTCCCGGCTCTGCCACGAAATTTGAAAAGTGGTACGAGGACTGGAACGGGAGCTACTCAGCCTCGGGTGGCCCAAATGAGTAGAGGGTGTTCGATTCGCCTTCAGCCATCCTCGAAGTGGTTTTCCGTGGTTTCCCACTTCGTCTTCGGGAAAATGCCGGGATGGTACCTTCTTCAAGGCCACGGCTGCCTCCTTCCCTCTTCCTTGCCTATCCATCCTACCCATCCCTTACCATCCCTCATGAGGCCCCTGTTCGCTTTGCAGGTGAGGCCGCCTGGGCGAGGTGCCAATCCCACCTCACCAGTTGTATCCCTTCCGATTCGATGTTCCTAGCTCTAGGACACTGCCCATAGAGGCGGTAGTGGTGAGTTCCCTCACTGAGTCCGTGGATTCCACCAACCTGGAGGGTAAACGACTAAAAATAAAATAAAAATTGGCGTGAATCTTAAATATAAAGAAAAGTATGCTCTTTAGATCGTCACGAAACTATTTCTCCTTATTCTTAATATTATTATCTATTGTGGAGTAAACATAGACTATTATTGAGGTATGAAAATATTAGTATACTTTCATGAATAGTACAAATATTCATGGTTTTGTATGGGGAAGTACAAATTTGAATGATAGAATAGAATAATTTTCCCTTCCAATATCCATTATTAACATCATCTCCGTAGATTATGCGAATAAATCGTAGTTGGAAACTCACTAGGAATGTAGTGTGAATGCAACATAATAATTCAAAAAGAATAAAAAATTTGGCCCTACCGCGTCTCGAACCCGAGACTCATTGGACACTAAGTTGCAGCTATAGCACCCGTACACTTCTCACTTTGTAGCCTAGCTCATAGTTACGTAACTTCATGCGTATAGCTAAATGTCGAATTATTTCAGTTAAATCGTAAATACTGACAGGAATGCGTTCAATCAGTCAGTGCCCCTTCATGTATTCAACGTAACGCATCTTAATGACTGGTTTGCATTAATAATGCCAATGAACTGCAAATATTACTCTCAATCCACAACTTTCCTCCATGTTTGATTTCTTGCAGCTTAGCCAATCGGAACACGGAATGCTGCTGCGAATAACGTTATTCAAGCCTATACCGGAATTGTGCCTGTATACAAGCTTTAACGTTATAATCTGTACCATTTGTATTCTGATGGTCAATGATTGCGGTACAACACATGTGATATGTCCATAAGCAGAGGGTACTGATCAGCACAGTATCGAAACACCTAAGGTTGGATGTTATACAGTAGCTATCGTATATTCTTCGTAATATTTTAGCCTACTTTTCACATTTTGTAAAAATGAGGGAAAAGTAGACTTATGGCATCGGTCCAGGCAAATGTCTGTCTGTCCCTCCTAGACGGCTGCAGTTATTGAAACCCAATTTGGTATAAGTAAAGACCTATATTTGAATATCTCACGGGCATTTTTGAAAATTATTTTAGTGCTAGTAACTGCTGAAAATTCACAATTCACTTTTGAGCTCTATGTTGGATTTATCAGACGTTATGCATGCGAACCCTTCCGAAATTAGTACAGATAGAGATAATAACATTCCAGATATATATTTTAGGTAGCGCATATATGACAGTGGTGCAAACATGATTTTAAGCCAGCGGATAAGTCCAATGTTTAAGTGCATCTAACTTCTAACTATCAATTGGATTTTATCCGAATTTCGTATGCGCTATTGTTACTGTAACAGATATGACTATGCTCATACTTGAGAGCCAGCAGGGCTGCCAACTTCTAATGAATGCTCATTCTCTTTCTTTATCCTAATACATATATATAATAAAGTATGCAAGCCAATAGCTCTAAATTTTGCACACGTATGATACCTGAAATTTCAGATTAATTTCGAGTAACTAATGTACGTCAGTGCTGCCAACATAATTCTAAGCCTGCTGAAAATGCATGTAACTTCTATATCAACAAATGGATGTTATCCAAAATTGGCACTATAAAATATAGTATTATTTCAGATTAATTCTGAGCACACGTGCATGACTTTGTTGCCAATATGATTCTACATACACTGGTAGATCCAATATTTCATAACATGCAACGTCCATACTATCCATTGGACTTCAACCGAATGTTATATGTGCATTATGTACCTTAAGAGATGGAACTAAGGATATATTCAGAGTCACCTAGGCTACCAACTGTAGTGCTGTATTAGAATATTTCAGGTATATTCCAATCTAATTAGAAATGTTAGTAGGCCTATTACCTATTAAATTTTGTCATGGGAAAAGGCACCTACTTTATTATTGCAATGTGCTCAAATATTTCATATGACCCTTCTTTGTATAATGTGACTAATCCCACACAACGTCGCTCTTTCTACATCACATTTAGTAACAACGTTATGGCCCTCTGTTCGAGCTGTTTCCTTAATAACGTTCTTGACGGAATATACATAATTTCTTGTCATTAAGATTGGATTTGATTAATAATAAACAAGAAATGGGAATAACATTAATTTGTAGAACTCAATTTTAGCCGTCTTTTAAACAACGTTATCGTCGGTAGTACTCACAATTTTGTTCCTTAAAGATTGGGTAAGACAAATAACGAAAACCGGCGAATAACGTTTTTATGAGGAACTTCCTTTACCCGCCTTTCGAATAACGTTATTGTCAGCAGTTCGTTCAATTTCGTTCTTCGACATCAGGTTGAACTAATAACGAAATGATGCCAATAACGTTATTCAGTTATTCACTTTGTGAGCCACCCTCCCAATAACGTTATTGGTAGGGACCGGAATAATAGCGTTCTTCAATTCGGTTACTGAATATAACGTTATTGTGATAGTATATGATAAATACGGTATTCTTGTCGAAACGAAGTAATTCGTTCTGCAACGCATTTACCTAAATGCACTCATGGAGTTTTCCGGTACATTCCCTAATTACATTACGTTATGGTTACGGTTAAGTTATCTAGCCCTGGTAATAAGGTTTGAGTAGCACGAGTTGGATGAGGACGGGCTAGCCACAGCGAGGAGCCATTGACACGGACTGCTTACTCCCTAGCCTGGTCGTGAGTTAACCGAGTGCTCGTTCCCACTGCAACAACTTCCGTAAGAGATTTATAGCGGTTCAGTGAAAGCACACTGTGGAATAACAGCATTTTTTAAATTTCATGATCATAGCAACTTCCAGTGCGTAACACCAGCTAAATTCTTTCCTTAATACTTTTATTGTCAAATATTTTAAGCGAGGAAATTCAGATAGAATTGTTATATGCCAAATTTACCAGCTCGCTTGTTAGTGTCCGTGTTTGTACTGCGTGTCTCTTTTGTGTTCTATTTAGGCTAACCTGAATAAACATGAGTTTAATCCATATTCAGGAAATCTGTATCAATATTAGAATATTCATGAGAGATATATTAATAACTTCAAACTGATATTCTGCTAGAAATCTGTTTGATTATTTTCCACGTTGATACACAGAAACTCATTGTTTCAAGCAATAGGTAGGCCTATATATGAAGTGTGAATGGTTTGCGCAAGTCATTTTAATTTGCGTTGTTAATTTTTGTGTCCGTTGTTACAATGCTTCATTAAATCAGTTCAGTTCTGGCGTGATTATTTTCAGGTATGTTGTTTAGAAAGTCCCTCTTCGGAAACAACAAAATATTTTACCCGTTTCTAAGTTGTAAGCCACATTTTGTGCTATTGTATTTGCTGTTGATAATTTCGGCACGGAAACCATGTTTTCCATTTCTGTCTAATCACACTATACTGTGCGGACTAAAAATAACCATCTACTTCTCCCTAGGTAAAACTTGATTATCTGCAAAAATATAAAATAGAGACCTATTCATCTTGAAAGGTTTGATCACAACATAAAGTGAAAGTTATTTGTACAAAACAAACCTTCGAACGTGGTGTCATATCCGAATGTGCCTCTTACAAGTCTCTAGAACTGACGCCCGTGGGTGTGCCGTAATTAGGATGACATTAATGACAGTAACAATTATTAAAACTGGGCAATTTTTCTAGGTTTATATCATGTCTTGTGTGGGGTTTCACCTAGGAACACCAACCTGGCTCATCAACGGACACTTGGTGTCGTGCCCGGACCCCACACAAGACACGGCATCAACATAGAAAATATATAATACCTTGGCCGTGAAAGCCAATAAACCAATAACAATAAATGTATTGTCAGTTGGACCCATCTAGGTGATCTACTCTGCAATTTTGCAATTTCGATGTTTCGTTTCCCATGCTAACCTTCAGCGAAATACTTGTGGCCACCAAATGCGATACGAGAGCTCTTTTACCAGCCGGCGTCGTGAAATTTTCCTGCTCTTCAACTGTCCGACTTCCACGTTTGGCACCCATGAACTTGGGTTCCTGAGACGGACACTTTACCTCTGGTGGACCGAGGAAGCTAGTTATTCTGTACGATGAAGACATCATAGGCACCTAGTACCGGCGACAGTAAAATTAACAGTATAAAGTTTAAAATCTCATGACCCTGCTGGGAATCGAACACGAAGTCCTTCGGTTGACGTGTAAGCCTTAGTCACGAAGCCAGACACATTCGGTTCTAACACTCTTATATTAAAATTACAGAGGGACCCGACTTCTCCCACGTGAAAATACGAAGGCGGGAGTTAGAATATCGTTTTGTAAAAGTTTGGTGCTTTTCAGTTGGCCAACACGAGTGTACCCAAAAGAGCTGGATTATGCCCTAATCCTGAAAAAAATTACATGAGATTAATAAATACATGTCATGTAATTTTTTCAGGATTGTGGCATAATCCAGCTCTTTTGGGTGCATTCGTGTTGACCGACTGAAAAGCACTAAACTTTTGTTTACTAAGGCAACACTGAAAAATGGCTTCAAACCCCACAATATCGTTTTGTACAGAACTCATACCATTGTTGTTGTGCTATTTGAGAGGCTTGAGTATTGAGGAGTGGTCATTTTTCCACGTGAACTTGGGTGTGTGTAGAATTTGACTGAGTTATGTAGTTAAGTTATTGTTGTTTTATGGGACGGAACTACGTGGTCATCTGACACAATTTGACTGATAACATGTATAATTGTGGTATTTTGTAGTAGTGTGTGCCGGTCCCGTAGTGTTGAGTTAGTGCCCTTGCCTCTCACCCGGAGGCCCCAGGTTCGATTCATGGCTTTGTCAGAGATTTTAAAAACA
Organism: Meconema thalassinum; assembly: GCA_946902985.2. NCBI lineage: Eukaryota > Metazoa > Arthropoda > Insecta > Orthoptera > Tettigoniidae > Meconema > Meconema thalassinum. The sequence goes on along the minus strand of OX336388.2, from coordinate 2,011,619,257 downwards.
ACGTGAGGGCTGGATCGGAGAGCACTCAGCCTCGTGAGGCAGCTCCCCGGTCAGGAAAGCCAAGATTAATGGTCGACGGAAACCGATTTACTGACCACGCGTCACCTCGCAAACTGCTGGCCAAATGGCTGAGGAACAGTCGCTTGGGAGGCCTAGGTTCTACAAGGCCTACGTTACCACAGGTTTGTTTGTGTGTAGTGGTGTGTGTATTTGTAATTCAGGCAAGGATTGGGTAGGAGGCGGACGTGGCCTTCAGTTAGGAACTATCCTGACATTTAATGAGCGGTTCTACGAGAAAATCGAATAGAACGTACGAGTAGAACATTCAAAATATTAATTTCATACTCTCATACATGGTTTCTTCACAAAACATATCGTTCCGAAGATAATGTCGAAGAATAATAGTGTACTACATACAAAATATCCCCCGTAGATTGTCAGCCAAATGTCCTCGAACTAAAATATTAATTGTCAGAAAAATGCAGTAGTTACTGTTTCCTTTGAGGGGATTGGACACTGTGGTCACTTTCAGTAGTACCGAGTACATGGGTGTATGCAGAATTATGTCTGATGATCTGAGCAGTTGTGATGGTTGTGTTAGTGTATGTATTTGTCATTTAGGTAAGGATTGGGAAGGATGCAACCTTGGCCTTAAGTTAGAAATCATCCCAGCATTCACCTGGAGTAGATGTGGGAAAACCAAGGAAAACTACTACCTGGATGGCTGACGGTGGAATTGAACCCTCCTATTCTCAGTTTTGCTTCACGAGACTGAGTATGCCCCTTTTCCAGCCCTAAGACCAGAGTTAAATTTCTTGCCAGAGCCGATAAGTGAATCAGAACCTGTGGGGTGACAGCCAAAAATGCTAACACCTGTATCACAAATTGGTCGATGTGCGAACATACATCATTTTCCTCCCTTAAATTTGTTTAAGTTGGTTACATTTTAAACAGCTCAAAATAATTATTATGGAAAAGGTAATCCGTTCATTTTTTCACGTGACATGTTCTTTACAATCTAGCAAAGAATGAAGGGTCTTTGATCAGAAAGGAGCAAGAAAGGTGTACTAACTTGTTGTTGGTTGAGTCTTCAATATTTTGACTGGTTTGATGCAGCGCTCCTTGCCTCCCTGTCCTGAGCTTCTTCGACTCTTCTACTCCTCTTCTACTCCAGGTGAATGCTGGGATGATTTCTAACTTGAGGCCAAGGCTGCATCCTTCCCAATCCTCACATGCGCTCTACATAGCTACCACACCCTACATCCGAGACAATCTGTTTAACATTTTCTAACCTTGGTCTAACCCTTCAGTTCTTGTCCTCGACTCTTCCTTCCATAACTAAGCTTGCTATTCCTGGGTGTTTTAGTATGTGTCCTACCAACCTATCTCTTCTCTTCATTAGCAGTCGCCAGAAACATCTCTCCTCTCCCACTCGTCTTAACATCTCTTCATTTGTAACCCTATCGACCCATCTGATCATCATTCTCCTATAACACCACATTTCAAACGCTTCAATTCTCCTTTTCTCTGCTGCTCCAAAAGATCAAGTTTCACTTCTATAGAGTGCCACGCTCCAGACAAAGACTTTCAAAAATGACTTCCTAATACCTAAACCTATATTCGTTCTCAACAGATTCCTTTTCTGTAGAAATGCTTTCCTTGCCTGAGCCAACCTACTTTTTATATCCCCTTTGCTTCGTCCATCACTGGTTATTTTACTTCCTAAGTAACAGAAGTCTCTTACTTACTTACTTACTTTAGTTTTTCACCTGCCAATTTCATGCCTATAGAGGCTTCTGATTTATTTCGGCTGCATATATATATATTTAATTTAGCGTATGGCTTTTAGTGCCGGGAGTGTCCGAGGACATGTTTGACTCGCCAGTTTTGTAGCTGCTTCGAGACGTACACCCTATGGGTGAGCTACAAGTACCGTTGGGAAGGAAAGTTGGAATGGAAGGACGAGGAGTTGGAAGGTAGCGGCTGTGGCCTATAGTTAGGGACCAACCCCGGCATTTGCCTTGAAGGAAGATGGGGAACCACAGAAGACCATCTTCAAGGTTGCCGGCAGGGGGATTCGAACCTCCTCGCCTCCCGGATGTGAGCAACTGCCAGCAATCATGCCGTAACGACCACGGCTAACTCACCCGGTGGCTGCATGTTAGCAACTGGCTAAGGATTACTAGATTTTTGACTAGCGTTAATTCCTATCTGCCAAATGAATAAACCAGAAAATAGAATTGATATGTAGCATATGTATTAAATCGTGTAAAATAAGGCTTCGTCATAACGCACTGTCCTTAAAGTATAAGTGGGAAACTGCTAATGGGATATCTGAGCTGGAAGTTGAACCCAATCCAGAACTGAAATTGTATCCTAACTAATTTGGTGCATAAATTTCTATACAAGTGTCTTGATAGTGACGAGTTATTTTCCTTATTTATCTTCTCCGTTCAGTAATTCTGATCATATCAGTCAATAAAATTCGAGTCACTGGTCTGTAACATGATATTTTGGAGGCTGCCAAGCTTATTTTTCGTTCCATCGGGTGTGAGTCCAGCTTTCCATTGTATACAATAACATTGGAATCACGTTGTGCTTGAGAATTCTAACAATTCATGAGTTAAGTTGTTTACTGCATAGGAAATATCTCATTTTCATGAATGCCCTTCACGGCTTATCAATTCGCTTCTTATGACTGTCTGGCTTACCATTGCTGATTCAGGAAGCACGCCAGATTGTTGTAATGCTGAACACGCCCTATCATCTTATTACAAGCTTTACTTGCATGCTAATGTCTCCCTTCCAACTCCCCTATGTTCAGTCTACGTAATATTGATTCTTATAGCCAGTGTTAACTCATTCCGTCAGCGTTTGCAATTCTTTTCCCTCTCTGTCCACTGCGTAGCCTTGCTCGTTCAATCGTGCACCACGGTTGCGGGGGCAGCTGCATCAATTCCGGATATCACAGGTTTGAATTCACGCGCTGACAGTGGATATCCAGAATGTAATTTATCCCCGGGATTTTCCACACTCGCACCAGGCAAATGCCAGAATGGTACCTTACTTCACGTCCCGGGGCACCTATCTCATCCATGTCTGTAATACAGGTACATACACACTATTAGTCATTACGTACATACAGGTTATTATGCAAGTTCAACACACATCCAGATACTAGGTGCTCATGACCGTGATGTCCGAAGTCTCTCAAATAAATTAACGGCAGAACATTGTCTGCCGTTTCAGCTGTCACTCTTCGCTATGATCTTAAGTATATTATAGTAATCATCTTAAATCACACGGTTATAATAGCATTTAGGTCAAAATCATCAGCATTGCTGAGACATCTCATGTATGCACCACGGCTGAACTGGGCAGCAGGAAAATCAGGGTTCAAATCCCGGTATATACCTCACATTTTGGCCACTGTTACGCCTGCTTCATGTCATTTTAACATTCTGAGGTCTTTCCTTTGTCATTTTGCATGGATTTTAGAAACAGTAAATCAAAGGAATGAGTACTCAAATCGTATATTTTCATAAAAATCGAATAACCGGTGAGTGTTATGATGATCCAATTTTCAGTGATTGCCTTCTTAAGTTAGGGAACGTAGAACATGGAATTCTAACTGAAATGTAAATAGTGTTGAAATATAAACAAAACAATCTTTCTCCTTATGTCTCTCATTATAAACCTATTGTGGAAATTGTGGCTTATGTACATGCGAGATTTCTCTCACGGGTCCACTAGTAACAATGAAATCCTGCACTCCATACGAATGTGATCAATTTTTTGTGGTGCTCATAATAGATCAGATTGTAAATAATTATTCAATTTCCAGGACCTTTGAATCTGACAGACCTTGTCGTGGAGAAATTCATAAAAATGTATGAAGTAGTTTTTCTATCTCGTTTACTTCCAAAACATGTTTACGCAAAGAGTTAGCGTATGCAAATTTCATCTTGTTATCTTCCTCAAGAACTTATAAAAGTAGTACGAAGTTACATTCTTTAATCTGCCATATGTTCGGAAGTTATCTTTACACTTCAGTGAGTCGTGCCGCGTCAGAAAGTTTTCAGTTCTCTCCTACAACTTGCTTTCAAATCGCCCTGGAGCATTATATTCGCCAAATCCTGAAAAAACATTTCATGAAATTTAAAAAAAAAACTGATAGTCGGTCTGAAAGACTAGACTTTATATCATTTTAAATGCTACAAAACTTACAAATGATGCATTAACTCAAAGTCCGTTAGCAAAAAAAAAAAAAAAAAATTAAGAAAAAAGAAAGAAAACAAGTAGTTCCGTGAAGAACTATACAGCCTATTTTCATATATCCTACATATGTTAATTGCCTCTATCTACTTACAAAATTTCAGTTTGATTGCTGTAATAGATTCGTAGATATTGAGAACCGACTAAATATTTCGGATGGTCGCCATGTTGGATTTTATATATGTAGGTCCTAGAGTTATGTACTGTAACATGAAGATTATTGTGTACGTGTAGCATTCAAACTTCAATCGCATGATTTGGACACAAGAAGTAACAAGGAGATTTTAAAATTTCGTTCAGCTGCCATCTTGTGGTTATGGAAACAATTGAAATAAATTAAATGCCAGTGGATTAACATTCGTATAAGGATTTACTGTACCAAGTTTCACTGCACTCGGATGGTTAAATTGCGAGAAACGTCTATGTGAATATTTATAATTCGCGTAGCCGCCATGTTGGATTTGTTATCATCAGGTTATTTAAAGTCCTATAGGTGAACTTAAGTTCATTGCCCCAATGAACATAAAAAAATCAGTTTGATTGCTATAATAGATTCGTAGATATTCAGAGCCGTCTAGATATTTCAGATGGTCGCCATGTTGGATTGTTAAATGTATAGGCCAGAGAGTCTCGTTCCATTAAAGGAAAATTATTGCGTAGGTTCCTTATTCAAGGTTTCACTTCGATCGCATTATGGCACAAGAAATAAAAAAATAATTTTAAAATTCGCACAGCCGCCATCATGAGGGTATGTAAACAATTGAACTAAATTAGATACCAGTGCATTACAATGTGCATAAACATTTCCTGTACCAGATTTCATTGCGTTTGGAACATTAAATCGTGAGAAAGTTCTATTTAAAATTTTCAAATTCGCTTGGCCGCCATGTTCGTCTTGTACTTAACCGGTTTTTGGAAACCTTACAGATGAACTTCCAGTAGTGTCCTTTATCTCCGTACAAAATTTCAGGGTGATACCGCTAATAGTTTCAGAGATATAGAATGCCGGTGAAATATTGCGCACATCCGCCATCTTGTGGTTATGTAAACAATTGAACGAAGTTAGATGTCGGTGGATTACAATGTCTATAAATATATACAGTACCAAGTTTCATTGCGTTTGGTTGGTTAAATCGCGAGAAACGTCTATTCATAAGTCGCAAATTCGCGTGGCCGCCATGTTGGTTTTGTAGTTTTCAGTTTTTCAAAAGTCACATAGGTGAACTTCTAGTAGTTCCCTTCATCACTGTAATAAATTCCAGGGTGATATCGGGAATAGTTTCGGAGATATTGAATGCTGTTGAAATATTTCGCACAGCCGCCATGTTGGATTGGTGAGACGTAAGAAAATTTGAAGGACACGGTCGGGGTCGCCCAGAATAGTATTATGAACCTACCGAGTTTCAATTAAAATCTCTCCAGCCGTTTAGAATTTATTAGGGGGGGACACACACACACATCACACACACACACACACACGGACAAAAGGTGATCTCATAAGCCAATTTTTCAAAATTGAAAATAGGCTAAAAAGCAAGTGCAAACCCAGATCAAAGAAGGTAGCTGGCTGGATGACCTCACGCTCACCGGAGCCCGCGGGGAAAGGAGGAAGCTCAAGCAGTACTATGACGTTACACACCTCAGTGCATTCGCGGTATATTTCGTCCCGTCGCCGTAACGTAACGCCAGACCCCAGCGACGTCGACAAAATCATTTAAAATGATAACAAATACACTTGGATGACCAGTTTCGATGTTCAAGCGATCATCATCAGATCCATCACTCTTAGGCCCTAAATTGTATGTGAGAAAGTATGGGGGGGGGGGTAATATTTACAATATATACACTTATTTAGTTGCGGTATGAGTTGAGAAAATTCAACTCGTCAATATTTGTTAGTTGTGGTCCATATGATGTTTTGTTATAATACTTGCTTGTTTGGAGTGAATATATGATTGTGGTTAAATAGTCAATACAGGTTGAATTGTGCCGGCTACTTATCTGATGGTGTCTTGCGCTGTCCTGGTGGGAGCAGTTACCTTGGTCACTATCTACCGACTGACCGACTGAAAAATATTAAACTTACAGTCCAGCCGCTGAGTGTCCTGCTCTGACGTTTAGTGATGCTGGGAGAAGGGGGGTAGAGAGAACAATATAGCCAACTCACGGCAGTGAGAAGCTGTTATAGAAACTTGAAATTTGCCATCATTGCAATTCTTCTCTAGCGTCTTCACTATGTAACGTGGAAGTCCCACACCCCATTTGCAATTTTATGCATGATTTCGTTATTCCGATATTTTGCGGTTACAAAACCTAAATTTTCGATCGCAGTGGAATTCCACCTATGTTGGCGAAGTCGCGTACTACCATGGATAATGTTGTCATCTGTACCACTCAGCGGTTTTCCCGGTAAGCCGGTCTTTAAAATTAGTTCGCTGTTGCCAAGGCTCTCTTGTGTAGTCCAGTTGCTCTGTGTGTTAGTGCAGGTTTATTGTGCACACTTACCGATTAACTGTGTGTAAGCATATTACTTTGGTAATATGATCAGTGGTTCGTCAGAATTCATTTAAAAATATGTGAAATATTTTATGTAGTTAACGTTGTTTTATATTTGGCGGTACAGAATCGGCAACGCTGTCTCCCTCCTTCACGAGAAATGTCAAAGCCGGACACTCGGCGGTTGGACTGTAGTTTACTAAGGCAACGCTGAAAATGACTTCAAACACCATAATGTTACAGATCTGTTTAATGAAGCCGTTGGATTTTAACAGCGTTAAAATCCCTCAGTATGCCTTCCTTCGGAGGGGAAGTAAAGCCGGCGGTCCCATGTCATAGATTTATGGCATGATAAAGAACCTTCCACTAATAACACCTGTGTGAAGCTAAATTGTATAGGTTAAGAATGTAAACAACGCTCTTAGGTTCCTAAGTTCGTTGCCAAGAGCCGACTGCGGTGACGTCTGGTAGCTAAGTTCTGAACTAGTAGTCGGTGGCGTTAGGCGGCAAAAGTAGGAACTACTTGAAAATTGATCGTCTGCAGTCCTTACTTGAATTAAAACAGATACACACACTAATACAGTCATGACAATTAACACCGGTTATCAGACAGATTCTACACACACCCAAAGTACACGGGGCTACATGACCGCGTTGTCGCAGCCCCTAAACTTAAGAACCAACCAACCAACCAACGAAATTAGCAAAATCAGTCAAATAATATTACAGCATGAAATACTTGTATTTACAGCACAGTAATGCGCTTCATATACAGCATATAATGTATGTGGATGATATTATCGATGAACCTTCATGTGGGTGTTTGTCCCCTTATTGCATTTTACTCTGCATGTGTGCATTCCTTAGTTTCACACACTAAATAGTACAGACATCACAGTGGCACAGGTTATCAGACAGCTATTATACCCACCCAAGTAAATGGGGATACAATACTACAATGTCGCAAAGCTCCTAAAGAATCAACAAGTTTCAAATGGAATTTCAATTTATGTTATCAAAATAAACGATATAATTGATATTCATTCAATATTTTGATTTTAGTTAATTATGAAATAATATTTACAAATTACACAAGTTTTCGCGAGGACATTTTAATTTCCAGAGTAGGGGTGGTTTCTCCTGGGTCACCCCATGAGTGATCATTGTTTAGTGAAGGGTGTTGATTGGGCGGAACTTTTAACCTACCGGTATTTATTACTCAATTAGTTACCGACAGCAGTGGCTACGATGGCTAAAAAGCAGCGTTAGGTCAAGGGCCAATCTCTCTGCTGACTTGGTAGACGCGGGGGTTCGAGCCCCACCGTCAGCCGTTTTTGAAATGGTTTTCCGCGGTTTCCCCATTTCAACACCAGGAAAATGCTGGGACGGTACCTTCTGACAGGCCATGGCCGCTCCCTTCCACATCCTTGCCCAGTTTCATTCATCTTCACCCATTCCATCTATCATCCCGACGCACAGATCGTTCACAGGTGTCGACTAGAAAGACCTGCACTCGGCCTCTTAGGAGGCCACACGAAAAAAACAAGGGTTCATCACTGCGCCTCATGGTATAGTGATTTGTATTTTTAACTACCAGGTTCGATTCCCGGCTCTACCAAAATGTAATTCTGGTTAGAGTTATTGGAACAGTAACGTTAGCATGTGAGCTACTCAAAGGTTGACAATTTCGAAGGCTTGCACCAGGTTAGCGGGCTACATGAGCTGACTTTTACCTGGTCAATCCAACTTTAAAGACGTCTACCTTGACGTCGCCCACCTTCTACTTATTCCTGCACCAATATTTGATGCGTTGTGAGTTAAAGTTACAATGCTATTCCATGTCATTCTTTTCCTCATAACTGGCTTCCTAGCTCCTGGATAGTATTAAAAAAGTCCTCTCGGCACGCCGGAAGGTGGAGGTAGATTTCACCGGACAAACTTGGGGATAGGCGAAAATAGGCAGAATATGCAGGTTTTCGTAGAAGGATCAGACCACATTTATTGCGAGAAGGTATTTTATAATTGGAGCTTAATTAACTTTGTTTTTCGTCATTTTATGCTTATTTTAAACATTTTACTGTCTTATGGGAACAGTAACCTTCTTGTCATTTGGGGTCCATTTTTAGCCTATTTTCAATTTTGAAAAAATAGGCTTATGAGATCACCTATTGTCCGTGTGTGTGTGCGTGTGTGTGTGTGTGTGTGTGTGTGAGAGAGAGGTGTGTGTGTGTGTGTGTGTGTCCCCCCTAATAAAATCTAAACGGCTGGAGCGATTTCAATGAAACTCGGTAAGTTCATAGCACTATTACCGGCGACCTCGACCAGCTCTTCAAATTTTGTTACGTCTCATCAATCCTACATGGCGGCTGTGCGAAATATTTCACCAGCATTCAATATCTCCGAAAATATTATCAATATCGCCCTGAAATTGTGTACGGTGATAAAGGGCACTACTAGAAGTTCACCTATGAGACTCTCAAAATCCTGGTGACTACAAAACCAACATGGCGGGCAAGCGAAATTGAGACTTTTAAATAGACATTTCTCGCGATTTAACTATCCAAACGTAATGAAACTTGGTACAGCAAATGTTTATACATATTGTAATGCACTGGAGTCTAATTTAGTTCAATTGTTTACATAACCTTAAAATGGCGGCTGTGCGAAATATTTCACTGACATTCTATATTTCCGAAACTATTACAGATATCATCATGCAATTTTATACAGTGATAAAGGGTACTGATACAAGTTTGCCTATGTATATTTCATAAACCTGAAAAGTACAAAACGAACATGGCGACCAAGCGAATTTGAAATATTTTAATAGACTTTTCTCGTGATTTAACTCTCCGAGCGCAGTGAAATGTGGTACAGTAAATGATTTTGCAGATTGTAATGCACTGACATCTAATTTAATTCAATTGTTTACATAACCTCAAGATGGCGGCTGTGCGAAATTTTAAAATTAAGTTTTTATTCTTGTGTCATAATCATGCGATCGAAGGGAAAGTTTGAATAATGAAGCTAGGCAATAATTGTCCTTTAATGGTACATAACTCTATGGCCTATACATATAACAATCCTAAATGGCGAGCTTCCGAAATATTTAGACGGTTCTCAATATCTATGAATCTTTTACAGCAACCAAACTGATTCTTTTTATGTTCATAGAGATTATGAACATATGTTCACCTATAGGACTTTCAGTAACCAGGTGACCACAAATCCAACATGGCGGCGATGCGAAGTATAAATATATAAATGGACGTTTCTCGCGAATTAACTATCCGAGTGCCGTGAAACGTTGCACGTTAAATGCGTATACAAATGTTGATCCACTGGCATGTAATTTATTTCAATTGTTTGCATAATCAAAAGATGGCTGGTGTGCGTGATTTTAAAATCTCGTTTTTACTTCTTGTGTTCTAATCATGCGATTGAAGTTTGAATACCAAACGTACACAATAATCTTAATGTTAGTACAAAAATAAAAATCCATCCTGGCGACCATATGAAATATTTAGACGGTTCACAATATCTACGAATCTGTTACAGCAATTAAACTGAAATTTTGTATGTTGATAGAGACAACATGAGCAGAATATATGAAAATAGGCTGTATAGTTCTTCACGGAACTACTTGTTATACCTGTGGTCCCACAGTCGTTATGCAAGGTTTCGACACTTATGTGTAACTATGTAACGGTCTGTTACTTCTTCACGCAAAATTATATCTCCCGCAGAGATTTTGGTTGGTTCCTCAGTTTAGGGGCTGCGACAACGCGGTCATGTAACCCCGTGTACTTTGGGATGGCTGTAAGGACTGCAGACGGTCAATTTCAAGCAGTAGTTCCTAACGTTGCTACCAGGTACTATCATCAACGACTCCTAGCTGTGAACTTGGCTACTAGATTCCACCGCAACCAGCAACTTGCAACGAACGTTGGAACTTCCCCTCCAAAGGAAAGCATACTGAGGGATTTTTAGCGCTCTTAGAAAATCCGACGACTTCGGCCGACTTTGAACTCGCGACCTTGGGCATAGACATTCAGCATGCTACCAGTTACTTCACCGAAGCCGCTTCACACTTAGTCAGATGGAAATCTGAATCTGATCTCGTGCAAGAGCGTTGTCTTGGCAACGTCTGATGGCTCATCCGTCATCAATTTAGTAGTGTTGCCATAGCGACCACTGATAGCTCTTGGCCTTTTCTTATAATTTCGAAATCATTTTTCTCATCCCTTGGCATAATGGTGGGTCATATCAAAAATTCTTTCAGACAAAAGTTTTAGGTAATTATTAGGGGAATATTGTCCATTTTGTACGGTTTTGATATTGTGCCTATAAAGAGAGATATGATTAATGTTTCCCGAAAAACCCACTTTTTCCCACCCCTTTGGTCAATTGTTGGTGCTATAAAAAACTCTTCAAACATAAATTTTTGGACTTAATCCGACACATAGTATGAACGTTGAACGGATTCGATATTTCACATATTAAGAGAGTTATAGCAATATTTCACTTTTCGAAAAAAGCCCCCCATTTTCACCCCCTTCGACCGATTTAGCCCATTAACGAACTCGACCGAGATTTTATAGGTATACATATTCGGTAAAAAATTCAAAGTGATTGGTGCAAAATTACGGCAGTTATCGTGTCCACAAGAAACTGATATACATATATATATACATTCATAAATTATATATAAACTTTTGAACTGACGGTGGTTTTGGGGTCTGGGGGATGTGAAACGCGAAGATATGTCGAAATTTTCCGGAAGTCGAAACATAGTACCCATTGCAATAGTTAGCTTTCTAATGAAATCTACCTCTGGTTGGTTCCTCAGTTTAGGGGCTGCGACAACGCGGTCATCTAACCCCGAATACTTTGGGTGAGTGTAGAATCTGTCTGATAAACGGTGTGAATTTTAATGGCTGTATTAGTCTTAATTCAGGTAAGGACTGCAGACGGTCAATTTCAAGCAGTAGTTCCTAATGTTGCTACCAAGTACTACCGTCAACGACACCTAGCTGTGAACTTGGCTACTAGATGCCACCCCAACCAGCAACTCGCAACGAACGTTGGAACTTCCCCTCCAAAGGAAAGCATACTGAGGGATTTTTGACGCTCTTAGAAAATCCGGAGACTTCGGCCGACTTTTAACTCGCGACCTTGGGAATAGACATTCAGCATGCTACCAGTTACGTCACCGAAGCCGCTTCACACTTAGTCAGATGGATATCCGAATCTGATCTCGTGCAAGTGCGTTGTCTTGGCAACGTCTGATGGCTCATCCCTCATCAATTTAATAGTGTTGCCATAGCAAACACTGATAGCTCTTGGCATTTTCTTATAATTCCGAAATCATTTTTCTCATCCCTTGGCGTAATGGTGGGTCATATCAAAAATTCTTTCAGAAAAAGTTTTAGGTAATTATTAGGAGAATATTGTCCATTTTGTACGGTTTTGATATTGTGCCTATTAAGAGAGATATGATTAATGTTTCCCGAAAAAGAGAGTTAGAGCAATATTTCACTTTTTTTGAAAAAAAAAGACCCCCATTATCACCCCCTTCGACCGATTTATCCCAGTAACGAACTCGACCGAGATTTTATAGGTATATATATTCGGTAAAAAATTCAAAGTGATTGGTGCAAAATTACGGCAGTTATCGTGTCCAAAAGAAACTGATATACATATATATATTGAACCCATGTACCATTGGTTCAAGGGGTCGAATCCATGTATTTTGGTAAAAGGAAGGAAGGAAATATACAGTCTTCAGAGGAACATAGAAAGATTTTATACAAGAAGGCTAGCATAACGTTGTGTAATAAACTGAGCCCAGGTGGCCAGGAAATGAGGTCATGCATGACGCATTGATAAGGAGCCGGTCACAAATATAAATAGAACGAGTGGAACTTTCCAAGCGAGTGACGAAGGGCGTGTTTCGGTAATCGCCCTTACGTTGCAGGAAAGTGGCAACCGCGCAGCTGTGCCAGAAGAAGAATAATTAGATTTAACCCATTTGCAAGAATAAAATTAACTGAAGAAACACAGCATTGTGAATCATTTCGGAATAGAGATTTTTGTGTGGAGAAAGATGTTATAATAAATGCCCAGGAAAGAAGTGCCGACGTGGTCATACGTCATTGGGAGTTTCCCGAGACCCGAGGAGGGGGGAATTAAAAATCAACTGTAACACCCACACAGCTGAAGACCAAATTTTATTTAATATCTCAGAACTGCACGATCGATTTTCATGTGCAAAGAAGTCAGTTTACGTTTAGAAAACGAGCTTTCCAGAGACATAATTTTTAATAATGTGCGACCATTGCTTCAAAAATTGGTTCTGGAAAAGACGTGGATTTTATCTTTTTCTAGCCAAAGAGTATAAAAGTCCTGGCAGAGCCAAGCCCATCAGGCAGTTCACAACAGACTCCGTGAGGGGAGGTGCTGCATCACGCAGTATTCAGACGTATGAACCTCAGGGGAGGTCATACAGTACAACAAGTATAAGCAGTTCAAATGCAGTTTAGAACAGACCTCGTGCAGAGAGGGTGCATCACATCGAATGCAGTTTACTAGGAATCCTTGAGGGGAGACGCTGTATCACATCGTATAGACAGTATCCGACAGCCCGAGGGCGTCGCTGTATCGACAACCAACGTGCACCCGAAGGGAGTGGCCGATAAGTATCATCATAGTATCGCCGTGTGGAGACTTAGGAAAATCCTAATACAGGATTTAGTTCCGCCAGTATAGTCTTATAGTGAAAAGTTCAGTATTACAGTCAAAGTAGGCTGCGAACTTAAAGAACAGGCGATAGGTCTTCGAAATACAGTCTATTTAAACGACTGAAAGTATCGTAACGTTTTGAAGTACCACAATAGCGAAATAAACATTCTATCAACGTTAAAGAACCCGATCAGGGTCGGACAAAATAAGGTCCGCATAGTATTCTGAAAAGATAGGAATTAGAGAACAGGAGAATTGAATTCAAGACGTTGTTTCAAGGAAACAAACGAACTATAAAAAGCACTAAGTTACGAGGAGCATTAGATGCTAGAAAATAATAGGTCACCGATAGAGTATTTGGGAGACCGTGAACAAGACAGACTTTCGCTAGACAAACTAATAGGGTCTAGAAAGAAGCAGTTTCGAGCTAATAATAATAATAGCCGATCGTCAGGAAACCGGATTTGAAGAAGTTCCATTCCAGGGAGGGGTAGAGTGTTCGAGACTTTCATATTCTGGTCAGATAGGAAGCCGACATCTACTAGTTTCACCCTTGGAGACGGGGAATCAAGAAATCACGTGTGCAAGGACTAATCAAAGCCTCAGTGATTAGAATCAGTGTAGTGTAAATATATAAAATTTGTGTTAGATAGAAATTTTTCAGTGATTTTATTGTGAGTAATAGAAGAATACAAAAATTGTATTTTAAAATGCTACCAGTGTTTAAGGTATATAAGTTATATGTGTGTCAAGATAAGTCAGTGTATGAAATGAATTTCAGCAAGATGGTTTAATCACAAATAGTGGGCAAAATGAAACATCGTTGGAAAGCACGGTAGTGGACCGTCTGGACATGTAAGTAACCATTTTCATTATGTTATGTGTTGGGAAATGTTTGTGTGCAATCCACCTCAGTTTGAGAAATAGGAATGTTTTTGAATAACAAATAACAGAATAAGAGCGCGATCTGAACAAATAAAAATTGAGAAATTATAAAATAATTATGTGAAATGAATAGATCCCTAGAGGAAATGTATGAAATAAAATATCAGTGTATTTGATAAATGTTATGAAAGCAAGCGTAATAATTATAATAGGAAAAAATATATATAAATGAAGATTAAGTTGAATTATATGAAAGTAGTAGCTTTTTGAGCTCTTGTAAAAGTAAAAAGACATGGTGTGAATACATGTTCTTAAAGTATAGCGATTATTGTCACGGGAGAGGATTAATATAAAAATTGAGATGTAGATCAAATGTTGATTTTGAATTTATCAGTTCTTTGGAAGACGCTAGGCCTTAAAGTAAGGTATAGCGCAATGTAGCGCATTAAAGTAAATTGTCACGCTAGGAAGGCGTTGAACCTATATATACTTGGTAAATTAATTATGAGGGACAATTGATTGCGGTAATTGAGCTTGGATAAGTCCTCCATATAGTGATGTAGATCACGAGGCGTTGTATAATGGGTGCGAATTTATTGTATTGATGAGGGCAGGTTAGACCGAGGTCGCCCTAAGCCGCTAATTGTTGTCAAGTCCTCCAGTATGGGATTGGTTCCCGAGGCAGTTGAGAGATTCGAACCCAGACTCGTCTAGTTGTTGAAGCCCCTAAATATTGTTGTTGTATTGAATTATTCTTACCCATCAATGATGACACTTCATAATTAATAAATGCCAAGGTTACGAAAGTGGTCTATGAACCTAAATAATGTTGTTAAAATGAATGAAAGAAACGCCAGGTCTGTTCAGAGAACTGTGTTTAAGAAATAGCTGTTTTAAAGCATGAGTGTAGCCGTCCCGTGTGGGCGATACTGAGGGTCTCCCTCCTGGACAATAAAGAACGCCGAGTGTTACGGTCCGACCCCTAGCTATTGAAAGTGTGGTAGGTCTGGGGACTGTCTGTTGGAAGTAATAATACACCATGAGTGTTTAGAGTTTGTTAATGACCCGGGATTCGAACCGAGGTTCTTGTAGATGAAAGTTACCGCTTGCAAGTTCAGATCGTTTGCTTTCTTATGAGATGATGGTCTTTTAAGACAAATAAATATAATAAATATAAATCCCTAATGTAATGGTATATGAATGTAGGAT
Source organism: Meconema thalassinum (assembly GCA_946902985.2). NCBI lineage: Eukaryota > Metazoa > Arthropoda > Insecta > Orthoptera > Tettigoniidae > Meconema > Meconema thalassinum. Next base: position 2,011,603,651 of record OX336388.2, on the reverse strand, counting down.
TTCACGAGTTTAGTGAAGACAATTAGATTTCGGGAGTGATCTTAATTTTTGACTTTGTTCAAGAAGTCTTCTATAACTCGGGAGTGCACAAGTATTTTTCCCGATCATTGTAGTGAATTTGTTAACTTGAGAGAGGTGGTAACATGAGAACATTGTGAAATGCCCAAAGATTTAAGTAAAGGAGTAACATTTACTTTAAATAAGATTATATATTATTCATAATGTTGAATTTTGGGCTTATGCCGTGTTTATTATAGAGAAAAGTGAGTGAAGAGATATGACACACCTTCTTGCGTCGTAACCTACTAAATTGAATATAAGAAACTCAGAAAATAGATATTGAGATGTGTAAAGAATAACACAGTTTATATTGGAAAGTATCGAGCCATTGGAGCTCGTGATTGCATTGAATTTTAAAAGGGATACGTTATGGAAGTGAAAAGATTTATAAGTTTGTTGGTTTGTAGGAAACCAGGTATTTTAATACAACATTTGTTTGATTTTATGTATTCCTTGCTCACTTTGAACAAGTTAGAAGGATTGGTCAGTAGTTTATTTGTGTAATTTGTTTGTAGCACCATAATTTTGGTTAATTAAATGTTTTATATAGGAGTTGATTTTGTATTTATTTTTGGAAGTGTGTCCTCTATTTAATCCAAAATGGGTAAGTCACAGAGTGGGAGAACATACCATAACCCCGAAAATCCCGATTTGAGCATTGCTGGCATACTGTGATTTGCATATTTCTTGCGAAAAGGGCACAGGGGGCATAGAAGTACTGTGCTTGGATTAATAATTAGAGGAACACTTAAGACGGTCATATTATGTAAAGTAAAGTAATGATAGGAATAGCTACAACATATAATGTTAACTGACCGCATGGGTCCCTGGAAACTCACACCGAGCATCCCTGAATAAATATAAATAAACCCCCCCTAAAACACTTTTCTTGGCGCCCAGTACGCAGGGATGAGTTTTCCTAGGGAAAACCCGAGTTTTCTTGAAAAATCAAAATTTTCAATTTTTTGAAAAAAAAAATGGTTTTTCGAAATTTTGAATTTTTAAATACTTCCATAAAGGTTTTGACATTGAATGAGTTTATAAAGGGTACGTTTTAGTAAACACCCGTACCAAGGTAAAATATTTTGGAAATTGGGACACAAGGGTTCGGATTACCATCTCTCAAGCATGTACCAGCGATGTGGCATGATAGCCCACTGTATTCTAAGAAAATGGCATTGAGTGAGGGAATGCAGAGGCTTGTGGAGGCCATGAGGGCATTTCATAGGGAAGAGAGGCAGAGGTTCTTGGAGGATATAAGGGTAGAGAGTAAAGATAAATGTAAAACTATAGATGAAAAAGAGTACCCAAGTAAAGAAAATGTAAAGGTTTCTTTAGAAAGCATGCGTGCACCTGGAGGCATAGTTACACAAAGAGAAGGTAACATGTCTGCAGACAACAGGGTAAAAGTTGAGCCTTTTGAGCTCCAAATGGAAAAAGAAATATGTGAACCGATTCCAAGGGAATGTGTAACTAGTACAGAGAATAATAATGATAAAGATGATTTAAAGTCTCGTGTATTAAGGCAGGTTCAAGTAGATTCAAAAGACGAAGGAGAAAAGAACGATAGTCTTTGCGTTCATGATCAGAAAAAGGTAGAAATGGCGACCTGGGACGAAATAAAAGAATTCTTGGATGTAGTTGATAAAATGCGAAAAGAGCACATTCAAATGAGGAGTGAACTTTGGAAATTTAGAGATGTAGACTCAGAGAAGAAAGAGGAAATTAAGGAACAAAGAGAAAGTATTTCCGAGGAAATCGAGAAGATAGACAAATTTCGTGAAAGGGCAAGTAAAAATACGTATAAGATACCTAAACAAGAATTGGAGGAATTGTATAAGGAAATTCCTGAGGTTAAAAGGTCTTTGAGAAGAACGAAAAGAAATTTTGCGAGACGCATGGAGGAAGAAGAAAAATAGAATTAGCTCCGTGGGAACAGATAAATACATTGACTAAGGAAGTAAGTGAAATAATGGGGCAATTATGGGAAATGAGAAATGAATGGGTTAAGATTTGGTGGAAGACCTATGACAAAGAGCACGATAGGAAGAAATACCTTCAGGAACAGATGGATTATTTAAAAGAAGAATGGGATAAGATGCAGTGCTTCAGAATGAGCATGTATGATGGAAATGGAATAATCAGTGTTCAGGAGTTAGCGGAGATAAGAGAAGTCAAAATTCCGGAATATAAAGGGAATTTAGAGGCCGCCCAGAAAATATATGATGAATTTATAATTGCACTGGACCTCGAATCAGATGAATTAGTTGCCCAAGCTGAAAATCAGATAGAAATTGTAGAAGAAAAAGAAACAACGGTGCCGAAAGAGCCCGAAATTGAGATTAGAGAAGAAGAACAAAAAGTAGAAATCGTGATGACTCCAGTGGAAACTGAGAAAAACTTTGAGATCCTTCCTGAGAAACAAATGGAGACTCAAGAGGAAATGAGAATTCCAGACCAGGAGGACAGCCGAAATGAAAAGGAGCTGCAAAGTGAAGAAGATCATTTTTACGAAAAGGTGGACCTTGAAGAGTTAGAGAAAAACCCAGAACAAGGGATAACAAAAGAAGTGAAAGCTGGGGAGACGGAAATAATAATTCCTGAAGAAATGGAGAAAGTAAATGAAACTATAATAGAAAGTACTATCGAGGCAAGAAAAGAAGTAGAGGTTCAAGATTTCACAGAAATTGAAAAAGAAAACCCAGAAGAAATTCAGGAGGTGAAGAAAGAGGAGATACCATCAAAAGAAAAAAAAGAACAGTTGAAAGCACAAATTCTTGAGTTAATGAGGGAATATCAAGAATGTCAACAAAAGGAAAGAGAAATGGAAACAGATCCAACTGAGAGCCCTGGAATCCTCAAAGGAAAAGATGATATTGTTGGAAATAATGAAGAAAAGAGAGGAGATGCCTTTGAAAGTAATCAGGAAAGAGGAAGAAGACCGCAATTGGTAGTCGGTTTACAAGAGAATAGATACCCTATTGAAAGTAGGAGAGGAGGAGAGATGACGTACAATGCCTTGGAGAAAGAAGACGCACAAGCGTACTTCAGTTGGAAACTTCGTAAGAAGAAAGCGAATACTAAAAAGAAAAGAGAAAAAGAAGATCTAAAGGAACTCTGGAATTGGAAGAGTAGGAAAAAGAAATTTTCTTTGGAAATGCCATCTCGATGCGAGATGAAGGAAAAGGATCACTCCAGTATAACTAACGGGTTAAGCCGTATGCACCCGTTAAAGAGTAAGAGAATAAAGGGATTTTGCTTGAAAATGCCATCTCGAGAAGAGATGAGGAAAACGGAAGAAAACCAAGAAGAGTCGGGTACGGATAGACCGAGCTCTTAAACACAAAATGAAATTTCGCAGACTTGGAGTCTGAAAATAATAATGAAGGAGTAACGGGTTAAGCCGTATGCACCCGTAAGGTATTAAAAGAAGGTCAATAGGTTGACAGTACAGAACATGAGAAAAGAGAGATAGACCGGCAGAATGCCCGTCTCATGAAACAAGAAAGGAAACAAAACTGTTTGACCCAAGTTTGGAGATTATGCGCCAGACTAGGGGAGAATCATAAACACCCGAACGAGACGAGTAATTTATAGCCCTAAGTGTGGACGTCCACGAAGGGAAATGAATGAATGGGAACTTTGAGAGACCCAAAACAAGCCAGAGAGGAAAAGGACTTTGGAGATAAAGAAACAAAAGGTACGGAGAAATGTTATGATGGCTTCGACAATAAAGACAAATAAGATTTTATGAATAATTGAAATAAATTTCCTCAAAATTTTTCGAAAATTTATTTACCTAAGGAGGGGAGAGATGAACCCATGTACCATTGGTTCAAGGGGTCGAATCCATGTATTTTGGTAAAAGGAAGGAAGGAAATATACAGTCTTCAGAGACACATAGACAGATTATTTACAAGAAGGCTAGCATAACGTTGTGTAATAAACTGAGCCCAGGTGGCCAGGAAATGAGATCATGCATGTCGCATTGATAAGGAGCCGGTCACAAATATAAACAGAACGAGTGGAACTTTCCAAGCGAGTGACGAAGAGCGTGTTTCGGAAATCGCCCTTACGTTGCAGGAAAGTGGCAACCGCACAGCTGTGCCAGAAGAAGAATAATTAGATTTAACCCATTTGCAAGAATAAAATTAACTAAAGAAATACAGCATTGTGAATCATTTCGGAATAGAGATTTTTGTGTGGAGAAAGATGGTATAATAAATGCCCAGGAAAGAAGTGCCGACGTGGTCATACGTCATTGGGAGTTTCCCGAGACCCGAGGAGGGGGGAATTAAAAATCAACTGTAACACCCACACAGCTGAAGACCAAATTTTATTTAATATCTCAGAACTGCACGATCGATTTTCATGTGCAAAGAAGTCAGTTTACGTTTAGAAAACGAGCTTTCCAGAGACATAATTTTTAATAATGTGCGACCATTGCTTCAAAAGTTGGTTCTGGAAAAGACGTGGATTTTATCTTTTTCTAGCCAACGAGTATAAAAGTCCTGGCAGAGCCAAGCCCATCAGGCAGTTCACAACAGACTCCGTGAGGGGAGGTGCTGCATCACGCAGTATTCAGACGTATGAACCTCAGGGGAGGTCATACAGTACAACAAGTATAAGCAGTTCAAATGCAGTTTAGAACAGACCTCGTGCAGAGAGGGTGCATCACATCGAATGCAGTTTACTAGGAATCCTTGAGGGGAGACGCTGTATCACATCGTATAGACAGTATCCGACAGCCCGAGGGCGTCGCTGTATCGACAACCAACGTGCACCCGAAGGGAGTGGCCGATAAGTATCATCATAGTATCGCCGTGTGGAGACTTAGGAAAATCCTAATACAGGATTTAGTTCCGCCAGTATAGTCTTATAGTGAAAAGTTCAGTATTACAGTCAAAGTAGGCTGCGAACTTAAAGAACAGGCGATAGGTCTTCGAAATACAGTCTATTTAAACGACCGAAAGTATCGTAACGTTTTGAAGTACCACAATAGCGAAATAAACATTCTATCAACGTTAAAGAACCCGATCAGGGTCGGACAAAATAAGGTCCGCATAGTATTCTGAAAAGATAGGAATTAGAGAACAGGAGAATTGAATTCAAGACGTTGTTTCAAGGAAACAAACGAACTATAAAAAGCACTAAGTTACGAGGAGCATTAGATGCTAGAAAATAATAGGTCACCGATAGAGTATTTGGGAGACCGTGAACAAGACAGACTTTCGCTAGACAAACTAATAGGGTCTAGAAAGAAGCAGTTTTGAGCTAATAATAATAATAGCCGATCGTCAGGAAACCGGATTTGAAGGAGTACCATCCCAGGGAGGGGTAGAGTGTTCGAGACTTTCATATTCTGGTCAGATAGGAAGCCGACATCTACTAGTTTCACCCTTGGAGACGGGGAATCAAGAAATCACGTGTGCAAGGACTAATCAAAGCCTCAGTGATTAGAATCAGTGTAGTGTAAATATATAAAATTTGTGTTAGATAGAAATTTTTCAGTGATTTTATTGTGAGTAATAGAAGAATACAAAAATTGTATTTTAAAATGCTACCAGTGTTTAAGGTATATAAGTTATATGTGTGTCAAGATAAGTCAGTGTATGAAATGAATTTCAGCAAGATGGTTTAATCACAAATAGTGGGCAAAATGAAACATCGTTGGAAAGCACGGTAGTGGACCGTCTGAACATGTAAGTAACCATTTTCATTATGTTATGAGTTGGGAAATATTTGTGTGCAATCCACCTGAGTTTGAGAAATAGGGATGTTTTTCAATAACAAATAACAGAATAAGAGCGCGATCTGAACAAATAAAAATTGAGAAATTATAAAATAATTATGTGAAATGAATAGATCCCTAGAGGAAATGTATGAAATAAAATATCAGTGTATTTGATAAATGTTATGAAAGCAAGCGTAATAATTATAATAGGAAAAAAATATATAAATGAAGATTAAGTTGAATTATATGAAAGTAGTAGCTTTTTGAGCTCTTGTAAAAGTAAAAAGACATGGTGTGAATACATGTTCTTAAAGTATAGCGATTATTGTCACGGGAGAGGATTAATATAAAAATTGAGATGTAGATCAAATGTTGATTTTGAATTTATCAGTTCTTTGGAAGACGCTAGGCCTTAAAGTAAGGTATAGCGCAATGTAGCGCATTAAAGTAAATTGTCACGCTAGGAAGGCGTTGAACCTATATATACTTGGTAAATTAATTATGAGGGACAATTGATTGCGGTAATTGAGCTATAATAAGTCCTCCATATAGTGATGTAGATCACGAGGCGTTGTACAATGGGTGCGAATTTATTGTATTGATGAGCGCAGGTTAGATCGAGGTCGCCCTAAGCCGCTAATTGTTGTAAAGTCCTCCAGTATGGGATTGGTTCCCGAGGCAGTTGAGAGAGTCAAACCCAGACTTGTCTAGTTGTTGAAGCCCCTAAATATTGTTGTTGTATTGAATTATTCTTACCCATCAATGATGACACTTCATAATTAATAAATGCCAAGGTTACGAAAGTGGTCTATGAACCTAAATAATGTTGTTAAAATGAATGCAAGAAACGCCAGTTCTGTTCAGAGAACTGTGTTTAAGAAATAGCTGTTTTAAAGCATGAGTGTAGCCGTCCCGTGTGGGCTATACTGAGGGTCTCCCTCCTGGACAGTACATTACACCGAGTGTTACGGTCTGACCCTTCGCTATTGAAAGTGTGGTAGGTCTGGGGACTGTCTGTTGGAAGTAATAATACACCATGAGTGTTTAGAGTTTGTTAATGACCCGGGATTCGAACCGAGGTTCTTGTAGATGAAAGTTACCGCTTGCAAGTTCAGATCGTTTGCTTTCTTATGAGATGATGGTCTTTTAAGACAAATAAATATAATAAATATAAATCCCTAATGTAATGGTATATGAATGTAGGATTTCACGAGTTTAGTGAAGACAATTAGATTTCGGGAGTGATATTAATTTTTGACTTTGTTCAAGTAGTCTTCTATAACTCGGGAGTGCACACGTATTTTTCCCGATCACTGTAGTGAATTTGTTAACTTGAGAGAGGTGGTAACATGAGAACATTGTGAAATGCCCAAAGATTTAAGTAAAGGAGTAACATTTACTTTAAATAAGATTATATATTGTTTTGATTATAAGAAACTCAGAAAATAGATATTGAGATGTGCAAAGAATAACAGTTTATATTGGAAAGTATCGGGCCATTGGAGCTCGTGATTGCATTGAATTTTAAAAGGGATACTTTATGGAAGTGAAAAGAATTATAAGTTTGTTGGTTTGTAGGAAACCAGGTATTTTAATACAACATTTGTTTGATTTTAGGTATTCCTTGCTCACTTTGAACAAGTTAGAAGGATTGGTCAGTAGTTTATTTGTTTAATTTGTTTGTAGCGCCATAATTTTGGTTAATTAAATGTTTTATATAGGAGTTGATTTTGTATTTATTTTTGGAAGTGTATCCTCTATTTAATCCAAAATGTGTAAGTCACAGAGTGGGAGAACATACCATAACCCCGAAAATCCCGTTTTGAGCATTGCTGGCATACTGTGATTTGCATATTTCTTGCGAAAAGGGCACAATATATATATATATATATAAAAACTTTTGAACTGACGGTGGTTTTGGTGTCTGGGGGATGTGAAACGCGTAGATATGTCGAAATTTTCCGGAAGTCGAAACATGGGACCCATTGCAATAGTTAGCTCTCTACTGAAATCTACCTAACACAGTCCTTCAATACATAATGCTATTTACATTTTCTGTCTAAAATGTGAGTTTCGTGCTGGTAAATGAAGACAGTTTAAGGTTATCTGTTGAATTTGAACATGCAAAGGGAAACTCACGTAACAAATGTACACACAGTGATCTGATTACAAAAGCCAACAAACATCCGTGGTATAAAGTGACCCTGACGGTATTACTTTTTATTCACAGTAAAACAAAACTCGGTGTTATTTAGCAACACAAACAGCCACTCTCTGGAGGAGATTAAATATCTCTAGCTTCAATAAATATACGGTTTATTTCTGCATTCCCTGCAATGGTGTCGCGGGTGTAATGGCGCCGTTGTAAAGCTGTTTGACTCCCACCAAGGTAGCTCATGTTAAAGCATGTTGGATTTTCGAGGTGAAATGCCCTGTCTAGTAGCCTAGTTCGAATATTGCAATTAAAATAAGAGGTTTCGTGGCTTACGATAGCGAGATTAACAATTTCGTAAAACTGAAGATTTCTTTCCTACCAACAGTATCAAATTTGTTTGTGGTAAGATTAAAATTTTTATTCGTCTATTCACAAAACTACTGATATACCGGTAGTCAATTCTTGCTATATATTCACCTAAACATGTTAGTAGGTAGAGGGTGGATGTAAAGTTCTGAACTGACGTATCATAATGATGATAATAAAATTGCTGTTTTAAGGGGCCTAACAACGAGATTATCAGCCCAACGTGAGTATGATAATACTTAAGGTTATACAGAATGAGTCATACAGAATTTTCGTTTATGAAAAATATAGGGTGATGAGATCACCTCTTGACCGTGTGTGAGTGTATGTGTGTGTATGTGTGTGTGTGTGTGCGCGTCCTTGTGTGTGTGTGTGTGTGTGCGTCCCTAATAACTTCTAAACGGCTAGACCGATTTCAATGAAACTCGGTAAAGTCATAGTACTATTTTGGCCGAGCCCGACCGTGCCCTTCAAATTTTATTTCGTTTCACCAATCCAACATGGCAGTTGTGCGAAATATTTCACCGGCATTCTATATCTCCGAAACTATTAGTCATAGCACCCTGAAATTTTGTACGGTGATAAAGGGCACTACTTGACGTTCAACTATGTAACTTTCAAAACCCTGTTAACTAAAAATCGAGCATGGCGGCCAGGCGAATTTGAAACATGTAAATAGACTTTTCTGACGATTTAACCATCCGAACGCAATGAAACTTGGTACAGCAAATAACTGTATAAATAGCAATGCACTGACATGTAATTTAGTTCAAATGTTTACATAACCTCTAGATGGCGGCTGTGCGAAATTTAAAAATTAAGTTTTTATTTCTTGTGTTCTAATGATGCGATCGAAATCAACCTTTGAATAATTAACTTACACAAGAATCCTCATCGAATAGTGAATAACTCTATGGCGAACATATATTAAAATCCAGCATGGCGACCATCTGATATATTTAGACGGTTCTCAATATCTATTAATCTATGACTGCAATCAAACTAAAATGTTGTATGTGAATGGAGGATATAATCATAAGGTCACCTATGGGACGTTCAATACCTTGGTGAGCACAAATCCAACATGATGGCGACGCGAATTTCAAACATTCAAATGGACGTTTCTGGCGATTTAACCATCCGAGCGCATTAAAATTTGGTACGGTATATGCTTATATAACTTTTAATCCACTTGCATCTAATTCACTTAAATTATATCCATAACTACAAGATGGCGGCTGAACGAAACTTTAAAATTTCGTTTTTATTTCTTGTGTCCTAATCATGCGATAGAAGTTTGAATAAAACACCTACACAATGATCTTCATGTAATAGTGCATAATTTTAAGGCCTATAAATAAAAATCCAACATGGTGGCCATCCTAAATGTATAGACGGTTCTCAATATCTACGATTCTATTACAGCAATCGAACTGAAGATTTGTATGTTGATAGATGCAATTAAGTAGGATATATGAAAATAGGCTATTTAGTACTTCATAGCACTACCTGTTTCATAAATGAAAATAGGCTATAAAATAGTTAGATCGCAATACTTATAACAACACTGTATATTTAGGCTGTCTCTTCTGAGGTATGATCCTAAAGAATTGTATATTTTCTCTATCTACATTTTATGCACATATTGCTGCTAATTTACTTGCTATTTAACTCAGCAGTATAATTCAGTATTCTAATTCTCAACACGAAGTTAATTAGGAGTGAAGATGCTTGCAATGTTCTCAACTTATCAGAGTCAATTATCTCAAAGGAACATGCCAATGCTTCATGAATATTCAGGTTAGCTTACAAACTGAAGCTCTTGTAGAATAGAACATCCTCAATTTAAAACGATGTCTTGAGGTCAAGTAGAGTTTGGCTGTATCTTGTATAGCTATGACAGGTGATAAATGCAATCTGGAGGCCTGTGGTTCGATTTACGAGTTATTTTATCATTCTTGTATCAGTGTATTATGCCTCCTGATAGTTTGGTTAGCATTCGGTTACCATTCTGAAGATCCAGGTCAATACCCGGCCCTGTGAAGTAAGTTAATTCTGATTTGATTTACTGCAACGGTATCTTTGACATGCAAGTCACTCAAATGGTGTCAATTTCGGATACTTGCGCAAGACCACTGTGCTACAGGAGTTTTTACATCGTATAGACCAGGGCCATCTAGACAGCGCTCCCTAAGTGCTAGCGCTCCAGCCGTGCTCTAAGCCAGTGCTCCGAGCGCTTGGTTGGAAGGTTGTTTCAGAAGTGGTGGGAGGAACTTGGCTGGCTGAGCGCGCTGAAGTGTACAGCTCTTTGTTGACAGCGTGTAAGTAAATCAGTTTCGCAGTGGTCATGACTGAACAGCATACAACGAAAAAAAAAGGAGTGGTGAAGCAGCAGTCTTCAAAGCAGAATGGGAAATTTAATCTTTCTGTACAGCTTATAAAGGGCAACACAGATGTAATGTGTTAAAAAGGACACAATTTGTTGTTGAATTTTCCTCTCTAATACGTTCACACTTCAGTTTGGAATAAATCACAATATTCTTTACTTAACACTTGTGTTCATTTCCTGCACATTCCATACATCGGAGTACCATTCGATTTGTATAGGCGGTATATTTGTTATGACAAAGCATCCTTATTAATATGTCAACAATCCCACAAGAGCCGTCGGCCGCACGACTGTACGTGGTCCGAACATCGTCCGTCTCCTCGCTGCCACAGTATAGTGGTGGTAGGGGAAGGAGCGCTAGTCTGACTGCCCAGTGCTCCCCGAGCGCGGCCGCAATGACTGGATAGCCCTGGTATAGACTGTAAGTGCAGTTCTGAATCGTATATTTTACTTTAAGTCTATTTTTCCTTACACTACCTACACTAATCGTCACCCAGCGTTTTTGGTAGACATCAATATCTCAATGAAAATAGCACAGTGGTCAGAAAACCAGTGTAATGGCTAAAGGTCGCGGGTTGGAGTCCCATTTGTGTCGATGAAGATTACTTGCACTATGTGTGCATTTAAGCCCTTAATTGCTTTTCTCAACAACCATGTTCACAGACAAATAACAAGGTGTTGGCAATTCACTCATCAATTGAAAATGTCCATTCTATCACTGTATTGAAGACACTCCAGGCACTAAAAGCCATTGTTGTTGTTGTTTCAGTCTTCAGTCTTTTGACTGGTTTGACGCAGCTCTCCATTCCTCCCTGTCCTGAGCTAATCGTTTCTTCCCTACATAGCTACCACACCCTACATCCGAGGCAATCTGTTTAACATATTCTAACCTTGGTCTACCCCTACAGTTCTTGTCCTCAACCCTTCCTTCCATAACTAAGCATGCTATTCCTGGGTGTCCTACTAACCTATCTCTTCTCTTCATTAGCAGTCGCCAGAAACATCTCTCCTCTCCGGCTCGTCTTAATACCTCTTCGTTTGTAACCCTATCTACCAATCTGATCGTCATAATTCTCCTGTAACACCACATTTCAAATGCTTCAATTCTCCTCTTTTCTGCTTCACCAATAGTCCAAGTTTCACTCCCATAGAGCGCCACGCTCCAAAAAAAGGCTTTCAAAAATTATTTCCTAATACCTAAATCTATATTCGATGTCAACAGATTCATTTTTTGTAGAAATGCTTTCCTTGCCTGAGCCAATCTACTTTTTATATCCTCTTTGCTTCGTCCATCACTGGTTATTTTGCTTCCTAAGTAACAGAAGTCTCCAACTTCCTTCAGCTTTTCACCTGCCAATTTGATGTCCATAGAGGTTTCTGATTTATTTCGGGTGCATTCCAGTATTTTTGTTTTACATTTATTAATTTTCATCATGAATTCTTTCCGTAAGACGGAATCCATACCATTCAAAAACTCATTCAAATCCTCAGGCTTGTCGGCCAAGATGACTATGTCATCGGCAAATCTCAGAGTTAAAATTATTTCTCCTTGATTCTTCACTCCCACTTTAAATTTTTCTCTAATTTCCTTCATTGCTTGTTCAATGTAGGGATTGAAAAGTATGGGTGATAAGTTGCAGCCTTGCCTTACACCTTTCTGAATACCAGCTTCTCTCTCATGTCCTTTAGCCATAGGCTAAATAAAATATTGCAGTGTGGTCGTCTTTGTGTTCTGTTCTAATTCTAAGTCCTGACGAAACGTGTCTTCTACTGCGAACCTTAGATTACTTTAGCTAAGCTGATAAAATATAGGTCTACTTTTATCTGTGTCTGGCAAATGACTGTTTTTAGTTCCCTGATATTGATCTTAGCACACGAACCAATTACCAGCCGTTATCGCCCCATGCAGAACACGCTAGGGAAGGGACGGTATATTAGACGACTCATCGTAGGCTCACCGAATATAAAGTAACGCTCATTCGATATACAAACTAACTTGTCGATCACGTAGGTTGAAGAGGCCAGATGTCCTCGCTGTATAACTCTTTAAAACCATAATCATCATGTTTTTATTTTTATTTTATTTTTTTAGCGTTTGGCTTTTCTTAGTGCCGGGAGTGTCCGAGGACATGTTCGGCTCGCCAGGTTTGTAGCTGGTTCGGGGCGGACACCCAATGGGTGAGCTACACGTACCGTCGCGTGTGGAGTGTTGTCTGGGGAGGAAAGTTTGAATGTAAGGATAAGGAGTTGGTAGGTAGCGGCTGTGGCTTATAGTTAGGGACCAACCCCAGCATTTGCCTGGCAGGAAGATGGGAAACCACCGAAGACCATCTTCAAGATTGCCGGAGTGGGGATTCGAACCTCCTCGCCTCCCGGATGTGAGCGACTGCCAGCAGTCATGCCGTAACGACCACGGTTAACTCAACCCTGTATCATCATGATAACCACCATGAGTATTAGTTGGAGAATTAGCGGCGTCGGTGGCATAGTCGGAATCATTTTGAACTGCTATGTCCAAGATCACGGGTTCTAACCCGGCCGAAGCCGTCGGGATTTTTAAGAGCGTTAAAATCCTAACTATGCCTTCCTACGGAGGGGAGGGTAAGTAATGCCGGCAGGCCCATGACATAGATTTATGGCATGGAAAATAACCTACCAGTACAATTGATTGTGTGTAGCCAAATTTGTAGGTTATATTTCATTAGAAACGCCCTATCAAGTTCCAACGTTCGTTGCTAGGTGTTTGCGGCATCTGGTAGCCAAAGTTGGAACTACTTGAAATTGAACTTGCTCATTCATCTTTATTCATTTCATCTCATCCACACGCGACGGTACTTGTAGCTCACCCCATGGGTGTCCGCATAGAAGCAGCTACAAGCTCTGGCGAGCCGAACATGTCATCGGACACTCCCGGCAATAAAAGTCAAGAACTGTCAACGGCTGTTGTTGAATCACTCTGACCATAAATAAATAAATATTAAATAAATAAGAGAATTGAAATCACTATTCTTCTAAATAGAATCATGTTTCGTTTATTTATATAATTTTTTTCTGACATGATTTATTTTCCTATCTGTTAGGTTAATTCATGTCATCGTAATTCTGGTTGGCACCTATTCAGAATTGTTAATAAACTCAGTACCGGTATTGAAGAGGATTCAACTTATTTAATCAAGCGCCAAACTGAATTATTTTATTGATTTTAGAACTTGATTTTCTAAATTATTTTGCGTATATTTTGATTTTTTTTAAGCTTAATATTTTTACACTCACCATTTATAGTTCTTACTAGCAGGTACCCGCGGCTTCGCTCGCGATCAATACAATGGGGACGATGCATTATTGCTGATAATTGGTTTATTCTATTACAACATTCGCGGCTACAGGTGGGTAGATTCAAATTCTGAAAATTCTATTACATACAGTATATAGATATGAGCAGCAAAGTGGGAATTTTATAGAGTTGTGAACACATATGAAAATTTTATTTTTGGTTTTGCCATCTTCTGCTGAGACATAACGATTTTGTTGTCCTGATACTCGCCAGCACGCCACATACAGTTGTCCATGGGAAAAAATGGTTTTGTCTAAACGTACACCTGGAATGGCAAATCTATCTGAATATGGGGAATTAAAAGTATTTTTCCTTAAGCTATTCTGGGTATAATTTTGCCACACTTATTGATGATTTGAACGTCAACATGTCGCTATTAATAGACCTATAGTAAAATATCTCTCACCTTGGTCGCTGATGTACATTATGCAGTCACTTCCAGTGTTACATCCCAGGGATTGAAATTCTCCAACAACCCTTTTGCCTCACATGCCTCTCTAAGTAATTAAAATTCCCGTTTGTTGTTGTTTGAGTCTTCAGTTTTTTGACTGGTTTGATGCAGCCCTCCATGCCTCGCTCTCCTGAGCTAATCGTTTCATCACTACATAGCTACCACACCCTACATCCGAGGCAATCTGTATAACCCTGGTCTACCCCTACAGTTCTTGTCCTTGACCCTCCCATCCATAACTAAGCTTGCTATTCCTGGGTGTCTTAATATGTGCCGTACCAACCTATCTCTTCTCTTCATTAGCAGTCGCCAGAAACATCTCTCCTCTCCCACTCGTTTTAATAGCTCTTCATTTGATACCCTATCTAACCATCTGATCATCATCATTCTCCCGTAACACCACATTTCAAACGCTTCAATTCTCCTCTTTACTGCAGCACCATTAGTCCAAGTTTCACTTCCTTATAGTGACTCAAAAGCTTTCAAAAATGACATCCTAATACCTAAATCTATATTCGATGTCAAGAGGTTCCTTTTTGTGTAGAAATGCTTTCTTTGCCTGAGCCAACCTGCTTTTTATATCTTCTTTGCTTCGTCCATTACTGGTTATTTTGCTTCCTAAGTACCTGTAACAGAAGTCTCCTACTTCCCGTAGCGTTTCACCTGCCAATTTGATGTCCATAGAGGTTTCTCATTTATTTCTGCTGCATTCCAATAATTTTGTTTTACATTTATTGATTTTCATCATGAATTCATTCGTCAAGACGGAGTCCATCCATACCATGCAAAAACTCGTTCAAATCTTCTGGCGTATTGGCCAAGATGACGATGTCATCAGCAAATCTCAGAGATGAAATTATTTCTCCTTGAATCTTCACTCCGACTTTAAATTGTTCTCCAATTTCCTGATTATTGTGTTTTTAGAGATCTTTGAAATGCGTTGCCCTCGCACATGGTGTAGATGCATTGTCAAAGGAAAACATTCCATGTTACGAACATGGTCCGCATAACCTGTACCGAAAGCCTATTCTGGACAGCAGTTCCTTGAACTCAGATTTGCCAACATTTTATTGTATCTTTCCATGTGGTATGTCTCTGTACCTCAATATACAGAAGAGTGCTTTAAAAATCAAGTCTTGAGTAAATTTTGGAAAATGTAGTGCGTGTGTTTTTTTCCGGAGTGGATACTCGCTAGTAGAAATTCTTTTTAGTAAAATAGACTGTTTCACAATTTGGTAAGTGCACATTGAGGTATATGACGGCGGGATGCCTTAAGTGTTAAGGAAACGGCAATAGCCGCCTCAGAGCTTCGTTGCTATTGAAATTATGACCAGACCGATATTTGTACTTAACTATACGGGATTTGTGAGCCCAGTGTTTATGAAATTGAACGTAGCTATATCGCTACCTTTATTTAATAGCCGCTACTGTAGTGTTTATAAATTAAAGATGGTATTAGAAGGCGCTTCTCCTATTTTTTTTTACCCCTGGCACTACAGCCCATGAAGGGCCTAGGCCTATCATGTGACCGCTTCCCAGCCATTTGGCCTGCAGATATTGTGGTGACGCGTGGTCAGTGCATAGTGTCCCCTCAGCCGTTAATCTTGTTCTTCGTGACCGGCGCGCTGCCTCACAGCTACTAAATTGTCCTCACTAATCTGAGTTCAGCCCGTTGCAGCCCTCACGTCAGTGTCTAAAATCTCTGACGGAGCAGGGAATCGAACCCGGGGCCTCCGGACGGGAGGCAGGCGCGCTACACTGTTCTTATTGTGTTTATATATATCTTGAAAAAGATAATAAATGAATTGGCATTGCCTCCTAGAGGGATATATAGAAAATCGGATGTCATACCTTGAGGTAGTGTTGCCATGGAAACGGACTTGCGATTAGTTCATCAATCAGAGCGAAGATAGTTTTCTGCGAATATCTTTGAAACTGTTGGGTTTAGAGCCTTAAAATGTAGTTTTCGGTGTCCCGTAGGGACACACCGAGTATTGTTTCTTGCATCGAGGGGAGTAAAATGAGCTTTGTCCGGTCTTTATGCGACAACTTCGATATTTTGTCCTGGTCGAGTATTTTTGGTGACTTTTCAGTTATGTTGCCTATTCCACGGGAACAGTTATTTATTTCCGGACGAAAGGCAGCCTATATGTTATCCCATGGTATAAGCTGTCTCCATTTCAAATTTCATCCAAATCCGTCCAGCCGTTTTAGTGTCAAGAGGTAACAAACTAACACACACACTCACACACACACACTCACACACACACACACGGACACACAGATTTTCACAATTATAATATATATAGGGATTTTCTAACTACTTTTTTAAAATTATTGTAAAAGACCAATCTCACATTTATTTAATTAATACTGCATTTGTAAGGATATCCATTTTATTACCATATTTTATTTATTACAATTATTATCATTACTTTTTCATTTCTAATTTAGATTTAAGTCCTATATGCTATTTTAGTTTTTCAATTCTTAATTGATTTTCTTTTTAAGCTGAAGATGACCTCATTGAAGGTCGAAACATGTCCCAATATATAGAACATATATTTGTTTATGAATTGATATGGCGTATAATTCTAAACGTTTAATTCATGGATTTGAACCAAGTCCTCGGTTGAATTTAAGAATTACATGAAGACAAAGTTGGGTTTTGATTTGGCTGTCAATAGTGAATTGTCAAGGGCTGTTGTTGAATCACTCTGACCATCAGGCTGCTTGCCGGAAGCTGCCTCAGTTCTTTCACAACAGGATGCCGTCGGCAAGAGTACGTGGGTTATGCCTCCTGATAAACACCCTGTACAATAAACACAGAGAAAACAAAATGATCAGTATACTGTTGAGTACCCATCAGCAGAACTGAGCACTTTAAGCCACACTCCGTGACTGCAATGGTGAGTTGAAAGTGTAGAAACCTTTCAGTTCTTAAACCTTCTATCCAGACAAATGTTGACATTTTTCTTTATTTGAGTTTGCGGGACATCTTGACCGTGATAACTGCTGAAAATATTACGCCTACTACAGTCACCAAGGAACTAGAAGCTATCAGACAAAATCATTGTTCACCCAAATTCACCGGACTGATAGCGGCTTCGGTGGCGTAGTTGGTAGCATGCTGAACTGCTGTTCCCAAGTTCGCGGGTTCAACCCGGTCAACGTCGTCAGATGTATTAAGAGCGTTAAAATCCTTCAGTATGCCTTCTTTCGCAGGGGAAGTAAAGCCCACGGTCCGATGTCATAGATGTATGGCATGTAAAAGATCCTTCACTAACTAAACTTGTGTGAAGCTAAATTTCTAGGTTAGATTTCGTTAAAACGCTCTATCAATGTTCCAACGTTCACCACTAGGTGTCAGTGACATTTGGTAGTGAAAGTTGGAACTACAGTACTTGAAAGTGAACGGAACTTGTAGCTCACGCCATGGGTGTCCACTGAAAGCAGCTACAGCCTCTGGCAAGCCGAACATGTCCTCAGACACTTCCAGCACTAAAAGTCAGACGCTAAATAAATACCGGACTGATGACCAAAATGCCTGAATCGCATAAATGAAATAATATTAATAATAATAATTATTATTATTATCGTGTTGGAAGCCGTTTTTCAGTGTTGCCTTAGTAATAGAAATTTAATGTTTTACAATTAAGCACAATTGTGTTTTCGAATAATAATTACACAATTAAAAACAACTTTATAGAACAGGCCCCATTGGAGGGGTGCAAGTTATCTCTTAGAAAATAAATGCTGGCTGTCGTGAGGTCGTAAGCGGATAAAATTGCTTGTCATTGATGTGGGAGATTCCGGTTGATTCCCCACTGGGTTCTTCTTCCTGAAAATAATTACATTTCACTAAATGTGACGTCTTCATCTTCACTTCATCCTCATTACGACGCGCAGGTCGCCCACGGGCGTCAACTTGAAAGACCTGCACTCGTCCTCTCCGGAGGCCATACGATCATTATAATTATTATCATATTATTATTATTATCATCAAATACAATTAACACACATGTGATAACGTGAATTACGTGTAATGTCAATGTTTTGAAGCCATTTCTCAGTGTTGCTTATACATACTGTTTGTTGTAACTCTTCAGTTGGTAGCACTAATTTTCCCAATGACTGGGCGGAGGTACAATGTATATAATACAAAAATAAATAAATAAGCAAATAAACACATGTAACTACGGAGCATTGCAGTGCTTCTTATGACTGAAAGGACTCTTTCAACTTTCAACGGTGCACTTTCCATGTCGGTAATTTATAAAGAAGGATGGATTGATACAAACTTCTGGACGTAGATTCTTGCATATTTCATAGTATTTTCCTGTCATTGCTTTAAGTAATTGTACAGAATAAGCGTTTAACCTAACTACAGTAACTGTAATAGTACATTATGCAACAAGCCTATAATGGCAATACTTATAGGCGAGTTGCATACGACAGTATATGTTCGACGATAATTATAACTTTATTTTATGTTCGACCATAAATATTCATAAATATCCTTTGAGATTCAGCCAGTCAGCCCATGGGCGTCAATTAGAAAGACCTGCCTCTCAATAGGCTACACGATCATTATTATTATTACAACAATGGTTGATCCGATATCCTTTATATTGCAAAATCCCATGATTCCAAATTTCAACGTTGTTACTTGTGTCTGACAGTTTGATTTCGGAAACAAGTGCTTTGAGCGCAGGTGCGATGCTATCCTTGCCTAATTGGTCAGACAGCTGTATTGTCATGAGTCCTGAGCTCTGATTGGTGGAGAACTTGTATCAAATGAAACTTGAACTCAAATGAGCATCATTAAGATGCAGTTTTCTGGCATATAATATTTATATTTCGGCATAGTCAAACATAATAGTACATTATGCAACGAGCCTATAATGGCAATAATTTATACACGAGTATGTTTATAAAACGAGTGAAGCGAGTTTCATAATAACCATACGAGTGTCTTAATTACCATTATAGGCAAGTTGCATACAACTGTTCATGTTCGACGATAATTATAACTATTTTATGTTCGAACATAAATATTCATAAATATCTGTCGAGATTTCGCCAGTTTTATGTACTGAACAGAGCGCATGGGACGCAGAGAATACCTGGCATTCGACCATGGCCTCCTAGAATACCCTACTATGACAATAGGCACACAGTGAAATTTAAAATAGTAGGCCGTGGAAGTCAGCGCAGGTGCGAAGCTATCATTACCTGATTAGTCACACGACTGTTTCTTGAGTTCTGATTGGTGGGAGAAACTGTTTCATAAGGAAAAATAGAGTTATAATGACCCTCTTTATGATACAGTTTTCTGACATATAATATTTACATTTCGGCATGGTCGAACATAAAAGTGTACATTCTGTAAATAAGAATTTGGATATGTAAGGGTTAATAGCAAAACAAGTGACAACATTGAACTTAGGAATTATGGGATTTTACAATGTAAAGGATATCGGATCAATGCTATTTCTCTGTCACCCTAATAATAACTGCAATCAGTGTAAGAAACGTCTCTCAACTGAAGGTATGTTGAAGTACCGTAGCTATAGAAGCAATTCGTCACCACTCAGCTACCAGTAGTTAACAATGGCCTCCGGAAATCGTCTCAAGGGTCAACCCGCATTACAATGAGATAGTGATGACCCTCTGGGAACTGTAGTGCTTGTCAATAGAATGTACGTATCCTTGGCTTGTCTGTTAAACTAAACGAAGCCAATTGATGGCGGCGTTATGTTATGTTTGAAGTGACTGGAAAGCTGTGTGTGTTAATTAGAGCCATGTTGGGCCATAATTTTGAATAAATCAACCCACAAACACTAAAGCCCGTAATTACTTCACACGGCAGGTGGAGAGAAATTTTTAACACGCAGTGGTAGATTCAATTCGCTATCAGTGACAGATTCAGAATCGTAGCTAAAATACATGGCTAAGAATCTGAGTAAGACAATTGACCAAACTGAAGCTCACAGCTAGTGAAATGTGTGTTGGCGATCACAGGAGATTAGCTGAGTCTAGCATTGATTCCAATTTCTAGAGACGGCTGCTTCCTCTCTTTAAACGTTCCTGGTCCATCGCGAGGCGCAATAACTAGCATTCTTTTATTTTACCCCTGAGTTACGGGCTCTGCCAGGAAGTTTATTTCTAGTCTGAGATCTTGAATGCAGTACAACCTCATGAGGCAGAACTGAGAAGAGGTTTTCAGTGGTTTTCCTCTTCAACTTCAAGCAATACCGAGACGGCTGCTGGTTAAGGCCACGACCGCCTTCTTCCCAGTCGTAGTCTCAGTTATAAATAGTCACAATGTTCAGGTTATCAGACAGATTCTACTCACATCCAAATGCACGGGGCTACATGATCATGATATTGCAAAGCCCCTAAATTGATTACAACAACTCATCCTCACGTGGTTAACTCATGTTCTCTTCCAACCTTGATAATTTTTCTGTTGTCCTCAATTTTTGACGGATACGGTGCTGGCTCAGGAAAGCATTTCTACAAAATATGAATCTGTTGACATCGAATATAGATTTAGGTATTAGGAAGTCATTTTAAAAAGCCTTTGTTGGAGCGTGGCACTATATGGAAGTGAAACTTAGACTATTGGTGCAGCAGAAAAGAGGAGAATTGAAGCGTTTGAAATGTGGTGTTACAGGAGAATGATGAAGATCACATGGGTAGATAGGGTTATAAACGAAGAGGTATTAAGACGAGTGGGAGAGGAGAGATGTTTCTGGCAACTGCCAATGAGAGAAGAGAAGACACCCAGGGATATCAAGGTTAGTTATGGAAGGAAGGGTCAAGGACAGGAACTGTAGTGGTAGACCAAGGTTAGAATATGTTTAACAGATTGCCTCGGATGTAGGGTGTGGTAGCTATGTAGAGATGAAATGATTAGCTCAAAACAGGGAGGTCTGGGGAGCTGCATCAAACCAGTCAAAAGACTGAAGACTCAAAGAACAAAAACAACGCACCTTAGTCTCTAGACTCTTATTGTTGTTGTTGTTTCATATGAGGGACTTGGACATTGCGGTCATTTAACTCTGTGTACTTGGGTCTGTGTGTATAACATTTGTCTGATGGCCTGTGTTATTTTTTTTGTCTGTGGTAGTGTGTGTATTTGTTATTGAGGTGAGTGTTGGGGAGGATGCAGTCGTGGCTTTACCTTAGGTACCATCCTGACCTTCGACTGAATTAGAAGTGGAAAAACTACGGAAAACCACTTCTAGGATAGCGGAGATTTTATCTCAAGAGACTGAGTGTACCTCGTCCACCTCTCAGACCAGAATGAAATTTCTTGGCAGAGCTGGGGATCGAATGCGGACCTCAGGGGTGACAACCAAGAATTTTAGTCACTGAGCCTCGAGGAGGTGCAAAATAATATAATACTGTGATTTATGGTTCATTTGAGGAAATAAAAGTAGACACTTTCAATGTTTGTGAAGATATAAAACCAATAAATACATTTTGTTAGTATTGCCTTGTTGAATTATTTATAGAGAGTGTGTTTGAGTTAATCAACACGTGGATGGAACCTAATTGTCTGACACAAAATTCTCTTAGCAAATGAAGAAACAATAGTAGTCACGATATCACAAGCCAATACATGTAGCAACAACAACATCATCACGTTTCCCATCATCTGGAATATTCACTCGAAAGATTTGATCCAACTTGTTCATTCCCAACCTTTCTCTTAAATCTCCTATACCAGTAACAATTCTTAACAGAATGTTATTGATATTGATTCATCTTACGTTCTGGTGGAAACTTCATAATCAAACCCGCATACTTGTATGTTTGTTGGATTTGTCTAAATCTGTATTCCTATGGTAAATCTTGAAGTGTATGTAACTGTATTTACTAAGAAAAGTGATTACAGTATTTACTTCGAGACCTGAACTATGGTACCATCAGTTCGTTTGCCAGGAGGAAGTGTGGAAAATGCCTGGAGAGAACAATCATGGTGTTGCAGGACCAAAATATAGAATCACGGATCTGTTTGTTATTGATCAATTTTTAATATAAGTACCGCCTTCATCTGGTATATGGTGATTCAGCAGTAAATGCGATTGCACTTGTTGCCTTGGTAACCAGGTATCGATGCAACGCTGTTCACACTAATCCTAGATAGACACCCAGCTCATAATCATACCCATGTTAGAAACACATTCAGGTTAGGTGAAGTCAGGAACGGAATTTGAACCAGTGCGGTCTCTGGATCTGACGCAGACTTTCATCTCAGTCGTAAAACACGATTTAATGTGCAAGGCTATGCCACGGTGTATTTATGTCTCATAATACAATTTTGTGTACAGACTTGAACCACTTCATGAGACCATAGGACGCAACAAACAGCCTTAAATATAGGAAAAATAATAACATTTATTATATTCCAGTGGAAGCCTCCGTGGCTTAGGCGGCAGCACGACGGCCTCTCACCGCTGGGTCCGTGGTTCAAATCCCGGTCACTCCATGTGAGATCTGTGCTGGACAGAACGGAGGCAGACAGGTTTTTCTCCGGGTACTCCGGTTTTCCCTGCCAAAATTTCATTCCAGCAACACTCTCCACTATCATTTCATTTCATCTGTCATTCATTTAATCATTGCCCCAGAGGAGTGCGTGAGGCCTCGGCAGCCGGCACAGTTCATATCCTCACCGCTAGATGGGGGCTTCATTCATTCCATTCCTGACCCGGTCGGAGACTGGAAGCAGGCTGTGGATTTTCATTTTCATATCCCAGTGACAGATTATAATCCATTATCACTCTCCCATACATACAATTATTGTTATTATTATTTTATTATTATTATGATAATTTATTTATTTACCATAAATCATACTGGATGTAAGGAAGGCTAAGTGAAAAGGGATAAGACACACATATATATTTTGTATTTCACTGGCAAAATTCATACCTACATTTTGTTTTTGCAATATGTTTTACAAATATATTTCCAGTATTTACTATTCACAATATTAATACTAAGACCAGTAATTGTTTCCTGTTCATTCACTTATATATCACTGTAATATACGTACGCACTTCCATAACCTCAATAACTCCATCCACTCATTCAGCGAAACAATCTATCACTTATACCGACGATTATTCACAGAATGTACATTCGTATGTACGACCTGAATTTCCAAATAGTTCAATACTCTACCCTTAGGTCTAGGAAAATTCATAACAATGTTTACATTCTCACTGACAAATTTTAATCCATTATCTCTGTCGCGTACGTATGGACTAATAATCTCAAAACTCTACCTTAACCAATCGGATTCCTAGAATCTAATCAAACTCATGAACACAATGCTTTATATTTCAATTAACTGTCACTGACTAATTAAATATTTCAATATCTATTATGTGATTGAGTGAAACGTTGAAGGGTTGGGAAAAGTAGCCTACAATACAGTATTAATCATTGTTATTGTATAATTATATTTCCTCAACAAAGTAGCTGTCCACACGCCTTTGTGGATTACCACATTAATTAGAATAAAATACAAACATAATTATTTCTCAAATTAAACACAGTCCACCAATAATTACAGAATATAAATCACCAGCCGTGTGTGCTGCGGGGTTTCACCTTGGAGTGCCACATGGGAATAATCAGCATACCGTGTCTGCAGCACGCTGGGACCAGGGGTGTGAAACATGCATAAAGCTTTCGATTGCTTCATCTTAGGAAATACTACAAATTTTGGTCATTTGCCAGAGGAGCGCTAGTATGCAGCGCTATTTTTCTGAGATAGGTAACAGTGGTCATATGACCAAGTTACGATTGGCTGTGGCTGCTAGCTAGTGACAGGATAGTGATTGGCTGTCAGAAGGTGAAAGACTTTCATACAGTAGTTTTAACTTCAAAATTTGAATTTCAAATCCAGTTTGAAGCCTCGTGCTTCAGTTGTTCGTTGCATCTGCGTTTATCTTATTCATTGTATGAGCTCATCGACGCGTATAAATATTCAAGCTTCATGAATTCAGTAGCATAGTAATTATTTAGGCAAACAATAATATACTGTATCATACAGTGTGGACTTAACCCTAACAAGCAATGATTGAGGTCTGACGCATGGTGCACAAGGTATTTTGCATAATGCAGGAATAAAACATTTTCACTGCTAATATTCTGAGAGACTATCAGAACCCTCCATGCTGAATACATTTTTAAAAATATGTTATCCAAAATGATATGAAATATATGATAAGTGAGCAAAGCGGATAAGACATTTCATCTGAACTGGCAAAATAATTCCGGAATAGATTTCAGTTGAGTTATTTCCACAAAAATTAAGAACGGAGAAAATACTGGTTGTCCATTGGAGCCAAAAGTATTGTATCCTATAAAAAGTTCGATATTCCTGTTTCACAAGTGCTAACTTGCGCAACGTTCTTTCAAAAATTACGAATGTCAGTCATTTTAGACAGTTTAGCTAACTTAAAAATAGGGTTGTCCATAATGGCCAAAGTAGTTGCTGGACTGCCAACCTAGGTTGTGCACTGAGCTGAGTGCACTATTTCGGATATTTTACCGTAGATAGCGTTAAAATGCAGTCTGCGTTTTAACTGATGGTCCATTATGTTCCTAAAAGATATAGCTTGCTGCCGCTCAAGTTTGAAAACCGAAGGAGACTCCAAAGGTACCTACTTCCTCTTCAGAAATTCAGCAGAAGTTGCCGACGAGATATCTCGGGTGTAGCAGTGTAAAGGTCCTTATGTTATCAACTAGAAAAATTATCTGTTAAGATTGTAATGCTGGAAGTCATTATTCAGTGTTGTCTAATTCTATTAAATAAAGCTTTTCAGTCGGTCAACACAAATTGTGCCCAATTATATTAGGTGGGAAAACAAGTATTTGCATGTCCTAACATGAATAAAACGAGATATTATTAAAATTATTCATGCTTTTGGGATATTGATGTGCATAAATAACATTTTAAATTCTAAACGTTTCGAAAGGAACCTTGCCTCCTTTTTCAAAAGAATTAAAACAATGTGGCCAAAGAATGTGTGTCAATGAGGTTACAAAAACAAGAAGTTCCGTGTCGAAATAAAGAGCCTACTTTTCTTAAAATTTAAGATTCATGCCAATGATTAATCTATATGGATCTATCTAGAATAAATACAAAATTAAGTTGGTAATATAGAAATTTGAAATTAGTTCGAAATACTGTATATCTGGCATAATGAAGCCTAACAGACCACTACAGTTGGCAGCCCTGGTGACAGAATATATTCTTAGTTCCATCTATTAAGGTACAGAATACAAAATTTGGTTTGAAGTCCAATGGATATCATCGACGATACATACAGTTAAACATTGGATCTAATAGCGCGCGTAAATTCATGTTGGCAAAAATGACATGCATTTATTGATTAGAAATAATCAGAAATAATATGATCTATTGTTGTGCCAATTTTGAATGAAATCCATTGATTAGTATAGAAGTTACATGCATTTTAAAATTGGACCTATTAGCAGGCTTAGAATCATTTTGGCAACACTGCCATTTATGGCCTCCTGGAAAAAACCTGAAATATTATTATCTATGTGTGTGCCAATTTTTAAATAGTTCCCATCCATACCTTCCAAGATATCCAACATGGAGCTCAAATTTCAATTGCGATTTTTCAGCAGTTGGTAGCACTGATATTACTTTCAAATACGGTATTGAGATATTCAGGTATAGATCTTTACTCCTTCTAAATTTTGTTTCGATTGCTGCAGCCGTTTAGGAGTTGATAGGGGACACACACACACAGCCAGCCAGCCAGACAGACAGACAAACAGACAGACAGACATACATTTGCCCGGATCGATCTCATAAGTCTACTTTTTTCCTCATTTTTGCAAAATGTGAAAAGTAGGCTAACTAGAGAAATTCCCCTGTTCGTCACCAGAGAGCAGCCAGACCTTGGTAGAAAAACCCGCCATATTAATTAGAACGGCGGACAGAGTAGGCCTAGTTTTTGTTCCAAGTTCCATACAGTAGCTTCTGGCTGCTATCTGGTGACGAACAGGGGAATTTCTCTAGTTTTGTGAGCTCATTGACACACAATATTTGGCCACATTGTTTTAATTCTACTGAGAAAGGAGGCAAGGTTCCGTTCGAAAAGCTTAGAATTTTAATTTTATATTCACATGGCAATATCCCAAAAGCATGAATCATTTTAATAATATTCCGGCCCTTGAAAGCCTTAATGTACATAAACGAGATATTGTTACAAAATAACACGCTTTTATGTAAAACAAGTAGTTCCGTGAAGAACTATACAGCCTATTTTCATATAGCCCACTTATTGCAACTATCAACATACACAATTTCAGTTTGATTGCTGTAATAGATTCGTAGATATTGAGAACCGACTAAATAATTCGGATGGTCGCCATGTTGGATTTTATATATGTAGGTCCTAGAGTCATGTACTGTTACATGCAGATTATTGTGTACGTGTAGTATTCAAACTTCAATCGCATAATTAGGACACTAGAAGTTACAAGGAGATTTTAAAATTTCGCACAGCTGCCATCTTTAGGTTATGGAAACAATTGAAATAAATTAGATGCTAGTGGATTACCATTCGTATAAGGATTTACTGTACCAAGTTACACTGCTCTCGGATGGTTAAATTGCGATAAACGTCCATGTGATTATTTATACTTCGCGTCGCCGCCATGTTGGATTTGTGATCACCAGGTTATTTAAAGTCCTTTAAGTGAACTTGAGTTCATAGCCCCTATGAACAATAAAAAATTCAGTTTGATTGCTACAATAGATTCGTAGATATTGAGAGCCGTCTAAATATTTCGGATGGTCGCCATGTTGGATTGTTAAATGTATAGGCCATAGAGTCATGTACCAATGTAGGATAATTATTGGGTAGGTTCATTATTCAAACTTTCACTTCGATCCCATGACTACATCACAAGAAATAAAAACTTAATTTTAAAATTCGCACAGCCGCCATCTTGAAGTTATGTAAACAATTGAACTAAATTAGATACCATTGCATTACAATGTGTATAAATATTTCCTGTACCAGATTTCAGTGCGTTTGGAGCATTAAATCGCGAGAAAGGTTTACTTCAAATTTTATAATTCGCTTGGCCGCCATGTTTGTTTTGTATATAACCGGTTTTTTAAAGTCATATAAATGGACTTCCAGTTGTGCCCTTTATCTCCGTACAAAACTTCAGGGAGATACCGCTAATAGTTTCAGAGATACAGAATGCCGGTGAAATATTTCACACATCCGCCATCTTGTGGTTATGTTAACAAATGAACGAAGTTAGTTGTCGGTGCATTACAATGTATATAAACATATACTGTACCAAGTTTCATTGCGTTTGGTTGGATAAATCGCGAGAAACGTCTATTTAAAAGTCGCAACTTCGCTTGGCCGCCATGTTGGTTTTGTAGTTACCAGGTTTTCAAAGATCACATAAGTGAACTTATAGTAGTTCCCTTTATCACCATACATGATGTCAGGGTAATATCGGTAATCGTTTCGGAGATATTGAATGCTGGTGAAATATTTCGCACAGCCGCCATGTTGGATTGGTGAGTCTTAACAAAATTTGAAGGGCACGGTCGAGGTCGCCCGGAATAGTGCTATGAACTTACTGAGTTTTATTGAAATCGCTCCAGCCGTTTAGGGGGACACACACACACGAATCACACACACACACACGCACACACACACACGGACAAAAGGTGATCTCATAAGCCTATTTTTTCAAAATTGAAAATAGGCTAAAATTGGGGTACTTGTACTTGTTATTTTCAGCCTAGGGCTTATAAATACTTGTTTTCCCGCCTAATAATATTGGGTACAATTTATGTTCACCGACTGGAAAGCTTTCTTTAATTTTCTGTTAACAGAAATAAAATTAATATAATTGTTTCCTTCTTTCTTTATTCCATTTATTAATAGTCTCAGTTCCTCCGTAGATTCAGCAATAGGACCTAAAATTATCATGATTCCTTGTATAATTTTCTCTTCAGTGAGTTACGTTGTATTTCTTGCGATTGTGTTGTGCTGTGCGTTTATATAATCCTTTTGTTTATTTACATTTCATTCAGTACAGGGAAAGAAAGTTTAATTCATGTTTAAAAAATTATCCGAAGGTAAAATTAAATTTATAAATGCAGTCAATGGTCATTCATTTTATTTTCATGACCGGTCAAGAAAGGGATTTTGAGAGGAAATCGGCCGTGACCTGTTAAAACGAACCATCCCAGCATTTGCCTGGTGGTGAAAATTGGAAACCACGAAAACTATTTTCAGGACGGCCGAGGTGGGATTGGAACCCACGCTCTCCAGATGCCAGCCAGGCACGAGGCCTCTTCTTTAATCACATTATCGTTCTTTCAACCATTTATCTATGAATGCGTTTTAATGCGGTACAATATTCTTGAACGTTTGATGAGATATTTCAATAAAGTACTTTTTATTATACCAGAGGCCGTAATTTTCAACAATTTAATTCGTTTGTCATACATTAGACGTTTGCGATTTAATGTAAGCCTTGGTGATGAAATTTCAGCCAAGGAGTATGGGATTCCTTGAAGTGCAAGTAACTGTACAACATGAATCTTACGCAATCAAGCTGCCTGTTTGGGAATTTAATCCCGCACACTTGGACACATAATGCAGCCACCTAAGCCAATCAAGGGGCACATCTGATTTGTTTTCAGTATCTGCTGCCTCTATTAACCGGTTGAGGATCACTTGGTAAAGTCAATGTAAATTCAGCCCAGTTACATCCACACCTACGCTCTCAGGGGGTACTAGATACGAGTTTGTTCTCATTATTAGATTCAGCCTCCTCTAGTTAAACATCATTTTGAAAGTTTAATTAAATTCCTTTCTCAATAGCATGTCGCCCTCGAAACCAAACTCACGAGGAACAACTTTACCGAGCTAGCGTCCTTTATTGCGGCGATATCCCTACCTACCTCTGACACTAACCACAACTCCCAAAAGTTGGTACCACACTGATTTGTAAGATGATGAATATACAGTAATAATAAACGGTAGTCTTGCCAGAAGCCTTATACGCATCAGAAAACATAAGCACCAATGGAATGGTCAAAATTAAAGAGATTGAAAAACAAGAAAGGACAATTCTGAGAAAAATTTACGACGCGGTTTTCAGGGATAATTTCTGGCAAAAAAGACCATCAGAAGAATTATACAGAAACACTGAAGTACGACACTCGTCATAAAACGCAGAGTGAAGTTATTTACACATATCGCCAGAATGAACGACACCAGACTTACTAAAGTAATATTCAACATAATTTCTACGTCGAAATTGGGTACATCTTGGTACAAAGAAACTATGGAAGATTTACAACAATTACATATCACCTTTGAATACATTCACGACCGCAGCATTGGTAGTGAAAAAATCAGAAACGAGAAATTTTTATTTAGACCACAACCGAAAAGAAATAGGCGTAAATGGACAGATGAAGAGAAAAATGCACACAGTGAACGGATGAAAGGTTTTTGGGGAGATAAAATATAAGGAAAGAGCCACCACCAAAAGCTAGATTTTTGGGTTTTTAGTGCTCTCCTTAAATAATAATAATACTTTTAATAATAATAATAGAGAGAACTGAGCACAGACTTTCAAATAGAAACAGGAGTACGACAAGGCGATGGACTGTCCCCGTTGCTCTTCCATTGTGGTCTTGAGAAAGTTGTACGGGAATGGAGAAAAGCTGGTGCACCAACACATCGACTGGGGCCAAAACTGTAAGGCATAGAATTAGACTGCTTAGCATTTGCTGATGACATGGCAATAATTGCCCAAGATATCTCTGACGCACATAAGCAAATTGAACTACTACAAGAACAAGCGGCGAAAATTGGATTAGAAATCTCGTTTGAAAAAACAACATTTATGACTGACATCAAAACCGCATCAAATTAACTTCAAATTGGCAACAACAAAACGAATTTAAATATTTAGGTGAATGGATTACAGCAAACTGTAACGAAAGGAAATCAATTGAATCAAGGCCTCGGAAAATGGAAACTGCTCTTCAATCAACAAAAATATTTATAACAAAAGAGTCTCTCCTGGAAATGCAAAACTCGCCACTTTACAACTGTTATCAAACCTGAAGCACTCTATGCTTCAGAGACACTTAATCTCCAACACAAAACACTAAAATACCAAATTGAAGTGAAAGAACGTAAAATAATGAGAAAAATCCTTGGACCATGAACAAAAGATGGTGTACATTATCCAAAGCCTAATACAGAAATATATATTAAAAAAAATCACAGACACAATGAGAATGCGAAGAATCCAATTTATGGGACATATAGAAAGAATGGACCCAAACAGACTGACACACAAAATACATACTTTCTTAAAGAACGAGGCTACTAGACCGAATTGGTATAAATTTACAGAAAAAGACTGAAAGGAATTAGGATCACCAAACTTTCATAACCGGAAGGAAATAAGGAAAATCACTCAGACGCGGGATTTCGAGGAAGAAGAGAAGAAGAATACACAACATCAATGGTCAGAGCAACGGGAACAGACCCACTCGTTGCGAATGAAGGGATACTGGACCAACAGGAAGGCTAGCAAGTGTTGATTTCGCGTGGTCCTAAGCGACCCATTCGCGAAGAAGAAGAAGAAGAAAAGAAGAAGAAGAATGGAGTGAAAATTCCTCAGAACAATCTTAGGACCAAAATATGAAAACAGATTTTGGATGAAAATTGAAGCCACATGAAAACTGTCAAAGTATTGAAAAAATCACAGATCCCAACATAGAAAGGGAACTGAAATGTATGGTCACTTATACAGAATGAATGACAATAGGCCATCAAACAAAATTTTAAATCTTGTACTATCTCTGAAAGACCACAACAATATCCTGGTAGAAATAACACAACACCAAAAATAAATTGGTATCAACGTAGAAATCATTGACAATATACCCTAATAACCAGACACTAATTTCGCGAGAAACCTACAAGGAAGAATACCGGATGGACAGAAGATCGAAAAAGAGAGCACAGTGCACGGATGCACAGATATTGGGAAGGAAATAGGTGACCTTGTGCTATATATCTTCTTAAACACTCGTTGGTTGGGCATATGGAGGTTATGGCTGCTTGTGCTTTTGCTGCTTGCGCTTGTGCTCGTGCTAGGCAAAATCCCACACAAGACATGGCATAAACCTAGAAAAATTGCTGAGTTTTAATTCACTGGAGGTGATGGGTATTATACCATATTTTTGAAAGCCTTCATAGGGAGCTTATGGCTGCTTGAGCTTTTAGTTCTCGCAGTAAAGTAGTGCAGTTGCGCTTTATAAAAAGGGAGGTAGCGCGCAGTTCGCTACTCCTGTGGGAGTCCGGGAGGGGCCACCAGAAGCCCGCTGATGAGCCAGCTTGGTGTCCTAGGCGAAACCCCACACATGACACGGCACAAACCTAGAAAAATCGCTGAGTTTCAATGCACTGGCCGTGAAGACCAATGAATGAAAATCCACAGCCTGCTTCCAGTCTCCGACCGGGTCAGGAATGGAATGAATGAAGCCCCCATCTAGCGGCGAGGATATGAACTATGCCTGCTGCCGAGGCCTGACGCACTCCTCTGGGGCAATGATTAAATGAATGACAGATGAAATGAAATGATAGTGGAGAGTGTTGCTGGAGTGAAATGTTGACAGGGAAAACCGGAGTACCCGGAGAAAAACCTGTCTGCCTCCGTTTTGTCCAGCACAGATCTCACATGGAGTGACCGGGATTTGAACCACGGACCCAGCGGTGAGAGGCCGGCGTGCTGCGGCCTAAGACACGGAGGCTTCCGTGAAGACCAATATACCACCTTATTGAAGGTTTTATGCTTCCAATTCAAAACCAAGTTATTCCTACAAGGAACTATCTCAAGTACATTATAAGAGATCCCGCTGTACCAGATGATAGGTGCCGCTAGGGCTATCAACAGTCAGAAACTGGCGACGGAGCACAAACAAAGGCAAGATGCATTTGCTGAAATCTTGCATCAGGAGTTGGCTGATAACTTTCAGCTTCTAAAAGGAAAGAAACTTCCGCATCACCAATATCAGCCAGAGAGTATTCTTGAAACAATGAATACAAGTTGTATTGGGACCGAACTATTCTGACTGATCAAACGGCATTACACAGCAGGCCGGATCTGGTTGTCAGCAAGAAAATCAAGCAAACTATCTTGATTGATTTTGTGATTCCTATCAAAAGAATCTCCAGTCAAAATACATATAAATGATCATCGAATATAGCGAGTTGGTCGGCCCTATCAAAAGGCAATGGCATGTAGAACAGGTGAAGACCATACCTATTATTGTCTCAATTACGGGCGTGATCCCAAGTATCTTGCTCCAAGGCCTTAAAGAACTGGATTTAGATACTTAACTTTACAAAATGATGCAGAAGGCAGTAATTCTTGAGAGAATCGTCTGAAGTTCATGGGTAGTGAGTTCCCATTAGAAGTGGCTGTTTCAATGACTATACTTTGGTTCCCTGAAGCCCATAACGTTATGTTGTGATGTACCAGCAATGTGTTATATCTACTGTATAAAACAATAATAATAATATTAATAATAACTCCACTCCATCTTACAACAAATGCCGATGAAATGGTGAATTGTACCCGATGACATGGTGAACATATGAACAGTAATAATAATAATAATAATCTTTAACACCAGATTGATACAATACAGAAAGCTGTCATCATGATCCACATTGTGAAAAAAAATAATGCACTTTCTCTTTTACGCATCCAAGTTTACAACCCACACTTGAAAAAGAAATTGTTTCGTTGCAAAATGCTGTAGTACTTCGAGTATGTGTGACCATACGAGTATAATGAGGATAAATGATTAATTGTACTTTAGTGGACAAAATGATGAAATACCCAGCAATATTTCAGATTTTTCTTTCAGAGTGACCAGAGTGTATATCGGTTTCTTTTATGCCAACGCGGTTGTTAAGCCGATACAGAAGCCTCTCGGCCTCTCCAGCCTGTCATCAAAGGGAAGATTAATGGTATGTTCTTCCTTCATAAGATTGACAACAGCACTCACTGTGTGTCTTTTTCGAGGCCGTTCTCGTCCTAAATGCTACATTGAGAATTCTCAGCCTTTCACTTGGGCGTGCTTCTCTCCCAAAATAAAACCCATGAACAGAAGGAGACTGGAGTTGAATTGATATCTTGACTATTTGTCCTCTTGAGACAAAAGTTTCATTAAAATTAACCTATAAAGGATAACTCAGCAATCATTCTAGGTTTGTGCCGTGTCTTGTGTGGGATTTCGCCTAGCAATCTCCTGTGAGGGTCCGCTGATGAGCCAGCTTGGTGTCATTGTACTTGTGTTACCTTAGAAACAATGTCAATAACGGCGAATACTGTTTCCCGCTAGGAGACGGTCAATCCTTTTCGCCCAGAAGTATTTTGGTTTCTGATGAAATTACAATCGTACCCAGTCACGTAATAACTCATCAGTTTCAACACGACATTCTCGAACGCCTTTCTTCAGGTGTCAACAATATGGAAATCGCATGGATAAGGAGTTGGGCTGCAGAGTGAGTGTTAAAGTGTATCCCTAGATAATCTTCCGACTTATACTTCCACAGCTCGGATTACTAGACATATAAAATTGTTCTAGTTCTCATTTATGATGTTCTTCTTCGTATTGTTATTTATTATTAATAATTGTCTTACTGATAAGAACCGCAGTGATGCGTTGCATTTTCCACTTGATTGGTGAACAATCTTTGAGAGTATTCACTCTTATCCGATGTCACTGAGAGCGACAAATTTGTATGAGAACAAGTCTCAGGTAGGCCCCAAGGTACAGGACAAGGCGGCTTTGGTGGCGTAGTCGGTAACATGCTGAATGGCTATGCCCAAGATCACGGATTCAAACCCGGCCGAAGTCGTCAGATTTTTAAGAGCGTTAATATAATTCAGTATGCCTTCCTTCGGGGGGAAAGTAAAGACGACAGGCCCATGTCATAGATTTAAGGTATGTAAAAGAACCTGCCACTACAATTGGTAGTGTGAGGCAAAATTTGTTGGTTATATTGGGCTGGTTAGAAAGGCTTTATCAAATTACATCGTTAGCCGCTAGGTGTCAGTGACAATGGAATCTGGTAGCCAAGGTTGGAACTATTTGAAATTGAACTTGCAGGGAGCCTACAGGCGTTCAACTAAAATACCCTGCTATGGCCATTGGCTGCAATTCATGAATACTATTATTATTAATAATATTGTTGTCATTAATAACAACAATTATCTAGATAAATATTATGAGCTTATATGCCCAAGGTCATGGGTTCAAACCCGGCCGAAGTCATCGGTTATTTTATGAGTGTTAACAATTCCTCAGTATGCCTTCCTTCGGAGGGGAAGTAAAGCCGGTCATGGATTTATGCCATGTAAAAGAACCTTCCACTAACTAAACGTGTGTGAAGCAAAATTTGTAGGTTTGATTAATGCTGTTAAGTTCCAACGTTCGTCACTGGGCACTGGTTGCGATGTCATCTAGTAGTAGCCAAGTTCACTGCTAGGTGTCGTGGACGGTAGCATTTGGTAGCGAAAGTAGGAACTACTTGAAATTATCGTCTGCAGTCCTTACTTGAATTTAAAACAGATTACGCACACTAATACAGTCATCACAATTAACACCGGTTATCAGACAGACTCTACACACACCCAAAGTACACGGGGATTCATGACCACGTTGTTGCAGCCCCTAATCTAAGGAACCAACCACATTATTTTTGAAATTATATATTGCATCATTTAACATAGAATTAGCCTACTTTTTTTTTTTTTTTTTTTTAGCGTATGGCTTTTAGTGCCGGGAGTGTCCGAGGACATGTTCGGCTCGCCAGTTTTTGTAGCTGCTTCGAGACGGACACCCAATGGGTGAGCTACAAGTACCGTTGGGGAGGGAAGGAGGGAAGTTGGACTGTAAGGACGAGGAGTTGGAAGGTAGCGGCTGTGGCCTATAGTTAGGGACCAACCCCGGCATTTGCCTGGAAGGAAGATGGGAAACCACAGAAGACCATCTTCAAGGTTGCCGGCGGGGGGATTCGAACCTCCTCGCCTCCCGGATGTGAGCGACTGCCATCAGTCATGCCGTAACCACCACGGCTAACTCACCCGGTATTAGCCTACTATTGACAGTCTACAATAAATGCTTATTCATTGATTAAGAGACTTGCCATTATTAAAGTACAGACGTCCAGACGTTTCCAACATTTGGAGGTACTGAACCTCAATTAATTGAATGGGAGGTTATAAATAGCACGATACCCTCTTTTAACATCGACACCACCATATCTCTTACAGAAGAAGAAAAGATGCATTGCACTTCCCCAATACATTGCGCTAGAGCACTAGAAATATTACACTATACTTATTATGGTGCTTGAAGACATTTTTCAGTGTTGCCTTAGTAAACAATTGTTTGGTTCTTTTCAGTCGGTCAACACGATTCTACCCTAATCCTGAAAAAAAATACATGATATTAATAAATACACTTGGATGACATTTCGATCGTCAAGTGATCATCATCAGATCCAAGTGTAATTTTGTCAGGATTAGGGAATAACCCATCTCATTTGGGTACAATCGTGTTGACCGACTGAAAATCACCAAACTTTCAATTACACTATAGGTTAACTTGAACACGTATTGCTCCAATTCCAAGGCTTAACATCCCTAATAACCCCTGGCACTATAGCCCTTGAAGGGCCTAGGCCTACCAAGCGACCGCTGCCCAGCCATTTGGCCTGCAGATATTGGGGTGAAGCATGGTCAGCGCATCGGGTCCCCTCGGCCGTTAATCATGGTTTTCGCGACCGGGGCACTTTCTCACTGTCAGACAGCTACTCAATTGTCCTCACGAGGCTGATTGCACCCCATTCCTGCCCTCACGTCAGTTTCATAAATCCCTGACGGAGCCGGGAATCGAACCCGGGGCCTCCGGGTGAGAGGAAGGCGTGCTACTCAAACACCACAGGGCCGGCTCCCTAAATGTATAAAAAATATGAAAGTTTGTCTGTTTTTTTCTGAGATATACAGTATATAAAAATGAAAATTTGTCTGTTTTTTCCGAATTTCTACGAAAATTTGCTTATTAACGCGTTTCAGACTGTTTTATGACGGATGCGTGCGAATATGAAATTGTTGTCAGTCTGTGGACAATTTTTTGTTCCCTTATAACTCGAGAGCGGCTGGGTGGATCACCGTAATATTGGTACAGATATCCATCAGAGGCACGACACTGTTCGTTGATGTAACTCTTCTCCGTACCTCTCATAAAAGAGGGCCTACCCCCTTAAAATACGTGCTGAAATAGGCGTAGAAGGGTGAGACAAAGCTCATCTTCAGCCCCTCAATGTGTGAAACGAAACTCGACCACATTTTAAGGCCCTAAAACCAACAGTTTTTGAGATATTCCCAGAAAATTAATTTCATTTAATAAACCAATGAAAAGGGGCAGATGACCTCGTAGTTCCGCCCCTTAAAACAACAATAACTAACTAAGCTAATGAAAGAATGAAAGCTGGTAACCATGGCAACGGCATCTGAGAGGTCTATTTATTTCTGTAAGACGCAATGCAGTTCCATTTATTACGTTACTGAGAAAGTTTGCAAATGGCTATAAAGTTATCACGGAACCGAATTAAGCTGTAAAATTCATCAATATATATAACGCCCTTAAGGGGTTCAAGGGATACCCTAATATTTTTTCACGCAATTTACACGTGTGATATGTCGTACAGAAGGTCTATTTATTAAATCTCCAAACAGCAACATTATTTTCAAAACTTCCTGAATTGAAATAGTATTTTTATGGCTTTTAGGAATTTGGGCCATTGGAGGCTAAAAATCCTGAATTTTCATGCATCACAAGCCTTTATAATTTATTAAAGAAGTCTTCCTGTGGATTTGACATAATGGTGAGGGTCAGTTCTTATGTGACGTGTATTGCGTTTCGTCTACGAGGTTTTCAATTTTATTTTCACGCCAGCAAGTACACGTTAGGTAAATTTAGTTTGAGAGCACATTTTAACTAATCATTTTTCTTTGTCGACAAACAGGTTCCAAGCCCCTAACCATTGCAACAGTAGCTCTGGTTATTAATACCGAAGACCGTTCGAAGAATGGGTACTCCTGCTAATTTTTATTATCAGTAAATGCAACTGTATTCTGGCGTGTGAAGTATCGCTGGACAAATCATTCAAATATTCGATTAATTCGTCTACTGCGGATATTCGCCAATTCAAAATTCAAGTAAGATATTCGAATGTTCCAACCATGCAAATGCCTGAATACTTAAGTTGTTCGAATCATTTAAACAATCAAAGTAGGCTCCTCGAGTATTTTGAATAGTCGATTATTAAAATAAATCGAACTCTTCAAATGTTCAAATTATTCCAAGTAAGTACCCAAAAATTACAGGAATTTGTTTGCATAAAACAGTCGAGTGGATGAGTTGTCCTAAGCAGGGGCGATTACTAGGACTCGAATGAGGGTTACCCCTGCCCCTTCAGCCTGTATCTCAATATAGTCCCTGATTCTTGTATGTAACGGGTAATTTCCAGAACCACAGGGTGGATTTTGAAGTGATTTTCACCATTATGTAAAGGATTTCTCGAGGAAGGTTTTTGTAGAAGAACATTTATTTTTTACCTAAGGGAGCCGAGCAGTAACAATTTCAGTGAATCGAGTCGAAGAAAAACTTGACGTCGGTGCGCCTTTTAAACTTACGCTGAGTAAACCGTAAAAAATATCTATATACAGTACTATGAGTGTGATGATTGTTCCACATGAACAGTTCTAAGAAAAAGTCCGGGACATTCATCGCCCACTATAAGTGTTTTTGGGTTTTCGTTTATTCCTAGAATCTCGATTCAGTGGAAATTTAAATTACTAGCAAGTTTACGAGCTAGTGAGCGAGGCTATCACCCCAGCTTCGGCCAACATCAAACTGTCGAGTCGTGTCGAGTTAAGACTTCAGTGAAGAGTATGTGTTTACAATCTCACTGTTCACCTGCTGTCAGTGCGCCTTTCAAACTTCCGCTGCATAAACCGTTAAAAATTCCGAGCGAAGCCAGAGTGAGTTGCTAGTATGCTTTTGAATGATTATCATTCAAACCAAGCATCCCTTGACACACTCCTTTACACTATAGCGCTTTCTAGTAGAGAAAAGAGGAACTTCGTGTTGGCGGAAAATCCCGAGATTAATTTTGCCATTATGAACACGGCCTACTGAATTCAAATAGGTTCTTTAACATGCCACCATCGCATGACATGCGTGTCGTCATTTTTGTCGCCTTTCAAAAATCACTTCCCACGGCCAGGTGCGAACCTGCAAGCTTGTGGTTGGCAGTCCGACACGATAACCACTCACCCACCGTGGCAAGAAGTCACTAAAATGAATTATTGAG
Organism: Meconema thalassinum; assembly: GCA_946902985.2. Taxonomy (NCBI): domain Eukaryota; kingdom Metazoa; phylum Arthropoda; class Insecta; order Orthoptera; family Tettigoniidae; genus Meconema; species Meconema thalassinum. The sequence continues at coordinate 2,011,564,641 of OX336388.2, read as the reverse complement.
AACAAAAAGGCTAATTATAAATTGAGGAGAAGGTCAATTTGTTTTTGTATTTGAGTGACCAAGTGGAGGAATGGAACGAACTGGATTGGGTTTGTTCTGGCCAATGAGAATAATTTATCTAAAACTCACTTCATTGAAAGCCACATTCTGACTTAGATCCATGGACTTGGTGTGGACTTGTGTTGACTTAAAACTTGATCGTCTGCTGCACGAGACTTCAGCATTGCCCAGTATTTCTCGGTTAACGGAGATAAGTTTGGAGCTTAACTTTCGGAACTCGGATGGAAGACAGTCTCATTCATTCAACTCTGTCTAAAGCACCACGCAGAGAAGAACTGAGCAACCCTTTGTCATACGGCTTGGTAATCTTGGTGTTCTATTGCTATTAAGCCTGCGGTAATTCCCTCGGGGAGATCAGGCTTAAAATGAGTCTTAATGTATTATTACATTTTTAGAGCTGTCACTCTCAGGCTTGACAATGCTACCAACTGAAGCGACATGTCACAGTATTTTGTCACTAAATATTTTAAAGCGTTGTACAGTATACCGGATGGAATTGATTTATTATACAGCGAAACGTGACTAATTCGAACTTCCATAATTCGAAATTTCTTTAATTCGAATTTTTTCTCTTGGTCTCTAGCATTTTATATACACTCAATGCTAAGAAATTGTGGTTAATTCGAATTATATTTTGGATAATTCGAAGTTTTTAGTATAAAAAGTTAATCGGAAGCCAAACAGTTGGGACAATTCACAAATAACTGTTCCGAGTGCAGCCCCAAGCAACAAAGCACATCACAGAACTTACGCGGCTTGTTTAAAGTAGATATGACGTAAGTAGTTCTGTTTTCCGTTCCTTACATTTCTTAGATTCTTTTGTGATGGCAGAGAGACTTAATTGTAGGAAACAGGTAAAAATCTCAAACAGAAGATTTCTCTAAGACTTAACTAGATTGCTGGATTACTACTGTCGTTAAATAGGTGAATAGTACATTTTGGTATTCTTTTTCATTTGAAACTGTTAAGGTTATTCACGATACAGTCTTTACAAAGTGCCGCTGTCTGTTAATCTGCTTTGTTGAACGTAAATCATTATGTAAACGTAATACAATAAATTTTCGCTACCATTTTCGAAGAACTTTCTTAATTCGAATTTTTGGATAATTCGATTTTTTTTACTGGTCCCTTGAGGTTCGAATTATCCAAGTTCCACTGTACAAGGGGTTATCTGAAACTAAGGTTATAAGGCCGATACTCCTAGAATTTCTTCCTTTATAGACAAATAAGAAACATGAAAATACACAGCCTGCTTCCAGTCTCCGACCGGGTCAGGAATGGAATGAATGAAGCCCCCATCTAGCGGCGAGGATAGGCTATGAACTGTGCCGGCTGCCGAGGTCTGACGCACTCCTCTGGGGCAATGATTAAATGAATGACAGATGAAATTAAATGATAGTGGAGAGTGTTGCTGGAATGAAATTGTGACAGGGAAAACCGGAATACCCGGAGAAAAACCTGTCTGCCTCCGTTATGTCCAGCACAGATCTCACATGGAGTGATCGGGATTTGAACCACGGACCCAGCGGTGAGAGGCCGGCGTGCCGCCGACTAAGCCACGCAGGATTCCCTTATAGACAAATAAGACTTGGGGTAATTCGAATACATACTGTTGGTAACTGTGCAGAGTTTCAGCAACCCGCCACCTATTGCGCTAGTTGTAGGTATGCAGCTAATAATAATAATATCGTATGGCCTCGGATGCCGGATGTAAGCTTTATTTGACGCCCAGAGTGCAACATTCATGTCAAAAATTTGATGTTACTTGGAGCGCTATGAAAGTCAAGGAGGTTAGATATCTAAGCTCCTTGACACTATGGCGCTCTCTAGTAGAGAAAGGAGGAAATTTTGTAATGGCCGAAAATCCCGAGATTGATGTTGCCATTATGAACACGGCCTACTGAATTACAATGGGTTTTTTAACATAGCAACAACGTATGAATGCGTGTGGTGATTTGTGTCGCCTTTCAAAAATCACTTACCATGGCCAGGAGCGAACCTGCAGCTTGGGATTGGTAATCCGACACGATAACCACTCACCACCGTGGCAAGCAACTAATGGCGACTTGTTTGAAAAACGTGTCTCGCGGAGAGATCCACTCAGTTATTCAATTTCTGTGGGTGAAACACCTAACCACAGCCAGGACTTCACACAGAAGGCGTCATCATCCTTCATGACAACACACGACCTCTTACAGCCCAGGAGTCCACAACGCTGTTGAAGCGGCTTCACTTGGACATCCTTGACCATCCTCTCTACATCCCAGACCTCTCTCCAAGTGACTTTCACCTGTTTCCACACTTTTAGTAGCACCTAGGACAGGCTGTTCCAAATCCTCGAGTTTGAGTATGCGTACACGCGAGTACTCAGCAGTGATGCTCGGAGTACGGTTGGAGAGGGACTGGGGGTGATAGCCAATACGTCACTGGGCGAAGGTCATAACACAAGTCCATGCGCTACCTATCAGTCTTGATGTATCCACCGCGCAGTGGCGGCAGCTCCCACACCAGAGCTGTATTGCATGTTGCAGGTTTACTCACGCAAGGCGGCGAGTACTCACCTGCTCACTGGCGAGCAGCTCGGCTGGAACAGCCTGTCCTCGACCATCCTCCCTACAATCCAGACCTCGCTCCAAGTGACTTTCACCTATTTCCTCACTTGTAGTAGCACTTAGGAGGTCGACGATTTGCTTCAATTGAATTGGTGAAACACTTCGCGACAGCGTGGCTGAGCACGCAAATAGAGGATTATTACTATGAGGGAATATTAAAACTCATCCCAAAATGCGACAAGTGCCTACACCGGTATGGAGACAATGTCCATTCATAACCTAATACATGAACTATTAGTTCACTGCATTGTTTGCATGAAATAAAATATATACGTTTCACTGTAGGATTTGTAACCTTAATTTCTGTTCACCCCTCGTATAATATCAAAATAATGGGAATTGATAATTGATTGATTCGTTCGCTTGTTATGAATGGTTATTTAATTTTAACTAAAATATAAATTGAGAAAGATTTAATTACTTTGGGGATGCTCAATAAAGTGCCGATTTGAAATTAGATGGGATCCTGTGAAATAATCATCTACAATGATTTAATATACTACAGAAAATATTTATTCTGTTTCTATGAATATTACAAAAGGTTTCTGGTGTTCAAATGAATACTCTGATTCTATCTCAATCTTGCCAACGTGCGTCTTAAGTAAGTTGATAAATATTCGCTAGGCTAGAAAGGAACTGTTCCATATCCACTTTAGCTAGTTCTGAGATAAATGAGTTTGAACGTTTGAATTGGTCGCAAATGACCAACAATGTTATTTTCTCTCGACAAATTTCTCATAGGAGGCAGCAGCTATTAAGAGAATGAGAGAAACATACATTCTCAACTAATGTATATCGAACTTAAGAACAAAAACCTATATTTGCGAGATTGAACACTTGCATTCTAACCTAATATAGTAATATAGTAACAGATGAAGGTAAGGCGGACCCTGCTCCATCGCGGGATACACGCTAGGAAAGAAGAAGTAACAGATGAAGGTAGTTGGAAATTTCTCAACAGATCCCACTTTAATTAATTGACGCTAATTCAATTCAGGAACAGATAGATATTCTCTTTGGTGAATTGCTCCACACTATTCAATTATTTAAAATCAACAATAATCGCGAATTAGCGATTTGATTGCTTTCACTAAACAATTTAAATTTTTTACTACAGATGAGTAACTTCTTAAGTCGGCCATCTCGCCACGTAGTGACCAGCAATCTTGGCCGTCACCACAGAGGACAGGGTTCAATTCGTGGCTGAGTCAAGACATTTATTTATGGTCTGAGGGCTGGAACGGTTTTACTCCGCGTAGTGAGGCAATACTGAGAAGAAGTGATTTTAATTTCCACCTCAGTTATCCTAGAAGCAGCTTTTCAACTTTCCTATTCTACTCCAGGATAAGATACCTAAATTTACCACAGCTGACTCCTACACAAACCCTATTCTCATACAAACAGTCCGCCTCGTTGCATAGTAGCTAGCATTCTTGGCTGTCACCAAAGAGGTCTGGGTTCGATGCCATCTCTGCTAATAATTTTAATTCTGGTCTGATGGCTGGAACGGCGTACACTCAGTTTCGTGAAGCAAAAGTGAGAAGGGGGGGGGGGGGGGTCAATTTCCAGCTCAGCTATCGTGGAAGTGGTTTTCTGCGGAATGCCGAGATGGTTCCTAAATTAAAGCCACGGCCGAATCCTTCTAAATCTTCATCTTAATTACACCTACAAATAATAATACAGCCGTCACAATAACACATGTTATCATACAAATTACACACACTCACATACACCCAAGCACACGGTGCTAAATGGCCAATAATTATAATAATAATATTATTGGGTTTACGTCCCATTTAACTACTGCGGCTTTTATAGATGCCTGGCTAAATGACCACGATGTCGCAAAACCCCTCAATAAATCAACAACAATAACAACAACAACAATATTTGTTTACGCAAATTGCTGTCATTTTTGGGTGTTCATAATTTTCGAATCATCATCATCATCATCAATTTATCTGCCTGAGGCAGGTTTCCTCATGATCGGTCTCTCCTCCTTATCCGATCTTCAGCAGCACGTTTCATCAGCTCAAAAGATTTATCAATCTTGATGGAATCCAGCATCTGAAACCCCCTTCTTCCTCTTTCGATTTTCCCTTTGACCGCCCCTTCACCAATCCGTGTCCCCTTATGCAGTGTCCAATCCAATTCATTTTCCTATTCCTAATCTTCTTTATTTTCGAATAATGCAAGTATTTGTTCGATTTATTTTAAAAATAGTCTGTTCGAAACACTCGAGTGTATTTTACCACCGTAGTATTTGGACATCTGCATTTTTCAAACATTCAAATTCTTTGAATATTTGAATAATTTATTCAAATTTAGAATTTGCAAATAATCGAAGCAGTCGTATTAACCGGATATTGATTGATATGTAAAGCTCTAGTTGCCATACAAATCCAAGCACACGGAAGTAAAAAATATAATAGCCCAAGCACCTACAATGAAGCAATGATCAAAGAGGTGTCCAGAATGACACAAGCCAACATACTCTATAATCACACACGCACAGTCCTTATTTATACAAGTTCTTTTAGACTACTCTGATGGACGGATATTCATTATTTTCCATTTCAGACTTTTTACTCTTGTCTACCGGTCTCTGTTTTTGAACGAGTCATTTCCATGATCCCCTATCAATAGTTAGCACTGCTTCTTCTCTTCTCATCTTGTAAATCATTGAACCAAACCATTGCCTTCTAGGTCAACATCTACGTCTCTCAGGTTCTATAGCCGAATTCATTAACGTCTTAGATAATCTCTCCTCCAGGGCAGTCCTTAAAACAATCATCGTATTTTATAATATACTAGCTATACCCGGCATGCATTGCAATGCAAATCAAAGACAAATGGAAAGAATGGAAGACAATAATTATGTTATCGGTCTTACGTCCCTTTTAACAACTTCGGCTTTAGAGACGCCAGGGTGACGGAATTTTGACCCGAAGGGGATCTTAAACGTGCCAGTAAATCTACTGACATGACCCCTCGCATTTGCGCACCCTCAAATCTTGGTTACTGCAGGCGAGAATGTTACCGCTGAGCCACGCAGCCAACCCAAGAAAGATAGAAACTGATGTGCCTTTGGATAAACAAAATTATTTGTTTTTCTGTCTGGTGCCCCGGTCTTTATGCATTAGGCTGAGACATCCATGTCAGGGCATGTCACCTCGCGATGAACCAGCAATACTCTCTCAGACCTTGCATTGCGGTGTAATAAGTATACAGATTGTGCAATTGGGTTACTGTGCGATTTAAGGCTTTCTATGCCCCTCGCCCTTTTGTGTTATATAAATAATTTCTAGCCAGAAACCTTCCCTGGAGTGCACACAACAACTCACCCAAATTTAATCACAATTGGATAAATGGTGTATGGACGCATAGGGGACATACATACAAACAAACTAACACGTGACATTGATTTATCATACTAATATATAAAAAAGAGATGGTGTGTGTCTGTCTTTCTGTCTGTCTGTCTGTCTGTTACTCAATAACGCAAGAACCACTGGTCCGATTTAAATGACATTTTGCATGGATGTAGCTGATTTACCAGGTTTACATATAGGATACTTTTGATTTCGAAATTTTGCAATATTAAAAAATGGCGACTATTTTAGTGACGTCATTAGACCCTTTGGTTTCAAAATTTCATATTTCCATTTCAAATAAAAAGAGAACGGTAGGAAATAGCAAACTTTCGATGGCACAAGTGAGCTTCGAAATTTAATTTCCTATGCGAAAGGTCCTTATCACTTTTCGTGTATCTCCAACAGTTAGCGAGTAAAGTCGACATTTGTGACGTCACTACACCCTTTGGTTTCAAAATTTCATATTTCCTTTTCAAATAAAAAGTGAACGCTAAGAAATAGCAAACTTTTGATGGTATACATGAGCTTTAACATTTAATTTTCTATCCGAAAGGTCCTTATCACTTTTCGTATATCTCCAACGGTTAGCGAGTAAAACCAGAATCTGTGCAATAAAACACGGTCAACACCGGGCGGTGCAGTATATCTCTCTATATATAACAAGAAGTTCCGTGAAGAACTATACAGCCTACTTTTCATGCCAATGATTATTCTACAGAATATGAACCTATCTAGAATAATGACGAAATTAAGTTGGTAATATCGAAATATCTAATTAGTTCAAAATATACCTGGTATAATGTAGCCTAATAGAGCACTACAGTTGGCAGCCCTGGTGACTGAATATATTCTTAGTTCCATCTCTTAAGGTACAGAATAAAAAATTTGGTTGAAGTCCAATGGACGTTACATGCAGTTAGACATTGGATCTATCAGCACGCGTAAAAGCATGTTGGCAACAATGTCATGCGTGTGCTGGTCAGAAATAATCTGTAATATTATGATATCTTTTTGTGCCAATTTTGGATGAAATACATTTGTTAGTATAGAAGTTACATGTATTTTAAAATTGGACATATCAGCAGGCATAGAATCATGTTGGCAGCACTGTCGTGTATTAATTACTCCAAATTAATCTAGAATGTCAGGTGCTATACTGTGCCCAAATCTAGGAATGGGTATTCCAAGTTTCAGACACCTAGATATCAAGGGAAAGGCTGTAGCAGCGTTTGAAAGTTCGGATATTTGAATATCGCGCTACATTGCTTCTCGAAGCCATTCGAAGGAAATTACCGATAGTTGGATGGTAAATGACGTAGCGAGTAACAGCAGAGGTGGAGACTATTTATTGATTAAATAGTTAACTATGGAGCAGAGACTTGAGACTGGGATCAGATTACTGGCACGGCCAAATAAAAGAGAATGCAATTAGTATCAAGTAAATCGGACCAGGGATTCAAGAGATATGAGGATTTCTAGATATCGGGCGATGACGCGTGACCCTGACCGTTTTTGTATAAAAGCAAGCTGGAGCAGGCTTAGTTAGCTCACTTCATCACAAGCACTTGGCGAACAAGTTGCGTCTACGCTGAGCCAAGGCACATGGTTGCCACGTCTACGAAGAAGTACTTTTCAAATCGTGATAGTCACGAGAAGTGCTGCGCAAACGAGTTGGAACTTAGTAAGTTTCTGGTGAGGAGAATCACTGAGGTGATTGTATTTCTACAGACATTGGTGGAAATATTTATATTTCTTAAAGGACATATGCTAGACTTGGTCTAGAAAGTAGGATTTGTCACAGTCCAATAGTAAATTAATACTTGGATGTTTAGATCCATTTAAAGTCAGTTTCATATTTTGTAACTATTTAACCACTTCGATCCGTCAGTACATTGAAGAATAGTCTATAACGGTGGCGTTCATTAGTCTACGCAAGGGAAACTGCAAGTTGTCTAGCGCATGGCAGATGGTGATATACAAACCATGCCCAGGGAACGATCTTCAGAACAGCCGTTAACTGCTTAGACTGTCAACGTTTTTCTTGTACTGATGAGATTACAGTGAGTTAAGTTACAACTGACACATTTAAGAAGAGATCGCTTAGATCTGACCCTTTTCAAACAAACTGTTATGGCTTTGTTAGAAGCCCATATTAAAATGGAACCACAGTCATTTAAAACGTCAAAGAATACTACCACTATGTCTGACTAGACGATTTGTGGGTCTACAATGGCGGCCGATACAAGGATTATACGTGCTTGTCCGCTAGGGCATGTCTACGGATAAATCTGGTATAGACCAGGTTTACTACACTTCAAGAACATCAAGAAATGTAAGCCACATTTGAATATTATTATGCTTAGCTAATTGGAACAAACTATTTTTCTGCAGATGACCAACACATTTTTTTCGTCATATTTAAAGCTTGTAATGATTTACGCAAGACTAGTTAGATTTATTCTGAGCATTTTCAGCACTCAGAACAGTTTAGGATCGATGACCGAGCATTTTGAGCATTTATTTGAATTTTTCATATTTTTGGGAAATCACGGTAATCAGCCGATGTAACTGTAAAAGTTAAATTTATTTTTGTTGAGGAATGGATATTTTTTTCCATATTCGAAGGTTCGAACATGTGGATTCTCACATAATGAGATGATAATTAAACATATTTGAAATAATAATAATAATAATAATCCACTAATAATAATAATAATAATTTTCATAATTTTTCTAAATAATTCTTGGATATTATATTTTATAATAATCATATGTATTGAGAAAGAGCCTACGAAGTAGTTGAAACATTTCTAGTTTGGAACAGGAGATTTTACGAAGGAGAGTGGTTAGCGCAAGCCCGCATTCAACCTACATTTCAGTTCTGGTTGAACAGTTGATATTTGCTATGAGCAAAGTATATGTGTCATATAACACGGAGAGGCATGAAACGGGAAGCAATTGATATTTGTATCAAATAGGATATTGTTGTATTTATATAAAATCATGACGTAAATACACTTCGAAAGTGAAATGAAGCTTTTCATAAGTATGGTAAATTCACGGGTTGAACTGAATGGTAAAATAAAATAAACTTGTCAGTTTATTAATCTTCCAGTGTTGATAACAAGCAGAGGCTTGATTTATTGTATAAATTTTGGGAAGATAATTTATGTGTGTGGAGTAGTTGTAATGCCATTCCCAGGTGCGCATGTTAAGTCGCAGGAATGAAGGTTTTTTCGAGCATCAATCAAATAGCAGGTTCGATGGCTCAGGTTTATAGTAGGAGTATTGGAGCCACACATTTCGTCGTATGAATAACCCGAAGGTTATTCCTTTGAAACCATCAGTTCTTATTTCAACCTTGTTTACGAATTCCATTTAGAATTTGATTTTGCTAGAACCCGGATTTGTCATGATAGTAGTTTATTCTTCTTCAGAGGAAGACCTTTGCCGTTGTTGTTGTTGTTATAATATTGTGTTCTTACACAAATAGTAGAATGGGCCACTGCCAATTTAAAATAATTCTTTAACCACGAATAATTTGAAGGATATTTTCAAATCCTAGTGCCATGAACTAAATGAATTCATTATAAGACTACAATTCTAATTTCCGCATTCTGTCGAAGAATTGCAAGTTGTGAAAGTTGCTAGAAATGGCCATAAATATAAATATTTTTTTCATAATAATTCCAAGTGGAAAATCTAATAGTTGAATGGTTCAACCATTTATTGATCAAGTTAATGATTCAGAAATCATATGTTTTGTTTGGAACTTGAAGTTCATAATCGAGTCACTTCTCGAATATTTAATGTCAGAAGAACAATTAATTGTTGTTGTGCTTCGCACAGTTCTTCGATGCTATGCTCAATGGTCAAATACTTTTCAGATGTTGTTAATATGTGTTAATAATTTGTGTTGCTACGATGATAATAATAGTTTCAACGATATATTTTGGAAAACTGGAAAACAAATGAAAGTCTAAGAAATTCTATAAACATTTATTCTACGAGTGTTAATATCATGTAAATAGTCAAACAGTGATCTACGTTATTTCCAGTATGGACAATTCATTTTGCACTGGAGTTAAAATGTTAATAATTTTGGAACACAGTCCACAGGACTAACAATCGGACTTGTGTTTTCAAAAAGATTGTCAAATGTGTTTGGAAGATTTCTGTATATTGTGTGTAAATAAGAGTGTGGATCGCCACACGTGGATGATGCTGCTTTGAGCATTATTCTTGCAGTCAGATTTTAACTTTAAATAAACTGAGATAATTTTACCAGATGTGTTTCACCCAATTAAATCTCCTTCTATCCTTATTGTTGCATTGAGCCAAAAATCAGCAAAGCATTTTTATAAATTTGATGTCGTTTTTGCGATTTGCTTTAACCCATCTGGCGCTCCGGGATATTTTGATTCTCGTGCTGACTGATTATTGGTAAAATGCATATGTGGTCGTGCGGACTCCGGTCTAAACGGGCACAATACGTGTGCAAAGTATAGAGCTGTTGGCTTGCATACTTTCTGATATATTGATATTAGGGTAAAAAATATAGACAGCATTTATTAACAGTTGGCAGCCCTGATTGCTCTGAACAATACTAATAGTAATATCTGTTATAGTACACATAGCACATACGAAATTTGGTTGAAATCCAACTGAGAGTATAGAAGTTACATGTATTTAAAAATTGGTACTATCAGCAGGTTTATAATCATGTTGGTAGAACTGACGTATATAAGTTACTCCAAATTAATCTAAAATGTCAGAATATACGTGTGCATAGTTTAAAGCTGTTGGCTTGCATACTTTCTGATATATAGGTATTTGGATGAAAAAAAAAATAGAGAGAGCAATTATTGACAGTTGGCAGCCCTGGTGGTCTTAAGAATACGCTCAGTGATATCTGTATATGTACAGATATTACATACAAAATTTGGTTGAAATCCAATTGATAGTGTAGAAGTTATATGCATTTAAACATTGAACCTATCAGAAGGCTTAACATTATTTTGGCAACACTGTCATAGTTGGCCTCCTGGGAATTAAACTGAAATAGTCTTATCTACATGTGTGCCAATTTTGGAATAGCTCCCATGCATACCTTGCAAGATATCCAACATGGAGCTCAAATTTCTAGTGCGTATTTTCAGCAGTTGGTAGCACTGACATCATTTTCAAATATGGACGTGAGATATTCCGGTGCACATCTTTACTCATACTAAATTTGGTTTTGATTGCTGCAGCCGTTTAGGAGTTGATAGGGGGGGACACACACACAGCCAGACAGACAGACAGAAGGACAGACAGACGGACAGACAGACAGACAGACGGACAGACAGACAGACAGACAGACAGACAGACAGACAGACAGACGGACAGACAGACGGACAGACAGACAGACAGACAGACAGACATTTTCCCGGATCGATCTCATAAGTCTACTTTTTCCTCATTTTTGCAAAATGTGAAAAGTAGGCTAACAAGAAGTTCCGTTAAGAACTATACAGCCTACTTTTCATGCCAATGATTATTCTACAGAATATGAACCTATCTAGAATAATGACGAAATTATGTTGGTAATATCGAAATATCTAATTAGTTCAAAATATACCTGGTATAATGTAGCCTAATAGAGCACTACAGTTGGCAGCCCTGGTGACTGAATATATTCTTAGTTCCATCTCTTAAGGTACAGAATACAAAATTTGGTTGAAGTCCAATGGACGTTACATGCAGTTAGACACTGGATCTATCAGCAGGCGTAAAAGCATGTTGCCAACAATACCATGCGTGTGCTGGTCAGAAATAATCTGAAATATTATGATATCTTGTTGTGCCAATTTTGGATGAAATCCATTTGTTAGTATAGAAGTTACATGTATTTTAAAATTGGACATATCAGCAGGCATAGAATCACGTTGTCAGCACTGCCTTGTATTAATTACTCCAAATTAATCTAGAATGTCAGGTGCTATACGTGTGCAAAGTATAGAGCTGTTGGCTTGCATACTTTCTGATATATTGATATTAGGGTAAAAAATATAGACAGCATTTATTAACAGTTGGCAGCCCTGATTGCACTGAAGAATACTTATAGTCATATCTGATATGTTACACATAGCACATGCGAAATTTGGATGAAATCCTACTGATAGTATAGAAGTTACATGTATTTAAAAATTGGCCCTATCAGCAGGCTTAGAATCATGTTGGTAGAACTGACGTATATAAGTTACTCCAAAATTAATCAAACATGTCAGGTACTATACGTGTGCATAGTTTAAAGCTGTCGGCTTGCACACATTCTGATATATTGGTATTTGGATAAAAAAAATAGAGAGAGCAATTATTAACAGTTGACAGCCCTGGTGGCTCCTAAGAATACGCTCAGTCATATCTGTTTATGTACAGATATTACATACAAAATTTGGTTGAAATCCAGTTGATAGTGTAGAAGTTATATGCATTTAAACATTGGACCTATCAGAAGGCTTAAAATTATTTTGGCAACACTGTCGTGGTTGGCCTCCTGGAAATTAATCTGAAATAGTATTATCTACATGTGTGCCAATTTTGGAATAGCTCCTATGCATACCTTGCAGGATATCCAACATGGAGATCAAATTTCTAGTGCGTTTTTTCAGCAGTTGGTAGCACTGACATCATTTTCAAATATGGACGTGAGCTATTCCGGTGCACATCTTTACTCATACTAAATTTGGTTTTGATTGCTGCAGCCGTTTAGGAGTTGATAGGGGGGGACACACACACAGCCAGACAGACAGAAGGACAGACAGACAGACAGACAGACAGACAGACAGACAGACAGACACACATTTGCCCGATCTCATAAGACTACTTTTTCCTCATTTTTGCAAAATGTGAAAAGTAGGCTAAAAATGAAAATTTGTGTGTTTATCTCTGAATTTCTACGGAAATTTGAGATGTTTACACGTTTCAGACTGTTTTATGATGGATGCGCGCGAAAATATTTTTTTTGTTTGTCTGTCTGTTTGTTTGTTTGTTTGTCTGTGGACAAATTTGTTCCCTTATAACTCGAGAACGGCTGGGTGTATCAACGTAAAATTTGGTACAGATATCCTTCAGAGGCACGACACTAAAAATTGCTGTAACTCTTCTCCGTACCTCTCATAAAAGGGGGCCTACCCCCTTAAAATACATGCTGAAATAGGCGTAGAAGGACGAGACAAAACTCATTATCAGCCCCTCAATGTGAGAGACAAAACTCGTGTCCCCGAAAACCACATTTTAAGGACCGAAGACCAACCCTTGTTTAGATATTCCCAGAAAACTAATTTAATTTAATAAACTAATGAACGAATGCAAGCCAGTAACCATGCCAACGGATTCTCAGAGGTCCCATCTATTGCTGTAAGACGCAATGCAATTCCATTAGTTACATTAGTGTGAAAGTTTGCAAACGGCTAGAAGGTTATCACGGAACCAAAGCCGTAAAATTCATCAATACGTTTAACGCGCTTAAGGGGATCAAGGGGTACTCTAGAATTTTTTCACGCGATTTACACCTGCGGGTGTGGTACGGCAGGTCTATTATATTCCTATCCCCATTTTATTCATTCATTCATTCATTCATTTCGTATAGGCCATCTATGGACCGCGTCATTCCAACCGTCTCCTACTGGCTTTGATGTTTGCCCTGTACGCATGCATTCGTTCTCGGTGGACTTCCTTCCGTTCCTGGGTCCAAATCTTTCCCGTTTTCAGCTTCGGTTTTTCTTGGAAACCTTTACAAGCTTGAAGTTTCCCTTTGAGTGGGACGCACTCCTGAATGTCTGTTGGTGTAATCCCCACTTCTTTCAGATCTTTATCCAGTTCAATGAACCAGGCCCATTTTGTTTTCCTCTCCTGAAAGTAAGTTATGTTGCGGTTGGTCAGTCTCGCTGGGCTCATTCGTTTCACATGCCCAACAAATGGTAACCTTCTCTTCCGGATGACGTTGCTTATCTTCTCCACATGAGTATATAGGTTATGGTTATGCCGTTTTCTGTATTCCCCATTATCTTTGATGGAACCCAATATCTTTCTCAAAATTTTTCTTTCTTTGGCCTCCAGTTTCTCGACCAAGCCTTTTTTGTTCATCGTGAGGCATTCAGAAGCATGCAAGACTTCCGGACGGATGACACTGCAGTAATGTTTTAGTTTTGCGTTGAAGGATATTGACCTTTTCATATAGATGTCCTTAGTTAAATGGTAGGCCATTTCCATTTTTCTCAAGCGCGATGTGAATGCTTCTTTCTCTGATAATATCCCTTCCCTGACCCGTCCTGAAAAGAAAAGTACATGGCCATTGGCTGAATAAAAAATAATAAAAAATAGGTGTTATAATTTCTCCCTTTATTATATTATTATTAGTATTATATTATGGCGTACAACGACGAGACAAATCCCCTCGGTGCTAGCAACAAAACTCGGGGGTCCTAAAGGGTCCTCGAAAACTACATTATAAGGCTCTAAATCCAACAGTTTGTGAAATATTCCCAGAAAACTAATTTAATTTAATTTAACAAACTAATGAAGGAATGCAAATCGGTAACCATGAGAACATTATCTCATGGGGGGGCATACAACTTTCCATCTATTTCTGTAAGAAGCAATGACACTCCATTTATTACATTTCTGTGAAAGTTTGCAAATGGCTATAAGGTTATCACGGAACTAACGTAGACCGTATAATTCATCAATGCAATTAAGTGGGTGAAGGGGTAACCTAGAATTTTTTCATGCAATGGACCGCGTCATTCCAACCGTCTCCTACTGGCTTTGATGTTTGCCCTGTACGCCCGCATTCGTTCTCCTGAATTGAACTAGCATTTTTTGTGGCTTTTAGGAATTTGGGCAATTTGAGTCTAGAGAACCTGAATTTTCATGCACCACAAGCCTTTATAATTTATGAAAGGGGTCTTCCTGTGTATGGGCACCTAGCACAACGTAGAGGGTCAGTTTTTATGTGACGTGTATTGCGTTTCGTCTACAAGACTTTCAATTGTATTTCACGTCAGGAAGTACACGTTAGGTGAATTTAGACTGAGAGCACATTTTAACTAATATTTTTGTCGACATACGGGTTCATCCTAAGGATGATTTCATTTGATACTGTGTGGTAGATATACCCATATTTGGATATCTTGGTAATATGTTGTAGACAACAGAATTGTCTGTCTGTCTTTCTGTGTATCTTTATGTACGCCTATACCTCGTGTTCGGATGCTTGGTGCATCTTAAAATTAGGTATGGTAACCATGAGAATCAATACACCAATCATTTATAAAACTCTTCACCGTACTTTTCATACTGTAGAAGTGTGGATATAGAGAAAAACTTCTCAATATATGCTAAAATATGCGAAATATAAAAATTATCCTACAAGGACGACCAAAGCATATGTTGCGATTCTCAATGTGAGACAGATAATTCGGGAATCTATAAAGGGTCTCCGAAAACTACATTTTAAGGGCCTTAAATTAACAGTGTGTGTGATATTCCCAATAAACTAACTTCGTTCTGAAAAACTTGATGGAATGACAAACCGCTAACCATTGCACAGTAGCTCAATTGATAATGGCTGGTGTTAACTACGAACACCGTTCGAAGAACGGGTACTTCTGCTAGTATATAATAAATACTTGATTGCGCACAATGTGCATGAACTTGGTTCTTACGATCCATCATTAGTACAAACTTCTGTGAGGGATTCTACCTTCAGACATGATTACAGTCTTCTCGAAGGTTCTTTTCTTCCTAAGTTCAAGTCACTGCAGGACGACTGCTTCGTTCCGTGGTCTTCTTGGTGATCGAAAGGGACGCACAATAACTCTCTTAGGCCAAAAGTCCGCTTGTTCAACTTGCTCTAGGTGCTGCCAGGGTATCCCCAGTTTGAAAGCCTTGTTAGTTCCTAGGGTGTTCAACTCTTCACATGATACCGTCAATTCCTTTCGAAGACATGAATTCCTTTACCATCTCGGTAGTCGCATTTGGAGAGAGGTGACCCACATATAGCCAGGCAATTCTTTCTCTGGATTGAATGATGGAATTAGATTCATTTGTTCCCATGATGATGTGTCGGCTTTCTTTATATCTGTTCCTCCTCCGTCTGACTGTCTCCCAATCCTTCTCTTCCTCCTCACCTCTGGCATATGTCTTGTCATATATTATCTTATTTACAGATTTGATTGCTCAGTTGGTTTGAAGCACTTGACAAGGTACACAATGTTTCAATACCCTCAAAAACTAAAGATTGTATATAATATTTGTACATACAGTAAGTGTAATGAATAACTTACGAGCATATAAACATCGTACATCATGTATGCCTAAGTGAGTAGGATCTGATGATGATCGCCTGACGATCGAAACATGTCATACAATTAAATATCCACCTATTTTTTGTACACAAAAGCGTGTTATTTTGTGATAAATATCTTATGTAATATTTCTTTCAGTTTAGGGTGTTTAAACACTAGTTTTCCCGCCTAATGTAATTGGGCACAACTTGTGTTGACCGACTGAAAAACTTTCTACAATAGAACTAGGAAACACTAAAAAAATGCTTCAAACACTGCACAGTGAAAATTCCAATTTAGAAGCACTATACAACCACATCAAAACTAAAAGAATGCATTTTAGAACATAGGACTTAAATTTGAAGAAAATGGATCGTCTTGCAGGCTGAACTCAAAGGTACAAGTGCACCCTTAGTTGAAACTAGCAAGAGCAAATTTAACTTTCACAAAATCAGGCCTACATTAAAACAGAACGGCAGTGTGCCACGGGGTGAATCGCGAACTTTCACGCGACTCGTGGCGGGTTACTTAATACTGGGGAAAAGTTAACATTGTTAACAAAGGCAAAGCTTTACATTTCAAAAGAAACAAGAAGTTCCGTGACGAACTAAAGAGCCTACTTTCTTAAAATTTAAGATTCATGCCAATGATTAATCTATATGTATCTATCAAGAATAATGACGAAATTAAGTTGGTAATATCGAAATTTCTAATTAGTTCGAAATTCTGTATACCTGGTATAATGTAGCCTAATAGAGAACTACAGTTGGCAGCCCCGGTGACTGAATATATATTCTTAGTTCCATCTCTTAAGGTACAGAATACAAAATTTGGTTGAATTCCAAAGGATAGCATGGACGTTACATGCAGTTAAACATTGGATCCAACAGCGCGCGTAAAATCATGTTGGCAACAATGACATACATGTACTGGTCAGAAATAATCTGAAATAATATGATCTATTGTTGTGTCAATTTTGAATGACATCCACTAGTTAGCATAGAAGTTACATGCATTTTAAAATTGGATCTATCAGCAGGCTTAGAATCATGTTGGCAGCACTGACGTAGGCCTATATTAGTTACTACAAATTAATCTAGAATGCCAGGTACTATACGTGTGGAAATTTCAGAGCTATTGGCTGCATACTTTCTGATATATTGATATTAGGGTAGCAAAAGTAGAGACAGTATTTATTAACAGTTGGCAGCCCTAGTTACTCTTAAGAATCGGCATAGTCATATCTGTTATGGTACACATAGCACACACGAAATTTGGTTGAAATCCAATTGATAGTATAGAAGTTACATGTATTTAAAGTTGGACCTCTCAGCAAGCTTAGAATCATGTTGGTAGCACTGACGTATATAACTTACTCCAAAATAATATAGAATGTAAGGTACTATACGTGTGCATAGTTTAAAGCTGTCGGCTTGCATACTTTCTGATATATGGGTATTTGGATAAAAAAAATTGAGAGCATTTATTAACAGTTGGCAGCCCTGGCGGCTCTTAAGAATACGCTCAGTCATATCTGTTTATGTACACATAGCACATACGAAATTTGGTTGAAATCCAATTGTTAGTGTAGAAGTTATATGCATTTAAAATTTGGACTTATCAGCAGGCTTATAATCATTTTGGCAACACTGCCATGTATGGCATCCAGGAAATTAAACTGCAATATTATTATCTATACGTGTGCCAATTTAGAAATAGCTCCTGTGCATACCTTCCCAGATATCCAACATGGAGCTCAAATTTCAATTGCAATTTTTCAGCAGTTGGTAGCACTGATATCATTTTCAAATATGGCTGTGAGATATTCAGGTATAGATCTTTACTCGTACCAAATTTTGTTTCCATTGCAGCAGCCGTTTGGGAGTTGATAGGGGGGGACACACACACACAGCCAACCAGACAGACATACAGACAGACAGACAGAAGGACAGACAGACAGACAGACAGACATACAGAAGGACAGACAGACAGGCAGACACACATTTGCCCGATCTCATAAGTCTACTTTTTCCTCATTTTTGCAAAATGTGAAAAGTAGGCTAAAAATATCTACTTAGCCCCAGGGAACACTATCCATCTACCAGGGCGTCTTGAATGTGATGGTGCGGCATCAGTTCATCAGCAACTCATGGTTTGCACCTTTCTGAGTATCTCAATTCCAATTATTATTATTATTATTATTATTATTATTATTATTATTATTATTATTATTATTATTAATTAGATTTATTAATATTAAAAATATCGTTGAAGTATACACTGTTTACAAAATTCAGAGAGACTGTACTCAGTTTATGAATTCTCTTTCAATTCCTACTCATATACACAGGCAGAAAAATATATCCCAACACCATGAAATAAGGAATGTAGAGTACGGACATTTCGTCAATATATTTGGTGAGGTAACATATTTAATTGATTAAAGGTACAAGGCATCAGGTTAATGTCCACGCAAGAAAAGCCAGCGCAAATGTGGCATGCTGGTCCATTAATAACCGGTATAATCGCCAGACTGTTGAATTCAGACATGCAAACGTGCATGCATTGTGTAGTACAGGTGCCGGGTGTCAGCTTGTGGGACGGAGTTCCATGCTTGTTGAACTTGGTCAGTCAATAGCCTACAGAGACGGTTAATGCCTGTTGTGCATGACGCTGGATTTGTCGTCCAATGATGTCCCATACGTACTCGATTGGGAACAGATCGGGGGATCGAGCAGGCCAAGGCAACATTTCGACACCCTGTAGAGCACGTTGGGTTGAAACAGCGGCATGGGGGCGTGCGTTATCCTGTTGGAAAACACCCCCCGGAAAAGCTGTTCATGAATGGCAGCACAACAGGTCGAATCACGTGACGGACGTACATATCTGCAGTCAGGTGCGTGTGATAACCACAAGAGTGCTCCTGCTGTCATATGAAATTGCTCCCCAGACCCGAACGCCCGGTGTATGTACAGTGTGTCCAGACAGATGGAATGCAGGCACTCACCTGGCCTCCTTCTAATCAACACACGACTATCACTGGCACCAAGGCAGAATCAGCTTTCATCGGAAAACACAATGGACCTCCACTCCATCCTCCAATGAGCTCTGACTTGACACCATTGAAGTCCCAGACGGCGGTGGTTTGCGGTAAGTGGAATGGACGCCACAGGGCGTCTCATCGGAGCTGTCCTTAAAGAACCGCTTTCGAACAGTTCGTTGCGTCACTGTTGTGCCAACTGCCGCTTGAATTGCTGCTGCAGACGCCGTCCGATGCACCAAAGCATACGCCGAATACGATGGTCCTTCCTCTCGGTGGTGTCACGGGGACGTCCGGAGCCTGGTCTTCTTACGAACGTACCTTCTCGTGACGTCTGCTGCCAGCACGCATGCACAGTGGAGAAATTCCTGGCAAGTTATTCAGCAATAGCGCAGAAGGAAAATCCACCTTCACGTAGCCTTGTTACACGGCATCGTTGAAACGCAGTGTGCATTTGATACTGGCCTCTTCGTCGTCGTAAAGGTATTCTTGACCCACTCACAGTCACTCCGTCCAATCTCACAGGTAACTAACGCTCTCGCACAATACAACCCGTATTTAAAGCAAACCTGATGTGCACCGTCATGAGGCCAACTACTAGCGCCACGCTAATGTGATTAACGGGAAGTTTGAATCAACGTCATTTTTCTGATGTGTAAATATGCCTACCAAATTAGAAACCTTCACGTAAGTGTACGCAACATCTCACCCAAGTTTCATTGCTATCGGACGACTGGTATATGAACGCATACCTTCATACATGGTTTATACACATGTGAGAGTTCTCGCACAGGAGCCTCTAGTTATTATTATTATTATTATTATTATTATTATTATTATTATTATTATTATTATTATTATTATTATTATTATTATTATTATTATTTCTGTTACAAAAATACACACTCGTATAGATACCACAATATTGAAGAGCTTATTTCCATAGTGACGTACATCCTAAATTGACGGGTTTTAATTTTTTTTTTTCATAAACAAGTTTATAGGTTCTCTCAACGTATAGCAAAGAGTTTAAGTCACAACACGTCGTATATCCCATATTAACAGAGATCTAAAACTAAGTTTATTTGCAAAATGACGTAACTCCAACGTGTATTTATTTCCAATGTGTCTTACATCCATGTTGACCAATCCGCTGGCTCTCTGGACATCACGTGAAATCACGTGATACATCAAGGCCATGGTTCACATTGAGGAATATGTAGAGCATCAGTTTGTGTTTGTTGTGTTTAAATCATTTAAATGTTCATAAATGCCACTCAAATCGTATGTCAATATATGATTTATTTCCAAAACGTCCTAACTCCAACTTACAGGAGACGATTACCACCATTTCCATTGATAGGAGATTTATAAAACACAGTGTCAGGATGTGCATAAAAGTATTGAATGACATTACATTATATTCATAATCAAATCTGAATTTAATTTTACGAAGAAACAAAGAAAAGATTTGTATTTCATGGATTTGCGTCACTTAGAAAATAATCTCTTCAACTACGCAGATATCAGACACTCTACACTCATCCAAGTTCACGGACCTGATAGCCACGATATCACCAGCTCACTGACTGGATTAGCAACAACATTCCCTGATTATTAAGTTTACTTAGTCTATATCAATATTTAGAAATAGGTAGTCGAGGCTAATGACCTGGATGTCCTTGGTCCCTAAAATAAGAACAACAAATTGGATGCCAAGGCCGTACGACTTTGAAGAGCAGATGTTTATTCATCAGAAAAAGTTATCAATATTTCTTCACTGCAACTTTCACCTATTTATTTGTAAACAGTTTCAGTCATTAAAGGAGACGCTAGGAATATATTCACGAACATTCTTCTTAACGCCGGTCTTCAAAATGACTACCATTTGGTCCGCAGTAAATCCGGTCGCTGGGAGAGCTTTAATGTCTTCCAGATGTTCGTGATCCCTTCATCTTCAGAGATATAAACGGACCTCACTGGTCATAACCATATCAATGACCGTGTGCTTGTTTAAATCATAAACTGGAGTCTGTTCTACAGCTCCATAATGCGCGTGTTATACGTGGGAGTCCGGTCACTGTTTCCTCAATATAAATACAGTAATTTCAATTCTGTCACTTCTAATATTCGCACTCAACCTCATGGCAGAGTAACTAGCATTATTGACTGTCATCGTAAAGGTCCAGGTTCGATTACCGGTTCTGGAGTGAAATCTAATTCCGATCTCAGGGCTGGAACGTGGTTCACTCACAGTTCTGTGAGACATAACTGAGGTGGGTTTGGTTCGTATCTCAACCATTTGAAGCCATACTTTTTGTTTCAATGTTGCCTATACAAAATTGTTAAGTTGTAGCTCTTCAGTCGGTCAACACGATTTTGCCCAATGAATGGGCGGGGTACAAGATATAAATATGTAACGACTCTCCTGGAAACAATTACATGTATTAATTAGATTATCTCAATTAATGGGGCAGTTTAGGATTACGCGTTTCGACCATCAAGTGGCCGTTATCACTGTGTAGCGGTTAAAGTTTACACTAAATAATCTATATATTTAAAACAGGAAGGTGATTTTTGTTACCACGAGATTGAGAGAACGACAGAACCGATTTACTTCGTAGAGCACTTTAACGAAAGCTCTTGGCCTCTAGATTTGCAGAGTGTCTATAAAATAAACAAATATATTACGGTATATTTTTGAATTAATATAGAAAATAGCAGAATTCTTGGCCCTCACGCATGCGCACAATCCGCCTGGGGTCATGACAAAATGGCGGTGAAAATTCCATTAAAATGTAAGTTATTTAATAAGCTTGCATGTAATTGAAAACATACATTAACCAAGTTCTGACAATAAAATATAATAACATTATGAACGTATACGAATGTGCAACATTGATTTATTTGGATAATGAAATGGATTATTTCCTTCAAACAGCGGCTTTTAATGATAAAGAACGGCTGCGTCTGCTACTGACCAAGAGTGCGCGAGTAGCTATGTAATTAAGGCGACAGACTGTGGTTCCAAGGTTCGCCGGTTCGATCCCAGCCCTCGCCGATATATTTTTTTTTTTACCACTGAAATATTGTTTAATCAAGGAGTATTAGTAAGGTTTTATGTCTGTTAAAGATACATATGTCTACATTCCCTCTCGGTATATTTTTGAATTAATATAGAAAATAGCAGAATTCTAGCCCCTCACGCATGCGCACAATCCGCCTGAGGTCATGACAAAATGGCGGTGAGAATTCCATTAAAATGTAAGTTATTTAATAAGCTTCCATGTAATTGAAAACATACATTAACCAAGTTCTGGCAATAAAATATAATAACAGTATGAACGTATACGAATGTGCAACATTGATTTATTTGGATAATGAAATGGATTATTTCCTTCAGACAGCAGCTTTTGAAGATAATGAATGGCTGCGTCTGCTGCTGGACAAGATTGCTCGAGTAGGTATGTGGTTAAGGCAACACACTGTAGTTCCTAGGTTCGCCGGTTCGATCCCAGCCCTCGCCGATATATGTTGTTTTTTTACCATTGAAATATTGTTTAATCAAGGAGTATTAGTAAGGTTTTATGTCTGTAAAAGATACATATTTCTACATTCCCTCTCAATACGTTTTATTTCCGTTTTACCATTGCATTACAGCATGTGATCAAAAGAGCAAACTGTTGTCCTCAGTACGCCGTTTAAATATCTGCAATCAGTTCCTATAACTGACAACAGATGGCAGTACATCGCCCATATTGTTCCTGTAACTGACAGCAGATGGCAGCACCATTGCATCGATATATTTAAAACCCAAGACATGGCACGTTTTCACGTGATGGAGAATTATAAAGGAGGGGAATATTTAAGAAGGGAAATTTTGAGGAACATTAACCGACAGTTGAATGTGTAGGCTATGTTTTTTATGTACCTTAATATTGCAATTTCTTCCCAATGCTTCGGTGGTCAAGTTATTAGCGTCCTAGATTAAAAGTTATAATTATGCATCGTCGATATACTCTTAAATTATTTAAAAAAAAGTAGTTTTCCAGGCACTCGCGCGTGTCCACAATTGCTTTCGCCATAAGAGACACTTGGCAAACATAATTCGTTTGAAGGGCTCCGACATTGTGGTCACTCAGCCCCGTGTACTTGGGTGTGTATGTGTGAAATTTTCTCTCATGACCTGTGTTATTGTGACGGCTGCATTACTGTGTGTATTTGTAATTAAGGTGGTAAATGGCAAGGAGACGGCCAAGGCCTTAAGTTAGGAACCATCCCGGTATTTGCCTTAAGTGGAAGTGGGAAACCACGGAAAACCACATCCAAGATTGTCGAGGTGGGAATTAAACCTTCCTCTTCTTAGTTATACCTCAAGAGACTGAATGTGCCCCGTTTTTGCCCTCAGACCAGAATTCAATTTCTTGGCAGAGCAGGAAATGTAACCCGGGTCTCCGGGGCGGTAGACAAGAATAGGTGGGCCTTCATGTGTTAATACGATTTTTGACATGCACGGGACATATAATTCAAAAACTGCCTCCATTAGGGTGACTGCCGAAGTGAGTATTGAGTATAGGCCTATGGTCGTTCCAGTAGTTTGCGAAGTGATTCTATGTTCCCCTGCAAAATGTACTGTCATAACCTATAACAGGTGATGGAAATTGCTTATTTAGAGCAGTTTCGTACTGTTTATAACAAAATGAAGACGTCATTCTGAGCTGCGTTTTCAAGCTATCGCAAAAAATTTCGCTGGCAGTAAAAACAATTATAAGGAATTTATTTTAAGCGATCAGTCTCATCGCATTCTCCTCACCAACCAACTTGAGTATGAAAGTCTCTGGACGGTCATGTTGAACTTCATTGTATAAGACAATTGTTTAATGATTATTTGTTTAGAGTACTGAGTCTAACTACGCAGTTGATTTCGGCAATGGAAGTATTATTTGCCATGTAATATTTAGCGGCTCCGTTATTGCAGGACACTATAGTGTTATCGAATAATACGAAGCCACATTTAAAATCCAATATAAATAGGCCATTTCAGAAACAATTCCAGATATTATGCAGTACAGTGTACTGTAAGGTCTTTGACGATCAAATTTAAACATTGTTCTACATTGTATTTCTCTTGCGTAAAATCTATGCGTGGTTACTTTGGTCTTTACTGTTGTGAGGGTAAAATTGATCTGCTGGAATATAAAATATTTGCCAACCTGCAACAATGTAATGATATTAATTTAAAAGTCATTGAACTTATATCCAGTAGTTCAAACACATACATCAGCGTTAACAGATTGGATACTGAAGATGAAAGCCAGCTACTTCATTTCCCTATTATTGAATTTTTCAATTCCTTGGAATTAAGTGATTCGCCTCCACATACTCCGAACGTTTGAGCCATAGTTATGCTCCTTAGAAATCTGAACGTTTCCCAAGGACTCATATATGGTAATATATTAATTGTAAGAAATATGTAAGAAATTGCTTGGATTCGGATATAATAGGTGCAGTAATATTAGGCAGAGAGCTCAAATCCTACGACTTGATAAAACACTTGCAGGTACAGTACATTTTCTTTTAATAGGCAACAATGTCCGATTCGCTCGGCCTACTTTATCACAATCAATCAAGCTCAAGGAGAAACTCTTGAACGTATTGGGCTATTTACCTCATCACGTTTTAAGTCATGACCAGCAGGATAGTGAAGGTACAAAAAAGGTCCTGTATGGGATGGTAAAGAATAAGAGGCGGAAGGATCCTACGGATTATGTTAGAATGGTGAACAAAAGGGGACAAGGGATAGAAAATAGGGAAGAACTGAAGAAAATGTGGAAAGAATATTTTGAAGAACTCCTGAACCCAAATGGAAACCACGGCGAGGAAGAAGAAATCGGGGAAGAGGTACAGTAGATGAACTGCAAACCGAAAAGGACTTAACATGGAAAGAAGTGGAAGATGCAGTGAGGAAGATGTAAGGAGGGAAGGCACCGGGTTTGGATGAGTTGAGTGTGGAGATGGTGAGAGCGGCAGGAGAGGTGGGGATACAATGGTTGTATCGAGTGATGAAGGCAGCATGGAAGGATAGGAAGACCCCAGAGGACTGGGAAAAGGGAATAATTGTCCCGATCTTCAAGAAAGGTAGTAGAACAGAATGCAGAAACTGTCGGGGAATAACACTGATGAGTCATTGTGCAAAGATGTTTGAGAAAGTTTTAGAAAGGAGAATTACGACAAGGATAGAAGGAGGGATGAGGGAAGAACAACATGGCTTCAGAGCAGGAAGGTCCACAGTGGATTTGGTTTTTGCTGTAAGTCAGTTACAAGAACAGCACTATGAGTATGGAACAGATCTACTGATGGCCTTCCTGGACATTGAGAAAGCATATGACAGTGTATGCAGAAACAAAGTATGGAAGTCCCAGGAGGATAGAGGAGTAGAAAAATGGACTAAAAGGAGGATAAAAGAGATGTACAAGGGAAGCGTGAGCTGTGTGAAAGTGGGAGGAGAGAGATCGGACTGGGTGGAACAGAGAAACGGCCTGAAACAAAGAAGTGCACTGTCACCGTTACTTTTCATTGTGGTGATGGATGACATAATGACCCGAGCGGCACAAGTAATTGGGGAAGGAAAGATGAAAGCAATGGTGTTTGCGGATGATTTGATGATTGTGGAAACAAGGAGGAGGAGGTACAGGAACAGTTGGACGTGTGGGAAGGAATAATACAAGGATATGGGATGAAATTTAGCATAAATAAGAGTGAGATGGTGATCACAACAAGGAAGGAAAGGACCACAACGGGAATAACAATTGGTGGGGAACAGCTGAAGAAAGTGGAGAGTTTCAAGTATCTGGGAAGCCTGATACAAGAGAATGGAAGAAACGGTAGAGAAATAAATGAGCGGGGGAGACAGGCAGAAGCATTCCGGAGGAGTGTGAGAAGCATGTTATGGAGCAAGGATGTCCCTCAGAACAGCATAAAGATCGTATATCGGACGTACTATGTCCCTATCCTGACGTACGCCTCGGAGACCTGGGTTATGAAAGGAAGGGAGAAGAGCAAAATACAGGCCAGTGAGAAGCAGTATTGGAGCTACAAAGATGGACAGAATAAGAAATGAGAGGACCAGAGAATTAATGAAGGAGGAACCATTACAGGATGGCATAGAGAAATCTAGACTTAGATGGTATGGACATGTAAAACGAATGGAGGAGAAGAGGATACCCAGGAGGATACACGAGACGAAGTGGGAAGGAAAGAGACCAAGAGGGAGACCGAGAGACAGGTGGCTGAAGGGGGTGGAAGAAAGCGTGAAGAAGAGAGGAGAAGACTGGACAAGGGTGGAGGCTGAGAGATGGTGGGAAGACAGAAGACGTTGGAGAGGCTTGTGTTCCAAACAGACCCGGCCAGTGGCTGGAAACTGTGCAAGATGATGATGACCTCATCACGTTTTCAGTCATGACCAGCAATGTTGCAATGCTGAGAGTGCTATCTTTTGACGCCCTTAAAGTTGCAATAGTGCTAAAAAGTAATCGTACAAAGAATGTAACTTATATAAGAAGCTTCTTCAGTAAGTAAAAATGTAGACTTTCACGACCGGCGTTGAAATAGGAATCTCTGTTTCGCGGGCTTATAGGTCGTGTTCCAAGGACATTTTGTCCTTGGAACACGACCTATAAGCCCGCGAAACAGAGATTCCTACTTCTTCAGTAAATTTGTTTTCCATTGTCCGTCATGTTTTGACGGGTTTCATCTAGTTAAATAATTAATTTAATTTAAATTGCTTCTACAGTATTGTAGTAGTTAGTCTTGGTTGTGTATTCAACGGTGAATCCCGTTTTTGTCTTGACGATTTATTTTATGAATTACATAATAACAAGAAGTTCCGTGACGAACTAAAGAGCCTACATTTCTTAAATTATAAGATTCATGGCAATGATTAATCTATATGGACCTATCTAGAATAATGACGAAATTAAGTTGGTAATATCAAAATTTCTAATTAGTTCGAAATACTGTATATCTGGCATAATGTAACCTAATAGAGCACTATAGTTGGTAGCCCTGGTGACTGAATATATTCTTAGTTCCTTCTCTTAAGGTACATAATACAAAATTAGGTTGAAGTCCAATGGGTGCATGGACGTTACATGCAGTTAAACATTGAATCTAACAGCGCCCGCAAAATCATGTTGGCAACAATGTCATGCATGTATTGGCCATAAATAATCTGAAATAATATGATCTATTGTTGTGCCAATTTTTAATGAAATCCTTTAGTTAGTATATAAGTTATATGCATTTTTAAATTGGACCTATCAGCAGGCTTAAAATCATGTTGGCAGCACTGACGTATATTAGTTACTCCAAATTAATCTAGAATGCCAGGTACTGTACGTGTGCAAAGTTTAGAGCTATTGGCTTGCATACTTTCTGATGTATTGATATTAGGATAACAAAAATAGAGACAGCATTTATTAGCAGTTGGCAGCCTGGTTTCTCTTAAGAATACGCACAGTCATATCTGTTATGGTACACATAGCACATACGAAATTTGGTTGAAATCCAAATGATAGTACAGAAGTTACATGTATTTAAAGTTGGACCTCTCAGCAGGCTTAGAATCATGTTGGTAGCACTGACGTATATAAGTTACGCCAAATACATAAAGAATGTTAGGTGCTATACGTGTGCATCGTTTAAAGCTGTCGGCTTGCATACTTTCTGATATATTGGTATGTGGATAAAAGAAATTGAAAGCATTTACTAACAGTTGGCAGCCCTGGTGGCTCTTAAGAATACGCTTAGTCATATACGTTTATGCACACATAGCACATACGAAATTTGGTTGAATTCCAATTGATAGTGTAGAAGTTAAATGCATTTAAAAATTGGACCTATCAGCAGGCTCACAATGATTTTGGCAACACTGCTATGTATGGCCTCCTAGAAATTTAACTGAAATGTTATTATCTATAAGTATGCCAATTTTGAAATAGTCCCATTCTTATCTTCCATGATATCCAACATGGAGCTCAAATTTCAATTGTGATTTTTCAGCAGTTGGTAGCACTGACATCATTTTCAAATACGGCATTGAGATATTCAGGTGAGCCTCCGTGGCTTAGGCGGCAGCACGCCGGCCTCTCACCACTGGGTCCGTGGTTCAAATCCCGGTCACTCCATGTGAGATCTGTGCTGGACAAAACGGAGGCAGACAGGTTTTTCTCCGGGTACTCCGGTTTTCCCTGTCAACATTTCATTCCAGCAACACTCTCCACTATCAATTCATTTCATATGTCATTCATTTAATCATTGACCCAGAGGAGTGCGTCAGGCCTTGGCAGCCGGCACAGTTCATATCCTCGCCGCTAGATTGGGGCTTTATTCATTCCATTCCTGACCCGGTCGGAGACTGGAAGCAGGCTGTGGATTTTCATTTTCATTGAGATATTCAGGTATAGATCTTTACTCCTACCAAACTTTGTTTCTATTGCTGCATCCGTTTGGGAGTTGATAGGGGGAACACACACACACAGCCAGACAGACAGACAGACAGAAGGACAGACAGACACACATTTGCCCGGATTGATCTCATAAGTCCACTTTTTCCTCATTTTTGCAAAATGTGAAAAGTAGGCTAAAAGTCATTAAAAATGTATAGACACGTGTGTACAAATAAACACAATATAGCAGTAAGTCAACAAAGAAACATGCACTATCAAATACTGTACTATATGCACTGTATTTACTCGACTTGTGAATTTTCACGGTGTTGACTCTGGCCTCTCACTAGCCAGTACAGAAATAGTTTCCTCTGCATTCCCATAACGCCACTTTTGTTCCAGAAACATCCTGGGATCGTACC
Organism: Meconema thalassinum; assembly: GCA_946902985.2. Lineage (NCBI taxonomy): Eukaryota > Metazoa > Arthropoda > Insecta > Orthoptera > Tettigoniidae > Meconema > Meconema thalassinum. The sequence goes on along the minus strand of OX336388.2, from coordinate 2,011,535,356 downwards.
TAACTTAGGGCCACGACCGCCTACTACCCAAAATCCTAATCTTGGTAACAAATAAATACACTAGTTCAGCCATCAAATTAGCACAAGTTTTCAGACCGATTTGGTATACACACACCCAAGAACACTGGGCTACATGAACATGACGTCACAAAGTTCCCAAATGATAATTAACAAAAACATAAAATTCGTACGCGCATTGTTATTGCCACACAAAGTTTAGCTGCAGGAAGTCTGGATATCGTAGGTTTGAATCTCGGCATTGACAGCGATTATTCTACGATTATTCCAACACTCCTTCCAGGTAAACGCCGGAGTAGATTTAGATACACACTATCCGGTAGTGAGTTTCTTGTTGTGTTTTGGTGATCTCCCTTTATCTATTTCATTGTCGCCTTTCCAGTTTTCAGAGTCGACCTTGCTTGGAAACTCTGATGTTCGAGGTGTTTTCTCCTATGGTGGTCACGCTCCTGGATATCTTCACATGATATCTCAATTATCATTATTGTTTATTTTGTGCATGTGCCTACACATTCTCAGCATATTTGCAGGAATGAAAACTTTTATATTCCCAGATATACACCATAAGAAGCAAATTCTTCAGTCTCTCGGAGGCTGCATTCTGTAGTAGCATAACTCTTTTCCCTCGCTCATTCAGGTTTGATTACCCACATTACCCATTATCTTTCATCATCATAATCGATATTGGCTGACTACAGTCTATACAAAAACCAGACAGCAGTCATTCGAGCTGAAGGATATGAGAGAGAAGCTGGTATTCAGAAAGGTGTAAAGCAAGGCTGCAACTTATCACCCTTACTTTTCAATCTTTACATTGAACAAGCAATAAAGGAAACAGGAGAAAAATTTAAAGTGCGAGTGAAGATTCAAGGAGTAATAATTTCAACTCTGAGATTTGCCGATGACATCGTCATCTTGGCCGACACGCCTGAGGATTTGAAAATGTATTTGAATGGTATGGACTCCGTCTTGAGGAAAGAATTCATGATGAAAATTAATAAATGTAAAACAAAAATATTGGAATGCAGCCGAAAGAAATCAGAAACCCCTATGGACGTCAAATTGGCAGGTGAAGAGCTTCTGTTACTTAGGAAGCAAAATAACCAGTGATGCACGAAGCAAGGAGGATATAAAATGTAGGTTGGCCGAGGCAAGGAAAGCATTTTTACAGAAAAGGAATCTGTTGACATCGAATATAGATTTAGGTATTAGGAAGTCAGTTTTGAAAGCCTTTGTCTGGAGCGTGGCACTCTATGGAAGTGAAACTTGGACTATTGGTGCAGTAGAAAAGAAGAAAATTGAGACGCTTGAAATGTGGTGTTACAGGAGAATGATGAGAATCAGATGGGTAAATAGTGTGACAAACGAAGAGGTATTAAGACGAGTGGGAGAGGAGAGATGTGTCTGGCGACTGCTAATGAAGAGAAGAAATAGGTTAGTAGGACACATACTAAGACACCCAGGTATAGCAAGCTTAGTTATGGATGGAAGGGTCGAGGACAAGAGCTGTAGGGGTAGACCAAGGTTAGAATATGTTAAACAGATTGCCCCGGATGTAGGGTGTGGTAACTATGTAGATATGAAACGATTAGCTCAGGACAGGGAGACATGGAGCGCTGCACCAAACCAGTCAGAAGACTGAAGACTCAAACAACAACACAAGGACCCCGTAAATAACTCTTCTTGATCTCAGTTTTCTTTGGCGCCAGTATTCTTTCATTCTCTTGCTTCTTTCTATTCAGCTGTTCAATGTTGTTTCTTCTTGGTCGCTGTTTCTGGCTCTAGGAACCCCTCAAATGTGTGTATCTTATTTCTGAAAGTGGTTCTGTTGCGGATGTCTTGATTATTGATGTTTATTTCTTGTAGATCCTTCTTGGTGTTAGCAAACCATTTTTCATATGAGTTGCCTTTTCTATTGGGCTTGTTCAAGTGGTTAAAATTGTTCTCATATTATTTATTATTACCGACTACGGCAGCTGCAAGCGCTAATACACATGACCATGGTGCCAGACTGATGTGGACTCACCAGTTTGAAATTGCCATTAAAATTGTTTTCTGTGGTTTTTCACTTTGAACCCAGGCAAATGGCGAGATGAGACTCTTTAATAATTCATTGCCACTCTATTCCTACTCCATCCAATTCCAACCATCTTCATTCACTTCGTTTCTCATTAACTCCTACCAAGAGGTTAGCATCGAGACGACATCCGGCCCTTTTAAATTATTCGCCACGTAGGAACTCATCTTGTCTGATCTCCGGAACTGCACGAACGGAAAGAGAAAAAGGATTGGCATACATTAATTTACTTGCAATCATACTCGTTACTCACGGGCTAAATTACGATGTTGGACCAGTCAGTACTAGAGTTTGTGGTTTTTAGCATTAGCGATGCAAGCGTAATTTGTCCAAAACTCTTCACATCATGTATCTTTGTATTTTATGATTTCTACGAATAAATTTTAGCGGTATTTTACTAACGATAAAATGAGGCTTAATCTCTAGATGCAATATTCTTAAGTTTTCTGCAAAATACAAAATAAACACAGGGGTGCATACCTTAGTATGAACAGTAAGAATTCGTAAAATACATGGGTTGGTTTTTTAGTTTTGGCACCTTAGTTATAACTGGATTAATAACTCACTTAGATGGTTCCAAGTTTCACAGGCCCTCGATGTAGTCCCCACCGTTGCGTACAACGTGTTCCCAGCGATGCGGAAGTCGTTGGATCCCGTTGGCACTGCCCACTCTATTGATGGTACGAAGAGAGCGCTCGGCAGCCTGCTTAACGTCTTCAATGGTACGGAAGCGCTGCCATACTGTTCCCCGAGGGCAAACCGTTAATGCGGCGTACTATTGTTCGTTTCTGCAAGACCATCTCCGAGAAACTTTAAGAAGGAAACGGTGCCACCACATGGTTACACCGCCCATCGTTCTGCATGACAATGCTAGTGCACACACAGCAGGCGTTGTGTCGGCATTGTTGGATCGCTGGGGCTGAGAGGTCCTCTATCACCCCCCATAATCTCCCGACATCAGTCCCTGCGACTATGATTGCATCCCGAAGATGAAGATGACAATGCGCGGGGAGCAGGCCGCCGAGCGCTCTCTTCGTACCATCCATTTGGGCAGTGCCAACGGGATCCAACGACTTCCGCATCGCTGGGAACACGTTGTACGCAACGGTGGGGTCTACATCGAGGGCCTGTGAAACTTTGAACCATCTAAGTGAGTTTTTAATCCAGTTATAACTAAGGTTCCAAAACTAAAAAACCAACCTATGTATACATTCGTGAACATACATTAGTCTTTGTTTTGAGTAGACTATGTTCGGATATTTTCCAACGCAAGGGATTTTCCTTCACGGTCAACAATCAAAATACAAATTCTTTACCAAACTGATTTTTTGTTTCCTGACACTTGGCACAAATGGGAGGGAGCAATATGACATCCCACCATGCGGCACCCAAGACCACAAACCACAATGGTCGTTGGGCAGAGCGAAGGGAGAAGACTCGGTGACGCCATCGGTAAGTGAAGGCGACAGCGCTGCATCAGAGAGAGCGAGAGAGAGGTGGGGGGGGGGGTCAAAAACGATGCAATAAGCCATTTTCCTACAGCGAGATGCCGCAAGACAGCAATAGAAGAAGGCCTCTCGCGCTAAATAAGGCGACGGTCCTGTAAGACAGTTTGGTTGTAAGTCAAGTACAGTACAGTCAAGAGCTCAGTGCAGTGGAGTTCACTGAGAACAGACAGCTGTGCACAGAAGAGTGATAGTTCACCGCAGAGGGAAACCAGTACGTTTGTGTACGGAGTGTTGTTCCACGGAACGTTGTGTGGTGGTGGGCGTGAACGGACAGTGCTAAAACTCTGAAATCACAATGGAAACTGCAATCTGGACTCAGCGGGAACTGGAAGACGGTATATCATCGAGCGGCGACTGTGAACTGTGGACTCAGCAGCCTGCTGCGCGGGAATTGTGTAATTGTACACTAGACTAATAAACTTAGTGATTAGTAAAGAACGCTACCAGTTAGTGAGCGCACCCTTGTTTCCGTCAGAGTATGTGAAATTAATGTATAAATATTCATACTTTTGCAATTAAATTTGTAAATGATCTTTTAAATTTTCTATCATATTTTTTGAATTTTATGAGGAGTAATTTTAAGTTATTGAATATTATATTACTTTAGTCTTAATAACCGTATCGTGTTGGAGGCCATTTGTCAGTGTTTCCTTAGTAAATTAGAATTAAATGCTTTTCAGTCGGTCAACACGATTGCACCCCAATTGTAAAGGGTGATATTCCCTACACCTGGAAAGAAATACATGAGACAATAAAATACACTTGGATGACTAGTTTCGATCGTCAAGCGACCATCTTCGGATCCTTTACACTCATGCTATGAGACATAGATCACTGTTGTTGTTGTTTGAGTCTTCCGTTTCTTGACTGGTTTGATGCAGCTCTCCAAGCCTCCCAGTTCCATCTCTACATAGCTACCACACCCTACATCCGAGACAATCTGTTTAACATATTCTAACCTTGGTCTACCCCTACCATTCTTGTCCTCGACCCTTTCTTCCATAACTAAGCTTGCCATTGCAAGGTGCCTTAGTATGTGTCCTACCAACCTATCTCTTCTCTTCATTTGCATCACGAGAAACATCTCTCCTCTTCCACTCGTCTTACTACCTATTCGTTTGTAACCCTAGTTCACTAGCATGATTATAAAGGATCCGATGATGATCGCTTGACGATCGAAACTACTGTAGTTATCCAAGCATATTAATGGATCTCATGTAATTTTCTTCATTTGCATGAAATAACATCCATAACAATTTTGGTGCAATCGTGTTGACCGACTTAACGACATTTGAATGTCACTAGTCCTAATTGGTACATGCAATATTGCACAAAATCTATTTTTCAACCACTTTGCTACATAGCACCTGATGCTAAATCAAAGATTCATAGATTCAAAAATGTTTAGATTTTAAATGCTAAACGCAACTAATTCTAGTCATTAGATAGATGTAAGCGTGAGGTACTACAAAGGTAAGACACCATTAGCTAAGTCATGTCTCGATGGATGGAGGCATAGTTACAGTCGGCATAATTGATTAGTGAATTAATTAATTGCAGTCCGTGCTGGAAGTTGAGTGTTTGGTCCCGTGGTAGCAGCACCTTGGCATAAATCAAGGAAGAGGTTGTTGTTAATTTATATTAGGGACTTGGGGCATCTTGGGCATCAGCCCCATGTAGCTGGGTGTGTATTGAATTTTCGTAACCTGAGAATAAAAACTTTCTAATTACATTTTTGGGTGAAATTGAGTTATTGTTATACAGCGATTGATTTTTATTACTTCTATCTCACATGTGAGTTTTATAAACTTATCTGAATTTTTGTCAGAGTTATGAGTATAATAAAAAGGTTCTATTTGAATAATTCATCATTCAGTTGGAAGAAAAATTTTCTACCTGCATCTTCCATTGTGCCGACAACACTAAGGGTATCATTATGGCTGTCAGAACCTATTAAAGTCTTGGAACAAAGTAGAAAAATCAATGTCAGCGTGTAAAATTTGGCCGCCCATTTCGTTTATTAGAATTCTACTAGCAGTAAATAGGAAACGTCCTTTCAATGTTATTCAGCTTTAGCTCAAGGGTGATTTTAAAGATTTCCATAGCTGTAGCAAACATCTTTATTTCAATAAGATTCCATTTTCTCAAGTAGCCCAGCTTAAATTCACGAAGGACCTTGGCATGATTCAAATAAACTGACTCATACTGAAGAAAGCTTCTGTACCGTGAATGTTCAATCAGATACCCAAAGACGTTCAGGATGTTCAAAATCCTTACTGTATCCTGCAGTGCGCACGTCTCCTTCGACAGCTAAGTTATTAACCAACGAAAAACGTGCATATCTTACGTATATGATGAATTGGATGTCCGAAATTGATAGAAAGTACTATGAGGCTAGAGTGTTTCAAAGAAATTGAAGTTGAACTTATGTTAGAAACTATTTATGCAAACTCGTCGAGCACACGTTGGTTGTAGTCTGGAATCTCCAACAATATTTTAAAAGAATAATAGGATATCCGACTTCCAATAGCCTACTATTTATTATTGCTACTTACAGGGACATGTTTCGAGGGCAATAACTCCCCCTTCATCAGCCTGTCCAACAAACTTCAAAGATAACCTTCCTTATTCGTAAGTACATGCAAATTTGCATGTTATCTTTGAAGATTGTTGGACAGGCTGATGAAGGGGGAGTTATTGCCCTCGAAACATGTCCCTGTTAGTAGCAATAACAAATAGTATTGGAAGGCGGATATCCTAGTATTCTTTTAAAATATAGTTACGTCAATACGGACCATAATATTCGACATTATGATCTCCAACAGTCGCCTCCGTAGCGTACGGGTCAGCATGGTTAGCTGCCGCCCCGGAGGTCCTGGGTTCGATTCCCGGCTCTGCCACGAAATTTGAAAAGTGGTACGAGGACTGGAACGGGGTCTACTCAGCCTCGGGTGGCCCAAATGAGTAGAGGGGGTTCGATTCCCCCACAGCCATCCTCGAAGTGGTTTTCCGTGGTTTCCCACTTCGTCTTCGGGCAAATCCCGGGATGGTACCTTCTTCAAGGCCACGGCCGCCTCCTTCCCTCTTCCTTGCCTATCCATCCTCACCATCCCTTACCTTCCCTCATGAGGCCCCTGTTCGCTTTGCAGGTGAGGCCGCCTGGGCGAGGTGCCAATCCCACCTCACCACTTTTATCCCTTCCGATTCGATGTTCCCAGCTCTAGGACACTGCCCGTAGAGGCGGTAGAGGTGAGTCGCTGAGTCCGTGGGTTCCACCAACCTGGAGGGTAAACGACAAAAAAAAAAAAAAAATGATCTCCAACGATATCATATCTCAGATTGTTTAGCCACTTAACCACATGTGACATTATTGGCTTGAGGTATAAAACGTATAATTCTGAAAATGTTGTTGGAAAATGATATTTCTTTGTATTTAGAGATTAGTTTAAATGTCGTTTACTTATGTTTTACAATTCCTGCATCATGAGAACCAAGCACTACGTTTTCTGCCCTTAGGCAGGCCCTTGTCCACAGCCAGGAGTTTACGTATATTATAGAGTTATGTACCATTACATGAATATTATTGCGAAGGTTCATTATTTGAACAGTCTCTTCAATCGTACTGTAGGTCGGCCAGTTCCTTTCCACACCTCTTTCAGCCCCTGCATTGGCCAGGTTCCTAGTATTATCCCGAGGCTAATCCCACACCCAGCCCACACATCAGATTAAGTTTCTTGACAGGACCGGGATTGAACCCGGAATCTTGGAGGTCCGCTCCGCGTCATGAAACAGAATTAATCACAATATAACACAACATACTTGCACCAGTCGCCTCCGTAGCGTAGCAGTCAGCATGGTTAGCTGCCACCCCGGAGGTCCTGGGTTCGATTCCCGGCTCTGCCACGAAATTTGAAGAGTGGTATGAGGACTGGAACGGGGTCTACTCAGCCTCGGGTGGTCCAAATGAGTAGAGGGGGTTCGATTCCCACCTCAGCCATCCTCGAAGTGGTTTTCCGTGGTTTCCCACTTCGTCTTCGGGCAAATGCCGGGATGGTACCTACTGTCAGGCCACGGCCGCCTCCTTCCCTCTTCCTAGCCTATCCATCCCAATCTTCCATCCCTTCCCATCCCTCATGAGGCCCCTGTTCGCTTTGCAGGTGAGGCCGCCTGGGCGAAGTGCTGATCACTCCTCCCCAGTTGTATCCATCCCGACCAGATGTTCCAAGCTCCAGGACACTGCCCATAGAGGCGGTAGTGGTGAGTTCCCTCGCTGAGTCCGTGGGAACCACCAACCTAGAGGGTAAATTGACTAAATAAAAAAATAAACAAAATAAAAACTTGCACCAGCATAACATTCTAACTGTATCTAATTTTACAGAATTTCTGATTTTCTGAATAATAAGGTTGTATCTTCAAATAAGGCCTTACAAGGAGAGTTCGCCAAGTGGTTCATTAGAAAAGTGTTCAAATATGGAGGGTTTGCTCTTCATAAGAAAATTTTTGGCCATGTTCGAGCGTTTTTGCCAATGGGCCTTAGTGTGTTCAAAATTGAACGTTTAAAACCAACCCTCAAACTTTTGTAGTCCTATTCTCGAACACGTCCCGGCTCGTTTCCGTGGCGTAGTCGCTAGCGCATTGGCGTGGGGAATTCAAGGTTCCGAGTTCGAGTCAGACCTTGATCAGCACTTTTTTCTTTTATTGTTATTATTGTCTTTTGTGTTTTCTATAATGTATTTGCTGTGGTCTCTTCGGTTTTGGAGCTATGTACAATATTTTAACATCATTATTATTCGTCCTTGAAGCTTGAACGAGTCGTAAGTTTAATTCGTTAGAATTTAAATGCAGCGTGGCCGGCGACGCTACGTTCATGTGCACTGTGTTTAATCTAATGTATGAATGCAAGAGCCCTTCCGTCTGTTCCACTCTGCTCTACCATCAAGCTTAACTGTCTCTATCCAAAACTCGATACGGAACTCGTGTGAGTAACATCGCGGGACACTCTTCGTCACGCAAGTGCCGTATAAGCGGGTTCGATAAGTCGGAGGTCTTGATTGACGCTTATGCGTATTCAATATTACGTGTGTGCGGTTGTCAACATCAACAGTATCTAGAACGCGGTAAGCACGGTCATCGACGGTAAAATGGGATCGCCGCCACCTACTTCTACAATATTTACAAATGATAAAGACGACGAATGTGATGGTCTTGGAGTTTATTCACGGCAGGACATTACGGACGCACTGCACATATGCAAGCAGACTCTAAAATCGCGCAAGCTTAGCTCACCGTCAAATATCGCACGTAAAGCAACGCCTATGGGTAAAAGTTTTACAGAGGCCATTATCAAGGTACTGAAAAACATGGATAATAACAGTAAAAGTAAAAATGAAAGGGGCTGGCCAAGGTCTGACTCGAACTCGACACCTTGAGTTCGCTAGCGACTACGCCACGGAAACGAGCCGGGACGTGTGCAAGAATAGGACTACAAAAGTTTGAGGGTTGGTTTTAAACGTTAAATTTTTTAATACACTAAGGATCATTGGCAAAAACGCTCGAACACGGCCAAAATATTTTCTTATGAAGGGCAATCCCTCCAAATTTGAACACTTTTCTAGTAAACCACTTGGCGACCTCTAATTGTTAGCTACATTTTCTTCTTCTTTTCTTAGTCGTTTACCCTCCAGGTTGGTGGAACCCACGGACTCAGCGAGGGAACTCACCACTACCGCCTCTACGGACAGTGTCCTAGAGCTGGGAACATCTAATCGGAGTGGATACAACTGGTGAGGTGTGATTGGCACCTCGCCAAGGCGGCCTCACCTGCAAAGCGAACAGGGGCCTCATGAGGGAAGGTAATGGATGGTTAGGATGGATAGGCAAGGAAGAGGGAAGGAGGAGGCCGTGGCCTTGTCCCCGTTTACCCGGATAGTAGGCTGTCAGATATCCGCCCCCCCAATCGGATTGCCAAGAATCAATCGCACCAGCTCAGCTACATCAATGAAAATGGCACTGACAGATACTACCGAGGTTTGAACACAGAAGTTAACAAGAAAAATTATTGTGGAACACACCAAAATAGACGGGGTTACATACTTACTTTTACTTACCTCTTATAAATATCTCGGGGATTGGGTTGACAACAGGATCATTAAAGTATGCTCTCACAATAATCTTCACCATGACATTTAAAAATGAACCAGACCGAAGACGAGAACTTTGAACTGTACAAAAGCTTTATTTTCAAATAAAGAGAATGATTTTCACAACTCAACAAAATAAACGTGGCTATCAGTAGCCTATGTCAATCTGACTACGTCCTCCTAAAGGACTTGCAAATTTATCAAACAATATGTTAGCTCCCTTGAGCTCAAAATAACGTAACATTTTAATACACATTTGGATTGGATGAGGAAGTCAGGGAACGACATATATAGAGCATTTGGTTTCCTTTTAATAAACATTGCACTTGTATACATAGGCACAAGGCCGGAGTATCGACCTCACCCGCTTGTAACCAGATGTCTGGCCGGCTGGTCTACTCTTTAACCTGGCTCACACCTGTCGAATGGGGCGCACTCCTCCCCACACTTGCGTAAGAATACAGCTCCTTTTAAAGCTTTAAATGTCTACAAGACAACTCATACATATTGACGCAAATCTTTCAAATGTTTAACTTCCATCCCACTGGATTATTTTAACATTACTTAAACTTGTTAAGTTATCATCCAAATGTTTAATCAGCATAGTTTAGAGTATCAAACACACTCTTAAATGTTTATAACAAAATCACATAAATTATTTATAACAATTAGAAATTGTTTATAATATTGTCGAAGATAATTACAAAACTTTTATACACGCCTTTAACATTTCTTTCGTTCTACATTATTGTCAAAGATATTTACATTTATTATTTACAATATCAACATTTAAATTATTTAAATTAATAATTTAAGAAATACATTGAACCACATGTTTTATCCGTTTGGTAAATTCATAATCGTGTTTAATATAATCGACCAATGAAGGTTAGTTATACATGTACATGTCACAATCTGGTTTAATAAAGGTTGTAATAATTTTAATTATTTGTGACGGCAATCTTCATTCAAAATCTTATCTCAAATTCTTTCATACTCTTGTTAATTATAACAGTAAATTCACTTGATTAATTTTCAACGAACTATGACAATATACTCTAGCGGAAAATCCTTCGCTTACAAAATAATGCATAAACTGCATTCAAAATAGCCCAAAATTCATCATATATTAATCTATATGGCATTAAAACTTCCACCGAACTTACAAAACTTCCACAAATAATTCTTTATCATTATTAACTACTGTGGGAATCTCCTTCATTTATTTAAGGGCATTATACGTCAGCGACTTTCAACATGTCCGCTGCACTATCGATTATACATTCATAGTTCCACTTAAAAATTCTTATATCAATAATTGTTTCAAAACTGTTGTCATTTAAACTTCGTGGATTTCATTCATGAATTGAAATGAAATAAAAATTTGCCAATCACAAACAAATTTAATAGTGAATACGCTTATATACGCCTGTCTGGTCTATCAAAATTTAAGATTAACATCTTAAAAGAATTGTAGTATAAAAATACTATCATCAAATAAAGTGTGACTAAAACTTCAAAGTAGTCGAATAGAATCCAATTAGACTGGGGAATGCAAACATCATTATATAAATCTCAATATGAGAAAAAACCTAACACAAGTTTCACGAATTTAATGCATTCAATAATTCATAATTAATGTTCATCTTTCACAAAATTGCCTAAGATGCAATGGTCGTTCATAATCGACGATAAATGTCTGTGTTGCAGTCAATTCAAATACCGACTAGTATTTCCAAGATCGTCGACAACGTACTGGATTTTAACGCTCTAAAATCATTTAAATGTTCTTCCTTCTTGATGATGACAGAAAATTGTTCAAAGTAATTAAACTGGGGTAGAATTACTTTAATAAAGTGACACGCTGTCTGAATTTAAATCTGCCATAAAAATCATTAACTTACAGTCAAATCGAGACTACAAAAATAAGCAAATTACTGAAAAATCTAAATATCAGTCTCAACTGATTCAAAATCATTTAACTATGCCCATGACATAACAATGTCTTAATAAAACGTCGAAAAAGGCATAACTCATCAAGGTGTACTGAGAATAGGAATCTCAAACAAGAATATCGGGCAAAAATACATGAGGATAAAAATATGGGAAAAATTGTTGCTCAAATATTGCTAAGAAACTCAAATACAATAAACGTTCACGACTACCTTATCTGCCGATTGACGTTCCAGAGGAAAATTCCCCAAAGAAGACTGTTGATGGATCCATTTCACCAAGTTAAAGCTGAGCTCCATCCTCGAAACCAGAAACAGCACCATCGAAGAATCGAACTGCTTCACGAAGACGAACGACATCCTTCCGGCAATAATCTTCTTTGTGAGTCGGGACAACCCTGACCTCTCTTGAAAAATCCCTGAAGTTCCAGTTGACAATCGCCATGAAGTTTTTGTATAAATTTCCGAAGAAATATTCATATTCAGGAAGTATGAAATCATTTCTATTGCTGTTTGATAGTATTCAGCCTTTACTCACGAAACATGGGTGTAGATGGTTATTTACCACATGTTCGCTTGTATGGAATAGCAATTAGCGAAGTTCCATGTTGCTATTTTACTCCGTTGAAATATGTCCCAATTGCATTAAGTCCTTTAGCCTTCCATTTGCTCCTCGGTAATAGTATTAGAAGAACAAACTGCCTTATTAAATTGCTCCATTATACTGCAGTGTTGTGTCACAAAAGCAATCTGAAGTCTTCCTATTTCACTAGCCCTGTCAGCCGTAGCGTTGAGTCTGGCTATACAAAGTGTTTCTTCTGTGGCGAGAAAATCACTTTTGTCAGTCGTCTAATATTGTCAATAACTTCCAAAATACTTCCTCGAAATTGTTCAGCTTTTCTACAGTCCTTACTGTAGCAATGCACAAGAGAATTAGCTAATAGGCGACCGCTAACTGTTCACAGCTAATCTTGTAGAAGCGTTTTAAGTGTCGTTTCAACTTCACCTAGATTTACTTCACAGTAAACCTGCACTGCTTATATGTTCGACTAGTGGCTTCGCCACGCGTTACAAAGACGACTTCTTCACTACTGATTCACTCGACGTTTCACTGAAATGCTTATTTGAAATCTGACGATTGATTTATAATCTGAGAATGAGGAATGAGGCTCCTCTCTTCTGCGCAAGGCCTTTTATGAACTTCATGAGGGGCGTATCTATCCCTTCCATCGCGTGTTACTACGTCATCGCTAGAAGTTCCAACTTCGTCAATACATGACGGATTTTCATAATTCAAAAACTGAAAATAAATTTCACCAAAATTCCTGAACAATGCTCCTACTGCAAATGGATTTCCACAATTCTGCATTCCAAAAAGTAATAAAAATACCATAGTTTGAGCAATCTCCGTCTTCCCTAAGACTATCGTTCATTGGTTTAAGTCTCCCCTCCAATAGCATAATTTCTTCCTCAGCAGAATTCCACGTTTCCTGCGACTGCGTCGTGCATCTCGGATCCTTCTCGAATAAATGCTGACGTCACTGAGAATCTCAGCTCAAGTAGCCTGCTGGCATAACGTACTGCGTCATCCGTGCTTACGTCATGACTACCCACGTCATAACTATGACAGCCATAACTTTCGCTATAATTTCCAAAATAGCCACCGTGGTCTCTATATAATTCAATTACGGGGGCATTCTCCTCTCACCACGTTTTAAAAACAGTTGCAAATTGTTTTTAAACTCAGTGTTACAAGTACCTCAACTCTCTTGAACACGAAATTGAATTATTACTGGTTTACTCTAGTATGATATTTCCTCTATGTTCCTTAATCATAAATCTGGGTTGTGTGGTTAATGTATTCTCTCCTCTCTAATTTCTCTTCTGTCCAGTATTTCTATTTTCTAAGTTCTGCTGGCTCGTAGAAGGTCCAGGATCGATTACAACATCCTGCCATTTCTTTTGGTTGTCTGCTTCTTTTTCCCGTAATTCTTTCAGGTATTGCTGGCTTTCCTTCTCTCTTTCCTGATACTGATCGGGTGTCATAACCTGACCTTGAGGATTCTGATTTCTGTTTTGGCTCTGGTTATTCCTGTTATAATTTCGGTTATAACCATTATTGTTATAATATCTGCCTCTTCCATTATAATTTCCTCTGTTATAGTTCCAGCCTCTTCTCTGTTGATACGGTCGGTAACCTTGCGATCTGTTATTTCGGAACTGATTATTCCTGTGAGGACCTACATTGTCAGTTTTCTCCTCATCTGGCTTGTCAGTTTGTTGGACTTGGTCCATATATACAGTATTTATTTCTTTATACTCCTGCCTTTGACCTTTCTGCACCACGTTAGGCATTGGACTTGTGTAGTCTAACCTCCTCAGTAATTCATCCATGCTGGTTAAATCCCTGATGTTGGACGAAATTATTAGTCTTCTCGCCTCAACTGGCAGCATACGAGAAATCGCATCAATAAGTTGCTCCGTGGACAATGGGGGTTGTAAGAATCTCAAGCGGGATAATTGACTCGTAAAGAAATCAGCGTACCGCGTTGGAAGAGTACCGGAGTATTTTCTTGAATACACCTCCGCTCTTAACGAATTCTGCGCTTCTATAGACCAAAATCGTTTGATTAATGCCTCTGCAAACTCGTCAAAGTTACTGAATGTTTATCTAAATGCGCGAAACCATTCGAGGGGTCCTCCAATCAAATATCTCTCCACTATCTTCATCTCTCTCTCTCTGGGAATGTGAGCTTCGATGAAATAATCTTTGAGGTTCCTTACATATTCGATAGGTGTCAAACTATCCGTGTTACTGAATTTTTGCGGTTTATCTTCATAATTCCTGATGACCGTTACGTTCCTCGGATATGAATCCGGGTAGTTTTTCCCACTATCTCTGTAGTTCCACTCAGGTTCCATATTCCTCTCGTCATCTTCCTCCCTGAATCTGGATATACGTTCTTCAGGAGTCACGTCTCTCTCTTCTGGATCTAGGTTATATCTTCTGGCATAATTCCTACTAGTTTCGCAAGCCAAGCCTACTGTTTCCTTGTCAGTGATTTCCGTTAATACTTTCTTGATTAATTCTTCTTTGTAGGTCTCCATTAAATTAGCCTCTCCTAACTTCAAATTCTGTAGTTTACTCGTCGTTTCATTCACATCAGAGACAACTTTATGAATCTGTTCCTCTAATGCAGATTTTAATGTTTGCACATCCTGATCTAATTTTGTCCTATCTTCAACTTGTCTTTCGGATAGCGAATCCATCCTGACGCTTAAATCTTTCCTAATCTGTACTACTTCATTGTTAATATCAATCTGAGTACTGGCAAGTTTTCTTTCAATCCTTTCCTGAATTTGGGTTACATGTTCCCCACTTGACTTATTCCACTCGTCTTTCCATACTGCTATGTTTGCTGTTAACATTTCTGCTATGTCTACTTCGATATCCTCTTTTAATAATCTATTATGGTCTAATACCTGGGTTCTCATGACCCCTAAATCATACTTCAAATCTGCTAAAGACGTTGTCGTTCTAACTGACTCATCAACTAATCTAGTCGCTAATGCAGTTATATTACGCGTACAAAGAGTTTTCAAGTTTTCTATCTCTTCCCTGACTTTATTTACATCAGTTTGGACTTTAGTCATATCTACGAAAACTGTGTTGACCTCTACCTGAATCTTAGTTATGTCACTTTGCACCTCAGTTATATCCGCACGAATGTTATTAATATCTACCTGAACATTGGATACATCAGTTCTAACATTTTGGATTCCTCTTTGGACTTCCTCAACCTTGTCTTGGACAGTCGCAACATCATTTTTGACAACAACTACTTCGGCTCTAGCACAAGAAATATCCCCTCGGACATTAGCTACATCTAAATTTAACATTGTAAGATCTTTCTGTACCTTAGAAATATCACATTTAAAATCATCAACATTTTTATGCACAATAGACACATCTTTATGGACATTAGACACGTCTGTACGCATGTCCGTTACAGTATTCTCAATTCCTTGGGTATTAATCTGTAAACGCGACATATTATCCTCTAAATTAGCAGCACTAGTTTGAATACCTTTCAAACTTTCACCCATGCTAGCTTTCAAATTACTAGCATTCTCCTCCATTCGACTAGTATTCCTAGCTTCCATCTCCTTTATGCTTTCATTCAGCATCTGCTTCATACTACTATTCAAATTAGCAGACATCTCAGCTAACATCATCTTCAAACTTTCATCTGCCATTACAATATTATTCAAAAATAGACTGCTGTAGGGACATACATCAAAAGAGCAAAATAACAACATTTGAGCAACACTTTTCACCATATATAAATTTGATCAATTTTCTGTCTTAAATCTAACTTATAACTACCTTATAATTAACTTTCGAAGATACTTCATGTTGAAACAAACTCAAGCACATGTTCAAATTTCCCTGGCTCATTTTAAAATATCCTAACACAAATAATTTACATTTACAATTCAAATAATTTAATTTTAACTTTAATATGACTAAAATGTTATAAGCCGGTCAAATAAAATAAGATTCCCGATCATAGGCGATTTTTCTAAGTTTCCAGCCTATTTAACCTTTCACAAGTTGTATAAGATCTGATCTTTTCTGAGTGTAATTTTCCTACTACAATGCAACATTTAATTCCTATATAATCACACTCTTAAATTCTACAATTGGCTAAGACATCTAACAAAGAATCAACCTCTTTATTTGAGTCTAATCGAACCACACGTGTTAGGTTTGCCAATCCTTCTATTGTTCAACCTGGTGATCCAGTGTTGTTGAACATACCCCACACGTTGACTGCGCCAATCCTTCTATTGTTCCCGTTTACCCGGATAGTAGGCTGTCAGATATCCGCCCCCTCAATCGGATTGCCAAGAATCAATCGCACCAGCTCAGCTACATCAATGAAAATGGCACTGACAGATACTACCGAGGTTTGAACAAAGAAGTTAACAAGAAAAATTATTGTGGAACACACCAAAATAGACGGGGTTACATACTTACTTTTACTTACCTCTTATAAATATCTCGGGGATTGGGTTGACAACAGGATCATTAAAGTATGCTCTCACAATAATCTTCACCATGACATTTAAAAATGAACCAGACCGAAGACGAGAACTTTGAACTGTACAAAAGCTTTATTTTCAAATAAAGAGAATGATTTTCACAACTCAACAAAATAAACGTGGCTATCAGTAGCCTATGTCAATCTGACTACGTCCTCCTAAAGGACTTGCAAATTTATCAAACAATATGTTAGCTCCCTTGAGCTCAAAATAACGTAACATTTTAATACACATTTGGATTGGATGAGGAAGTCAGGGAACGACATATATAGAGCATTTGGTTTCCTTTTAATAAACATTGCACTTGTATACATAGGCACAAGGCCGGAGTATCGACCTCACCCGCTTGTAACCAGATGTCTGGCCGGCTGGTCTACTCTTTAACCTGGCTCACACCTGTCGAATGGGGCGCACTCCTCCCCACACTTGCGTAAGAATACAGCTCCTTTTAAAGCTTTAAATGTCTACAAGACAACTCATACATATTGACGCAAATCTTTCAAATGTTTAACTTCCATCCCACTGGATTATTTTAACATTACTTAAACTTGTTAAGTTATCATCCAAATGTTTAATCAGCATAGTTTAGAGTATCAAACACACTCTTAAATGTTTATAACAAAATCACATAAATTATTTATAACAATTAGAAATTGTTTATAATATTGTCGAAGATAATTACAAAACTTTTATACACGCCTTTAACATTTCTTTCGTTCTACATTATTGTCAAAGATATTTACATTTATTATTTACAATATCAACATTTAAATTATTTAAATTAATAATTTAAGAAATACATTGAACCACATGTTTTATCCGTTTGGTAAATTCATAATCGTGTTTAATATAATCGACCAATGAAGGTTAGTTATACATGTACATGTCACAATCTGGTTTAATAAAGGTTGTAATAATTTTAATTATTTGTGACGGCAATCTTCATTCAAAATCTTATCTCAAATTCTTTCATACTCTTGTTAATTATAACAGTAAATTCACTTGATTAATTTTCAACGAACTATGACAATATACTCTAGCGGAAAATTCTTCGCTTACAAAATAATGCATAAACTGCATTCAAAATAGCCCAAAATTCATCATATATTAATCTATATGACATTAAAACTTCCACCGAACTTACAAAACTTCCACAAATAATTCTTTATCATTATTAACTACTGTGGGAATCTCCTTCATTTATTTAAGGGCATTATACGTCAGCGACTTTCAACATGTCCGCTGCACTATCGATTATACATTCATAGTTCCACTTAAAAATTCTTATATCAATAATTGTTTCAAAACTGTTGTCATTTAAACTTCGTGGATTTCATTCATGAATTGAAATGAAATAAAAATTTGCCAAACACAAACAAATTTAATAGTGAATACGCTTATATACGCCTGTCTGGTCTATCAAAATTTAAGATTAACATCTTAAAAGAATTGTAGTATAAAAATACTATCATCAAATAAAGTGTGACTAAAACTTCAAAGTAGTCGAATAGAATCCAATTAGACTGGGGAATGCAAACATCATTATATAAATCTCAATATGAGAAAAAACCTAACACAAGTTTCACGAATTTAATGCATTCAATAATTCATAATTAATGTTCATCTTTCACAAAATTGCCTAAGATGCAATGGTCGTTCATAATCGACGATAAATGTCTGTGTTGCAGTCAATTCAAATACCGACTAGTATTTCCAAGATCGTCGACAACGTACTGGATTTTAACGCTCTAAAATCATTTAAATGTTCTTCCTTCTTGATGATGACAGAAAATTGTTCAAAGTAATTAAACTGGGGTAGAATTACTTTAATAAAGTGACACGCTGTCTGAATTTAAATCTGCCATAAAAATCATTAACTTACAGTCAAATCGAGACTACAAAAATAAGCAAATTACTGAAAAATCTAAATATCAGTCTCAACTGATTCAAAATCATTTAACTATGCCCATGACATAACAATGTCTTAATAAAACGTCGAAAAAGGCATAACTCATCAAGGTGTACTGAGAATAGGAATCTCAAACAAGAATATCGGGCAAAAATACATGAGGATAAAAATATGGGAAAAATTGTTGCTCAAATATTGCTAAGAAACTCAAATACAATAAACGTTCACGACTACCTTATCTGCCGATTGACGTTCCAGAGGAAAATTCCCCAAAGAAGACTGTTGATGGATCCATTTCACCAAGTTAAAGCTGAGTTCCATCCTCGAAACCAGAAACAGCACCATCGAAGAATCGAACTGCTTCACGAAGACGAACGACATCCTTCCGGCAATAATCTTCTTTGTGAGTCGGGACAACCCTGACCTCTCTTGAAAAATCCCTGAAGTTCCAGTTGACAATCGCCATGAAGTTTTTGTATAAATTTCCGAAGAAATATTCATATTCAGGAAGTATGAAATCATTTCTATTGCTGTTTGATAGCATTCAGCCTTTACTCACGAAACATGGGTGTAGATGGTTATTTACCACATGTTCGCTTGTATGGAATAGCAATTAGCGAAGTTCCATGTTGCTATTTTACTCCGTTGAAATATGTCCCAATTGCATTAAGTCCTTTAGCCTTCCATTTGCTCCTCGGTAATAGTATTAGAAGAACAAACTGCCTTATTAAATTGCTCCATTATACTGCAGTGTTGTGTCACAAAAGCAATCTGAAGTCTTCCTATTTCACTAGCCCTGTCAGCCGTAGCGTTGAGTCTGGCTATACAAAGTGTTTCTTCTGTGGCGAGAAAATCACTTTTGTCAGTCGTCTAATATTGTCAATAACTTCCAAAATACTTCCTCGAAATTGTTCAGCTTTTCTACAGTCCTTACTGTAGCAATGCACAAGAGAATTAGCTAATAGGCGACCGCTAACTGTTCACAGCTAATCTTGT
The DNA here is from genome assembly GCA_946902985.2 of Meconema thalassinum. Taxonomy (NCBI): domain Eukaryota; kingdom Metazoa; phylum Arthropoda; class Insecta; order Orthoptera; family Tettigoniidae; genus Meconema; species Meconema thalassinum. The sequence continues at coordinate 2,011,515,650 of OX336388.2, read as the reverse complement.
AGAAGCGTTTTAAGTGTCGTTTCAACTTCACCTAGATTTACTTCACAGTAAACCTGCACTGCTTATATGTTCGACTAGTGGCTTCGCCACGCGTTACAAAGACGACTTCTTCACTACTGATTCACTCGACGTTTCACTGAAATGCTTATTTGAAATCTGACGATTGATTTATAATCTGAGAATGAGGAATGAGGCTCCTCTCTTCTGCGCAAGGCCTTTTATGAACTTCATGAGGGGCGTATCTATCCCTTCCATCGCGTGTTACTACGTCATCGCTAGAAGTTCCAACTTCGTCAATACATGACGGATTTTCATAATTCAAAAACTGAAAATAAATTTCACCAAAATTCCTGAACAATGCTCCTACTGCAAATGGATTTCCACAATTCTGCATTCCAAAAAGTAATAAAAATACCATAGTTTGAGCAATCTCTGTCTTCCCTAAGACTATCGTTCATTGGTTTAAGTCTCCCCTCCAATAGCATAATTTCTTCCTCAGCAGAATTCCACGTTTCCTGCGACTGCGTCGTGCATCTCGGATCCTTCTCGAATAAATGCTGACGTCACTGAGAATCTCAGCTCAAGTAGCCTGCTGGCATAACGTACTGCGTCATCCGTGCTTACGTCATGACTACCCACGTCATAACTATGACAGCCATAACTTTCGCTATAATTTCCAAAATAGCCACCGTGGTCTCTATATAATTCAATTACGGGGGCAGTACCATCCCGGCATTTGCCCGAAGATGAAGTGGGAAACCACGGAAAACCACTTCGAGGATGGCTGAGGTGAGAATCGAACCCCCTCTACTCATTTGGGCCACCCGAGGCTGAGTAGAACCCGTTCCAGTCCTCATACCACTTTGCAAATTTCGTGGCAGAGCCGGGAATCGAACCCAGGACCTCCGAGGCGGCAGCTAACCATGCTGACCGCTACGCTACGGAGGCGACTAGCTACATTTGCAAATAAACGTTTATCACTGTGATACTTACAATACTGGATGAGTATAAAAGGGTAAATCAACACGTAAAAGCACAGCAAAATCCGACATTAACAATCAGCTATATTGTAAACAAAACATTAAAACTGCTCTCCAGTAAAATTGCCATTAGATAGAACATTTTTATTCTCAGGTCGCGCTTTGTGTGACAACCTCTATTTATGTGATGATTGTAGTGTGTGTAACTATACTACGGACGGGGATGGAGTAAGTGTCGCCGGGGCTTGAAGTAAGGTACTATCCCGGCATTTGCTTGGAAGGAGTGTAGAAAGAACCGGGGAAAATGCACACTCAGGATAGCCACTGTTAGCGCCGGGATTCGAACCTCCAATTTCCGGACTTGCAGCAGCTAGCCTCGTGGCCGTGGTGTCCGATTCAATAAGCACGGCTACGCCCCGAGTTGAAGAAAGAAGAATTGAATGAAACAGTTTCATACCACAGAGGGCTTTCCTATGTTTCGCATTGCCCCAACATGTACACCGTCATCTTGCTATATGCGCATCCTGCAGAGAAGATGCGATTTTCCCACGACTGGTTTTCAAGCACCGTATGGCACAAGAATCCACTGTCTTATGTTCTAGGGCATACTTCGTGAAACCCCGTACTGAATTGTTGTTGTTAATTCATTTAGGGGTTAACAACGTCATGGAAATTTAACCCCGTGTACTTGTGTGTGTGTAAGATAGCATACGTTATTATAATGTCTGTAGTGAAAATCCACAGCCTGCTTCCAGTCTCCGACCGGGTCAGGAATGGAATGAATGAAGCCCCCAACTAGCGGCGAGGATATGAACTGTGCCGGCTGCCGAAGCCTGTCGCACTCCTCTGGGGCAATGATTCAATGAATGGCAGATGAAATGAAATGATAGTGGAGAGTGTTGCTGGAATGAAATTTTGACAGGGAAAACCGGAGTACCCGGAGAAAAACCTGTATGCCTCCGTTTTGTCCAGCACAGATCTCACATGGAGTGACCGGGATTTGAACCACGGACCCAGCGGTGAGAGGCCGACGTGCTGCCGCCTAAGCCACGGAGGCTTCATTATAATGTCTGTAGTATTTTTAATTAAGTCTAGAATTGTGAAGGTTGCGACCTTGATCTTATGTTAGGGACTATCTTGGCATTTGACAGGGGTGGACAGAAGTGGAGACTACGGAAAGCCACATCCGGGATGACTGAGGTGGATACGAAACCCACCTATTCAGTTATACCCCCCCCTCGAGGCTGAGTGTATCCCATTCCAGTCCTCAGGCCAGAATTTAATTTCTTGGCAAAGCTGAGAATGGAGCCCGGTCCTCAGGCGTTGCAACCACGAATACGGCATTCCAATTGATGACTTCAAACTTAGGTGCAGATATATTCGAAGGTTACAGTTATTTTTTATTTGGCTAGGATACACATTATGATGTCCAAGTGTTCGAGGTGTCAATTTACATGATTTTTATGCAGACAACTCGGGTTCAAATCGCAGCAATGCCGTGGTGGATTTTAATCTTCGCATGGGGGTGTTAACGGTGGGTTCGAAACAGCCTCTTGCCTAGTTTAATAGTTATCCACTGTTACTAGCCGATCACAGCAGATTCATTCCGAATACTAGCCACCGTTTCGAGTGCCTCAGAAACAGCACAGGCTATTCAATAAAACCAATTTTTACATACCCACCAATACGAGGCTAATGTTCGCTATAGGCCCCGTGCGTTAGGGTGAGAAATACACCACCGTGACAAATTTATAAGCTCGAATATTTTACCATGGACTAGGTGGAGCGATGTGTAGGTATATTCTGATAATAAACATGAATCAATGAGGGATTTCCAGACATCCTAGAAACATGAAACGTAGTACCAGTGAGGGTGATACTCACAAGATCGTTATAAGAGTATAAAATATTCTAAATTCATCGAGGGGACCGAGTTAGAGGGATCCAAAATGACGGTTTAGGAGAAGAAGGGTGTAAGCAAGCATTTTTCAACCTTTTTCCAAAGGGATGACCTATAGTATTTGTGAACTCAAACGTTTTCTGAATGCCGAAACTAACTTTTAATATAAACCCTGAGGAAGTGTTGAGGAGAATGTGCTGGATATCAAGGAGGTAATGTCGTGGTGTAACGATGTATACGTAAGAAATACAAAAATGAAATTAGACATAATTTAATGCAACACTTCCTGGTATCCCAGAAACTTAAAACTAGGTAGCAGAGAAGCTGATGTCCCCAAGATCCCTAATACAATTTAAACATCTAAACGTTTTGTTAGGGAGCCGAGCTGATGAGCTTTCAATTTGGGTTTCAGAAGCAGTTTGGCCTATCTAGGCCTACGCAAGCGTATTTTCACCCTTTGGTTAACTTGTTTTCCAAAGCGATGGCCTATAGATTTCGTGACCTCAATCGTTTGCTGAAAGTCTAAACTAACTTTTAACATCAATAATCCTAGTTAGAGATAATATGCTAATTTAATCCCAAATGCACAGTTTAAACTTACTGCTTGCGATTCACCGTCATAATCTACCGTGTTTTCAAATCAATTTTGTGAGTTTGTGAAGGGAAACTATGTAGAATATTACATTGTTCTGTGTGTTAGAATATGTATTATTGCAACCAACAATACTACACAACCTTTTGACATCGTTACTGTAAAAAATAATAGAATAAATGATCGCACGTTTTCGATGTACATCAATACTAAGCTGATCGCGGCATATAGCAGCTTCTCGGAAATTCCGCTTACAGCAGCACTTCAGTATACGCACGGAGTCTATATCCAAAAGACCCTATATAAATCACCAAGTACGTTTACCATCGACACTTGTTGCAGTCGAACATTAAGACAAATATATGCATAGGTTCCATGTGCTCACATCAATCATAATCATGTCTCATTTCCCCAACTCAAAATGAATGATGTAGGTGATGATGTGTTAGATTTGTGATGAAGATAAATATTTTTTTGTTGAAGAAATATTGATTCCTCTTTGAGTAGGCACATACTGTAATATAGACATACTAGCAGGTACCCGCGGCTTCGCTCGCGATCAATACAATGGGGACGATGCATCATTGCTGATAATTGGTCTGTTCTATTACAACAATCGCGGCTACAGGTGTGTCAATTTTAATTCTGAAAATTCTGATACATAGAGTATATTGATATGAGCAGTAAAGTGTGACTTTCATAGAGTTGAGAAAGTCCACAGGGTATGATATTACTTTATGTGAACACATTTGAAAATTACGTTTTTGGTTTTGCCATCTTCTGCTGTGACATAACGATTTTGTTGTCCGGGTATTCGTGATCACGCCACATACAGTTGCCCATGGGAAAAAAGTTTTGTCTAAATGTACACCTGCTGCTGGTAAGTGTGTGTCATTGCGCTTTGTTAATAGAAATTGCGAATATTGATTGAAGAGGGAACTGCATTCTTGCACACTGGAATGGCAAATCTATCGGAATATGGGGAATTAAAATTATTTTCCATAATCTACTCAGGGTGTAACTTTGCCACAATTATTGATTTTGAACGTCAACATGTGGCTATAAATAGACCTATAGTAAAATATCTCTCACCTTGGCCGCTGATGTACATTATGCAGTCTCTTCCCGTGTTACATCCCAGGGATTGAAATTCTCCAACAAACCTTTTGCCTCGCATGCCTCTCTAAGTAATTAAAATTCCTGATTGTTGTTGTTTGAGTCATTTTGACTGGTTTGATGCAGCCCTCCAAACTTCCCTCTCTTGAGCTAATCATTTTATCTCTACATAGCTACCACACCCTACATCCGAGGCAATCTGTTTAACCTTGGTCTACCCCTACAGTTCTTGTCCTCGACCCTCCAATACATAACTAAGCTTGCTATTCCTGGGTGTCTTAATATGTGTCCTACCAACCTGTCTATTCTCTTCATTAGCAGTCGCCAGAAACATCTCTCCTCTCCCACTCGTCTTACTACCTGTTCATTTGTTACCATATCTACCCACCTGACCCATCTTCATCATTCTCCTGTAACACCACATTTCAAACGCTTCAATTCTCCTCTATTCTGCTGCACCAACAGTCAAAGTTTCACTTCCTTATAATTCCAGGCTCCAGACAAAAGCTTTCAAAAATGACTTCCAATACTTGAATGTATATTCGATGTCAACAGATTCCTTTTCTGTAGAAATACTTTCCTTGCCTGAGCCATCGTACTTTTTATATCCTCGTCCATCTCTGGATACTTTGCTTCCTAAGTAACAGAAGTCTACTACTTCCCGTAGCATTTCACCAGCCAATTTTATGACCATAGAGGTTTCTGATTTATTTCGGCTGCATTCCAATATTTTTGTTTTACATTTATTGATTTTCTTCTTGAATTCTTTCCACAAGACGGAGTCCATACCATTCAAAAACTCGTTCAAATCCTCTGGCTTATCGGCCAAGATGACGATGCCATCAGCAAATCTCAGAGTTGAAATTATTTCTTCTTGAGTCTTCACTCCCACTTTAAACTTTTCTCGAATTTCCTTGAAATGCATTGCCCTCGCACATGGTGTAGATACATTGTCATAGGAAAACATTCCATGTTACGAACATTGGCCGCATAAGCTGTACCGAAAGCTTCTGCAGATTTAACACAAGGTCTATTCTGAACAGCAGTTCCTTGAACTCAGATTTGCCAACCATTTATTGTATCTTTCCATGTGGTATATCTCTGTACCTCAACATACAGAAGAGTGCTTTCAAAATCCTGTCTTGTGTACATTCTGGAAAAGGTAGTGAGTGTGGTTTTTGGCGAAGTGGATACTCGCTCGTAGAAATTATTTTCAGTAAAATAGACTGGTTCACAATATTGTGTAAGTGTACATTGAGTTATGTGACGGCGGGATGCCTTTCGTGTTGCGGAAACGGATATAGCCGCCACAGAGCTTCGTTGCTACTGATATAACGACCAGACTGATATTTGTACTGTACCCGTTCGTCCTGGGGATGCGATGACCCATCTGCTATAACATCGCATTCCTGGAGTTCCGGGACAGAGCGGAGTTAAATGAACCTCTAGTCAAATAAGGAATGTGTCGGAAATTCAGCTGAGTTATCGAAAAAGCAGTGGGTATCACGAAACAAAGTATCTCTAGGGTCGTTACGGGCTTAAGTTTAATAGAAATAATGCAAATATAAATGGGCGCTATCAACTGAATTCCTAGCAAACCACTTCCTTTCCGGATAAGCCTTACTCAAGACAAGGAAAGAAAAAGGAAAATCACACCATCATCAGATCACAACTAAGATAAAAACAAATTTATTTTACTTTGATAGTCAGACAGACATTTTAAATATAACTCCTACCTGAGAGTATGGTCGAATGCCAAAGTTAAATTGTCATTGTCCAAAAATCGAACCATCTCTTTTCTAATCCAAAATTATTTCATCCACATAACAGAAAAATCTCTAAAGTTCTCTTGGGTTCTCAGGATCACTGTAGCACTATGTCTTTCGTCACTGACATTTGTGAAACCTGAGACCTAATTTCTCTTTAATTTAACATCATAAATGTGGATTTGAAAAAAATATTAATCTGTATAAACCTACACATATTATAATCACACATATTAAATATCACGTAATTTATGGTTTGCATGGCATAATTTGAATGTTGAACATGTTAGTCAAATGCTCCTAAACATCGAATAATTAATTTACACTATTTACATTGTCATTCATAATCTCTTATCTGTGAATTACAGAAAATTCATGGCTCATTGGTCATCGTTATCGTCATCATCAAAATTAAATATTTCTCACATTAATTCTCACTTCAAAATTCTACGTATTCCTGTCAGAATCATTAATTCATCACCATTACATCATTTAAATTCTCAACTCACGTTGTAATTCCTCCAAATTATATCTGAATTAAATTTATTTCATTCCATATAAATTCATTAATCATCAGCTTCTTTAGTTAATTATCACCTTCTAATTCAGTTATTCACCATCATTACAATCGTCTATTAATTTATTTAAATCAGTTTATTTTATCCAATCTTTAATTCATCCATTTATTTAATTCATTGATTTATTCCAAAATTTAATTTATCAAATTATTTAAATTTCAACCTTCTGGTTATTTAGTTTTTCATTATTTCATCTAGCCATTCTGATTTTTATTTCATTAGGTCAGATCGTTAATATGCTTGAATCTCAGATTATTATTTCATTAATTATTATTTTCAGAAAATCTTGTATTATCAACTTTATTTATTTGTTTAATTTCCTAACAAATTGTTTAATATGGTTTATAGAACGTTGTCTTACAGTTTTATTACTTCCAAGTTATATCTCGTATTTAATTTATCATGCCAAAAAATATTATTGCCTCCACGACATCACGTTGGATCTAACTATCCACAACGACATTATATTTCCTCAATACTTCAAATATCACATTTGAATACAATAATTATTCCACAAACTCCATAAATATTCAGCACATACAGCATGAATCTCAACAATTACGCTAGACTGGGTACGACGACCTCATGTCTGCCTCAAAATACATTATCAACGTTGCTACAATCACTTGGCAACTTCCACAAAATGCCTACCACAAACTCCACTTAACCATGTTGCATGATCTACAAAAAATATATAACTGGCTTCAAATTATCAACGCACACAATCTCCAATAACTGTAATTAATCTGATCACATCTAGACAACTTCTTAAACAATTGGAAAAAATATTACCTCAGTGATTTAAAATCTGCTTTCAAATAGCATAAATTCTCTTACAATTTTCATAACTCACATCGCAGAAAAACACCAATGTGCTATAATCTCATATCAAAATCTGCAATACTGATCTGCCTTAAAATAATTACGACCATTAATGATTAATCTTACAAGATTCAATTACTTTAAATCCTTCTCAAAAGGTATCAAACACAATTATAAACTCATCAAAAGCATTAGCTGTAACAGCTGTTAAACTGAAATTACTCTCAAAAGAGTATAGCAACAAAATATTGGATTGGCAAACAAGAATTACTAAATGCAATCCTGTTGACATTTATCGTTACTTTATTTAGCAAAATTTCGACTGATATGTGACTAGTAGTTCCTTGTTTGATTCACTTACAATCTCGTGTACATTCGGATGATAAAAATGAGTCCCTCAATGGCGAGTAAGATGTGTAACCACCGTACAGTCGTATAAATACGAAAGACCTCGCCCCGTCGACTTGGATGATAGTTCCCTGAACGATGGGTAAGATGAGTAGCCACCATACAATCGTATAAATACGAAAGACCCCATCTCGTGGACTATATGAGTGAATTTACCAGATAGGAATCAACAAGTTTCTAGTTGTCATATAAAAGCGATGTTCATTCACTAAAGTGAATAACTTCTTAATATCTCCAAACAATCCAATGGAAAAAATCCCTACTGATGAATAATACACACTCGCTAGTATGCAATGAACTGACGAAGTAATTTTAGATAATCAATTGCAGATCACGAGTTCGAAATACTCGTTACCCAAAAAAAAAAAACTATTCATGAAAAATATCCTAGCTGGAAAAATGTCTAAAAGACCAAACATCTGCTTAATAAAGCCAACCAATGGTGAGAATTTCGTATAATGATGCCTGCCATATCATATGGTCACTCCATATTCTAGCAAATTCGAAGTATATAAAGTCAAACCATGTCTAAATAATCATATCACTCCTATTAGAAAAATATACATGTGTGCCCAGTATTCATGAAAATAATCGTATCAGGTATTTATGACTCTTACAGTACCTTTCATAATCAGCTGTAATTAAATTTCCAAGATCGTCGATTTTCCCTACATAATGAATTTCTCGAAAGATCGGCGTGAATATCATTCCATCCATGAAATGACGATTGCCTTCGAAATCCCAAATGAATCAGCTGGTGGACTCCTCTCGTCAGGAATCGAATCCATCGCTCTGCGGTGCCATCTTGTCTCTATCTGCGTCTACTCTGACATGTTGAACTTCGGATTACCCATAGCGGATATTGTCCAACTCCTCTCGAAAATGTTCATGGAAACAGCGGACCCCCTATTCCTCTTCGAAGTTACGCCACTGTTCCATTAAATGTTCAGTTTGAGTATTGAAAGATCAATCTCTAATAACTGCTAAGTCTCACTTTCGTAAAAATAAAATTTTACTTGAGAGTGTCCAAGTTTATTAAACACCCTGTAGTTGTCTGTATTTGGTAATTCATGAAACTGCATAAGAAATAAGTTTCATTAATGCACGATCTAATGTTCATCAGTGCCTATGCTAACAACATTCCGTTGCTTGAAATTATTAAAGTGACTTTGAATGCGTTATAGAAAAGCATAGTCATAAAGTTATTCATAAAAGCTGTGTTCAAACTGCCTTGAAATGTAGCTTGTAATAAAGTCTCCAACTACTTGCAGTGCCGTCCTAACATATCCCGGCCGTCTGTGATTGCTTCCTCGGCAAGCCCGCCTGGATCAATGACCTGCTTGGCGTTCGCTGCTCGGCGATGCAGAAACTGTCGCCTACACTCTGCCGTGACAGTTTCGGTATGCTGCGCGACCTTCACCGTGCGTCTCGCTTGCGCTACAGAGCTCGATCCTACCTGCTCGTCTGACATAGCTCCACTGAATGTACCGGCACTGTCTTCACTCTTATCTGCTCGGCGGATACGTGGTGTTCACCCCCACCACTGTGCTCTCGCGTCACGATTTTAGTCTCGAACCCACATCATCTCGGATGTTCCGTTATAAAATAACTTAAGGGTTATCTGTCTTCTTTAGAATTATTTCCACTTATAATGCATGTTATATATCCTCTTCTAAGATGTTTAAATACCATATTCCATACATATCTTAATAAAGTTTCACATCTCTATCCATAATTCCATCTTCTTACAGATGTCAGTGCCTCCTTGATTCTAGACCTCCTACGTCATCTTGACATTCTTCTTGACTCGATCGATGCGCTATCTTTTCCTAACTCTTCCCAAAACCTCAACTACAGCTTAATGTCTGCTGGCGTAGCCGATAGCCTAAACTAGGTATCGGGTACAGTACTTAACTATACGGGATTTGTGAGCCGAGTGTTTATGAAATTGAACGTAGCTATATCGCTACCTTTATTTAGTAGCCGCTACTGTAGTGTTTAAAAATTAAAGGTGCTATTAGAAGGTGCTTCCCCTAATTTGTTTACCCCTGGCACTACAGCCCATGAAGGGCCTAGGCCTATCATGAGACCGCTTCCCAGCCATTTGGCCTGCAGATATTGTGGTGACGCGTGGTCAGTGCATCGTGTCCCCTCGGCCGTTAATCTTGTTCTTCGTGACCGAGACGCTGCCTCACTATCGGACAGCTACTCAATTGTCCTAACGAATCTGAGTGCACCCCGTTGCAGCCCTCACGTCAGTGTCTAAAATCTCTGACGGAGCCAGGAATCGAACCCGGGGCCTCCGGATGAGAGGCAGGCGCGCTACCCAGTTCTTATTGTTTTTATATATATCTTGAAAAATATAATAAATTTGATTTTCATTGCCTGCTACAGGGATATATAGAAAATCGGATGTCATACCTTGAGGTAGTGTTGCCATGGAAACGGACTTGCGATTAGTTCATCATTCAGAGCGAAGATAGTTCTCTGGGAATATCTTTGAAAATGTTGGTTTTAGGGCCTTAAAATGTGGTTTTCGGTGTCCCGTAGGGACCAACCGAGTATTGTTTCTCGCATCGAGGGGCGTAAAATGAGCTATGTCCGGTCTTTATATGACAACTTCAATATTTTGTCCCAGTTAAGTATAACAAAAATGTAAAATCACATTTCATCCCTTTTAACCCCTTTAATATCGGCATTTTTTAAATCCCTTCTTAGTTCGCATCTAAACTACGGTAGGAACATATCTTTAAAGTTTCATGCAATTATCTTCAGTAGTTTTTGCTGAGCGAAGATTATCAGTCAGTCAGTCAGTCAGTCAGGACATCTTCCTTTATATATATAGAATCCAATGTATGGGATGTGTCATATTCTTTTCATTATGTGTCAGTGTTTTCTTTTAATGTTTTGAGGTCTTTGAGATAGGTATCCACGGTTACGGTTGTTGTTCTGTAGAGTCGGCCATGTTGAGATTTTCTGGATGAAAGAAACGAGAGTATAATCGGAAAATAAAATTTAATCATATCCTATACTTCTTATAGTTTCAGTCAATAGTTATTTGCTATGCTCAGCACATACTGTATTACTGTCTCATGACTCTGAGAGAAAGAAGAAATTTCGTTGCTCTGTAGGTTTATTGGAAACAGTAAGTTTCCTGGCGCCCTGGGTATATTACAATACGCTGATGTCTCTGATATTGGACTCAATTACTAGTCAGTCTATGGAACATGAATGATAAGTTCTTATCGCTGTATGCAAACTATCTTGTTTCGTTAGATACGGTTGGGTGCCAGTTTTGTTTTGAATTTCGATAAGCTTTAACGTACACACGGACTTGCTAAGACATGCCTACTAAACTAGAGCATCATTACTCAACAAAAGACTGTGCAGAGGTTTAATTTCATAACATTGACTGCAGAGCTCTACACTTTCAGCCTCCTAAACATTGAAGTGTTATGTTACTTTTTTCGTTTAGATGCTCACAACATTTTGGTCATCAGACCCATGTATGAAAGGTGTTCAAATAATACCCGTCCATGGTCTCTTGGCACTGTGATAGGAAGAAAGAGAAGTCGACACGTAGACTAAAGTTGAAGTATTAGTAATAATTTCAGTGTTGCACAGTAATCAATCATATATTGATTTGCAGTCGGTCAAAACAATTGTGCTCACATGGGAAGTATCAGGTAAGACAGGTCGAAACCTATCTTGAAACTTTGTGGACGCAATTGTTGTACTATAAGAGGACAACGTGTGGAAAATCAGCCGCCAGATTGAACTGCAAGGCTCCGAAATCGTACCTGACATCCTGGTACACAGGCATGACAGTTGTCAGAGCTGGACATCCCTGTGGCACTCAGAGTAGTGGCGAGATGGGGCGGTATATGCTGACTGGAGCGTGGGGCTCCTTCCCACCAGCTTTGAGTTCTTGGGCGGTCAGGGCCGTCCATTCCAAGATGTACGGTACTCGCTACCTCAAATGGATTTATATGAGAGTTTCGCCACATGATTTCGGAGCCTTGCAGTGCAATCTAGCGGCTGATTTTCCATACGTTGTCCTCTTATAGTGCAAGGATTGCGTCCCCAAAGTTTCAAGATAGTTTTTTGACCTGTCTTACCTAATACTTCCCTTGTCACTTAAATTAGGTGCTGAGTACAAATACTTAATGACTCTAACGTGAAAGAAATATCACATGAAATATTAATCACTTAATTAATACACCACCAGCGTTCTTGGCTGTCGTCCCGGAGGTCCGGGTTTGATTCCCGGCTCGGCCAAGGAATTTTAATTATGGTGTGAGGGCTGGAACGGGGCCCACTCAGCCTCGTGAGCCAAAACTGAGAAGAGGTGGGTTTGATTCTCAACTCAGTCGTCCTGGAAGTGGTTTCCTGAGGTTTCCCACTTTTACTCCAGGAAAATGTTGGAATGGTTCTTACCTTAAGATATGATGTACTGTATTCAACTGTCATCAAGGTCACTATCGCACATCAAACATTTTAGTTGGTAGCCCATGAATTAACTTTAAAACAAAGCAATCCTGCAGTTTTACGTGGCTCTTAACCAAGTGATCGTGAGCCACAAGACCTTCTCTTTGTTTGGAATCCAAACCTTCGGATGTGAATATTCTCCTTGTAAATATCATGCGAATAAACCAAGAATCAAATCGATTCGAACCCGAGTCTGTTTCGATTCAGATAGGCATGTCTTTCATTTTCAGTCCAGGCCCGATCGAATTCTACTTCAAAGTCTTTAATGCAAAAGAAAATGCAGATTGATCTCCTGAACAATTGCAGAAATATCCGCCTTCTCGGGCGTGGACCATTCCTGGCGTGAAGTTGGGAAACGTACCAGCCCCGCCTGCAAGAAACTCGGGTTAAGGGACGAACAGTGGTCTCATTTTAAAGTCTTACTCTACAGATATACTGCCTGAAGTCGAGCTATTCGTTGAAGTCATTTCTATGAAGGTAACGATATTTTGTAGTTTTATTTTTCTTTCAATCCAAAATCGTGTGTTCCTGCTAGCTAATTTATTTTGGCTAGTTGTTATGCTGCCCGAGGAACTCATCTGTATCTGTCGGAGAGACATCGTACATACTGTGTGTGCTTAGTGTCCGGCACTTTGCCAGACTGTTAGACGTCATGACAAAACTATAAGCAACATCAACTTAAAGCGATTCATGTAAGCTATTAGAATTTAATTTGAATACTCATTTTATGTAAATGATCATCTGTTCGTATGACTTGAAGATATTATATGTATAAAACGCTAAGTTGTATGTTTCACAAAACACAAGCTCTTAAACCAGACAGAGTTAGAAGGTGCGGTTTGTACAAAAATCTTCCAAGTCATCAAATAGTACAGAAAAAACAAGATGTTCAGTAAAGAACATATAGCCTACTTTCTCCTAAATGCATGGGTATTGTTATAACTCTTTGTCCTTTTCAAGGAGTATGATTGAATGTTGGTTGTAGGAGCTTGTTGAAATACAACGTGCTATAGGGATATTAAACATGAATATGAGGTGCCCTTTGCTAGTGCTACCTCTGTACCAAATTTCGTTCAATTCGGTTTCACCGTGTTTGAATTGATAAGGGGAATCGATTTGCACACATACTTGGCCACCATCTGCAAACTATTGGGCTGATGTTCTTGCAGTTTGGTCAGAAAATGTTTCCCACATAAAGATATGGTGTTGCAAAATTAGGTAGAGACTAGATTATTAGGTTGGTCGTAATTACATTTTAGCTTTTAACATTTGGGTGGCCGCGATTACGTTTCCATCAAGATAGCGGTGATATAAAACATGACACTGAGGTGCCCTTTGCTAGTGCTACCTCTATACCAAATTTCGTTCCATTTGGTTTCAGCGTGTTTGAATTAATAGGGGGAATCGATTCTGACACAAAGATGGCCGCCATCCGCAAACTATTAGGCGAATGACCTATTAGATTGGTCAAAGGATGCTCCCTCCATAAAGGTATGTAGTTACAAAATTTGGTAGAGATCGGATGATTAGGTTAATCGTAATTTGATTTAAGCTTTGAACATTCGTGTGGCCGCCATTACGTTTCAGTCAAGATGGCGGCGATATAAAACATGACACTGAGGTGCCCTTTGCTAGTGCTACCTCTGTACCAAATTTCGTTCCATTCGGTTCCACCGTGTTCGAATTAATAGGGGGAATCAATTTAGACATAAAGATGGCCTCCATCCGCAAACTATTAGGTGAATGACCTATTACATTGGTCAAAGGATGCTCCCTCCATAAAGGTATGTAGATGCAAAATTTGGTAGAGATCGGATGATTAGGTTAATCGTAATTTGATTTAAGCTTTGAACATTCGTGTGGCCGCCATTACGTTTCAGTCAAGATGGCGGCGATATAAAACATGACACTGAGGTGCCCTTTGCTAGTGCTACCTCTGTACCAAATTTCGTTCCATTCGGTTCCACCGTGTTCGAATTAATACGGGGAATCAATTTTGACATAAAGATGGCCGCCATCCGCAAACTATCAGGTGAATGACCTATTAGATTGGTCAAAGGATGCTCCCTCCATAAAGGTATGTAGTTGAAAAATTTGGTAGAGATCGGATGATTAGGTTAATCGTAATTTGATTTAAGCTTTGAACATTTGTGTGGCCGCCATTACGTTTCCGTCAAGATGGCGGCGATATAAAACATGACACTGAGGTGCCTTTTGTTAGTACTACCTCTGTACCAAAGTTCGTTCCATTCGGTTGCACCGTGTACGAATTAATAGGGGGAATCGATTTTCACACAAAGATGGCCGCCATCCGCAAACTATTACGCTGATGACCTATTTGTTTTTGTCAAAGGATGCTCCCCCCATAAAGGTATGTTGTTGCAAAATTTGGTAGAGATCGGATGATTAGGTTAATCATAATTTGATTTAAGCTTTGAACATTTGTGTGGCCGCCATTACGTTTCCGTCAAGATGGCGGCGATATAAAACATGACACTGAGGTGCCCTGCTAGTGCTACCTCTGTACCAAATTTCGTTCCATTCGGTTTCACCGTGTTCGTATTAACAGGGGAAATCGGTTTTGACTCAAAGATGGCCGCCATCCACAAACTATTAGGCTAATGACCTATTAGATTGGTCAAAGGATGCTCCCCCCATAAAGGTATGTCGTTGCAAAATTTGCTAGAGATCGGATGATTAGGTTAGTCGTAATTTGATTTAAGCTTTGAACATTTGTGTGGCCGCCATTACGTTTCCTTCAAGATGGCGGCGATATAAAACATGACACTGAAGTGTCCTTTGCTAGTGCTACCTTTGTACCAAATTTCGTTCAATTCGCATTCACCGTGTTCGAATTGATAGGGGGGGACAGACATTCAGAGTACACACACTCACACACACACAGACACACAGACACACACACACACAGACTCACACACACACATACACACACACAGACAGACACACTTTTTTTCGCCCTGTGTTGATACTTTCATTTTTTGCAAAAATCGAAAGTAGGCTAAAAAAGATACCGTCAGTCTGAGAGACTAGACTTTATATAATTTTAAATGACGCATGCTACAAATGCTACACATGTTAGAAAGGCTCAGGAGGGCTCTTTCAACAGACTCCATTACCCATTAACTTAGGCTTCCCGTGCACTCTGTTGCATGCCGTCACGCACTCGCCGTCTCCGTATCGCATAACGCCAGACCCCAGGAGTAAACTCTTGTCTCAACAGACTCCATTACCCTTTAACTTAGGTTTCCCGCGCGGGGGCTGCATGTCGTCACGCACTCATTGTCTCCGTTCGCATAACGCCAGACCCCAGGAGTAAACTCAGACTCAACAGACTCCATTACCCTTTAACTTAGGTTTCCCACGCGGGGGCTGCATGACGTCACGCACTCGCCGTCTCCGTTCGTAAAAAGCCAGACTCCAGGAGTTTACTCAGACTCGGTGCATATGCACTGAACAACATGATGACAACATACACGCCGTAACTCTGACGCATAACGGTAGACCTAAGCATATCGATGAAGTCGACAAGATCATTTGAAATGATAACATCTTACATTTCGTGAAAATCAACGGTCCGTCAATCGTTTTTCACATTAACATTAATCAGTGGAATACACAAACAGGGAAAATTAATATCCTTCCCTAATTAGAGATTTGGGTGTCACATCTTTGACTGACAAGACTTTATTTGAGACGCTGTGAATGACCAAGAACAAATCTCGAGATGTGAACACAAATCTTCGTTTTGTTAAGCGGAGCGTTAGCTACAAATATAATGTATTAGTGGACCCATGGGAGAACTATCGCATGTGTATAAACTCCCGCCCGGCTTTATTGCAAAGCAGGCTCGACGTGACACTGCCCGGCAGGGGCTATCGTCTTGTTTATTTGTTCAGACGCACTTTTTACACAAATTGACAATATTTATGAAATCAGACTGTAATTCCTCACTGCTGCGGGCAATTCTCTTTCTTCTGGATGCTCATTTATTACGAACAGTTATTTATTAGACTGTCTGCGAGGTGCAACGGTAACGTTCTCGCCTGCTGTTCCAAAGTTTCTGGATTGAATCCTGGTGCAGTCAGTGGGCATTTGGAGAGAGGCCAGGTCAATAGATTTTCTGGCCCGTTAAAGATCCCCTTCGGGGAATAATATCACCACCCCACGTCTCTAAAAAAGGCTCAGTAGGCCTACTTAAAAGGGTTGTAAAACCAATATCATTATTATAGATTAATTGCGAACGCCCAAAGGACGCAACACAGTTTAGAAAGAGCCCGCATAACAGTACAGCCAGCTCAACGAGAAAATTCAATACTGGTCTTTATGTTGAACGGGGTACACTCTGCCTACCATAATACGGCAGTAGTCATTGTGCCGTTGAAATCAAGAGTTGTGCTTGATCATAACATGAGAGTTACAGTGATACAGTACGGTATTAATTCGTAGCAAATATATAATTACAACATTGAGTAAGATAAGAAAATCATTTTATTTTCTCTCAGTATGTCCATGGTTCAATTATTTTAACTATATGATGTACCAATGGTATTTAATAATTCTACTGCACCTTAGGTCAATAAATTCACATGAATTGATTATACTATTTTCGGCCACATTATGGCCATCCTCAGTAATTGGTTTTGTTTTAAGTAAACTTTTATTATGGCGAGCAAAGTTTGAATATATATTAGGCCTATGCTTGGATTTTTATCTTTGAAGAATTAACAAAAATATATGAAAATAGTTATAAAATCAGATCTGTAACTACTCTATTGTGGACGTTAAATTGACGATAATTTAAAACAATTTTGTGGAAATTACATATATAAACAGTTGGCATTGAATATTGCTATATAACGGACCAAAATAATGTTCCTTAAAAACTAAATCAAACAATGGCCAAGCAGGGGATGGCCTCTTATTGAGTAGGAAACTTGGACAGCGGGTGGAATAACATGAACAATATAATGAACGGATTATTGTAGCAAAAATCAATACTAAACCTACCTGCACCACAGTGGTACAAGTCTATATGCCTACCAGTCAAGCTGATGATGAGGATGTTGAAAAGGTCTACGAAGAAATAGACGAAATTCTGAGGTATATCAAGGTTGATGAAAATGTTATAGTAATGGGAGATTGGAATGCTGTGGTAGGAAAAGGGAGAGAAGGGAAGATAGTGGGAGATTTTGGATTAGGTGAAAGGAATGATCGAGGAAGCAGGCTGATGGAATTCTGCACCGAGCATGAGTTGGTCATAGCCAACACATTATTCAATAACCACAATAGACGAATATACACATGGATGAGACCAGGTGATACAGGGCGTTACCAAATCGACTTCATTATGGTCAAGCAGAGGTTCCGAAACCAGATTTTGGATTGTAAAACATATCCTGGTACTGACATAAACTCTGACCACAATCTGGTTGTAATGAAATGCAGATTAAAGTTGAAGACACTGAAGAAAAGTCAAAAGCCAAAAAGGTGGGCAATAGACAGACTGAATGTAAAGGATGTAAACGAACGATTCAAGAAGAGTATACAGGAAGGACTAATGAAAACCCCTAAACAAACTTCAATTGCAGACGAATGGGCACTTTTGAAGAATGAAATAACAAAATCCGCAGAGGAAAACATTGATAGGAAATAATGAATAGGTAGAAAACCGTGGATCACTCAGGATATACTAGAATTGATGGATGAAAGGCGGAAACACAAGAATGTAAGAGATGAAAAGGGGAAAGCAGAATACAGACGTCTGAGAAATGAGGTCAACAAGAAGTGCAAGGAAGCGAAAGAAGAATGGTTGAAAGAGAAATGTGCAGGTATAGAAAATTGCCTGAAATTAGGAAAAGTAGACACAGCTTATGGGAGGATTAAGAATACATTTGGGGAAAAGAAGACCAAGTGGTGTAATATTAAGGACACAAATGGAAAGCCTCTAACAGATAGGGAAGGAAATGTTGAGAGATAGAAAGCTTACATAGAGAGTTTGTATAAGGGAAAGGAGATTGAGAATCATGTAATGAAAAGGGAGGAGGAAATTGATGAGGATGCGAAAGGAGATTTAATATTGAGATCAGAATTTGATAGAGCTTTGGAAGACTTAACAGGAACAAAGCACCAGGCATAGATGATATACCGATTGAGTTGTTACGCTGCATAGGAGATGAAGCTCTGATCAGGTTATTTCACTTGGTGTGTAGGATTTATGAGACAGGTGAGGTACCCCCTGATTTCAAGAAGAATGTAATCATCCCTATACCAAAGAAAGTGGGAGCTGACAGATGTGAAGATTACCGTACAATCAGCTTGATTACTCATGCTTCAAAGATCCTGTCTTGAATAATTTACAAGAGGATTGAAAGCCAGATAGAAAGGGAGTTGGGTGAAGACCAATTTGGTTTCAGGAGAAATGTAGGAACAAGGGAAGCTGTACTAAGTCTTAGGCTGATTTTGGAAGGTAGAATAAGGAAAGATAAGAGAACGTTCATGGCATTTGTAGACTTAGAAAAGGCTTTTGATAACGTTGATTGGACTAAATTGTTGGACATATTGAAATCTATTGGAATAAAGTACAGGGATAGGAGGGTGATCTACAATCTCTACAGAAATCAGACAGCAGTCATTCGAGCTGAACGACATGAGAGAGAAGCTGATATTCAGAAAGGTCACCCATACTTTTCAATCTTTACATTGAACAAGCAATGAAGGAAATTAGAGAAAAATTTAAAGTGGGAGTGAAGATTCAAGGAGAAATAATTTCAACTCTGAGATTTGCTGATGACATCGTCATCTTGGCCGACAAGCCTGAGGATTTCAATGAGTTTTTGAATGGTATGGACTCCGTCTTTCGGAAAAAATACATGAAAAATGAAAATCCACAGCCTGCTTCCAGTCTCCGACCGGGTCAGGAATGGAATGAATGAAGCCCCCATCTAGCGGCGAGGATATGAACTTGTGCCGGCTGCCGAGGCCTGACGCACTCCTCTGGGGCAATGATTAAATGAATGACAGATGAAATGATAGTGGAGAGTGTTGCTGGAATGAAATGTTGACAGGGAAAACCGGAGTACCCGTAGAATAACCTGCCTGCCTCCGTTTTGTCCAGCACAGATCTCACATGGAGTGACCGGGATTTGAACCACGGATCCCGCGGTGAGAGGCTGGCATGCTGCCGCCTAAGTTACGGAGGCTCTGGAAAGAATACATGATGAAAATTAATAATTGTAAAACAAAAATACTAGAATGCAGCCGAAATAAATCAGAAACCTCTATGGACATCAAATTGGCAGGTGAAAAGCTGAAGGAAGTAGCAGACTTCTGTTACTTAGGAAGCAAAATAACCAGTGATGGACGAAGCCAAGAGGATATAAAAATTAGATTGGCTCAGGCAAGGAAAGCATTTCTACAAAAAAGGAATCTGTTGACATCGAATATAGATTTTGGTATTAGGAAGTCATTTTTGAAAGCCTTTATCTGGAGTGTGGAGCTCTATGGAAGTGAAACTTGGACTATTGGTGCAGCAGAAAAGAGGAGAATTGAAGCATTTGAAATGTGGTGTTACAGGAGAATGATGAAGATCAGATGGGTAGATAGGGTTACAAACGAAGGGGTATTAAGACGAGTGGGAGAGGAGAGGTGTTTCTGGCGACTGCTAATGAAGAGAAGAGATAGGTTAGTAGGACACATACTAAGACACCCAGGAATAGCAAGCTTAGTTATGGAAGGAAGGGTCGAGGACAAGAACTGTAGGGGTAGACCAAGGTTAGAATATGTTAAACAGATTGCCTCGGATGTAGAGTGTGGTAGCTATGTAGAGATGAAACGATTAGCTCAGGACAGGGAGGCCTGGAGTGCTGCATCAAACCAGTCAAAAGACTGAGGACTCAAACAACAACAAAAAATATATTGTGGAGATCAATGGAGTGTGATTTCTAAAAGTTGAATATGATTTGCTCTTTGCGGAGTAGAGCAAAGAATGGTTGGCTCCTCAGTTTAGGGGCTGCGACAACGAGGCCATGTAGCCCCGAGAGCAAAGAGTGGAATATGTAGACTGTTGAATGTATCTTCCTGCTCCAATGGAAATTTTCATGTGAATTGTCTTTGCCAAAGAACAATTATTTCGTGATTTATGGTTGGATTTTGACACGTGTTAATTAGTGTTTTTGGGTTTCTTTTGCAGTTTTCATGAATATGCGAGACGTTTATACTTTATCTAAGGTGTTGCTAAGATGCTGATGAAAAGAAATCAGGAGTGGTATTTATAAGGTGCGTTCAAAAAGTAACGAGCCGGAGGCTATAATGCGCAAACCGATGACGACATCGGCTAATCGTGGCGTGTGTAACGAGGCGTGGTTCCGACCAGAGCGTGGAAGGTGACAACCGATCGCTAGTGGGCACGTGTGCACGTCACGTGATATACAATGCGAGCAGCAGCATGCGTCAATCGTCCAACGCTGCCAGTCGCATTGCAGTGACATGGAGGCGTCAAACGAAGAGCAAAGAGGTGTTGTTCGGTTTCTGAGAGCGAAAGCAGTAGGGGGTACGGACATTCATCGCCAAATGTCACAAGTGTATGGCGAACATTGCATGTCCCTTGCAAGGGTCAAGGCGTGGCACAAGCGCTTCAGGGAAGGACGGGTGTCGTTAGCCGATGATGCCCGGTCTGGGGCACCCCCCTGCATTACCGATGACTGCGTCCAGCTGGTTGATGCACTCATTACCCAGGACCGCAGAGTGACAGTGAACGCCATAGCCGCCGTGGTCGGATTGAGTGTCGGAAGTGTGCATAGCATCATCACTTGTGGAAAGTGTGTGCCCAATGGGTGCCCCACAGTCTTCATCCACACCAGGTCGCATGTCGAATGGCCTACTGTCTTGGTCTTGGTTGGACGATTGATGCATACTGCTGCTCACTTTGTATCGTCTCTTGACGTGCACGCGTGCTCTCTTGCGACGGGCTGTGACCTTCCATGCTCTGGTCGGAACCACACCTCGTTACACACGCCATGATTAGCCGATGTAGTCACCGGTTCGCGCATTACAGCCACCGGCTCGTTACTTTTTGAACGCACCTTATAATTAATTTGCCATAGGCTTACCTCCGTTAACCGAAAACCTATCATTCACGGACAGATTTTTGATTCCCGATCGGTTCCATGGAAGGCAGATTTTACTGTATATTTTTATCAAATGTAATTTTTTTCAGGTTTCTTTTCGCATGTTCCAGTAATTGGAATTATATTGAGTTGACCGACTTAAAAGTCATAACATCAACTTCCAATCCTAGCAACAGTTAAAAGTTACAGGCTAACAACTAAATTCTACACACACGGAACTGATGACCGCGATATAAAAACTCCCCAAATGAAGGAACAAAAATATTCTTGTTCATCTTGTTATGCCGATGGCAGAGCTCGTCATGTCTAGCCTCAATTATCATCCACCTCGCTGGTTTTTCTGTCACCAACTTCAGTGTTCCATCCCACTGCTGTCTTCTCAATTATATCGCTGCGCTTTTTAAGAGTGGGGGAGCTCCGTCGCTAATTTAACTAGTGTCTAATTGTTTTGCCGTTAGTTCCTTTCCTCAAGTCTTTATGTCATATTCCTCTGGGTACCACACACAGAACACGCCGTGAACCGCTATGGACCTCCCAGTAACATCCAGTTCACCTTTTAAGTTCAATGCTGCAACCAACTTCGTGGTCTAATGGTTCGGAATAAGACTGTTGTTCCTGGGATCGATCCCCAGCTCCTAAAATAAATATAATTATTTTCTTATTCGTCTTATTAATTGTCTTCTATGGTTTTCCTCTTGATATAATGCCTAGATCTTGCCAAATTGGAAGTAACGTTGTCCTATTCAGAATTATGACCTTAATTTCAATCACCCTGTAGCGTAACCGTGCTAGTTAAATTGTGCACCACGGCTAAGCTGGCAGCTGCACCAAGTATGGAATCCCGCAGAGACAGCGGCCATCCCAACTGCGTTTTTTCTCCAGGTTTTTCCACAATCCCTCCAGGCAATTGCCGGGATAGTATCTTAGTTTAATTTCCGGAGCAACTCCCTCATCCCTGTCTCTATTACAATTACACACACTACTTAAGTCTTTTCAGGAACATAGGTTATCAAACATGTTCATCACACACCCAACTACACGGGAATAATGATCATAATATTTCTTAACAGGAGCAGTAATGACAGAAGCAACAACAACAGAAACAATGACAAGAACTGCAACATATTCTTCGATTATTAATACTGCTGCTATTAGGCCCTACTACCACTACTGCAACTGCTGCTACTACTACTAACTTATTACTGCTAGTACTACGAACACCACTACTCCAGCCACCTCATTGTATTAGCCCCCAAAGGCCGGGTTCGATTCCCAAGAAGTTATATCTGGTCTGAGGGGTGGACGAGGTCCTCACAGCTTCTTGAGGCAATACTGAGAAGTGGCAAATGCCGGTATGGTTCCTAACTTCAGTCGATGACCCCCTCGTTCCCAATCCCAGTCTCAATTACAAATGCATGCAACACTGTAGACAACGGAATAACACAGAATATCAGACATAACCTACACACACACACACACACACACACACACACACACACACACTATAATACACCCAAGTACACGGGGCTAAATGTTCACGCAACTGCAACTTGGAAGTGCTTTCTACCAACAGATACGGGGACTAGTATGGAACAAGGATATACCAATTAAGGCTAAAGAAGTTATGTACAAAGCATTATCTTCCTATAATGACATATGCAGCAGAAACTTGGACAATGGCTAAGAGGGATGAGAGCATAGTACAAGCAGCTGAGATGAGATTCCTGAGAAGTATGGTCCAGAAAACGAGGAGAGACAGAGTGAGAAATGAAGATATATGGAAAGAACTGGGAGTACAGAAACTAAATTACAAACTGGAGTAAAACAGATTGAGATTGATTGGACATGTCAAATGGACGAATGAAGTAAGGCTACCAGGACGAGCACTGGAGCGACGGATGACAGGGAAGAGAGGACGAGGAAGACCAAGAATGCGTTGGATGGACTCGGTGAAGAATAGCATTAGTAAACGGAACCTGGATTGGATCACCGTGTCGGAAGAGGAATGGTGGAACGACAGAACAAAGTGGAGAGGAACCATATTTGCCCCCTCCCAGTGTCAGCTAGAAAAGGGGAAATGAAGATGATGATGATGGTGAACCTATACACACACATACACAACCAAGTACACGGGGCTAAATGTTTACGCAACTGCAAGCTTCTAAATTAATTAACAGTGACTAGTGTTTGGAATACCGTGGTTATTTGCTTTATGTGTGTATCTACTGCAAAGTCTATTGGATTGCCTTCTTGTCCGAAGTGGCGTGGTTGGGTATTTCCCGTCCCCAGACATGTGCTAAATACAACACTCGGTAAGTCCATGGTTAACTTGCAATAATTGGATTGGGAATTATGTGGCCATTACCTTGATAAATTCACTACAGGCTATCAACATTTACTTGGAGTTGAAATGTAAATCCATTGAAGTGGATAATACATTCTTCTTTGGTGTATGCAACTGTAACAACAACCACGTGAAGTGAAAAGGTACACTTATTCATTCGATACTTGAATGTGTTCCTTTCCAACAGTAAACACTTTGACATCATTGTAATTTCCACTTAAACATATTTATTATTGCCTGTCGCGGACTATACAGCGTTCTTCCCCTTCTTCCTCTTCTCCTCCTGGTGCCTTATCCGTTCAAAGAATTTTGTGATAATCCTGGCAAAGAGAATATTGTCGTTTTCCGCATAAATTAGAGAGCATGTATCCTGTTGTATCGCTCATGTTACGCAATTAAGACATCCTTCTTCGGCGACGTTTACGTGTGCCATCAATTTTCTTTTGCAGGACTAGTTGCAAAATTCTATAGACCTCCTTCTTGCCACTCATGATGCATCCAAAGTACTCCCGTTTCCGTTTCATAATCGTCATCGTTCACAATTCTCTAAATGATCGGTTGGTTTGTCTTGTCTATCTTCTTCCGCCATGGATTTGGCTCACTTCCATCCTGTCGATTGAAGTGTTGATCGCCTCAATTTCCCTGAAACCATGATCAGGTATGCGCTGGTGATTGTTTATTTAAGGAGTTAAACATTGACTTGGCAAGCTTCATTAAGTTGGAATGATAACTCCAAATTCTGTCTCTATTTGTGCTTCGGTCCGTAAAGTACATCAACAGTCAGATAAGTGGTTACGATATCTGGAAATGTGTTTCATATCTCTCCTGAGACCCTATTGAATGAATTCACAAGCTCTTCAATACTCAAATATATATTTTATTTATTTATTCATTTGGGGTTTGGAGTATCATCCTCCTAAATTTGATTCTTTTAAAAGTCCACCTTATAGGCCTAATCTGTGCTCCTGAATTGAACAAGATGTGCAGTAAATAGCATGTAGCCACTTTATCTTAAATGTATGCTTTAGTCATAACTACTGTATTTGTCCTTATCAAGGAGTATAATTGATTGTTCTTGTAATGAACGTTAAGAGTGTTACCTTATGTAAGACTTAAATGTTTGCCATTATTTTCCAAGATCTCCGATTATATTAATGCAAAGTGAGGTGGATGGATTTTGTGTTTTTTTTTTCTTCTTTTGTGATAATTAATGTTCTGTAATGTATTTTTATTGACTTGTGTTGGGAACTGTAATATCATTTTGAGTCAGATTTTACACAAGCAGTGCGATATTTTCTTCGTGAGATTTTGATATTTATATGCCATTTTGAAAAGTAAAGTTGCAAACTTTTCTAACACACTATGTTAATTTATTATTAGGTTTTTGGTTTTAATCGATATAACCCTTATATACGTGAGTGTTGCCATGCATTTTAATGTTATTGCTTTTTGTAAGATATAATGCAGAGCACCCGAGAATGTTCTCCGCAGTAGCTACATGCAGCTACGAGCGTTTGCGTCATGGGTTTAGTTGGTGGCACTGTGTCCTTGAAAGGGGGACTCCCGCGTGTGGGCTGTAGACTGTCGAATCGTCAGTGTGTATTGCGATAAGCGAGCGTGTTTATCATCAGTGTGTATTGCAGCGAGCGAGCGTTCAGATAGATTATTGCAAGAGTGCAGCTGTATACAGGCGGTAATGTTTACTACTGAAAAGTGAGTTTTTATTTTGGTGGAATACGTTTTTCGCGAAGGCGACCGGTTTACAGAAAATGTAAAATAAAGATTTCAGGTGCGGTTTTCTAATTCAAAGTGTCCTAACCGTGATACCGTTCGATATTTGATAAGTAAATTTCGTGGGACTGGCTCAGTTCACGATGTACCGGGAACAGGCAGGCATACGCTTTTAACAAACGAAAAACTTGATGAAATCTCCGATATAATGCTGCGTAGTCCAAGTAAATCAACACGAAAATTAGCTCAACATTCAGGAATCTCTAAGTCGACAGCACGTAAAGCTGTAAGAGACAAGCTTCAGTTGTTCCCTTATGGTTTATGAATTAAAACAAACTGATTACGGAAAAAAGAGTGATGTACTGTGAATGGTTCCAAAGATTCATAAATCTGTTATGAATGGCTATGGTGAATACAAAGTTTACTGTTTGTTTGTTATGATGCAAGCGGCTACCGAGCTGCCAACATAACTGCTGTAGCTAGCTCTCGCAGTCGCATGTAGGCACTGCGGAGAACATTTAAAAATATATTTCCTTTGATGAGAAAACAAGAATAAGATACACTTTCCATATCGATCATGTTTAGAACAATAGAACGATATAATTCTAGAAAATCTGCCTAACTGTTCTTTATATCAGTAGAATGTCCAGCTTGGTGCATTATGTATATTTTCGATCGTATCGTAAAAATGGTTGTTTCAAAATTGAACTACAAATAAATCATGGCATTTATGAGTAAATCGTCGCTAAATTTAAAGTGTAGTGTTTGAAAAGTTTTTGTGATGCCTCCTTCTTCATTCATTTCATCCCTAGCCTATCACAATACGCAAGTCGTTTGCAACATAAGTTTCAAAGACATGCACCAGGCCTCTACGGAGGGTACACTTTATTATTATTATTATTATTATTATTATTATTATTATTATTATTATTATTATTAATTCAATTCTCCATTACAAACATGGGTTACTCTAAAGCACGGGTTAAACCAAGTGCTTTACAACAATACATAAAACCTATAATACATACATATCATGTATATACAAAATATCGAGTTCATTATCACTCATTCACTAGCCAGGAAGGATCGCACAATATTGCATGTGGACAATAGGACCGAATGCTGCATACTCTTGTAGATGGTCGGCGGAAGATTCAATTCCTTCAGACTCTCGTGGAGTGTGTGAGGTATGAGGCCGTTGACTGACAAGATTACAGGCACTATCCGGACGCAGTTCATCTTCCATATCCTCTTGATTTCCTCTGCAAGCTGTCTATACTTGGTGATTTTTTCATTGTGTTTTCGTTCGATATTAGTGTCGTTGGGGACTTCTATGTATATTATAAATGTAGTGCCATCAACCTTATTTTCTACTATGATGTCTGGTCAATTGTGATCTATTCTTTTGTCTGTCACAATACCAGTGTCCCAATATATTTTACACAATTCATTTTCGAGGAGGGATGGTGGATGATACTATTATTATTACTGTTATATTATTGTTATTATTATCATTATTTACAAATACATTTTAATTGACTTTTACATTTCTACGAGTAACCTAATTGCAATGAGTGTTCTCAGAATATAAGGCTTTTAATATAGTCTATTTATTTCAAATTCAGTTTGCCTCATCTCATCCACTAATGGACTTCTACTTTGCTGTGCAGACTGTTGAAAATACAAGTTATGCAGAAACATTAAAAATACTCCCAAACAAACTACGTTTATTACATATTTGTACGTATTCACACGGCTGGACGCTGAGGTGGAGCTTCTATTTGTGGAACGTCAAGTGCAGATTCCCATATATAGGAGTGTATTTATATTTTTCCACATATTGAATTAGCAGTTCAATTAAATGGATTTTTTCCCCCGAGGATACTTAGGCGTTGAAGAGTTGTATATGTAAATGAGCGGGAACATAGCCAGACGAATGCGCTGCAATAATTTGTTTTATTCCAAACGATTTACAATATTCAGGTTTAATATAATGGTTTGCTAATATGAATTTTATTGAAAAAAGAAAACGCTTTAGGGCAGCTTTTTTCTGGAATATCATGTACTTGTCCCGGTGCAAATGATTGGCATTTGAAGGTTCTTGAATACTAACGTTCCATGTCACTAGTTTTACTGCTGTCGCCACAGTAGTTAAACAAATCACAGCATTATAATGATTGGTTGGTTCCTCAGTTTAGGGGCTGCGACAACGTGGTCATGTAGCCCCGTGCACTTTGGGTGTGTGTAGATCTGTCTGATAACCGGTGTTAATTGTGATGGCCGTTTTAGTGTGTGTTATCTGTAATTCAGGTAAAGACTGCAGACGATCAATTTTAAGTAGTTACTACTTTTGCTACCAAATGCTACCGCTTGGAATATTTATTTCAACGATATTATTCCACAGATTCTTCACAATTTTACATGATTATACCCATTCTGATAACTTCAAACTTAACCTAAACATATTTTTTGTCGATATAACATCCGCATCACTGTTCCTTCTTCAAAATGGTTATATATCAAGATTTCTTTCGTGTTTAACATATTTTTGTAACATATCCTTTTTAAAACTGTGTGTATGGGTGTTTTTTTAGCTTTCAGACGATTAATTTTTTAGAAATAATTTTGAGAACAACCTTCTTTAAGGTAAAATGTCTTAAATGTTCTGTAAGTCTTGCATTTCTATTCATATTATTATTAGCGCTGAGGAAGGCCACAATGTTGCCAAAACCAGTACAGTAAAAAGTACAAATTAATACTGACTGAAGGTTTTAATCTTCAGAACTTATTATAAAATCATACAGTGCTGGGTTAGCGATTTGTTACTGTAATAAACGGTCTTTCATATAAAGTAAGAACGGTAAGCGGCAGTTTTGTTATCCGCTGCCGCGGTGGCCTTGG
Source organism: Meconema thalassinum (assembly GCA_946902985.2). Taxonomy (NCBI): domain Eukaryota; kingdom Metazoa; phylum Arthropoda; class Insecta; order Orthoptera; family Tettigoniidae; genus Meconema; species Meconema thalassinum. Next base: position 2,011,486,878 of record OX336388.2, on the reverse strand, counting down.
CCGAGCTTGTGGCGCGCCACGGCCCCCTGCTGTAAGCGTGTGTACAATCCTGTATGAAATATTACCTTTTAAAAGATGCTGGAAGTGTCGTCCTTCCTGGGTTATACAGGCATTGTATCTGGTAACAACATTCTGGCTGACGCGAGTGAGTTCTGCCACTGTAATGTTTCTGATTTTTAAATTTATGCTTTTTATTGAGCACTGAGTCAGTAGTGTCAAACGTATTTACAATTACGTGAATCTGTGCTAGTGAAGGTGGCACTTCATCAGGAAATTGCTGAACAAACGCATCACGTACCCGCCGAGCCGACTCGTACTTAAAATAAGTTTTACGTACAGAAATTCGATGTTGTAATGATAACTGTCTAATGTTAGCATCTGAGGTTCAGACTGGCGACTTAACACCTGCACGTTTATTGCAGGGTCGGATAACAAAGCCGCCGCACACCGTTCTTGCTTTATATGAAAGACCCTGTACTTAATCGGTAAACCAGCACTCCAGCAGTACATGAAATGTGTAATGATATCCATTTCATTATATAAATAATTCGTATTATAGTTTATAGAATTAGATACATTATAATAATATAATCTAATATATAAAAGTGAAAGTCTGTATGTATGTATGTATGTATATATGTTGGTTCCGTATACAAATCTACACGGTTCCACCAATCTCAACCAAATTTTGCATACACATAGTTTAGGACCCGGAAGGAACCGCTGGCTACATGAATTTTCGATAGTCTTTCTCATTCTTTTGATTTAGGCCCTTTTGGACTCAAGCACAGGCTAATCAAATCATAAAATATACTCATGAAGGAATGGCAAGGCAGATAGTTTCCATGGCAACATAGCTCAAGTCGAGACACGGCCGTCTGGATGACAGTTGCGCTCTGCACTACTGGTATAGAAAATGAGCATCTTTACTTGAAATCCCGTTAGTTACTCACCTACTCACACAGCACTGTCAACCGAGTTTAGCATAACAAAGACTTGACACTATCTTCTACTATATATTTGTCAAATACCACTCACTCACTCATTCATTCATCACGAAATCTCAGAAACCACCGAACGGATTGGAATGAAATTTGGTATGCAGCTTCCCCAAGGACCGCAAATGCCCACCAAGAAAGGATTTTTGTATATTCAGGTTCTAAAGGGGTGTTAAGGGGGTAGACCTTCATTTCATTGACTAGCAATATCTCCCGATTGGTTTCATTGGGGGATGTGATACTCGGCACATAAACTCATCATTAAAAATAAGAAGACCCGAGTCTCAGGGTTTTTCGATGTGGTGTATATTATGAGGTGAAAGGGGTGAAAAGTGGGGATTGAAATATTCCTAAATGAGCGTGTATCTCTTAAACGACAAATGCGAGGAGTTTGAAACTCAGCGAAAAAAAATCAGCATAAAAATAAATAAATATTTGTTTGACCGTTTTTTTATAAATCCAATTTAAGGGGCCCATGGGGAAGGGTGAAATTCTGGTGGGGGGGACAGGAAAGAAAGTGTCCTACCTGATTGACTGACTGACTCACTCATCAAACTCAGGGGGAAAAACTGCTTTAAAGTAAGTAAATAGCTGTTCGACAGGTTTCTTTCATAAATCAAATTTAAGGGGTTCATGGGGAGGGGTGAAATTCTGAAAAAAGAAAATTGAAAGAAAATGTCCTGACTCACTCACTCACTCACTCACTCACTCACTCACTCATCATCATCGCCCTGCCAAAATTATTGAAGTTAGAAACATGACAGTTTGGGGATATGTTCATTGTATGTCAAAACAGTCTACTAAGGGTGGATTTTCGGATATTCAGGTTCTAAAGGGGTCTTAAGGGGGTTAAACCTGCATTTCATTGAATAACAATATCTCTCGAATGGTTTCATTGGGGGATGTGATTCACGGCATATAAACTCATCATTAAAAAGTAAGAAGACACGTGCCTGATGGTTTTTCGATGTGGTGTATATTATGAGGTGAAAGGGGTGAAAAGTAGGGATTGAAAGATTCCTAACGGAGCGTGTATCTCTTAAACGACATAGGCGAGGAGTTTGAAACTCAGCGGAAAGAAATCAGCATACAAAATAAGTAAATATTTGTTTGACCGTTTTTTCATAAATCCAATTTAAGGAGCCCATGGGGAGGGGTGAAATTCAGGGGGAAAAAAACTGGAAAGAAAGTGTCCTAACCGATTGACTGACTGACTGACTGACTCACTCATCAAACTCAGGGGGAAAAACTGCTTTAAAGTAAGTAAATAGCTGTTCGACAGTTTTTTTTGGATCAATCAAATTGAAGGGGTTCATCGGGAGGGGTGAAATTCTGAAGAAAAACAAATGAAAGAAAATGTCCTGACTCATTCACTCACTCATCATCGCCCAGCCAAAAATATTGAAGTTGGAAACATGGCATTTTGGAGATATGTTCGTTGTATGTCAAAACCGCACACTAAGGGAGGATTTTTGGATATTCAGGCTCTAAAGGGGTCTTAAGGGGGTTAAACCTGCATTTCATTGAATAACAATATCTCAAGAGTGGTTTCATTTGTGGATGTGATACTCGGCATATAAACTAATCATTAAAATTAAGCAGACAGGTGTCGAAGGGTTTTTCGATATGGTGTATTATTATGAGGTGCAAGGGGTAAAAATTGGGGGTTGAAGGATTCCTAACGGAGCGTGAAGGCCTATCTCTTAAACGACATAGGTGAGAAATTTGAAACTCAGAGAAAGAAAATCAGCTAAATAAATAAGTAAATCGGTGTTCGACCGGTTTTTTTCATAAATTAATTTAAGGGGCCAATGGGGAGGGGTGAAATTCTGGGGGAAAAAGGAGAGAAATTGTCCTAACTGACTGACTCACTCACTCATCAAACTCAGGGGAAAAAGACAGCTTAAAAAATAAGTTAATAGGTGTTCAAGAGTTGTTTCATCAATCCAATTTAAGGGGCCCATGGGGAAGGGTGAAATTCTGGTAAAAATAATTGATTGAAAATGTCCTGTCTGACTCACTCACTCATCACGCCCAGCGAAAACTATTAATGTTGGAAACATGAAATTTTGGGAATATGTTCGTTGTATGTCGAAAACGTCAACTAAGGAATGATTTGTGTTTATTCGGGATTTAAAGAGGTGTTAAGGGGGTAAAGATGCATTTCATTGAATAACGATATCACATGATTTGTTTCTTTGGGGATGTGATATTCGGTATAGAAACTAATCATTAAAAATAATCAGACATATGTCTAAGGGTTTGTCGATGTGATGTATATTATGAGGCGAAACGGATGAAAATTGGGGGTTGAGGGATTCTTAACGGAGCGTGTATCTCTGAAACGACATAGGCGAAAAAATTTAAATTCGGCGGGAAAAACAGCTTAAAATACAAGTAAATAGGTGATCGACCGTTTTTTTTTCATAAATCCAATTTCAGGAGCCCTTGGAGAGGGGAGAAATTCTGGGGGGGGGGGGGAAACAGGAAAGAAAGTGTCCTAAATGATTGACTCACTTAGTCACTCATCAAACTCAGGGGGAAAACAGCTTTAAATAAGTAAATAGGCGTTCGACAGTTTGTTTCATAAATCCAATTTAAGGGGTTCATGGGGAGGGGTGAAATTATCAAAAATAAATGAAAAAATGTCCTGACTGACTCACTCACTCATCATCGCCCAGCCAAAATTATGCAAATTAGAAACATGAAATGTTGGGGATATGTTCATTGTATGTCGAAAACGTCCACTAAGGAAAGAGTTTTGGATATTCAGGTTCGAAAGAGGAGTTAAGGGGGTAAACGTGCATTTCATTGAATAACAATATCTGACGAGTGGTTTCATTTGGGGATGTGATACTTGGCATATATACTAATCATTACAAATAAGCTGACACATGTCTAATGGTTTTTCCATGTAGTGTATGTTATGAGGTTAAAGGAATGAAAAGTGGGGGTTGAAAGATTCCTAACGGAGCGTGTATCTCTTAAAATACATAGGCGAGGAGTTTGAAACTCCTCGGAAATCAATCAGCTTAAAAATAAATAAATAAATAAATAAATAAAATAAATAGGTGTTCGACCGTTTTTTCATAAATGCAATTTAAGGGGCCTATGGGGAGGGGTGAAATTTTGGAAGAAAAACGTCCACTAAGGAATGATTTTTGGATGTTCACTCTCATCGACCAACAAAAACTATTAAAGTTAGAAGAATTACATTTTGGGGATATGTTCGTTGTGTGTCGAAAACGTATACTAAGGAGGGATTTTTGGATATTCAGGTTCTAAAGGGGTGTTAACGGGGTTAAAACTGCATTTCATTATATAACAATATGACACTCATTCGTTCATTCATTCATTTATTTGCAATGGAGGGTGTGGCCCCCGGAGGCAAATTGGATATACATATCAAATAAATAATTACACATAACAATTCAATAACAATTATACAACAATTAAACTGGAGTATTTACACAAATAGTCAGTCTTTTCTTAAACACACCTATATGTTTGGGAAAAGGCTCTAAGACTGCGGCAGGTAGAGAGTTCCAGTTATCAATGGCACGGTTTACAAAATAATATTTACCATAATTTGTTCGCTGTGGTCGGCCCTTAACTTTGAAAGGATGATCGCTCCTACCCTTGTAAGTAATGTAAGTAATGACGCGAGCGAAGCAAGGCTAAAAATGAGATGGTGTGTGTCTGTGTATTGCTCAATCTGGCAAGTACCACTGGTTCGATATACGTGAATTTTACATGGAAGTAGCTGATTTACCTGGTTAACATATAGGTTACTTTTGATTACAATACTTTGCACTATTTAAAGATGGCGACCATTTTAGTGACGTCACTACACCCTTTGGTTTCAAACTCATATTTCCATTTGAAATAAAAAGAGAACGCTAAGAAATAGCAAACTTTTGATGGCATATACGAGGTTTAAAATTACATTTTCTATCCGAAAGGTATCTCGAACGGTTAGCGAGTAAAATCTAAATTTGTGCTATAAAACACGGTCAACGCCGAGCGTTGTAGTTGGACAAAATGTTTCATCCTTAATCTCCCTCTGCGCAGCACCTCGCCTATCCCCTATTTTAACTGTCACCTTCACATTTTAATTTATTTATGACGCGTAGCGAAGCACGGGTACTTCAGCTAGTATATAATAATTTGGCGGTTGAAGATCTCAATGAAAGGCTGAAACATGCACCAACGATTGAATAGATATTCAAAACTTTGAATGGATGTTCTTAATTTTCTATTGTTAGACGTTTTATTTGAGAAGTTATCCCGAAAATAAAATAATTGAATCCGTCGGAGCGGAAAAGTATTAAGTCAGTATTCACTATTTTTCAGGAGACAGATAAAACGTCATTGACAGAACAGAACTTAACAAACTCACTATATTAGTAATCTATGTTGTGATGCAACAAATCAGGTTATATTTGTGTAAGCGTTGTATTAATTTCAATTTAATTAACATACCTTTCTAATCAATTTCGCAAACGTGACTTAATGCCTTTCTGCTCCGTAGTCAGTTCAGTGCGGCATAAAGCCATCCAGAATGGACATTTTACATGATATTTTATTTTAAAATTGATTTGTAACATAAAGACGACCTAAACAATAGCACTGTACCACGCGGGAATCTTGCAGTGCGGCCAATATTAAGTACGGAATACAGCGCTGAAAGGCAGAAAGGCCTTGACTTAATGCTTTTCTCCTCTGATCACACTACATGTAGCAGTGGTTTCTGGATTCAACTGGCAAAACAAATTGCTTTGTGATGGTTTTCGCCTTGCCAGTAAGCTTCCGTGCTTTTTTTTCCTGCTGGTAAGATGAAAATATTTTGTGTGTAGCTTAAACAGAAGGCTGAATTAATTCTTTTCTATGCCCTTGGGTCAATACTTCAGAAAATCAATTCCTTAAAAAATGACCATTTTTGACTTAATGCTTTTCAGCTCCGACCTATTCAATATAGGGGCAGATGACCTCGTAGTTCCGCCCCTTAAAACAACAATAACTAACTAACTATTCAATATAAAAATCATAATAACTTGGTGACTAAGGGTTTAAAAATCTGCCCAGTGTTGTAAAAGAGCGCTCATCGTTGCGATACTTGGGAGATACTATTATTTATTTCATTCTTTTCTGATTATCCTTCGTTACCAGCGTAGCCGGGTATCTTAAATCACACATGATAACTGCAAGGTAAAACTTGAAGTCTGGTAGTCGAAGTCTTGAATCCTGGTGCTGAATGTAGTTTCTACCCAGGTTTTTACCGACCTCCTTTCAAGCATTGGCTGGGTGATAAAATGTTCCAAGTTCCGGGACACCTTAGGCTGCAATAGTTACTGTTACAAACACTTTTAAAGTCATTGGAAAAGCACGGGTTATCAGGCAAGCACATGGTGCTGATTACCAAGATTTCCAAAGTCCATAAAATGAAATAATGATAATAATAACAACAACAACGATTTGATTTTAGAAATCTGCTTAGTGTGGAAGACTAGCTCTTATTGTTGCAGTACTTGTGAGATAGAACTCCACAACTTTGTAACATTAAAACTTCTCTTGACGCCAGGGATGAAGTATTGACTGAAATGTCATCAACACGAAACTCGACAAGATAGACGAGCCAAAGATTAATGAGTCTACTTTCGACTGTAACAGACAAGATACTATGGATCATTCCACATAGAGAGAGAGAAAGGACTCTTGTTTAATGAGTCGCTGTCAAAAATATACTTAATAAATGCTTTCGTTTGAGAAAAGGGTTGTGAAGTCAATTTGCGAATGTTAATGTCTTAAAGCGCTCCGGTTTAATCAGGGTATTTGCGGGTATTTTTTTTCTTTGTCATAGTTCTTTTTACTGCGAGTTAAGTGGATAGCAAAACGTTCTTTATCATTTCTTAGGAATTTTTGAACTAAATACCAGATTGACAGTTACCGTGTTCTTCCCAATTTATAAATTACAATAAGTTATCATTACGCGCATGTACAGTATTTGGTGTCTATATTATATTCTCAATCCCTAGTCAGCCTGCATTCTAGGGCGTCACCACGGAGGCCGGGATTCGATTCCCGGAACTACTATTCTGGTCTGAGGACTGGAATGGGGTAAACTCAGTCTTGTGAGGAAAAAAAGGAAAATAAACGGGTTCAATTCTTACCTCAGCCATCCTGGAAGAGTTTTTCCGTGGTTTTCCACTTCTATTCTGCGAAAATGCTGGAAAGGTACCTAATGTAAGGCCACGGCCACTTTCTACCCATATTTTACCTCAATTAAAATTGCTCACACCAGTACAGACATCACAGCGACACAGGTTATCAGAAAAATTCTACACATACCAAAGTACACGAGGCTACATGACCACGAAGCCACAAAGGTCCTATAGAATCAACAACAACAACAACAACAACAACAACAAAATTTTCAAATCCATTTAATAATCTTTCATATTAATCTCAATGTATCTCAAGCTCTCAATTGTATTTAAAGTAAATTAAAAAAAAAAACAAGTCTCTGAAGTTGCAATATTTTTCTCTGCACTAAAGCATTGAATATGTAAGCATTCGGTTAGGCACGATGGAGTGAAGGTTAGATAGAATAAGGTCCTTCTCAAGGATGCCATGAAACAGTAGTCCCGCGAAGTGTTAGACATTTCCTTGAGAGACATGATAGTGACTAGGTCAAGGTTTATGGTGTGTAACCACGTGTCATGTGCTGACACGCACCTTTTGGAGTTAATTTCCTGTATCAAGTCCTTCACATCTTTTCAGTCAGTGAGCGGTTACATAGTATAAATTTGTACTTTTCATTCAGTCAACACGCTTTTTACCAATTAGATAAGGCGGAATAACTATACTCACCAGCTAAAAAAAAAAGCTAATCACCACGAATTTCAGACTAAACTCAATATTGAACCGTTCCAAATCTTGCATAATTAAAATACTATGACATTGCAACAATATGGCAATGTATCATGCATTAATTAACGTAATTAGCACAGTTATTGATAAACACTATTGATCATGACCACGAAGGCACGGGTTCGATTCGCGGTTCAGCCAAGAAATTTAATTATTGTCTGAAGGCTGACTGGGGTACACTCAGCTTCGTGAGGCAAAACTGAGGTTCGATTCTTACCTCAGCCATCGAGTAAGTTTTTTTCCTTGGTTTCCCACTTCTACTCCAGGCAAAATCCAGGATGGTACTGCCAGCTTCCTACTCAAATCGTACCTCAATTATTATAAATACACACACTAGTATGGACAGCATAGTGACACAGGTTATCAGACAAATTTTACACACACACCAAAATACAAGGGGATACATGGTCACGGTGTCGCAAAGCCTCCAAGGAATCAACAACGGAAAAGGAACAAAGGGAGCCCCAGATATTCGTGGAGAGGATCTGTCCGTGCCCTGACACTGGAAGAAGGAAGGACCTGGAGAGAGGTATAGAGGATGGCCGTCAGTAGAACCAGAAGGAGGTGCTTTTCACGAAGGACAACAGGAATGAAGTCTGATTAGTCAATTGTGGCGGAGGATCGACGATATTGTTCTCTGAAGGATTAACAAATTCAAATATCCCGCACCCCACCACTAGGTCATACTTCTATAAAATTTTCTTGAGCTATCTGAATATTTGGGTGTTGGTCGAGTCATTCTGGCATCAACACTTCATTTCGTTAGATCGTAAGGGTATCCAAATGTAGGCTGAGTTCCGGTTCCATGAAACATCGATCTTATGTCGCTTTCAAAATTATTCTCTTATACTGTATCTGTTGACATCGAATATACTCGTAGATTTAGGTATTAAGAAGTCATTTTTGAAAGCCTTTGTCTGGAGCGTGGCGCTCTATGGAAGTGAAACTTGGACTGTTGGTGCAGCAGAAAAGAGGAGAATTGAAGCATTTGTAATGTGGTGTTACAGGAGAATGATGCAGATCAGATAGGTAGATAGGGGTACAAACGAAGAAGTATTAAGACTAGTCGGAGAGGGGAGATGTTTCTGGCGACTGCTAATGAAGAAAAGAGATAGATTAGTAGGACACATACTAAGACACCCAGGAATAGCAAGCTTAGTTATGGAAGGAAGGGTCGAAGACAAGAACTTTAGGGGTAGACCAAGGTTAGAATACGTTAAACAGATTGCCTCGGATGTAGGGTGTGGTAGCTATGTAGAGATGCAACGATTAGCTCAGGACAGGGAGGTATGGACAGCTGCATCAAACAGAAACGCTATTTTCGGCTTCATCCACGGATTCTGCAAGGGATCATTCTTTTACCGTTGTAAGGATGGTGTCTGGGAGCTGAACACCCTTTGTCAGCAGATACAACTGGGGATGGTGACAGGCTGATCGTCCAGGTGACCGTGAACTTGGGTAAAATTAAGCAAGGGTCATACAAGGAAATCATACGTGGACTTGTTGAAACGATCCGTCCCAGTATTTGCTGGTGGTGTAAATGGAATACTACGAAAACGATTTTCTGGACGGCCAAGGTGGGATTCGAACCCTCGCTCTCCCCATGCCAGTGAGGCACGAGGCAGCGCGTTAGCGATCTCGGCGACTGAGGCCGATTATGTTGTTATTATATTATTAAAGATGTTTTTGACATAGTGGTCACCACTCCTTTGTTCCCGTGTGCTTGTTGAATTTGCATGACAACCTGTGTTATTGAGGAGCTTGTACTAGCTTGAGCATTTGTATTTCGTAAGGATGTGGCCATGGTCTTAATCTTTGCATCATGCCAGGGTTTAATAAGAAAAACATGGAAAATCACTTCTAGGATGAATGAGATGGAAATCGAGCCCATCTCATCTCGGTATGTAGTCCCGTGTATTAGGGTGTGAGTGTGATGTCTGTTTTCGTGTGTTTATTTGTAATTCAGATGAGAATCAGGAAAGAGGTGGCTCTGGCATTAAGTTAGGAACCATTCCTGCATTTGTCTGGAGTAGAAGAGAGAAGAGTCCTCTGACCACATACCTCTGAGGTCTAATTGCTATCGAGCTAATTTGTTCGGTTTATACTGACTCACTTGGACTCATATCTCTGAGAATTTAAGGTTTATCGGTTAAGTAGTGTGCCCATTAGTAACAATATTACAAGGACTTGCTAAGCGAGTGTTTATCCTCAGTTTACTGAAGGCCAAGTACTTCCCATTTTCTGTCTTTCACGTTCCATTTTTTAAATATATTCAAAGCAGACTGGTGTGGAGATACGTGTTGAGGCTCCGGTACCAAATATCTTGGGTTTGAGTCTCGGCTCTATCAAACAAATTAATTCAGATCTGCGATATGGAACGGGACTTACTTGAGAGAACAGCTGAGAAGAGGTGGATTCTATTTCCACCTCATCCACCCTTGTAGTTGTATTCCGTGGTTTCCCACTTCTACTCCAGTCAAATACCACGGCCGAATCTTTCTCAATCACATGGGGGCCCACTAGTACACACATCACAATAGCAGATTTGTTGTTGATTGATTTAGGGGCTTTGCGACATCATGGTCATGTAACTCCGTGCACTTACGTGTGTGAAACCCGTGTTATTGTGTTGATTGTATTAGTGTTTGTATTTGGAATTCAGATGAGGATTGGGAAGGAGGCGTCCGTGGCATTAGGTTAGGGAACATCCCGTCATTTTCCTGGAGATGGAGTGAGGTGGGTTCGTTTCCCACCTCATCCACCCTATCAGTGGTTTGACGTGGTTTCCCACTTCTACACAATTCTGACAATTCCGGGTTGGTGCCTAAATTTAGGCCACGGACGTCACCTTCTTCAATAATTATGTGGATTACAAATACACTCACTGGAGCCTCTGTGGCTTAGGCGGCAGCACGCCGGCCTCTCACCGCTGGGTCCGTGGTTTAAATCCCGGTCACTCCATGTGAGATCTGTGCTGGACAAAACGGAGGCAGACAGGTTTTTCTCCGGGTACTCTGGTTTTCCCTGTCAAAATTTCATTCCAGCAACACTCTCCATTATCATTTCATCTGCCATTCATTTAATCATTACCCCAGAGGAGTGAGACAGGCTTCGGCAGCCGGCAAAGTTCATATCCTCGCCACTAGATGGGGGCTTCATTCATTCCTTTCATGACCCGGTCGGTTGACTGGAAGCAGGCTGTGGATTTTCATTTTCATTTCACAAATGCACACACTAATAAAGGCATCACAATAACATAGGCTAACAGACAATTTCCACACACACATCCGAGTACACGTAGCTACATAACCATGATGGTATACATCCCGTAAATGAATCAACAGCAACAGCAAACAAGTTGTCAGGTAAGCTTGAGTGATGGTGGGTACCTTCCTTTGTTTTGATCGAGTGATGATACCGGTACTTTAATTTAATATTCCTAGCATCTAGTTTCTGTCTAATTTAATATTTCAAATGAGTACTATAAAAAGTCGCCGTTTGTGATCTACGGTACGTATTGCGACTCCTGTTCTGAATAATCTAGGTTCGATTCCCGTCTTTAGTGTGGACAGAGTACTCTCAGTCTCGTGTGAATGACTGAAGAATATATCTGTACGATTTCCACTTAAGCCATCCTAGAGGTGACATTCCATAAATCCCAACTTCTACTCCAGGAAAGTGCCGGTATGGTACCAAATCTATAGGATATGGCCCCCTCCTTCTCTATCCTAGTCCCAATTAAAAGTACACACTCATGTACAATTACCTCAACAACACAGGTTGTCGTATAAGTTTAAAATCCCAAACAAACCAGTTAATAATAATAATAATAATAATATAAATAATAATAATAATAATAATAATAATAATAATAATAAGAGATTAAACGAAATAAATCGTTCAAATATCCAGGTATGTGGATAGAGTCCAACACCACAGAGAAGGCAGCTTTTGAACCCCGCATCAGAAAAATGGAAATGGCGAATCATCTAACAAAGGGTGTTTACAACAAGAAATCAATATCCCTGAATGCCAAGCTAAGACACTATCACACAGTCGCCTGCCCGGGGGCAGTTTAATCTGCGGAATGCCTTGCAATGTATAGGAAAGGACTTAGGAAGAAACTGGAAGTAAAAGAAAGAAGGAAAGAAAGGTCCAACGAAAACAGGAGACGGCACATCCACGAGCTCTACGCACGTGTGGAAAAAATAACTGATAAGATGAGGAAAAGAAGTAGTTCTTTTTATGGCCACATGAAACGAATGAGCTCTGTGAGAATGACAAACAGGATCAATACCTACTTTCTAGAGAACAAAACTAAGGGGGCTTGGTTCACTGAGGTAGGCAGAGTTTTACAAGAAATTGGGATTTCATGTGACGATTTGCAGGAGCATGTGTCACTTAAGATGAAACCGACAACTCACCGGAGTTTCCTAGAAAAAACAAAACTTAAAACAGTCATGAAGTGGATGGAAGAAAGGATTCAACAACATCAAGAATTCATGCGAAATTACTGGCCGAATATTGAAGCTCGATACAGAAACCAGTTGAAATAACGTGGAACTTTAGTTGGCCGAAACGCAACAAGAAGAAAAGGAAGAGGAACAACAACAACCGCAACAACAACGATTTACCGATTTGTTTTATCTGCCATAATTAACTCAGAGGTCATTATTGGTTATCACTAAAAGCACAAGATAAGTTTTCGCGTATATAAATTCGTATCTATCATGACGCATGCACAGCCGGTTCGCTTACAGCAGTATGATAATCCAAAGGCATTCATTATGTATCTTATACGTCCTGGCTTGTCATACCTCTCATTGATTGGTTGATATCAAGATCATTCTGAAACATTATTGGTCAATATCAGGTGCCTGACGTATGAGGAAAATGGACTGTGAATTGTGGCTTTCTTCGATAACACTGGCGAAGAACTCATATCAAGTTGTCTCTTCTGTGACTACAGAAACTTGCATGGGCAATACGATATGTCTGGACGCTATCGATGACGCATATTAGTCAGAGTTAATAATGAGAAGCCAAGAATATAACCATGGCAGCCCTAGTCCTTATTGACGAGATTTAGATATTCAGTAAATTGAAACCTAGGTAGGCCTACTCTTCGACACTACTGAAGACATGTCATTACAAGTTATCTTATTTTCTTGAAATTGATATCATTGATTCCAAGAATATAAACTAGTGGATTTTTGCCAAAAAAGGAAAAATTAAATTAATTTGGGGGATCTTTTTCAAAGATTAATCACAAAAATAACGTGTACTTTTAGGACGCGATATCTTTGCTCTTTTTCAACTTAATTGAGTCATTGTTGTCGCAAATTGATCTGCTGTATGTTCAGAATGTTGTATAGCAAAGTAGTTTTGGTATCATTGATTGAGGCAAATATATTAGCTTTGTTTTACAATTTACGTTATTTTGATTGAAAATATAAATTAATTGTGGGGGGCGCAACCCCTAATTTCAATTTAACAGCTTCATTCTGTTTTACAACATAGCTGCATTATGTGTCTATATTTTAGTTTTTAAATGAAACTAATATCTGCATTCTAAGTGGACATTTTAACTGCCCAAGTCAAGACAAATAATGAAATAAAAAGGAAGTGAGAGAAATCGTAACATAAAGTTGAGGTACACATTTAGAGTAAAGAGTCTTACTTTTCAACTCCTAAAAACTGATTTTTTTTTTGGATTTCAGGTCAATCTTCTGCATTCCTGACCCGAGAGTATCTCCTACATTGTTTTAGTTCTAGAGTAGACTGTTTCAAAGCCAGATCAATGTGTGTTTTATCTGCTGCACCTATGCATCAAAGTGACAGCTACTGAAAAGCGTGCTCACCGATCATTAAAGTGAATATAATTGAGCTAAACAACAATAAAACTAGTATAAACTATATATTTCTGGAAACTAGAGAAGACATACTATCGAATAAGACAATTTTAAAAAAATCGAAAATGTTCTTGAAAATGACTAATGGAAGGGTCGATGAGTGAGTGAGTACCTGTCCATAACCAGTTGTACTTTAATCACATTGTGACCTTCTTCAGCGTTATATTATAAAATACTAAAAGAAGCAAGTCTTAAATACTGTACAAAAATTTTCTTTCTGATAAAAAATTGTTAACAAAATAATTTACATAAAATGCTAATAGTCTAAAGGCTGAAAAAACACTTATTAGCCTATTTTCAATTTTGAAAAAATAGGCTTATGAGATCACCTTTTGTCCGTGTGTGTGTGCGTGTGTGTGTGCGTGTGTGTGTGTGTGTGTGCGTGTGTGAGTGATTCGTGTGTGTGTCCCCCCCTAATAAAATCGAAACGGCTGGAGCGATTTCAATGAAACTCGGGAAGTTCATAGCACTATTCCCGGCGACATCGACCGTGCCCTTCAAATTTTGTTACGTCTCTCCAATCCAACATGGCGGCTGTGCGAAATATTTCACTAGCATTCAATATCTCCGAAACTATTACCGATATAGCCCTGAAATTGTGTACGGTGATAAAGGGCACTAATAGAAGTTCACTTATGAGACTTTCAAAAACCTGGTGACTACAAAACCAACATGGCGGCCAAGCGAAGTTGAGACATTTAAATAGAATTTTCTCGCGATTTAACTATCTAAATGTAATGAAACTTGGTACAGCAAATGTTTATACACATTGTAATGCACAGGAGTCTAAATTAGTTCAATTGTTTACATAACCTCAAAATGGCGGCTGTGCGAAATATTTCACTGACATTCTATATCTCCGAAACTATTACAGATATCACCCTGCAATTTTGTACGGTGATAAAGGGTACTGATACAGGTATACCTATGTATATTTCATAAACCTGTAATGTACGAAACGAACATGGCGACCAATCGAATTTAAAATATTTTAATAGACTTTTCTCGTGATTTAACTCTCTGAGCGCAGTGAAATGTGGTACAGTAATTGATTTTGCAGATTGTAATGCACTGCCATCTAATTTAATTCAATTGCATACATAACCTCAAGATGGCGGCTGTGCGAAATTTTAAAATTAAGTTTTAATTTCTTGTGTCCTAATCATGCGATCGAAGTGAAAGTTTGAATAATGAACCTAGGCAATAATTGTCCTTGAATGGTACATAACTCTATGGCCTATACACATAACACTCCTAAATGGTGAGCTCCCGAAATATTTAGACGGTTCTCAATATCTATGAATCTTTTACAGCAACCAAACTGAATTTTTTTATGTTCATAGAGACTATGAACATATGTTCACCTATAGGACTTTCAGGAACCTGGTAGGCACAAATCCAACATGGTGGCGACGCGAAGTATAAATATTTAAATGGACGTTTCTCGCGAATTAACTATCCGAGTGCCGTGAAATGTTGCACGTTAAATGCTTATACAAATGTTGATCCACTGGCATCTAATTTATTTCAATGGTTTGCATTATCACAAGATGGCTGCTGTGCGTAATTTTAAAATCTCGTTTTTACTTCTTGTTGTCTAATCATGCGATTGAAGTTTGAATACCACACGTACACAACAATCTTAATGTAATAGTACAAAAATAAAAATCCAACCTGGCGACCATCTGAAATATTTAGACGGTTCTCAATATCTACGAATCTGTTACAGCAATTAAACTGAAATTTTGTATGTTGATTGTGGCAGTTAACATAAGTAGGATATATGAAAATAGGCTGTATAGTTCTTCACGGAACAACTTGTTTTAAAAAATCAGATCTGTTACAATCTTATATATAAAAGTGAAAGTCTGTATGTATGTATGTGGGTGGGTTGGTTCCGTATACAAATCTACACCGTTCCACCAATCTCAATCAAATTTTGCATACACATAGTTTAGGACCCAGAAGGAACCGCTGGCTACATGAATTTTCGATAGTCTTTCTCATTCTTCTGATTTCGGCCCTTTTGAACTCAATCACAGGCTAATCAAATCATAAAATATACTCATGAAGGAATGGCAAGATAGATAGTTTCCATGGCAACATAGCTCAAGTCGAGACACGGCCGTCTGGATGCCAGTTGCGCTCTGCACTACCGGTATAGAAAATGAGCATCTTTACTTGAAATCCCGTTAGTTACTCACCTACTCACACAGCACTGTCAACCGAGTTTAGCATAACAAAGACTTGACACTATCTTCTACTATATATTTGTCAAATACCACTCACTCACTCACTCACTCACTCATTCATTCATCACGAAACCTCAGAAACCACCGAACGGATTGGAATGAAATTTGGTATGCTGCTTCTACAAGGGCCACAAATGCCCACTAAGAGAGGATTTTTGTATATTCAGGTTCTAATGGGGTGTTAAGGGGTAGACCTGCATTTCATTGAATAGCAATATCTCCCGATTGGTTTCATTGGGGGATGTGATACTCGGTACATAAACTCATCATAAGAAGACACGAGTCTGAGGGTTTTTCGATGTGGTGTATATTATGAGGGGAAAGGGGGTGAAAAGTGGGGATTGAAAGATTCCTAACGGAGCGTGTATCTCTTAAACGACATAGGCGAGGAGTTTGAAACTCAGCGGAAAAAATCAGCATGAAAGTAAGTAAATATGTGTTTGATCGTTTTTTTTTTCATAAATCCAATTTAAGGGGCCCATGGGGAGGGGTGAAATTCTGGGGGGGGGGGGGACAGAAAAGAAAGTGTCCTAACTGATTGACTGACTGACTCACTCATCAAACTCAGGGGGAAAAAACTGCTTTAAGGTAAGTAAATAGCTGTTCGACTATTTTTTTTATAAATCAAATTTAAGGGGTTCATGGGGAGGGGTGAAATTCTGAAAAAAGAAAATTGAAAGAAAATGCCCTGACTAACTCACTCACTCACTCATCATCGCCCAGCCAAAAGTATTGAAGTTAGAAACATGACAGATTGGGGATATATTCATTGTATGTCAAAACCGTCTACTAAGGGAGGATTTTCGGATATACAGGTTCTAAAGGGGTCTTAAGGGGATTAAACCTGCATTTCATTGAATAACAATATCTCCCGATTGGTTTCATTGGGGGATGTAATACACGGCATATAAACTCATCATTAAAAAGTAAGAAGACGCGTTTCTGAGGGTTTTTCGATGTGGTGTATATTATGAGGTGAAAGGGGTGAAAAGTAGGGATTGAAAGATTCCTAATGGAGCGTGTATCTCTTAAGCAACATAGGCGAGGAATTTGAAACTCAGCGGGAAAAAATCAGCATAGAAAATAAGTAAATATATTGAACCCTTGCAAAGAAGCATATGAGACTCAGTTTCGGGGGGTGTAACGGTTCATATCGTAAGTTGTTGTCAAAGCGCTTCATTAACTTGCAGGGTAACATATAACAAAATAACATGCAGGAAAGAGTGAAGCCAGGGTTAAAACAAATGAATTTAATAACAAATCACCATATTTAATCTTAACAATAAACAACAAAAACTCCCATCTGACTCCCACTTAATAAAAATGCCAAAACTAGGCGAAAATCTCTGGAGAGATAAATTACCTGGAGCAAGTGTCCCTAAGATAAAAATAACAAGTGACCATATATGTGCGTATGCCGTTCTACATGCATCACGATGTGTACAATGAATGCGTGATTCGTCATCATCCAGAATAATCCTTCAGACAACGAATCCGCATTTCTTAGAGCTAGACCGACACGGGGGAACACAACTACAAGACTTAAAATTAAACCGACACTTCCTAAATCTGATATAAACAAACACAAATTTTCCGTGTGAAATTGGAATCAAATTGCCGTAGCAACATTTACTGCCTAAAAGCTTAGGACTTCTCACACAAATCAACACAAGTACATTAACACGTGACCAATAAAAATATACACAAATGACCGCTGTCAAAATTTACAAGTACTCTACCACTACACCGCACAGGTGTGACACACAAAATTACATGAATCGAGTCATAAACAAAGCAATAGGCACACAGCCAACATTTACGTTAATAATACAATATTTTACCCATACAACGTACAACAAGCCGTTACACACATGGCGAACTCCCCAATTAATTATGGCTTAAAAAATAACCATCACAATGAACAGGTTTGCTACATGAAAGCTTACAAGGGTCAGTCTTACAATCAGGACTGCCTATCAAAATAAGTCACAGGCAAAACGGGCGGTTTGTGGAACTCTGCATGTCTGTCAACCCACGTGTCAATAATCTCGACCTCCCAGGACATGGGGTCGAATCTCGAAGAAGTGTGCCCCAAAGCACAATAATACGTGTGTGTGTGTCAGAATAAAAATATGGACAAGAAACAGCGGTCTCCCTAGAGCACCCTGTCTTTCTATCAAAAATACAACAGCAGAAAAAATATGAGAGCGGTAGGACCTCTACCCCCTCCTCACGTAGAATCAACACACACATGACACAGTAACACACACAAAAACACACGTATGGGTTTTGACAGACCCTGAAATAAAAAGACACAAATAACTTCCACATGCTGGCACCACCGTTCTATGCCGTGACTAGTCAACCTGAAAAGGACTAAAAAAAAATCTATCAAAATTAGAACGAAGGTGTTCTAAAAATTACTTTTAAATTGGTGCGCTTGGCAACCCTAATATGAATAATAACCTGTTCAGCAAATATCTTATAGTAATTACCTCCCATTCCTATTTCAAATATTAACGTTAATAAAGCACCATTTATCGAATGTAACGGGTTCCGCATTTGCAAGGATAAAAATCACGCACGCACGCCGCGCACATTACATATGACTCAAGGAAAAACAAATATCAAACAAACACTTTGGCCACGCGCCAACGGACATTTAAAACATTGAGTGTCGGTGCAAGGAAAACTCTAAACAACAAGAAAAGAAACATGACTATTTACAAAAGTTCCCCGGCCCAATCTAACTACATAATTGAAATAATCCAATTTCTGTACATCACCGATCTGCTTGTAGAACTAAGGACATCCTCCTCAGCCCATTGCCCTATGGACAAATTATCACTCCATCGTGGTCGTCTGCGTTGAATTGCTGAAGATCATCCCAACTCCAAACCACGTGCTGATCATCTTGGTATCGACTCCTTGGCAGAAAAGTTCAATGTTAATTATTTGACCTATCTATAATCGCTTGCAGGTTACTCAGTTCGCCCACAATTGTCCTAATGCGATTAATTGCGAAGACTGGCCCTAGATATCTTGCATACACGCACAATAAAACACATATAAAATACACTGCAATTTATACATAAAATATACACCTCGAGACCACGTCACTGGCTCGAAAACAAGTTTAAGATCTTGGCTGCAAGGGCAGTCGTTATCTTGCTCGGTATTTCCGTACTGTACTGTTGACCTTCGCTCCGGTGAGCGCTAATTAGGGTGTTACAAGACTTGCCCCTCAGAGCTGCACTCGTCGTCTTTAAGTAAATGTTACAAGTTACCACGCACTGGCGTGAAATATTTAGCTCACAAAATAAAGTTGATTTCGGAATAAAATGTATTAGAGCTTTAAAATTCGATAATACAACTGATGTAACTTTAGCTCCGCAGAGCTCACAAATAAAATAACTTCACTAAATTCAGAGCGTTAAAATCACGATGCAAACTGGCGTGAAGTTAGCCTCTCAAGGCTCCACAAAGAATGACTTCTAATAATTCGAGCGTCAAAATCACGATACAAACTGGCGTGAAGTAAGCCTCTCAAGGCTCCAAAACGATTGACCTAGAGTAGCGTCATGCCACACTATTTATTAGAAACTGACAGGGGACGGAGGAGTGGGGTGGAATCGGATAAAAATTTCCAGAGTTTTTGTCTCACAAAGATGGGACTAGTGTCATTCTTCTTCAAATAAATCAAACGTCTCAATTCACTCGTGCGGAGATTAATCCGTTCGGCGGTTCTTTAGATACTCAATTCCGCGGGCTTTTTACTACTGACGCTGTCCACCGCGTGGTCATGGCTTGGTCTCTTGTGATTGGCTGATTCAATCTGATGTTCGTTGCAAGTGACTCGTGATCCTTCCTTTATGCTTCCAATTTTGGTACAGTAATTGCTCAATTTGGCCTTGAACCCGACTAATTCTAGCCGTCCCCCAAGAATAGCTACCAGCTCAGCTCCTGTTGCAATCATTACGAAATGCTAGCCTCCCTTATATCCATGTCGACTTCCTCAAGTACTGCCTGGGCCGTAGTAATAATAATAATACATATGAATACTTATTTATCGTAGATCAATAAGGGTTCATTTATCCTCAGCAAGGTTTTGAAATTCGAAGCAATTTATTGGTTTGGATTTCAAAAACAAAATCCACTGTGGTAACAACACATCTCTTTAAATCTCACTCAGCTGCTCGAGTGTACGCCCCTCTGACTCAATTAGTGTGCTCTCTTCTCGCTGGAATGTCATTCATACTTCCTCACTAGGTCTCCCCGTTCTCCTCAAGTGGTTGCCACTCCTGTCGTCTCAGCTGCTCGTTATTTACAAACAAAGTGCGTACACTGGCGCTCCCCGTAGATTTGAGTGTTGGCTCTCAAAATAAAATTTTGCAATACAGATTGTGCACACATCATCTTTCCTAGTCATCAAATGGTTCCCTTCTGTAGTAAGGTTTTAAATTGGCGCTATTAAAAACAGATTTTGCACCAGTGCTCACATCTTCAAGCCTATAGGCATTGTTACCCAGATTCTTGATTACCCGGAACGGGCCAATAAATTTCGGACAGAATTTTGCGAAGATTTTGTTCTTAGGGTCGGATATCGGTGGTCTACGAACCAGCACTAATTCTTGTTCTTGTAACTCTCGGTGAAACTTCTTTCCTCGGTACCGTCTCAGCCTTCGGTCCGCTTGGTTCCTCATGTGCTCTCTCGTTCGCTGGATTCGCAAGTCATGCGCTAATAATGGATCCCTTGGGCAAGGAATGATCTTGTCCCAAGTTCTTTCTGGCAATCTATTGTGGTGTACAATCAGTGGGACTTGACCCGTCGACTCGTACTTAGTGGTGTTCATGCACATCTCAATTCCCCCTACTTTGTCAACCCATTTATTGTGTTCGTTAGGAATCATTACTCTGTAGTACTTAGCAACACAGCGAATTGTTCTCTCGCTCGGATTTCCACAAGGATGACGAATGCTTGAAAATACGTGTTTTATTCCTAGGCTCTCCAAACCTTGCCTAAAAACATTGCTCGTGAAATAGGTACCGTGATCTGATAGAATGGATTCCGGCTTCCCAAGCATCGGAATAACTTTGTTCTTAATTCGACTGAGGACTTGTCTTGATGTCGTCTTCTGAATAGGACATAGCACGACCATCTTCGAAAATACGTCGACACACACCAGAAGGTGTCGGCATCCACGCTTTCCTTTTACTAAAGGGCCAAAGCAATCGATAGCGAGCATCTCGCATGGTTTCTGAGGTAATAGTGGTCTTGGAGGTTGTTTCAGAATAAAGTTGTTCGGTTTCGTGCGCTGGCATGCGTCACACGTTCTAATAACTTCAACAATGGTGAATCTCATCTTAGGCCAAGTGAAGGTCTCCCCTATCGTAGCTTCAGTCTTATCCGTGCCGATATGTGCTAGGCTCTCGTGAACATTCCAAGTCAATCCCCTCTGTAGTGATGCTGGAACTAGGATTCGCAGTTTAGTATGATGCTCATCCACGTACTTATGTAACAAGTTATTTAAGTAGTGAAATCTCGCTTGTTTAGCACTGGCTTCTCGGTACTCAGGTGAATTTGGTTGTAATTCCTTCCTGTAGAATTTTATCATCATCATCATCCAAGGGTCTGCTTCTTGCTCCTTCTGAATATCCTTCAATCTTGCCAAAAACTCACGAGCCTTAGGTGTTAATGTAATATTGTGAACTTCCGCTGTTACTTCGTTTCTGTCCTCAGGATTTCTACTCAAGGCATCTGGTATGACGTTCATCCTTCCAGGGCAATGCTCTATTGTGATGTCAAACTGCTGTATATAGATGGACCAGTGCGTAACTCTCTCACTTGCCATTGTTGTCTTGAATAAAAATGTCAGTGCATGGTGGTCGGTTCTAACAATGATGGAATAACCATAGATCATCTTACGCCATTGTTGAAGAGAATATAGAATTGCTAGTAGCTCAAGTTCCGTAACTGTGCAGTTCCTCTCATGTTTCCTTAATTTACGACTCGTAAATGCCAAATAGGATATCTTCTTGGGTTCTTCAGCGTCCTCTTGGTACAGCATAGCACCGATTCCAATCAATGAAGCATCTGCTTGAATAATAAATTGCTTCTCAAAATCCGGATATCCAAGTTTCACACAGTTTTCCAATAACTCCTTCGTTGCTTTAAAAGACCTGTCGCACTCCTCGTTCCACGACCATCGATTCGCCTTCTTCAACATCTCCTGCATAGGCGCTACTGTTTCTGTGTAACAAGGGCAATTTTCTTTGAAGAAGCCTGTCACTCCCAAAAGCGCTCTCACATGTTTGACTTTGGTAGGTGTGGGAAATTTCTTAATAGCATCAATCTTGGCTGGATTAGGCCGCACGCCCTCGACATCAATTATATGCCCCAAATATAAAATCTCGCTCTGGCAAAAATGTGTCTTCTTTAGGTTAATTTTGAAGTTCATGTTTCTCAGGTTGTCCAGCAGTTTATTTAAATTTATCAGGTGTTCCTCCATTGTCTCAGAAGCAATTAATATGTCGTCAACATATCTCGTGGTGAAGTTCTTGACCTCCTCAGTCAGATTTCTATCGAGTGCTCTAATGAGTGCACAACCCGCAGTTTTCACGCCAAAGGGCATTCGACACCAGATATAACTTTGATTATCGAATAAAAATCCCGTCAACAGTTGGGATTTTTCTTCAAGTTCAAGATGGTGGAAACTATTCGTCAAATCAACACTTGAGTATATCTTCTTCCCACGGAAGCCTTTCAAAACATCTTTGATCCTAGGTGCTTGGTCATGCTCAACTAGCAGTTTGCTGTTCAAAACCCGCGCGTCTAGACATAGCCTAATTGATCCGTTTGGCTTGGCCACAGCCAATATTGCGTTCAGGTAAGGGGTTGCCGCTTTCCTTATCATGCCAGAATCTAATAAGTTAGTAATAATGTCCTTCACCTGAGAAAAATGTTTCTCTGGGATCGGGTACAATTTACTTTTAAATGGGGTCCAATCTGTCACTTGCATAGCATATTGAAAATTTAAAACTTTCCCAGGTACGGTGTCAAAAGCTCCTTTATGTAATCTTAAAATTTCTTCCAGTCTTCTTCTATCAGGTTCCCTTACGATGGCCTCCTTAAGTCGCTCCTGAAGTAGAATTTCAAATTTGGTTCCGCTAATTTCTTCTTCCGCAAAATGCACCCAAAGTTCCTGCGAAATATCTCGGCTGTCAATTTCTAGCACTGCTGTCTGGCTGACTCGCTCCCCCATCAAGATCTTATCTCCGGCCTCATTAGTGCATTCCTCAACAACCCAAGTATTGGCCTCTCTCTCCAACGGACTCTCTTCCATGTTTAAACCCACATGATTCAACCCCTCTACTTGTTTGAAGCTTACAGTGTTGTTATGTAAGTCAATTACAGCATGAAAATCGCAGATGAAGTTTGCTCCTAAAATTATGTTGTAGTTCATCTTTGGAATAACAATGAATGTTTGTGAAAAAGTATGGTTCAATATTTCCAGATCTAGAAATGCTTGCTGTTTACAATTTATAGTTTTGTCAGGAACAACACCTCTGACTTTCATTAGCGGTACCGGCATAATAGGAACAGTTTATTTCCTTCCTATTTCCGTTATCAAAATTTCAGTGACTAAGCTCACCTGGCTACCTGTATCAATCAAACATCTCACCCTCATGCCTCCAACATGCGCGTAAATAATTGGTAGTTGCCTGATAACATTTTCACGGTTCTTCACTACTTCCTCCAGACAGTCGTCCGGGAATGCTACCCACTCTTCTATATTGGCCACTATCATCTCTTCTCGCTCCCTGGCGACCTCCATTTTCAGCCTATCACCTTTTAGTTCATTTGTTTTTTTTTTAATCCCGGGACCCATTTGTTGTGTTTCGCCGGTTGTCATTCTGTCGCTCCTGTTGTCTCAATAAACTCTCTGCCCCCTCTCCTTGATGGTTGTCTGGGCTCTGTCTGTTTGCCATGGCACGCCCCCACTTCTCCTTCTCTGCTTCTTCAGTACTTAATTGATCCAAGTATTTACGTGATTCAATATATCGCTCGTCCCAGTTGTTCCGATAATCTCCCCTATTTTCTTGGCGACAGTCCCTGCCGTTATTCCATCTACCGTCTCCATTTCTTTGGTAAGGTCTACCTTGTCTCTAGTTTCCCCTCCAATTTGTGTACTCCTGCTGATACGTCCACTGATTGTTTTGATTTTGGTTGTTCTGATTGTATCTCCCGCGGTTATTCTGATAATTCTGATTATTATTGTGGAACTGGTTCCGGCCGTCAAAATCTTGCCTTCTTGGCGTGAATTGTGTCCCTGTGGACTGTGTCTTAGTTTGGTTCCCCTGGCTGTGGTTATTTTGGAGTCCCTGAACTACCTCTGCCGTGTTGACACATTCCAGATTCCTTCTTCCTGTCTGAGGGCTCACCATACTCGTCTCGTCTATGTGTCTGAGTAATTCTTCGGCTTGGATTGCGGTTTGAATGTTTCCTGCGACTAATAATTGTTGGATGTGCATTGGGAGTTGTTTCCCGATGGTTAGAACCATATTTTGCTCGCTAGGTGGGTCATCAAAATCTCGGAATTTTACCAATTGCTGACTGAAGAATTCTGAAAAACGGGTTGGATGCGTACTATGATATTTGCGCGTGTACAGGTCCATTCTCAACCCCTGCTGTAACGAAGGGCTCCAAAACTTCTTCAAAAATGCCTCGCGGAATTGAGCCATGTCTGTGAACGTGTACTTAAAGCTTAAAAACCAGGTTAGGCTAGGTCCTTCTAAAAATTTCTCCACTAGTCTTAATTGTTTCTCAGGGCCGATGTGCTGGTCATTAAAGTAATCAGTTAATTGTCGTAGAAATGCTTTGGGAGTGGTTCCTGAATGTTCCTTAAATTTATCGGGCTTAAAATCATTACCCCGAATGACTTGGATGACTTGGGCGGGTGCCAAGTTCGGTTGCGGTGTTGAAGTCTCTCCCCTGTATTGCTGAAATGCATTACTCGTTAGTCTGGGACTTTGACCCCGGCTCGTATCCTCAGCCAACTTCAAGCCTGCAGGACTTCCAATACTTGTTTGCTTCTCCGGTATATTTTCAGCCGAAAATAATGTCGCATTCTCTAAAGATCTAATCTCGTTTTTGATGATTAACTCTGAGTGTTCCTGTAATTTTGACTTTACATTTTCCTCCAATGCCTGCATTCGCTTTAAAACTGTCAGCCTGTCTTCCTTATTTGCGTGAGCCTGCTGGTCCCAATCTCGCCGGATCCTACTTTTCAAGCTATTAATTTTCTCCTCGTCCCTTTCCTGATTTTTTCTAGCTCTTCACATATCTGTTCTCCAACCTCCTCTCTTATGACCTCTTGGGTTTTTATTAGCTGTTCTCCCAGATTATCCCGAGTCGTGACGAGCTGCTCTCCTACTTCTTGTCTTATGACCTCTTGTGTGTTTATTAGCTGGCCTTCCATCTCTTTTCTTATGATCTCTTGTGTTTTGCCTAATTGCTCCTCTAAGTTCTCCCTCAAGTGTATCCGTTCGGTTTCAGCCTTAACCTCGACTTTATCAATTTCTTTTATTAATTCCAGCACGTTGCTGTCTACCGAATTAATTTTCTGCTGTAATTTCTCATGGGTTTTCTTCATTCTCGCGGTGTTACTGACACATGCTGCCTCTATCTGCTTGAGTTTATCTGCCACCATCTCGTCAAATTGTACTAATTTGTTATCAAATTTCGCCTCCAACTTCTTAATTTTGCCTAACTGTTTGACGTTGTTCTCCGCAACCCCGCCTGCCAGTTTCTCTATCTTTTTAACGCTCTGATTAATGTCATTCGTGATTTTTCCCAATTGTTCGGTTTGTGCCGTTTGTGTTACCGCCTGTTCCGACAATTTGTGATTGAGTTCATTTAATTGTTTGTCCGTGTCTAATTTCTGGACTTCTAACTGGACCGAAATATTACCGCTCACGTCATGTAATTGTTTTTCATTATGCTCCCGCTGAGCTTCTAATTGTTCTTTTAATTGTTTTTCCGTCTTTACGGACATTTGGATCGACATGTGTTCTAATTGTTTATTTAATTGTTCTTCCGTCTTTACGGACATCTGCACTAATTGTTCTTCCGTCTTTACGGACATTTGGATCGACATCTGTTCCAACAATGCCTTAATCTCATCAACACTCGCCATATCACACACAAAAATATATTCAGAGAAAACAGGGTCATGGGCCAAGGTTTCAGCCATATACACACATACATGTCACACATTTAAATATTACTGGCTCTAATTTAATGAAAATTTCAGTAACAAAATTTACTGAATACAATGACACTTATTCCCAAACAACAAAATAACTCCTAGTGATCTGCTTTTAAATTCCTAACCAACAGAATTTACGAAACACCAATTAACCGAAGTCAATTAAATGTCAAATATAAGGCAACACCTTCCTGCTTTGACTGAGTTCAATAATAATGCAAATTTCTAATTTTAATGTCGGGCGCCAGAACAAGTTTATAACAAATACAATATCAAATTCTAACCTTGTTCAATATCTCTAACTTTAGGAACTCAGTGATTTTACTAATGCACATGGCGGTACAACATCGCCTCAATTTACTGAATTTACATGTCCGCTTGACCTGGCATCATTTCTCAACGAAATAAATATGAGATCAGCGAAGCAACAACAACAACAGTCCCACTTGGGCAGCCATTTTTGTTTTATGAACCCTTGCAAAGAAGCATATGAGACTCAGTTTCGGGGGGTGTAACGGTTCATATCGTAAGTTGTTGTCAAAGCGCTTCATTAACTTGCAGGGTAACATGTAACAAAATAACATGCAGGAAAGAGTGAAGCCAGGGTTAAAACAAATGAATTTAATATCAAATCACCATATTTACACTTAACAATAAACAACAAAAACACCCATCTGACTCCCACTTAATAAAAATGCCAAAACTAGGCGAAAATCTCTGGAGAGATAAATTACCTGGACCAAGTGTCCCTAAGATAAAAAATAACAACAAGTGACCATATATGTGCGTATGCCGTTCTACATGCATCACGATGTGTACAATGAATGCGTGATTCGTCATCATCCAGAATAATCCTTCAGACAACGAATCCGCATTTCTTAGAGCTAGACCGACACGGGGGAACACAACTACAAGACTTAAAATTAAACCGACACTTCCTAAATCTAATATAAACAAACACAAATTTTCCGTGTGAAATTGGAATCAAATTGCCGTAGCAACATTTACTGCCTAAAAGCTTAGGACTTCTCACACAAATCAACACAAGTACATTAACACGTGACCAATAAAAATATACACAAATGACCGCTGTCAAAATTTACAAGTACTCTACCACTACACCGCACAGGTGTGACACACAAAATTACATGAATCGAGTCATAAACAAAGCAATAGGCACACAGCCAACATTTACGTTAATAATACAATATTTTACCCATACAACGTACAACAAGCCGTTACACACATGGCGAACTCCCCAATTAATTATGGCTTAAAAAATAACCATCACAATGAACAGGTTTGCTACATGAAAGCTTACAAGGGTCAGTCGGACAATCAGGACTGCCTATCAAAATAAGTCACAGGCAAAACGGGCGGTTTGTGGAACTCTGCATGTCTGTCAACCCACGTGTCAATAATCTCGACCTCCCAGGACATGGGGTCGAATCTCGAAGAAGTGTGCCCCAAAGCACAATAATACGTGTGTGTGTGTCAGAATAAAAATATGGACAAGAAACAGCGGTCTCCCTAGAGCACTCTGTCTTTCCATCAAAAATACAACAGCAGCAAAAATATGAGAGCGGTAGGACCTCTACCCCCTCCTCACGTAGAATCAACACACACATGACACAGTAACACACACAAAAACACACGTATGGGTTTTGACAGACCCTGAAATAAAAAGATACAAATCACTTCCACATGCTGGCGCCACCGTTCTATGCCGTGACTAGTCAACCTGAAAAGGACTAAAAAAAAATCTATCAAAATTAGAACGAAGGTGTTCTAAAAATTACTTTTAAATTGGTGCGCTTGGCAACCCTAATATGAATAATAACCTGTTCAGCAAATATCTTACAGTAATTACCTCCCATTCCTATTCCAAATATTAACGTTAATAAAGCACCATTTATCGAATGTAACGGGTTCCGCATTTGCAAGGATAAAAATCACGCACGCACGCCGCGCACATTACATATGACTCAAGGAAAAACAAATATCAAACAAACACTTTGGCCACGCGCCAACGGACATTTAAAACATTGAGTGTCGGTGCAAGGAAAACTCTAAACAACAAGAAAAGAAACATGACTATTTACAAAAGTTCCCCGGCCAAATCTAACTACATAATTGAAATAATCCAATTTCTGTACATCACCGATCTGCTTGTAGAACTAAGGACATCCTCCTCAGCCCATTGCCCTATGGACAAATTATCACTCCATCGTGGTCGTCTGCGTTGAATTGCTGAAGATCATCCCAACTCCAAACCACGTGCTGATCATCTTGGTATCGACTCCTTGGCAGAAAAGTTCAATGTTAATTATTTGACCTATCTATAATCGCTTGCAGGTTACTCAGTTCGCCCACAATTGTCCTAATGCGATTAATTGCGAAGACTGGCCCTAGATATCTCGCACACACGCACAATAAAACACATATAAAATACACTGCAATTTATACATAAAATATACACCTCGAGACCACGTCACTGGCTCGAAAACAAGTTTAAGATCTTGGCTGCACGGGCAGTCGCTATCTTGCTTGGTATTTCCGTACTGTACTGTTGACCTTCGCTCCGGTGAGCGCTAATTGGGGTGTTACAAGACTTGCCCCTCAGAGCTGAACTCGTCGTCTTTAAGTAAATGTTACAAGTTACCACGCACTGGCGTGAAATATTTAGCTCACAAAATAAAGTTGATTTCGGAATAAAATGTATTAGAGCTTTAAAATTCGATAATACAACTGATGTAACTTTAGCTCCGCAGAGCTCACAAATAAAATAACTTCACTAAATTCAGAGCGTTAAAATCACGATGCAAACTGGCGTGAAGTTAGCCTCTCAAGGCTCCACAAAGAATGACTTCTAATAATTCGAGCGTCAAAATCACGATACAAACTGGCGTGAAGTAAGCCTCTCAAGGCTCCAAAACGATTGACCTAGAGTAGCGTCATGCCACACTATTTATTAGAAACTGACAGGGGACGGAGGAGAGGGGTGGAATCGGATAAAAATTCCCAGAGTTTTTGTCTCACAAAGATGGGACTAGTGTCATTCTTCTTCAAATAAATCAAACGTCTCAATTCACTCGTGCGGAGATTATTCCGTTCGGCGGTTCTTTAGATACTCAATTCCGCGGGCTTTTTACTACTGACGCTGTCCACCGCGTGGTCATGGCTTGGTCTCTTGTGATTGGCTGATTCAATCTGATGTTCGTTGCAAGTGACTCGTGATCCTTCCTTTATGCTTCCAATTTAGGTACAGTAGTTGCTCAATTTGGCCTTGAACCCGACTAATTCTAGCCGTCCCCCAAGAATAGCTACCAGCTCAGCTCCTGTTGCAATCATTACGAAATGCTAGCCTCCCTTATATCCATGTCGACTTCCTCAAGTACTGCCTGGGCCGTAGTAATAATAATAATAAATATGAATACTTATTTATCGTAGATCAATAAGGGTTCAATATGTTTGACCGTTTTTTCATAAATCCAATTTAAGGGGCCCTTGGAGAGGGGTGAAATTCTGGGGGTGGGGGGAAACAGGAAATAAAGTGTCCTAACTGATTGACTGACTGACTCACTCGTCAAACTCAGGGGGAAAAACTGCTTTAAAGTAAGTAAATAGCTATTCGACAGTTTTTTTGATCAATCAAATTAAAGGGTTTCATCGGGAGGGGTGAAATTCTGAAGAAAAACAAATGAAAGAAAATGTCCCGACTCATTCACTCACTCATCATCGCCCAGCCAAAAATATTGACGTTGGAAACATGGCATTTTGGGGATATGTTCGTTGTATGTCAAAACCGTGCACTTAGGGAGGATTTTTGGATATTCAGGCTCTAAAGGGGTCTTAAGGGGGTTAAACCTGCATTTCATTGAATAACAATATCTCACGAGTGGTTTTATTTGTGGATGTGATACTCGGCATATAAACTAATCATTAAAAATAAGCAGACATGTGTCTAAGAGATTTTCGATGTGGTGTATTATTATGAGGTGAAAGGGGTGAATAGTAGGGGTTGAAGGATTCCTAACGGAGCGTGTAGGCCTATCTCTTAAACGGCATAGGCGAGAAATTTGAAAAACAGCGAAAAAAATCAGCTAAATAAATAAGTAAATCGGTGTTCGACTTTTTTCTTCATAAATTAATTCAAGGGGCCAATGGTGTGGGGTGAAATTCTGGGGAAGGGAAAGAAGAGAAAGTGTCCTAACTGACTCACTAACTCACTCATCAAACTCGGAGGAAAAAGACAGCTTAAAAATAAGGTAATAGGTGTTCAAGAGTTTTTTCATCAATCCAATTTAAGGGGCCCATGGGGAGGGGTGAAATTCTGGTAAAAATAATTGAAAGAAAATGTCCTGTCTGACTGACTCACTCACTCATCACGCCCAGCGAAAACTATTAAAGTTGGAAAAATGAAATTTTGGGAATATGTTCTCTGTATGTCGATAACGTCAACTAAGGAATGCTTTTTGTTTATTCGGGTTTTAAAGAGATGTTAAGGGGATAAACGTGCATTTCATTGAATAACGATATCTCATGAGTTGTTTCTTTGGGGATGTGATATTCGGTATATAATCTAATCATTAAAAATAATCAGACGCCGAAATATTTCGTCTAAATTATTATAAATGAGAAGAAAAAACAAGATGTTCAGTAAAGAACATATAGCCTACTTTCTCCTAAATGTATGAGTATAGTTATAACTCGTTGTTATTATCAAAGAGTATAATAGAACTATTCTTTGTTGAAGACCTTAGAAACGATTTACCTCTACCAAACGCCACGACCTAGATAAAAACTGCTACCATCATTGAAGAAAGAAAGAAAGAAAGAAAGAAAGAAAGAAAGATAAGAAGTATATCAAGAATGTTATGGATCTGGAGACATAATCGACCGGACTGGCGGCGTGGCTCAGCGGTAACGTTCTCGCTTGCTGGGCCCTAGGTTGCAGGTTCGTATCCTGGCGCAGTCAGCTGGCATTTGAGGGTGCACAAATGCGAGGGAGCCGTGTCAGTACATTTACTGGCACGTTAAAG
Organism: Meconema thalassinum; assembly: GCA_946902985.2. NCBI lineage: Eukaryota > Metazoa > Arthropoda > Insecta > Orthoptera > Tettigoniidae > Meconema > Meconema thalassinum. Next base: position 2,011,455,476 of record OX336388.2, on the reverse strand, counting down.
ATCCCCTTCGGGCCAAAATTCCGGCACCCCGGTGTCTCTAAAAGCAGCAGTAGTTAAAAGGGATGTAAAACCAATAACATTATTATTATTATTATTACGACCTGCCGTGGGCAACATCCAACTTTGAGTTTAGGCATGTCTTTACACGTCTGGTTGTGCATGGCTTTCACAACCCTAATTGTATTAACAAATCTTTCCATGACCCTACAGAGACGTGTGTATACAAACTATGTGGATATTTTCGATAATATAATCCTAACAGAGCGAGTGCATTCTAGCGGCCAGAATAAGAAACTTTTCAATAAAATCTGGAAGTTACCTTTTTGGCAGCTAGATGTCTCGAGTAAATCTGCTGGCGAATTATGTTTTAATTAAATATATATTTTACACCATAATGTGGACAATATAACGCTTAATAACATTTTCAAGTAACGCAAAATAGGCTGTTACAAACCCTTTAAAATAAAAAGTTAAAATGTATCGTAGTATCAACTTGTCATTCTTCAAATTCGATGCGCATAGAATGGTAATGGTATAGTATCAATGGATCCCCACGTAGACTAGTCGGGACATCTAGTGGTGAAATATCGAACAATATAATCCTAACAGAGCGAGTGCATTCTAGCGGCCAGAAGAAGAAACTTTTCAATAAAATCTGGAAGTTACCTTTTTGGCAGCTAGATGTCTCGAGTAAATCTGCTGGCGAATTATGTTTTAATTAAATATATATTTTACACCATAATTTGCACAATATAACGCTTAATTTTAAAACATCTGAGTCATTACAAAACAATAAACATAAACCATTTCAAGCAAAAAACATAGCTCTGATCGGGTTTGAACCATAGGCATCTGAGCGACAGGCTATCGCTCTACCACTGAGCTAATTGTGTCAACGAATATCGTTCTATTTAAAATGACTTACATAGAACTTGTTAGCAAATAATGATTTATACTAAACGATTTCATCACTGGAGTATATTATTTATATATAAAGCATTTCATACAAAGTTTATTTATTTCTTATCAGTACGCTATATTGCATTCAATACTCAAATTAGTGAAATATAAGTCAGGCACAAGATATCCGCTGCCATCTTGTCTTATTACTGAATCAGTTCAGCTTTTTAAAATCACGTCTGCACTATAGTATTACAAAATAAACTTTTAATTTCGAACGTGCCTCTTCCTTTAGAACAGTTAAAACGATTCTCGGCTCGATAATCGGAACTGGTGGGTCCCATGATATGGATTATAAAGTTTGCATAATTCGCACGGCCGCCATCCTGAAATGGTATGGCGGACGACCTTGTAGTTTGGTCACAAGACGCATCCTATACGAAGGTATGTTGTTACCATATTTGGTAGAGATCGGATGATTTGGTTAGTCGTTATTTGATTTTACGTTTTGAACGTTTGAGTGGCCGCCATTCAGTTTTAGTAAAGATGGCGGCGATATAAAACATGACACTGAGGTGTCCTTTGCTAGTGCTACCTTTGTACCAAATTTCGTTCAATTCGCATTCACCGTGTTCGAATTGATAGGGGGGGACAGACATTCAGAGTACACACACTCACACACACACAGACACACACTCACACACAGACTCACACACACACATACACACACACACACAGACTCACATACACACATACACACACACAGACAGACACACTTTTTTCGCCCTGTGTTGATCTCATAAGTCTACTTTCATTTTTTGCAAAAATCGAAAGTAGGCTAATAATCAGACATATATCTAAGGGTTTATCGATGTGGTGTATATTATGAGGTGAAATGGGTGAAAATTGGAGGTTGAGGGATTCTTAACGGAGCGTGTATCTCTTAAACGACATAGGCGAGGAGTTTGAAACTCGGAGGAAATCAATCAGCTTAAAAATAAATAAATAAATAAATAAATAAATAAAATAACAAGAATGAACCCAGCACGATTGACAAATAGAATTTTCACCTACTTCCTCAAAAAGAAAACCAAGGGAGCTTGGTTCATTGAGGTGGACAAAGATTTACAAGAAGTGGGAATAACAGGCAACGATATTTGGGAACGTGCCACACTTAAACAAAAACTAACAGCACACCGATGTTTTCAAGAAAAGCCAAAGCTTCCAACTGGCAAGAAGTGGACTGCAGAAAGGAAACAACAGCATCGAGAACTAATGCGAAAGTACTGGGAGGATGTTAAAGCTCGATGCAACAAGAAACAGTTGAAATGACGTGGTCCTTAGATGGCCGAATCGAAAGAATAATATAATAATAATAAAATAAATAGGTGTTCGACCGTTTTTTCATAAATCCAATTTAAGGGGCCTATTGGGAGGGGTGAAATTCTGGAAGAAAACGTCCACTAAGGAAGGATTTTTGGATGTTCACTCTCATCGACCAACCCAAACTATTACATGTTAGCAGAATGATATATTGGGGATATGTTTGTTGTGTGTCGAAAACGTCTACTAAGGAGGGATTTTTGGATATTCAGGTTCTAAAGGGGTGTTAACGGGGTTAAACCTGCATTTCATTGAATAACAATATGACACGACTATGACGCGAGCGAAGCGAGGCTAAAAATGAGATGGTGTGTGTCTGTGTATTACTCAATCACGCAAGTACCACTGGTCCGATTTACATGAATTTTACATGGAAGTAGCTGATTTACCTGGTTAACATATTGGTTACTTTTGATTTCAATACTTTGCATTATTTAAAGATGGCGACCATTTCAGTGACGTCACTACAACCTTTGGTTTAAAACTTTCATATTTCCATTTCAAATAAAAGGAGAACGCTAAGAAAGAGCAAACTTTTGATGGCATATACGAGGTTTAAAATTACATTTTCTATCCGAAAGGTATCTCCAACCGTTAGCGAGTAAAACCTAAATTTGTGCTATTATCACGGTCAACGCCGAGCGGTGTAGTTGGACATAATGTTCCATCCTTAATCTCTCTCTGCGCAGCACCTCGCCTATCCCCTGTTTTAACTGTCACCTTCACATTTTAATTTATTTATGACGCGTGGCGAAGCACGGGTACTTCAGCTAGTGTGTTATAAAATGAAAGATATAAATCTTGATAAAAACAAAGCAGCTTGACGTTAAAACAGGGATGTGGTTATTACAGTTACGGCTGTGAGTTTGTTTCATCGCCTCGCCGCGTTGAGTCATAGCTGCCCCGGACTGTGTGTGCTCTGCCTCAGTGTATTACGTGCGCGTTACACAACGGGCTGCGAAGTGAAAGGGATGGTCCAGAATATTCGTGACCCAGCCAGTGAAGGAAATCTCGAGAAGCCGTGTGTCCTGGACGATTCTAGAATTCATTGAGTCACCAGCCTGCTATATAAGCGGCCTCAACAGTTAGGGGACCGAGTTTCTGAGGACAGTGTTTTACAAGCTAGTGCGAGCGTTTATCCTGAGCGACAGAAGTGTGGTGACTTGCGAAACCCCTAGTGAAGCCGTTTCTCTTGACAGCGAGGAAGTGAGAAGCATACAGGGGACTGCCTATGTTTTGAGTGAGTGTGATTTCACTGAGCGTCAGAGATATTGTGGTGAATTGCCGTGCGAGTTACGAAATCCAGTGACATTGTTTCCCAGTTCGTGAACAGCGAAGCAGCGTGTAGCAGGTTATCGTAAGTAACTGTAATTTGTGTACATAAGGAAGAGTTGCATGTAGTTCTGTCAAGGCCACCAGACTCATTAGCGAGAGGATTAACTGTTGATAAGTGAAAGGGGGCAAGAGCTATCCATAATCAAGAGACTTGAGGAAACTGGAGTAAGGTTCTAATTGCTTGTATTTGCTGATGAGTAGTGTATCTTTCTGGCCGCAATAAAATTAATTATTTCTTTAAAGGAACAATCTGTGTTTTGCTTTCTACCCACCGTAATCCAGTTAACAAAAGTGCCACTAGGGGGTGGCACGTAACATTACTTATGGGCATGGAAAATGTGTAGGTTATACGGCTGACGTGAACATGGATGTGAGTGAATATATATACGGTAAATATAATGTGACTGTGAAATTATTATAGATGGAATTGAGTTAACCAATGTATATTTATTATCTAGGTAATTTCCGTCAGCTTTGTGGTCTCAGGGTGTGTAGATTGCGAATCTAGAGGTCCTGGTTTCATTTTCGGGCTCTGTCAAGAAATTTCATTCTGGTCTGAGGTTTGCGGGTTACGCGATGTGAAACGGAGAAGGGACATGCTTGATATTCACATCGGCCGTCCTAGAAGTTTTCAATAGTTTCCCATTTCTACTCCAGAGTCATGTTGGAGTGTTCCTAACATAAGGCTAGGGCGCCTCCATCCCAATCCTAGCCACAATTACTAATACACACACTAGTTAGTTATTGTTGTTTTAAGGGGCGGAACTACGAGGTCATCTGCCCCTAAATATACACACTACTACAGACACCACGCTAACGCACATTATCTGACAAATCCCACACACACCCAAGTACACAAAGCTGACTGACCTCGATGTCACAAATTCCTCAACTGAATCAACTTCTTCTTTTTAGGTAGATTTCATTAGAAAGCTAACTATTGCAATGGGTCCCATGTTTCGACTTCCGGAAAATTTCGACATATCTTCGCGTTTCACATCCCCCAGACCCCAAAACCACCGTCAGTTCAAAAGTTTATATATAATTTATGTATATATGTATCTATCTATATATATATATATCAGTTGGCACAGGTTTTGCGGTTAGCAAGTCCGTCACAGATTCAGTAATTGATTTTACTTCACCATCAGAAAGACTCTCAACACTCTCAATAAAATCGGGAAACAAGGTATACACACTGATTAACGTGCATGCACCAACGAATGACTACAACAGGAAAGACCCTCAGGTAATAGAAGACTTCTGGGAACTTCTGGAGGAAATCACGAACAAAATTCCCAAACATCATGTCAAGATTCTACTGGGGGATTTTAATGGTCAGTTAGGAAAAGAAAAGAAATATAGGAGAATTACAGGACCATACACTGCTCATAGCAGAACCAATAAAAATGGTGAACACCTTATAAGCTTCTGTCAAAATTTCAATCTCCAAATTATGTCAACACAATTCCAGAAGCCTACGCGTAAATTAACAACATGGATATCCCCCAATGAAACACTTGGAGAATTCCAGATTGACCACGTTGCTATCTCTAGAAGGAACGCTAAAGAAGTCCTTAATGTGAAAACCAGGAGAGGATTCTTTGACTCAGATCATCATTTACTACAAATCAAGGTAAAATTTCAACCCAACAGACAAAGGATAAGGGGAACCCAGCTTTTCCGAACTGATCCAGAATACCTTGAACTCAACAAGATGAACATCATTGAAGAAATCCGTCAAATGGATACCACGAGCTGGTCTGAACTTGCGGAGAAAATGAAACAAGCAATAAAATTCGGTCAACCTCCGAGAAAGAGAAAACATAGGTGGTGGAACATCACATGCGATCATGCTATTGAATATAGGTTTAAAGCATGGAATAATTTCAATAGCCATAAAACAACAGAAAAATTGCAAGAATTTGTGCAGGTTCGGAAAAACACTTCTAAAATTATTCGCCGAGAAAAGCGCAATTATGATAATAATAGGCTAAATGAAATAGAGCAGGACTTCACTAAGAACAACACCAGAAATTTTTACAAGACCTTTAGAGAAAATATAGCAGGCTTTCAACCCCCTAGTTTATGCTTCCAACGACCTGATGGATCTCTGGAAACAAATACGAGCAATAATTGTGAAATTCTAGCTAAATATTTCAGTACACTCCTTAATTGCGAAGCACCTTCTGAACAACTTCAATTTGCAAAACCAGTGCCCAACCTTGATTCACTTCCACCATCACATGAAGAAATAGTGGACATAATCAAGTCATTAAAATACAATAGAGCCCCTGGTGAAGATGGACTTATTGCAGAAGTTTGGAAATTGGATCATGAACACATAACACCAAAAATTCACAGAATAATATCAGATGTCTGGAAAACTGAGAAAATCCCAAAAGAATGGAAGAGTGCTTTGATACACCCACTCCATAAGAAGGGAAGCAAAACTGATCCGAATAATTATAGAGGAATTTCGCTTCTTCCAGTCGCTTATAAAATTCTCTCTAAAGCTTTGCTGAATCGACTCGAGCCACAGGTGGACCACCATATTGGAGAATATCAGGCAGGTTTCAGGAAGGGAAGGTCCTGTATTGAGCAGATCTGGAACCTCAAGACCATACTGCACATCCGACGATGCAGGAACACTACAGTCACATTTGTGGATTTCAAAAAGGCTTACGATTCGGTTGACAGACAAACCTTGTTTAACAGACTAGAAGAATTAGGAGTTGACAGGAAGACGAGGGCCATCATCCAGGAAACATTATTGGGAACTACCTCAAAGGTGAAATTCATGGGAGAAATCTCTAACTCTTTTGCAATACATACTGGAGTTCGACAAGGGGATGGTTTATCACCACTCTTGTTCAACATCGTACTGGACAAAATCATCACAGAATGGGAAAAGCATGTGAAAGGTATCCAAATTGGAAAGGAGAAAGGGAAAAGAGTCACTGTGAAATGCTTGGCCTTTGCAGATGATCTGGCCATCTTAACAAACAACAAGGATGAAGCCATATTAGCGCTAGAGAAACTACATGAAATCTCCAGTAAAACGGGACTTGATATTTCCTATGAAAAAACACAGTATATGGATACCAAATCAACAGGAAACATCACCTTGCGAACGCAATATGGAAAAATCTCGCAGGTCACGCACTTCAAATATTTAGGAGAAGCCATCCAACCCACAGGATTGAACACAATTTCTAATGCAGATAGAATAGTAAAATTGCAGAAGGCGTACAAGCTGACATGGAATCATTATAACAAAAGAGCAGTATCTCGCAATGCAAAATTGCGCCATTATAACACAGTTGTCTTGCCTGAAGCCTTGTACGCGGCAGAAACAACCGTCATTAGAGGAATGACAAGAATTCATGATATTGAGAAACAGGAACGAAAAATTCTTAGGAAAATCCATGGCGCTGTTTTCCGTAATGGAATTTGGGTCAGGAGACCAACAAAGGAACTTTATGAAAATACAGACACCATTGTAGATAAATTTAGGAAGAGACGTCTGCAGTTCTATGGACACATATATAGGATGGATGAGAACAGACTCACTAAGAAGATTTTCAATATCGTGAATGCAAGTAAATTAAAAACCAGTTGGATTAAAGAAGTACATGAAGACATGGAATTACTTAAAATCTCTGATGACGACATTAAGGACAGAGAACAATTTAGAAATAAAATCAGAAACACGAAAATTGTACAAGTTTCAAGGAAAGATACATCAGGGAAAAAATGGACAGAGGAAAGGAAGAAAAAGCACAGTGAACTAATGAAGAGGTTTTGGGAAGAAAAGAAGAGAGGAAAAGGAAGTGAAGCTGTGATTGGCTCAAGTTCTCACGCTCTCCTGAAGGGGAATAATCGGAAATAATAATAATATATCAGTTTCTTGTGGACACGATAACTGCCGTAATTTTGCACCAATCACTTTGAATTTTTTACATAATATGTATCCCTATAAAATCTCGGTCGAGTTCGTTAATGGGCAAAATCGGTCAAAGGGGGTGAAAATGGGGGGCTTTTTTCGAAAAAGTGAAATATCGCTATAACTCTCTTAATACATGAAATATCGAATCCCTTCGAAGTTCATAATATGTGTCGGATAAGTGCCAAAAATTTATGTCAAATAAGTTTTTTGATAGCACCAACCATTGACCAATGGGGTGGGAAAAAGTGGGTTTTTCGGGAAACATTAATCATATCTCTGTTAATAGGCACAATATCAATACCGCACAAAATGGACAATATTCCTCCAATAATTTCTAAAAACTTTTGTCTGAAAGAATTTTTGATATGACCCACCATTACGCCACGGGGTGAACAAAATGATTTAAATTATAAGAAAATGCCAAGTGCCAAGAGAGGTTGCCATGACAACTTTACTTTTAATTGATAAGGGATGAGCCATCAGCAGTTGCTATGACAACGCCACTGCACGAGATCACATTCAGTTTTCATATGTCTGTGGGAAGCGACTTCGGTATGGTAACTGGTAGCATGCTGAACTTCTATGCCCAAGGTCGCGGGTTCAAACCCGGCTGAAGTCGTCGGATTTACTAAGAGCGCTAAAAAACCTGAGTTTGCTTTCCTTCGGAGGGGAAGTTCCAACGTTCGTTGCGAGTTGCTGATTGAGGTGGCATCTAGTAGCCAAGTTCACAGCTAGGTGTCGTTGACGGTAGTATTTTAGGTAGATGTCATTAGAAAGCTAACTATTGCAATGGGTACCATGTTTCGATTTCCGGAAAAATTTCGGCATATCTTCGCGTTTCACATCCCCCAGACCCCAAAACCACCGTCAGTTCAAAATTTTATATATAATTTATGTAATATATGTATATATGTATATCAGTTTCTTTTGGACACGATAACTGCCGTAATTTTGCACCAATCACTTTGAATTTTTTACCGGATATGTATACCCATAGAATCTCGGACGAGTTCGTTACTGGGCTAAATCGGTCGAAGGGGATGAAAATGGGGGACTTTTTTTTTCGAAAAAATGAAATATTGCTATAACTCTCTTAATATGTGAAATATCGAATCCGTTCAAAGTTCATACTATGTGTCGGATAAAGCTCAGAAGTTTATGTTTGAAACATTTTTTGATAGCACCAACCATTGACCAAAGGGGTGGGAAAAAGTGTTTTTTTCGGGAAACATTAATCATATCTCTCTTAATAGGCACAATATCAAAACCGTACAAAATGGACAATATTCCCCTAATAATTACCTAAAACATTTGTCTGAAAGAATTTTTGATATGAGCCACCATTGCGCCAAGGGATGAGAAAAATGATTTCGGAATTATAAGAAAATGCCAAGAGCTATCAGTGGTTGACATGGCAACACTACTAAATTGATGAGGGATGAGCCATCAGACGTTGCCATGACAACGCACTTGCGCGAGATCAGATTCAGATTTCCATCTGACTAAGTGTGAAGCGGCTTCGGTGACGTAACTGGTAGCATGCTGAACTTCTATGCCCAAGGTCGCGGGTTCAAAGCCGGCCAAAATCGTCGGATTTTCTAAGAGTGCTAAAAATCCGTCAGTAAGCTTTCCTTTGGAGGGGAAGTTCCAACGTTCGTTGCGAGTTGCTGATTGAGGTGGCATCTAGTAGCCAAGTTCACAGCTAGGTGGCGTTGACGTTAGTATCTGGTAGCAACATTAGGAACTACTGCTTGAAATTTAGCGTCTGCATTCCTTACCTGAATTACAGACTAATACAGCCATCACAATTCACACCGGTTATCAGACAGATTCTACACTCACCCAATGTACACAGGGTTATATGACCGCGTTGTCGCAGCCCCTAAACTGAGGAACCAACCAACATCTCTGCGGGAGATATAATTTTGCGTGAAGAAGTAACAGACCGTTACATAGTTACACATCAGTGTCGAAACCTTGCATAAGGACAGTGTGACCACAAGTATAACAAGTAGTTCCGTGAAGAACTGTACAGCCTATTTTCATATATCCTGCTCATGTTAATTGCCTATTTCAACATACAAAATTTCAGTTTAATTGCTGTAACAGATTCGTAGATATTGAGAACCGTCTAAATATTTCAGATGGTCGGCAGGTTGGATTTTTATTTTTGTACTATTATATTAAGATTATTGTGTACGTGTGGTATTCAAACTTCAATCGCATGATTAGAACACAAGAAGTAAAAACGAGATTTTAATATTACGCACAGCAGCCATCTTGTGATTATGCAAACAATTGAAATAAATTAGATGCCAGTGGATCAACATTTGTGTAAGCATTTAACGTGCAACGTTTCACGGCACTCGGATAGTTAATTCGCGAGAAACGTCCATTTAAATATTTATACTTCGCGTCGCCGCCATATTGGATTCGTGCTCACCAGGTTACTGAAAGTCCTATAGGTGAACATATGTTCATAGTCTCTATGAACATAAAAATTTCAGTTTGGTTGCTGTAAAAGATTCATAGATATTGAGAACCGTCTAAATATTACGGAAGCTTGCCATTTAGGATTGTTATATGTATAGGCCATAGAGTTATGTACCATTCAAGGACACTTATTGCCTAGGTTCATTATTCAAACTTTCACTTCGATCGCATGATTACTACACAAGAAATAAAAACGTAATTTTAAAATTTCGCACAGCCGCCATCTTTAGGTTATGTAAACAATTGAATTAAATTAGATGGCAGTACATTACAATCTGCAAAATCATTTACTGTACCACATTTCACTGCGCTCAGAGAGTTAACTCACGAGAAAAGTCTATTAAAATATTTCAAATTCGCTTGGTCGCTATGTTCGTTTTGTACTTTACAGGTTTATGAATTATACATAGGTAAACTTGTATCGGTAACCTTTATCACCGTACAAAATTGCAGGGTGATATCTGTAATAGTTTCGGGGATATAGAATGTCAGTGAAATATTTCGCACAGCCGCCATTTTGAGGTTATGTAAACAGTTGAACTAAATTAGACTCCAGTGCATTGCAATGTGTATAGATATTTGCTGTACCAAGTTTCATTACGTTTGGATAGTTAAATCGCGAGAAAAGTCTATTTAAATGTCTCCACTTCGCTTGGCTGCCATGTTGGTTATGTAGTAACCAGGTTTTTGAAAGTCTCATAGGTGAACTTCTAGTAGTACCCTTTATCACCGTACACAATTTCAGGGCGATATCCGTTATAGTTTCGGAGATACTGAATGCTAGTGAAATATTTCGCACTGCCGCCATGTTGGATTGGTGAAACGTAACAAAATTCGATGGGCACGGTCGAGGTCGCCGGGAATAGTGCTATGAACTTACCGAGTTTCACTGAATTCGCTCCAGCCGTTTAGATTTTATTAGGGGGACACACACACACACCTCACACACACACCTCACACACACACACACACGGACAAAAGGTGATCTCATAAGCCTATTTTTTCAAAATTGAAAATAGGCTAAAAATGGACTCCAAATGACAAGAAGGTTACCGTCCCCATAAGACAATAAAATGTTTAAAATATGTTTAAAATGAAGAAATACAAAGTTAATTAATCTCCAATTATAAAATACTTTCACGCGATAAATGAGGTCTGATCCTTCTACGAAAACCTGCATATTCTGCCTATTTTCGCCTATCTCCAAGTTTGTCCGGTGAAATCTACCTCCGCCTTCCGGCGTGCCGAGAGGACTTTTTTGTTCTACGCGATAAGGCCCAGGGTACCGCGCCCTGCTACAAGTTTTCTTCTCCATCGTCTCCTATCCATAGCTGCCATCCGCCATCTGTCCACACGTTGCAGATCTTCATGGAGTCCATCACTCCACCTCTTCCTTGGTCTTCCTGGTGGTCTCCTTCCTGTGAAGATGAAATCCAGTAGCTTGCGTGGCCATCTGTGGTCTTCCATCCGGGCTACATGTCCAGCCCACTGCAGTCTTCTGGTTTTGATGGTTCCAGCTATGTTGTCATCCTGGTAAAGGTCTTCTACTTCGTGTTTGTGTCTAATCCTCCATTCACCCGTGTGTGCATGCCTCACTGTTTGGAAGATCTTCCGAAGAACTTTTCTCTCAAATAGGCCTACGAGTAGTTTATGAAAGTCCTGTTTTCGGATACTCCATGTCTCACAGCCATATAATACAAGGGGTTGGATCAGAGTTTTATAGAGACTGAATCAACTACAACTTAAAATAAAACATGTCCCTCGGCACGCCGGAAGATTTCACCGGGCAAAAATTAGTTTCAAATTTATTAAATTTCCAAATTCTCGTAAACCTACAAATGTTCTACTTGTTTAACATACCAGAAGGCCCATCTTAAAATTACGAAAATATTTCGTTCATCCCTTGGCGTAAGGATAGGACATATCAAAATTTATTTCAGACAAAGGTTTTAGGTACTTTTTAGAGAAGTAAGATATTGACTGGTTTAAACGGATTTGATATTGTGCGAATTAAGGGAGGTATGATAGTTTATTCTCTCAAAACTCTGTTTATCCCACCCCTTTGGTCAATGGTTCGTGCTATTAAAACCTTTACTGTCATAAGATTTTTGCCCTTATCCGAAAAATAGTAGTAGGCTAACTTCGAACAGATTTGATTTTCACATACTAACGGAAGAAATTTATATGTATATTTCACTTATTAAAAAAAGCCCACATTTTCATCCCCTTGGACCGTTTTTGCCCATTAATGAACTCGGGTGAGATTTTAAATGGTATGTATAAATTTGAAAGTGATCAGTACAAAAAGTCGGTACTTATCGTGTCCACAACTGGAACTAATTTAATTCGGTTGAAAGTGCAATAGCGTTGACCAGGCACCACGTTCGTTTTAGAGAGTGAAAAATCTTAATGGAAGCCTGGAGGTGAGTTACTACAGTACCTGTGTTGTGTTCACCTGCCCCATGCTGTCTGATGATTGACAAAGCTATCTCACACTACTGCTGAAGTACAGTCATTGGCAAATAAAATGGCGTTCTATTCGTAACTATGTAACGTGTACTTCCACGTCCCACAATACTTTGAAGAGGACTGTACTGTCTGCACGGTGGTGTCATCACGTGCTCAAGTCTGGAATTCCATTACGTCAGACCGGTGGTGACAAATTTGAAGCGGGAGGGCTAGAGAGTGATTGTATAGGCTACAGGCTCACCCGCAAGCTTCAAGATCAAGGGCAATCGTCTAAAACAAACGTCCGGCTTGTAACACCCAACCTGGATGGCACTTATGCATAAATACAGATGGTCCTATGAGACTTTGTCTCAGTGATAATTTACTACTTTGTATATCCCTGACTATTCGTGAGTTTACCTTTAGAGTTCCTAATTGTAAATAGCTTTTTAAAATAAGGACCAGCAACTATTCAGAGTCCACTAGTCATTTGAATATGAAAGATGATCAATTTCAATATCTTAAACGTTTTTTCACAGTCTCCAGTTCAATGTCAGTGTTCGTCAAGGTAAACGACAGCACGGTTGTTTTTCCTCACGTGTCACTTACTCTGCGACGCGCAAAAATGTGCACGCGAAATAACTTCTCATAATTACACGGGTTAACATTGCGTGACTCACTCCAGTAAGAACAGTTGCAACTGCACAAAATAAAACCCAGGCAATGTATTTTTTTAGCCTATTTTCATTTAAGAAAAAAAAAAAAATGCTTATGAGATCACTTTTGTCTGTGTGTGTATGTGTGTGTGTGTCCGTGTGTATGTCCCCCCTAATACCATCTAAACGGCTGGAGAGATTTTAATGAAACGCGGTAAGGTCATAGTACAATTTTGGCTGACCCCGACCGTGCCATTCAAATTTTATTACGTCTCACGAATCCAATATTTCAGCTGAACGAAATATTTCAACGGCATTCTATATCTCCGAAACTATTACTGATATCACACTGAACCTCTTTTACGGTGATAAAGGGCACTACTAAAAGTTCACCTATGTGACTTTCCAAAATTAGTTAACTACAAAACCAACATGGCAGCCAAGCGAAATTGAAACATTTACATAAACTTTTCTCGCGATTTAACCATCCGAACGCAGTGAAACGTGGTGCAGCATATGTTTGTACACATTGTAATGCACTGACTCTAATTTAGTTCAATTGTTTACTTGACCTCTGGATGGCAGCTGTGTGAAATATTAAAATTATTATTTTTCTTTCTTGTGTCCCCATCATGCGATCGAATCAACGTTTGAATAATGAACCTATGCACAAATCCTCATGTAATAATATGTAACTCTATGGCTTACATATATTAATATCCAACATGGTGACCAACCGAAATATTTAGACGGTTCTCAATATCTATTAATCTATGACAACAATCAAACTGAAATATTGTGTGTTGATAGATGCTATGGACATAAGTTCACCTATGAGACTTTCAATAACGTGGTGATAACTAGGGCTCGGATTTTTAGGTAAATAAATATTTTTTTATCTAAATACATATTTTAAGCATTTTTTCTATAAACACATAAATTCCTGCTTTTCTCTTATTAGCACATAAAAAGACATAATATTTACTTTTTATAAACCAGTATGCTAGTTATTTCAGTTTATTGCACTTTGGTTTGTGTTACTTCAACGGGAAAGATCCTGTGAGATATCTAATCTTCATGCAGAGCGTATGTCAGCTCGCGACTGTGTTATTCTTAACTTACTGTGGAAGACAGGGATTTCCTTGTCCATAGCCATATTGCACCACGTGCTAGACCTCCCCATCCCCCAGCTTCCTGGAACCAGTGTCATGCACATGCAGTTCATTTCTGGCACTGTGAAGTTTACGGCAGTTCTACGATGCCTAAAGTAAAAACAACTACAAATTATCGTCTGTTGCAGAATTTAAAGATAATTTTACTTCTAATGGGGGGATTCTGTTCTGCCAACCATGTGGGAAAGCAATCAATGCTGAACAGCTATCTCAAGTTACACAACACCTCAAGGGCAAGAAACGTATTACCGCAGTTTCGCGCCTTCAGGGGAATTGTTTCGCGATAATCGTCAGTCATTTGTGATGGACAACCTGAAGATGCATCTCGTTGTGTATTGTAATGCTTCAGCAGTCAGTGAAACATAGCATAAATTGCATTCGTGGGTGCTGCATATTGTTTATATTCACATTAATCAAATAAACTATAATTACATGTTTTTACATTTTTGTCACATATTTCAGGTATTTTTAATACATAAAAAATAAATATTTTCCCGATTTTAAGCACCTAAAAATCCGAGCCCTTGTGATCACATAGCCAACATGGCGGTGATGCAAAATTTAAATATTTAAGTGGACGTTTCTCACGATTAACCATCCGAGTGCAGTGAAACTTGTTACTGTAGCCTATATGCTTACACAAATTTTAAGCCAATGGCATCTAATTTATTTCAATTGTTTTGTGGTGTTTGAAGCCATATTTTCAGTGTTGCCTTAGTAAACAAGAGTTTAGTGCTTTTCAGTCGGTCAACACGAATGTACCCAAAAGAGATGGGTTATGCCCTAATCCTGAAATAAATTACATGAGATTAATAAAACAAAACACTAATTTATTAATCTCATGTAATTTATTTCAGGATTAGGGCATAACCCATCTCTTTTGGGTACATTCGTGTTGACCGACTGAAAAGCACTAAACTCTTGTTCAATTGTTTTCATAACCACAAGATGGCCACTGTGGAAATTATAAAATCTCGTTTCAATTTCGTGTGTCCTAATCATGCGATTGAAGTTTGAATAATATACCTACATAATAATCTTCATGTAATAGTACTCATAACTCTAAGACCTAGTGTACATAATTATCCAACATCGCAATAATACCAAATATCTGGACGGTTCTCAATATCTACGAATCTATTACAGGAATCAAACTGAAATTTTGTATGTTGATAGAGGCAATTACATAAGTAGGATATATGAAAATAGGCCATATATTTCTTCGCGAAACTACTTGATCCGTGTAACTCTTTCTTTCGCTCGGCTTCTTAGATCGTTATTTCAATCCCATCACTTTTTCACTTTGCATCTCATTATTTTCACATTCCATTACATTACATTACATTTGTACATTCCACTTTGGTGCACACTGTTTCATGTATGTACTTAGTTTAGTTTATTCTCGACTCATCCATATATTACATTTGGCTTGTCAATATCAAAATAATTCATACAACATATAAATATATAATTGGTTAGTTGGGTTAAGATATGAAATGCATTACCCAATTGGACAGTTAGTTCAACAGAACTAACCAACGAGTAGGAATCCTCTGGTTTATTCGAGGTGAGATGATTTTACGGTATAAAATAAAATTTTCCACTGTTCGCCCATCTGGAAGCTACATATTATAAACGACAAATAGGAATCAATTCGATTGTTTCAAGGTTAGATGATTTTATCCATAAAAACCCTTTTACGCATTGATCATATTATTATACCTGGAAGCAACGTCCCATATCACTCAGCAGCGACGTCGATTCACTATATTACTGAACTGTATCGAAGAAGTGTAATATAGGCAGTCCATTATCCGACAAATTAGATTCAACAGGAATGTGTTCAAGGTTAGATGATTATATCAGTCAAACCATTTTACGCCTGTTACCACATCATTGTACTATCGCGTGCATAAATAACGGGCCGCCTTGCCGCGCGGGAGTTGAGTTTTCGAGCCATCAGGTTGCCATCACTTGGTGTGAAGGGGGGAGAGGTGGGGGGAGTATGGTATCACCTGTTAATCACAAGAGGCTGACAGTGGCTCAGTAACACGACAGCGAACTTCGATTTTGAGGTCCGTGACCTTTAATATGAACGACCGTAGGGTGAGGAGGGGGCAGATGGTTGGGCTCTATGAAGTTGGCGTCGGAATAACAGAAATATAATTGGTTTAGAACGTTTGCGATTTCCTTTATTATTAAACTGCGTTTAGTGCCTAACTGTGAAAACTCGATTCTCAAAAGAATTCACACACAGTAAAACTCAACACTGCATTTCTAACGAGATTTAACAATTAATGGGTTGCTTGGCATTTCAATTTAGATTTGTTAAAACCGTCTCGTTATCTGTAAAAATCTTCCAAGCGCGAGACTAAAGAAAATCAAAGTTGGCGCTGTGCTCCTCGATCTGTCGCCCGCCTCTCCCCCCTTGCCGTCAAGCACAGGCGCCCAATCACGGCTCTCAGCATTCCCCTCCTGAGAACACCCCAAGTGATGACAACCTGATGGCTCGAAATCTCAATTCCCGCTCGGCAAGGCGGCCCGTTATTTATGCGCGCGATAGTACATGGAAACAACATCTCTTTGCACTCAACAGCGAGGTGGGATCCATTATAGTATTGAACCACACTGAAGAACTGCAATTAAGGTAGATTTATATTCATTTTAATCTTAATTCTACTATATAATTTCAAATTATTTATGTGACCTTCCATTTTATTTAAATAAATTCTAATAACAATATAGTTGAACAAGTGTCCTCCTTCAAATACTTGGCTACCTTATTAAACGAACAATGTGACTCCAAACAAGAAATAAAATCTAGAATTGAACAGGCCAGGAAACAATTCTTTACCCTGCGGAAATTCTTTGTACGATCAGATCTCAGTCCACAGCTGCGAATCCGCATGATCCGTTGTTACATATTTTCTATTCTTCTCTATGGTTGCGAATACTGGACCGTGGATTCTTTTATTGAAAAACGAATCGATGAATGTGAAATGTATCTCTATCGCCGTCTCCTGCGCATACCTTGGATATTGAAATTTTCAAATGTCGAGGTACTGCATCGGATGGAAAAGGAAAACGAACTGCTACATGTTACAAAGCAATGAAAGACACAATACCTAGACCACATCATGCGAAACACGACGTACCAATTATTACAGCTAATTATAGAAGGAAAGATACAAGGAAAAAGATCCGTTGGGAGACGCAGAAATTCATAGTTGAAGGACATTAGAAGGAAGGAAGATTGTAGTTTTACGTGACTGTTAATCTCGAGATAATAAGCATAGGACCTCCTTTTTACGTGGAATTCGAACCAAAGGACATGACATTTCACTTTGAAAATCTCACATGCATGGAATCGAACCCGGTCTGACGTGGTGAGGGGCCAACAGCTTGACCGCTGCGCCACCACGCCCCAGAAGGACGTAAGAAGACGGCACAGATGTACATCAGAGGAAGCAATCCATACTGCAATGTCAAGGTCAGAGCTGGCTACGTGGATCACCAACCTTCGTGTGGAGACGGCGTCTTAAGAAGAAGAAGAAGAAGAGTGCTTTTTTGTGAGGATATCCATTTTCTCTTTGGTATTTGTTAACATAGTTTATGATTCATTTATTATTCAGTCTATGCTGACGAGGGTATCATTGTATACCGCAACATGTACGTATAATTCAATAAACAACATTCAACAGTGTTTGAAAAGGCAGATTTCAATTTCAGATTACTATCAGTCAACACGGATAATAATTATTACCATATTATAATGTTTAATGTTTAAGCATTTTAACTAATATGTAGCCACTACATCAAAGGGAGTCTACTGCCGAAGTCAGGTTGTTGGACCCGTCTAAAATAATTTGTTCGCAGTGCATTGTTCTCAGCATCATTTGAAACTCCTCTCACGGTCTTTAAATGCGTTACAGAAGTCGAAATGGAGACATTATCATCTTCTAATTTACCCTTACGTGTCAGCAGTTTCCGTGAGTCTGGGAGTCAATTGTTGCTATCATGATGGCCTTGTTGTAGTTCTACATAACTCATGGAAGAAATTCTCGTTTGATTATCTCTAACCAAGGTTATGTCTCTAGGAATCCCCTCGTTTTCTCCAAGGAAATCATTACTTTTGGCACGTTGATGACCACCACAGAGCTGAGATTTGAGACTAGAGTAGCTTTACTCTTCGTACTTTGCGGGGTTTACTGTGTCTCTCCTTCAGTCCGATTTATATGGGCAACTATAAATGTCATCCTATTTCAGCTCGCGGATATCATGGCGTAAATATTTTCACGTGTTAGATGGTTCGACACCACATTTATTCTCTGAGTAATATCGTGCGAATTTCTGTAGGGAAGGAAAAGACACACAAACATTTGGTGGAATTTGATTCCCTTTCCTTTCGCTTTCTCTTACCTCTTCTGTTCAATACTATGGTTGTAACACGCGAGCAAACTGATCATCTGGTAGTGTGGGAGTAACTCCTAAGTAATAATGACCATGTCCAAACAGACACCGAGCATAGCTTCTTTTTTGCATGAACGTTCCGCTTCAGTGTTTGTTTTAGCGGGACGGCAAACAGACCCCAAGGATGTTGATGCGTTACATTGTGTTAGACAATCAATGTTACCCACCGTTGTGTGCGGTTTCACCCTACCTTCATTGTTGGCCGATTTTCATCATATGAAATAAGAACGAAATTTAAAATGACTTTCAGTAGGTAACGCGATTGGACGCAATTGTAATGGGTGTTATTCCCTAAACCTGAGAAAATTACATGATGTGAAATAAAACAAGTAGTTCCGTGAAGATCTAAATAGCCTATTTTCATATATCCTACTAATATCAATTGCCTCTATCAACATACAAATTGTCAGGTTGATTGATGTAATAGATTCGTAGACATTGAGAACCGTCTAAATATTTTGTATGGTCACCATGTTGGATTTTTATATTATAGGCCTTAGATTCATGCACTATTACATGAAGATTATTGTGTAGGTGTTTTATTCAAACTTCAATCGCATGTTTAGGACACAAGAAATAAAAGTGGGATTTTAAAATTTCGCTCAGCCGCCATTTTGTGGTTATGAAAATAATTTAAAGAATTAGATGCCATTCGATTAAAATTTGTATAAGCATACACCGTAACAAGTTTCACTGCGCTCGGATGGTTAAAACGCAAGAAACGTCCATTTCGCGTCGCCGCCTTGTTGGATTTGTGTTCGCCAGGTTATTAAACGTCCCATAGGTGAACTTATGCTTATAGCCTCTATACACTTACACAATTTCAGTTTGATTGCTGTAGTAGATTAATAGATATTGAGAACCGTTTAAATATTTCGGATGGTCGCCATGTTGCATTTTAATATATGTACTCCATAGAGTTATGCACTATTAGATGAAGATTATTGTGTACGTTCATTATGCAAATGTTGATTTCGATCGCATGATTAGAACACAAGAAATAAAAACTTAATTTTCGAAATTCGCACAACCGCCATATTGAGGTTATATAAGCGATTGAACTAAATTAGATACCAGTGCATTACAATTTGTTTAAACATTTGCTGTACCGGTACCAAGTTTCATTGCGTTTGGATCATTAAATCACGAGAAGAGTCTATTTAAAACCTTCAACTTCGCTTGGCCGCCATGTTCGTTTTGTAGTTAACCAGTTTTTGAAAGTCTCATAGATGAACTTCCAGTAGAGCCCTTTATCTCCGTACAATATGTCATGGTGATACCGGTAATAGTTTCAGAGATACAGATGCCGGTGCAATATTTCGCACAGCCGCCATCTTGAGGTTATGTAAACAATTGAACGAAGTTAGATGTTGGTGCATTACAATGTGTATTAACATATACAGTACCAAGTTTCATTGCATTGGGTTAGTTAAATCGCGAGAAACGTCTATTTAAATGTCGCAAATTCGCTTGGCCACCATGTTGGTATTGTAGTTACTAGGTTTTCAAAAGTCACATAGGTAAACTTCTAATAGTTCCCTTTATTACCGTACAATAATGCAGGGTGATATCGGTAGTAGTTTCGGAGATATTGAATGCTGGTGAAATACTTCGCACAGCCGCCATGTTGGATTGGTGAGACGTAACAAAATTTGAAGGGCACGGTCGGGGTCGCTCGGAATAGTGCTATAAACTTCCCGAGTTTCATTGAAATCGCTCCAGCCGCTTAGAAGTTATTAGGGGGGACACATCAAAATCCATCACACACACCATCACACACACACACGCACACACAGACAGACACACGGACAAAAGGTGATCTCATAAGCCTATTTTTTCATAAATGAAAATAGGCTAAAAATCACTTGGATTACTAGTTTTGACCGTCAAGCGATCATCATTTGATGACTTTGCTTCCAATTTAGGGCAGAACCCAATGAAATACTGCCAAAACAGCTGTTATATAACCATGGTTGGTTGGTTCCTCAGTTTAAGGACTGCGACAACGCAGTCATGTAATCCCGTGTACTTTGGGTGTGTGTAGAATCTGTCTGATAACCGATGTTAATTGTGATGGTTGTATTAGTGTGTGTTATCTGTTTTTAATTCAATTAAGGACTGCAGACATTCAATTTTCTAATAGTTCCTACTTTTGATACCAAACGCCACCGTCAACGACAACTAGT
Organism: Meconema thalassinum; assembly: GCA_946902985.2. Classification (NCBI taxonomy): domain Eukaryota; kingdom Metazoa; phylum Arthropoda; class Insecta; order Orthoptera; family Tettigoniidae; genus Meconema; species Meconema thalassinum. The sequence goes on along the minus strand of OX336388.2, from coordinate 2,011,434,484 downwards.
TCTGAACTTGGTTACTTGATGCCACCGCAGATGGCTCCTGGTGACTATCGTTGGAACCTAAGAGTGTTAGCCAAATCTAACCTATAATTTAGCTTACCGCAAGTGTAATTAGTGGAAGGTTATTTTACATGCCATAAATCTGTGACATGGACCGCCGGCTTTACTTCCCCTCCGAAGGATGGCGTACTGAGGGATTTTTAACGCTCTTAGAAAATCCGACGACTTCGGCCCGGTTCGAACCCGTGACCTTGTGTATAGAAGCTCACCAAAGCCGCTTATAACAAAAGAACCCTTCAAATCCACTCGTTAACGACCATCCTTCCTCCTGCAAACTAATCCACGAAGGCTCGGCTACTGCTGGTGAGATATGATATACCCAAATCAACAAGCCCCCAGAATAGAATTATAAAGGGAACGTGATGGCGCAGTGGTCAAGCTGTTTGCCTCTCACCAAGGCGGTGAGGGTTTGATTCCCGTTCAATGCATGTGAGATTTTTGAAGTGAAATGCCATGTCCTGTGGTTCAGATTCCACGGAAATAAGAGGCCCAGTGGCTCATAATGAGGCCTTCTTTCCTTCACTCTGCGCCCTGGTCACACGTGACATGTTTGACTTGCGGCCTGATGACAAGAGTTTTCACACCTATATGACGAGTGTCACTTGCGTCATCTTATTTTCTCATATTCTCAAATCAGTTCGTTCAGTACATTCGATTTTGAATGATGGATCAATCATCCGACGGACTGGGAGATAGTTTCCCTCTTTGGAGTTCAGTTTCCAGAAATGCAAATGTCCTCGCAAGTCATAAAAGCTCTGAAATTAATTAAGTTACTGGGTGGTGGGTTAGAAATGACGGTTTGAAATTATAGGTGGCGCTAGATATGATTTTAGGACGTTTATGGCCATCCGGGTCGGTCGTGATAAAATGCAGCCCGTTGACCTTCGAGCCACACGTGCCACTTGCTTCCAGGATGCAAATTGCACTTGCATCATCGGTGTGGAGGCTCTCATTTGATTACATGGTTTGAATACCGAGAATCTACAAAAGATCGTCGTTGTGTTTGTATGGCACAAATAGGTTGACTGAGAGACTTAAGTTTCTAGTAGCACACTAACTTTGTCATTTACTTCATGTGGGCTGAAAATTGGGCAGAAAATTGTAACTACCGATAAAAGACTTAGACGTAGGTGTGTATTATTAACGCATTAGACACACAGGGTCACCAAAGTACTCAGTTTTGAAAGGTATGGGTATGGAAATAGTCAGCAGGAAAATAGTAATTACAGGTAAAAATAATACGTTACACACACGCGCCTTATCAGTCATCTGCCTCGAGAACTTTAGTATGCCTGTACCTTATGTAGGCCTACACTAAACTTATTTTGTAGCATGCTGAGCTTATATGCCCTAGGTCGCGGGTTCAAACCCGGCCGAAGTTGTATGATTTTTAAGAAGCGTTAAAAATCCCGTCGCCTCCGTAGCGTAGCGGTCATAATAATAATAATGTTATTGGTTTTACGTCCCTTTTAACTACCCTGGCTTTTAGAGACGCCGGGGTGCCGGAATTTTTCCCCGAAGGGGATCTTTAACGTGCCAGTAAATGTACTGACACGGCTCCCTCGCATTTGCGCACTCTCAAATGCCAGCTGACTGCGCCAGGTTTCGAACCTGCAACCTTGGGCTCAGCAAGCGAGAACGGCGTAGCGGTCAGCATGATTAGCTGCCGCCCCGGAGGTCCTGGGTTCGAGTCCCGGCTCTGCCACGAAATTTAAAGAGTAGTACGAGGAATGGAACGGGGTCTATTCAGCCTCAGGTGGCCCAAAAGAGTAGAGGGGGTTCTAATCCCACCTCAGCCATCCTCGAAGTGGTTTTCCGTGGTTTCCGACTTCGTCTTCGGGCAAAGGCCGTGATGGTACCTACTGTAAGACCACGGCCGCCTCCTTCCCACTTCCTTCCCAAACCCTCCCACTCTGCCTATCCCTTCATCAGGCCACTGTTCGCTTAGCACGTGAGGCCACCTGGGCGTCGTGCTGGTCACACACCCCAGTTGTATCCCCGACTTATAGTCTAAAGCTCCAGGACACTGCCCTCAGTGGCGGTAGAGGTGGGATCCCACGCTTAGTCCGTGGGAAAAGCAGATCCTGGAGGGTAAAATGGTAGCGAAGCGTTAAGAATCCCTCAGTATGCCTTCATTCGGGGGAGAAGCAAAGCCGGCGGTCCCATATCATAGATTTATGGCATGTGAAAGAGCCTTCCACTAATTACACTTTTGTGAAGCTAAATTATAGGTTAGATTTGACCAACACTCTTAGGTTCCAACGTTCGTCCCCAGGAGTCAACTGCGGTGGCATCTAGTAACCAAGTTCATAACTAGTTGTCGTTGACGGTGGCGTTTGGTAGCAAAATACGAACTACTTGAAAATTGAATGTTGACAGTCCTTACTTGAATTAAAAACAAATAACACACACTAATACAGCCGTCACAAATAACACCGGTTATCAGACAGATTCTACACACACCTAAAGTACACAAGGCTACATGACCGCGTTGTCGCAGCCCCTAAACTGAAGAACCAACCAACCAACACTAAACTTTCAATTCCTCTATTTAAAAAGAAAAGTCAAGATATCTAAAAATATGGCATACAATGTTGAGCATGGGTAAACTAATTCTTTTCACTGATTTCTAAAAAAAACTATTTCGTGGTGTAGTGTCTAGCATTCTCGGCTGTCACCTCTGTGATCCTCGCTTGATTCCTAGTTCTTCTAAAATATTATTTCTGGTTTGAGGGATGGAATGGAGTACATTCAGCCCTGTGAGGCAAACCTGAGAACAGATTGGTTTGATTTCTAGTAAGACTGAAGTTAGTTGTTATCACTTCAAGACACCTAGCAAATACAAAGCTGAATGCCATCTTTAATGAGAAAGTCGTTCATCATCAAAATTTTGCAAAATATTTAGGCATTACTCTCGATTACTTTGTCCTTCAAGGAGCACCTGCAGAACACTGAAGCAAAACTAAGATCACACAATAATATCTTGCAGAAGTTATGTGGAACCACATGGAGAGCTACAGCAACACCATTACGATCTTCTGCTAAAGGACTTGTGCATCAGCTGCTGAATACTGTGCACCGATGTGGCTTAACTGTCCACATGTGAAGCAGATTGATGTCTAATTGAATTCGGCGATGAGGATAATATCAGGCTGCATCAGGACAACTCCTCTCTACTGGCTTTCACCTCTACTGTAAGTCACATCGGACCACCTGACTTACGTAGACCAAACTCTCTCCTGAGGGAATATCAAAAGATAATCTCCACTCCAGAGCTTACTATTCATTCTGACATACCTACGGTAAATATAAGTCGTTTGAAATCCCGCCGACCACACATCCTAACAGCGGAATCTCTACAATTATTTCCTGATTGACAACAAGTGTACTAAGGTATGGAATAATGTATTCCATGAGAAATATAGAAAATTCTTTGATCCTATCAAGAAACCAGCTGGCATGGAACTACCATGCCATACATGAAAATCACTCAACAGTATTCGAACGGGACATGGGATTGACACAGACAGCTTAAACAAGTGGAATAAGGCTTCCTCACCTCAGTGCGACTGTGGAATTGAAGGACAGACCATCCAGCATATTGTGGAGGACTGCAGCCTTCGAGCCTATTATGGGAACCTGAAAGACTTTCATGATGCAACGCAGCCTGATCTTGATTTGATTTTAAATTTAAGTATTAACTTGTAAACCTGAACATTATATAAATTTGCTTACTGTTGAATAAGTGTCTTCTCATCAAATTTTATTTTTATATTTATTGTTCTTGTGTATGCTCGTTTATATGTTCATATGTGCGCCGGTATGGATGAGCAGCCCCCACGTAGAGAAGGTAGACACTCAGCTCAACATAGCCATGAGAACCATCTCAGGCTGTATAAGGACTACTCCACTCTACTGGATACCAACACTCAGCCACATAGTCCCACCGGTGTTAAGAAGACAAGATGTACTGAGGAAGGAATATTTAAAAATAATTAACAACCCTGCACTTCAAAACGATGACGACATTCCCACTCTGGCAATAAACCGGCTCCGGTCCAGGAATCCACCCCTGCGACTGGCTCAACAGCTTGCTGATAGTAATTTCATAATTCCAGCGAAATGGCGTGAAACATGGAATAGAAATGCCCCACCCAAAATACGTGACCTCATTGATCCTGTAAAGAAAATCAAGGGCTTTGAGCAACCGCGACATATATTGAAGACCATTAACCGCATCCGCGCAGGACATGGAGTTTGTGCATACAACCTGCCAGACCCCTACTGTGATTGTGGTGCATCAAGTCAGACCAACAGGCACATTGAGGAAGACTGGAAAATAAGAGCATACCTAGGTGACCCTGTCGACCTCTTCAGTGCTACACCATCGAGCCTGGACTGGAAAAATAGACGGGACGTAAGGTTATAGGTGGATATCCTGTGCTTGTATCTGAAAAAAAATCCACAGCCTGCTTCCAGTCTCCGACCGGGTCAGGAATGGAATAAATGAAGCCCCCATATAGCGGCGAAGATATGAACTGTGCCGGGGCCCCTGGGGCGAGCGTTAAATGAATGACAGATGAAATGAAATGATAGTGGAGAGTGTTGCTGGAATTAAATTTTGACAGGGAAAACCGGAGTACCCGGAGAAAAACCTGTCTGCCTCCGTTTTGTCCAGCACAGATCTCACATGGAGTGACCGGGATTTGAACCACGAACCCAGCGGTGAGAGGCCGGCGTGCTGCCGCCTAAGCCACGGAGGCTTTGTGCTTGAATGTACTTTTATTATTATTATTATTTGTTATTGTTATTATTGTGTTTCTTGTGCAATGTCATACGCTAAATAAATAAATACTAGATGAAACCCGTCAAAACATGACGGACAATGGAAAACAAAATTACTGAAGAAGCTTCTTATATAAGTTACATTCTTTGTACGATTACTTTTTAGCACTATTGCAACTTTAAGGGCGTCAAAAGATAGCACTCTCAGCATTGCAATATATTGCTGGTCATGACTGAAAACGTGATTAGGTCATCATCATCTTGCACAGTTTCCAGCCACTGGCCGGGTCTGTTTGGAACACAAGTCTCTCCAACGTCTTCTGTCTTCCCACCATCTCTCAGCCTCCACCCTTGTCCAGTCTTCTCCTCTCTTCTTCACGATTTCTTCCTCCCCCTTCAGCCACCTGTCTCTCGGTCTCCCTCTTGGTCTCTTTCCTTCCCACTTCGTCTCGTGTATCCTGCTGGGTATCCTCTTCTCCTCCATTCGTTTTACATGTCCATACCATCTAAGTCTAGATTTCTCTATACCAGTCTGTAATGGTTCATCCTTCATTAATTCTCCGGTCCTCTCATTTCTTATTCTGTCCATCTTTGTAGCTCCAATACTGCTTCTCAAGAACCTCATCTCACTGGCCTGTATTTTGCTCTTCTCCCTTCCTTTCATAACCCAGGTCTCCGAGGCATACGTCAGGATAGGGACATTGTACGTCCGATATATGATCTGTTTGCTGTTCTGAGGGACATTCTTGCTCCATAACATGCTTCTCACACTCCTCCGAAATGCTTCTGCCTGTCTCCCCCGCTCATTTATTTCTCTATCGTTTCTTCCATTCTCTTGTATCAGGCTTCCCAGATACTTGAAACTCTCCAATTCCTTCGGCTGTTCCCCACCAATTGTTATTTCCGTTGTGGTTCTTTCCTTCTTCCTTGTGTGATCACCATCTCACTCTTATTTATGCTAAATTTCATCCCATAACCTTGTATTATTCCTTCCCACACGTCCAACTGTTCCTGTACCTCCTCCTCCTTGTTTCCCCAAATCATCAAATCATCTGCAAGCACCATTGCTTTCATCTTTCCTTCCCCAATTACTTGTGCCACTCGGGTCATTATGTCATCCATCACCACAATGAAAAGTAACGGTGACAGTGCACTTCCTTGTTTCAGGCCGTTTCTCTGTTCCAACCAGTCCGATCTCTCTCCTCCCACTTTCACACAGCTCACGCTTCCCTTGTACATCTCCTTTATCTTCCTTATAGTCCATTTTTATATTCCTCTATCCTCCAGGGACTTCCATACTTTGTTTCTGCATACACTGTCATATGCTTTCTCAATGTCCAGAAAGGTCATCAGTAGATCTGTTCCATACTCATAGTGCTGTTCTTGTAACTGCCTTACAGCAAAAATCAAATCCACTGTGGACCTTCCTGATCTGAAGCCATGTTGTTCTTCCCTCATCCCTCCTTCTATCCTTGTCCTAATTCTCCTTTCCAAAACTTTCTCAAACAACTTTGCACAATGACTCATCAGTGTTATTCCCCGATAGTTTCTGCATTCTGTTCTACTACCTTTCTTGAAGATCGGGACAATTATTCCCTTTTTCCAGTCCTCTGGGGTCTTCCTTTCCTTCCATGCTGTCTTCATCACTCGGTATAACCATTGTATCCCCACCTCTCCTGCTGCTCTCACCATCTCCACACTCAACTCATCCACACCCAGTGCCTTCCCTCCTTACATCTTCCTCACTGCATCTTCCACTTCTTTCCATGTTAAGTCCTTTTCTATTTGCAGTTCATCTACTGTACCTCTTCCCCGATTTCTTCCTCCTCGCCGTGGTTTCCATTTGGGTTCAGGAGTTCTTCAAAATATTATTTCCACATTTTCTTCAGTTCTTCCCTATTTTCTATCTCTTGTCCCCTTTTGTTCACAATTCTAACATAATCCGTAGGATCCTTCCGCCTCTTATCTTTACCATCCCAAACAGGACCTTTTTTGCACCTTCACTATCCTGCTGGTCATGACTGAAAACGTGATGAGGTAAATAGCCCAATACGTTCAAGAGTTTCTCCTTGAGCTTGATTGATTTTGATAAAGTAGGCCGAGCGAATAGGAAATTGTTGCCTATTAAAAGAAAATGTACTGTAGGCTACCTGTAAGTGTTTTATCGTAAGGTGTTAAATCAAGTCGTAGGATTTGAGCTCTCTGCCTATTATTACTGCACCTATTATATCCGAATCCAAGCGATTTCTTACAATTAATATATTACCATATATGAGTCCATGGGAAACGTTCAGATTTCTAAGAAGCATATCTACGGCTTAAACGTTCGAAGTATGTGGAGGCGAATCTCTTAATTCCAAGGAATTGAAAAATTCAATAATAGGGAAATGAAGTAGCTGGCTTTCATCTTCAGTATCCAATCTGTTAACGCTGATGTATGTGTTTGAACTGCTGGATATAAGTTCAATGACTTTTAAATTAATATCATTACATTGTTGCAGCTTGGCAAATATTTTATATTCCAGTAGATCAATTTTACCCTCACAACAGTAAAGACCAAAGTAACCACGCATAGATTTTACGCAAGAGAAATACAATGTAGAAAAATGTTTACATTTGATCGTCAAGGACCTTACAGTACACTGTATTGCATAATATCTGGAATTGTTTCCGAAATGGCCTATTTATATTGGATTTTAAATGTGGCTTCGTATTATTCGATAACACTATAGTGTCCTGCAATAACGGAGCCGCTAAATATTAAATGGCAAATAATACTTCCATTGCCGAAATCAACTACGTAGTTAGACTCCGTACTCTAAACAAATAATCATTAAACAATTGTCTTATACAATGAAGTTCAACATGACCGTCCAGAGACTTTCTAACTCAAGTTGGTTGGTGAGGAGAATGCGATGAGACTGATCGCTTAAAATAAATTCCTTATAATTGTTCCTGCCAGCGAAATTTTTTGCGATAGCTTGAAAACGCAGCTCAGAATGACGTTCTTCATTTTGTTATAAACAGTACGAAACTGCTCTAAATAAGCAATTTCCATCACCTGTTATAGGTTATGGCAGTATATTTTGCAGGGGAACATAGAATCACTTCACCAACTACTGGAATGACCATAGGCCTATACTCAATACTCACTTCGATAGTCACCCTAATGGAGGCAGTTTTTGAATTCTATGTCCCTGCATGTCAAAAATCGTATTAACACATGGAGGCCCACCTATTCTTGTCTATCGCCCCGGAGACCCGGGTTACATTTCCTGCTCTGCCAAGAAATTTAATTCTGGTCTCAGGGCAAAATCGGGGTACATTCAGTCTCTTGAGGTATAACTAAGAAGAGGAAGGTTTAATTCCCACCTCGACAATCTTGGATGTGGTTTTCCGTGGTTTCCCACTTCCACTTAAGGCAAATACCGGGATGGTTCCTAACTTAAGGCCTTGGCCGTCTCCTTGCCATTTACCACCTTAATTACAAATACACACAGTAATGCAGCCATCACAATAACACAGGTTATCAGAAGAAAGTTTCACACATACACACCCAAGTACACGGGGCTGAGTGACCAAGATGTCGGAGTCCTTCAAACGAATTATATTTGCCAAGTGTCTCTCATGGCGAAAGCAATTGTGGAGACGCGCGTGTGCCTGGAAAACTACTTTTTTCATTAATATCGACGATGCATAATTATAACTTTTAGTCTAGGACGCTAATAACTTGACCACCGAAGCATTGGGAAGAAATTGCAATATTAAGGTACATAAACAACCTAGCCTACACATTCAACTGTCAGTTAATGTTCCTCAACATTTCCCTTCTTAAATATTCCCCTCCTTTATAATTTTCCATCACGTGAAAACATGCCATGTCTTGTGTTTTAAATATATCGATGCAATGGTGTTGCCATCTGCTGTCAGTTAATGGAACTATATGGGCGAATTACTGCCATCTGTTGTCAGTTATAGGAACTGATTGCAGATATTTAAACGGCGTACTGCGGACAACAGTTTGCTCTTTTGATTACATGCTGCAATGCAATGGTAAAACGAAAATGAAACGTATTTAGAGGGAATGTAGAAATAAGTATCTTTAACAGACATAAAACCTTACTGTTACTCCTTGATTAAACAATATTTCAGTGGTAAAAAAAAAAAAACTGGCGAGGGCTAGGATCGAACCGGCGCTTCATGGAACCACAGTCAGTCGCCTTAACCACATGGCTACTCACGCACTCATGTATAGTAGCAGACGCAGCCATTCATTATATTCAAAAGCCGCTGTTTGAAGGAAATAATCAATTTCATTATCCAAATAAATCAATGTTGCACATTCGTATACGTTCATACTGTTATTATACTTTATTGTCAGAACTTGGTTAATGTATGTTTTCAATTACATGGAAGCTTATTAAATAACTTACATTTTAATGGGATTCTCACCGCCATTTTGTCATGACCTCAGGCGGATTGTGCGCATGCGTGAGGGCCAAGAATTCTGCTATTTTCTATATTAATTCAAAAATATACCGAGAGGGAATGTAGAAATATGTATCTTTAACAGACATAAAACCTTACTAATACTCCTTGATTAAACAATATTTCAGTGGTAAAAAAAAAATATATATCGGCGAGGGCTGGGATCGAACCGGTGAACCTTGGAACCACAGTCTGTCGCCTTAACCACATAGCTACACGCGCACTCTTGGTCACCTGCAGACGCAGCCGTTCTTTATCATTAAAAGCCGCTGTCTGAAGAAAATAATCCATTTCATTATCCAAATAAATCAATGTTGCACATTCGTATACGTTCATACTGTTATTATATTTTACTGTCAGAACTTGGTTAATGTATGTTTTCAATTACATGCAAGCTTATTAAATAACTTACATTTTAATGGACTTCTCACCGCCATTTTGTCATGACCCCCAGGCGGATTGTGCGCATGCGTGAGGGCCTAGAATTCTGCTATTTTCTATATTAATTTAAAAATATACCGTAATATATTTGTTTATTTTAGAGACACTCTGCAAATCTGCATGCCAAGAGCTTTCGTTAGAATGTCTTACGAAGCCAATCGGTTAAGTCGTTTTCACAATCTCGTGTGTACAAAAAACAGCTTAGTGTTTTAAATATATAGATATGTTTAGTGTGTTCCTTAGCTTGTAATTATGTAGATGTACAATGCCATATGCTAAATAATAATAATCGTTGGTTTCTATGGTTTCCCACTTCTACTCCAGGCCTGGATGGAACCTAACTTAAAGCCACGGCAGGCTGACTCCTGCCTCTCTTGGCTGGGCTGCCTGCCCCGACTGCCAGCTCTGCGACAGCTCTTCGCCACGTCTGAGCGAGTCAAGTTGGGATCGCTAGCGCACCTGAAACAAACAAACAAACAAACAAACAAACAAACAAACTGTTCGTATAATACGTTGGCTGTCCGACTAATCTACATTTCGGTCACGTTATTGTTTCTTCCCCCTTGTTTTCGTTTTGTTTGAATTTGTATTCACATTTGTAATATAGGCTACTGATTACCGTTTCTCGTTCGACCGATCAACCGCAACACAGCGAAGGCAGTACGGGAGGGAGTGAGACGGAAAAGCTTGCATGAGAGAGAGAGAGGCAGACATAAAGTTGTTGTTTAATTTGAGGTGCTTGAAATCGTGGCCATTCAGCCTCGTGTACTTAGATGTGTGTATACAAATATATACAGAGAGAGAAGGAGATAATTTGACTGATCACGTTTGTTATTATGGTGTCTGAGTAGAGTGTGTGTATTTGTATGTCCGGTGAGGAATGGGGAGGAGTCGGCCGTGTCCTAAAGTTAGGAACCATCCCAACATTTCTCTGTAGGAGAAGTGGGTAACCAAGGAAGACTGCCTCCAGTATGACCGAGGTGGGAATCAAACCCACCTCATCTCAGTTTTCCCTCACGAGACTGAGTGTACGCCGTTCTAGCCCTCAAACCAGAATTAAATTTCTTGGCAGAGCTGGGAGTGGAACCCGGACTTCCTGGTAAATCTTTATACCAAGCTTAATACAGTTGTGATTAATTTAATTCAATGAGATGTTCAGGATGGCGGCTGTGCGAATTATTTATAAGAACGTAATTATTACATTTTAAATTTTAAAATGCAAACAAAGTACAAACACAATTTTAATGAGGATATGAGCGTTAATGTTTATTGAAAAATCAAAGAGCACTATATCTAGTTATATAAATTGGTTTGTAGAAATCTAGAGCAATTTTTGTTAACACCATTATGCCCGTCTACTAGGTGCATTATACAGTACTACCTATTCTCTGGCAGTTGGGATTGCAGGAGCAATCGGGTTTAGATTCCCATAACTTTTAGGAAAGGAAGGAAGGAAGCTTGTAGTTTAACGAGACCTAACAATCTCGAGATCATGAGCCACGGGACCTCCTTTTTACGTGGAATCCGAACCACAGGACATGGCATTTCACTTCGAAAATCTCACATGCATTGACCGGGAATCGAACTCGGACCGCCTTGGTGAGAGGCATACAGCTAGACCGCTGAGCCACCACGCCCCCTCATACCTTTTAGCAAGGATAGTTTTACTCTATTTCCTGGTTTGTTTCAATTCTTAAAAGTTAATTTATTCTATTTTGTAATATTTGTCTTTATTTTAGACTAATTGACTTTTATGGTTTTTAGTTGGTTTTGTTTTTGGGTGTTATATTTTTTGTTTGACTCTTATTATGGAGGTATTAAGAGAAATGGGTCGCCTCCGTAGCGTAGCGGTCAGCATAGTTAGCTGCCGTCCCGGAGGTCCTGGGTTCGATTCCCGGCTCTGCCACGAAATTTGAAAAGTGGTATGAGGACTGGAACGGGGTCTACTCAGCCTCGGGTGGCCCAAATGAGTAGAGGGGGTTCGATTCCCACCTCAGCCATCCTAGAAGTGGTTTTCCGTGGTTTCTCACTTCGTCTTCGGGCAAATGCCGGGATGGTACCTACTGTAAGGCCACGGCCGCCTCCTTCCCTCTTCCTCGCCTATCCATCCCAAAACTGTAGCTACTATACCAAGAAACGGTCTAGCAAATCATCTGTTCTCCTTTTGTTGACGTTGTGTCAGTGGGATATCAGATGATTTCATCTCATACTGGTAAGTGCGTCCGCCTCGTTGCCTAGCGGCTAGCATTCTTGGCTGGCACCGTGTAGGCTCTGGTTCCATTCCCGGCTCTACCAGTTATTACATTCTGATTCGGATACTGGAACGGGGTACACTCAGCCTCGATTGCTACCTCAAACATCCTGGAAGTGGTTTCCCACTTCTACCCCCTGGGAAATGCCGAGAAGGTACCTAAAGTAAATCCACGGCCACTTCCTACACAAATCCTATCGCGATTACAAATACACACACTATTACAGACATCACAGTATCACAGTTTGACAGACAACTTCTGCACACACGTTCACGGGACAACATGACCACGATGTTGCATAGCCCCTAAAGAAACAACAACAACAACTGGTAAGAGAAATTTGTCATAAACAAGTACTGCCTATAATGGAGGAGGAAGACAAGATCTAGAAGATGATAAATGTACAATCAAACAATCTTGAATTGTTACTATAGGCAACTCATACTGGTTGGGGTAGACGTACTCCATCGCTGTATATAATGGAGGAGAGGTATTAGTGTGCGTAACCAGGCACTTCTTTCTGGTGGAAGGTAGGGAGGATGGAAGGAGGCTCGAATTTTTACGTGACCATTAATCTCACGATCATGATCCACGGGACCTTCTTTTTACGTGGAATCCGGACCACAGGACGTGACATTTCATTTTGAACATCTCACTTGCATTGACCGGGAATAGAACACGGTCCACCATGGTGAGAGGCAAATGGCTTGACCGCTGCTCCAGATAAAGGGGGCGTGTTGAAATGCCATGTCCTGTGGTTTAGATTACATGTAAAAGGAACCGCAACAGCGTTCGGAAACATCTACGTGGGAACAAAATTTTAATAATATTGAAATTTCTTAAACAGTAGTCCTATATTTAAAGTTTAAGAAATTTCACGATTCGTTCATTTGCCTTATTTAAGATTCTCACACTGACACTAGTACTGCATAAATTGTTACAAAATTGACAGAAGTGAAAGGATCTGTGAAATGCTACGAGGTATCGTATATCACCGTAATCTCTCGAGACAACAAGCTTATTCTAAGATAGAGAAGAACACAGACGCAATGCGCAAACGCAGGAATCGCTTCTACGGTCACTGGCGACGGATGGACGATTCTAGATAGACAATACGTATATTTAACAATTTCGGCACAAAACCAAAAACAAAAACAAACAAAAACAGTTGCCTGGTACGTTAACGTCAAGAAAGACATCCAAGAAATGGGCCTACGACCAGATGACGAGCCCAAACGAGACCTTTTCCTAACAAGCATCGTGACTTCGGAACTTTCCGAGATGAGAAATGACAACCGGTGCAAAGTGGTCGGTTGAACGCCGTGCTTGACACAGCAAGCTAATGAAAACCTACTGGATCAATCGTAAATTGAATAAACGCCAGAATGTATAGTGGAACTTATCATGGTCCCTAGTTGGCCGATTGTCGAATAATAAGAACATAAATTATTATTTTTGGTATTGATGTGAAAGTTAAGTATTTTTAACCATTTGCTCGTTGTTTTAAAAATCAAATTAGAACTGACCTTCGAGGATCCTGATTCTCGGTTAGGCTCATCAGAATACGACAGATACTTTGCATATCCTTCAAGCTGACAGAAAAACGACTTCCTGTCCACTTCGTGTACGTCGCGTGAGACCACGTACCCTGAGAATCAAAACACATTCACAATGACTGTCATTACCAGGCTTCGATGAATACTGTAATATGGAGCCGTTACGGTAGTGGCCGAGCATACTAAATGTAAAATTATCCGTCCATCTGTGTTTGGTTATCAAGCTCTCGCTCCGGTGATCTAAGATAATATTATGTTGTGCTTAGAATGGTGTTTCACGTACTGAAATGCCACTGAATTCTGGTCGGCAACACAGTGAGTCTACATATACCTGCAAAAACAAATGATAGTGCATACTAATACTGTAGCCAACCAGTTTGTTCACCCAAAAACACTCACTTCTTCCCACATACAACGCAACATAGTTAAGCAACACTAAATGAGGTCAACATCTGGATGGGTAACCACATCTGACCCCCTTAAAACTCACAATTTTGGCCAAACATCAATATAAAGCAAATAAATACCACACACCAATTACAATTATCATGTCACAACAATAAGAAATCACAGAAGAATAAGCGACAATAATATAGACAAAAATAACTCCAACCAATCACAGCACATCAACAACAGTGCCCACTTTAAATCACCCGACCAGATGTCTACCTCACTTAAACAGATCAACAAGAGGCCATAGCGACCGAATAACCAAATAGGCAATAACGGGATAGTCACAATGGTCATTGGCAACTGCAAGACCTGTGGTCGTGACAAAATCCGAGCTGCTACAAAGCAGTAAAATTCCCTTTCTCTTAATTTTTTTTAAATTTTATTTAGTCAATTTACCCTCTAGGTTGGTGGTTTCCACGGACTCAGCGAGGGAACTCACCACTACCGCCTCTATGGGCAGTGTCCTGGAGCCTGGAATATCTGGTACGGGAGGGATACAACTGGGGAGGTGTGATCAGCACTTCGCCCAGGCGGCCTCACCTGCAAAGCGAACAGGGGCCTCATGTGGGAAGGTAAGGGATGGTTAGGATGGATAGGCAAGGAAGAGGGAAGGAGGCGGCCGTGGCCTTGAAGAAGGTACCATCCAGGCATTTGCCCGAAGACGAAGTGGGAAACCACGGAAAACCACTTCGAGGATGGCTGAGTGGGAATCAAACCCCCTCTACTCATTTGGGCCACCCGAGGCTGTGTAGACCCCGTTCCAGTCCTCGTACCACTTTTCAAATTTCGTGGCAGAGCCGGGAATCGAACCCAGGACCTCCGGGGCGGCAGCTAACCATGCTGACCGCTACACTACGGAGGCGACTATTAATAATTATAATAGTTAAAATGAATTAAAAATCAAAAGCACATATAAATAACAAAAATTATGAGCCTTATAGTAGTCGCATATGATAACATGTGACATGTTATCCTACTATGTGTCTACCGGGAGCGCAAATCCCTTGCTTACAGTGAACTCTGTTGGTCATTGAAATAACTACTTGTAAAACTCCTGTTCCCAATCCTTTCAGCAAATATGATATAATGAATATTTTCACTCCAATGAAAACTTGAAGATGATTTTTTGTAGGAATATCTTTAATGGGGCCTCCAAACCTTGAGGTAAACCGTATGCTATATAAATTCCACATGGTGCTATATTTTGGCTGACAGTTCCTCGAGTGCTTACATTAAATAAGAATACAGCGAAAGTAGTAAAATTTAATAAATCATAATTGTTTTCAGCAAATATGATATAATGAATATTTTCACACCAAAGAACGATAATTTGAAGATGATTTATTGTTGGAATATCTTTAATGGTGCCTCCAAACCTTGAAGTAAACCTTATGCGATTTACTTTCCACATAGCCACATGGCCGACAGTACGTCGTGGTAGCAATTTCCTCCACCGCGCACACTCATTGTTTACGTTGCATTACCGTCCTATTTCCGTTCCATCGTCCAATTTCCGTTTCATTTTTTGGAATCACCCCCACATAAAATATACAGCAACCGAGTGGAAAGATGTTTCACATCAAGAAATTAATAGCTTTGCCCTATAAAGGATTAAAGGCCACTGCCACCTCTCTTCCAATACTAGTCTCAATTAAATATATACACATTCCCAAATATTCAGAGATGAATGAGCATAATGTCGCAAGATTTGAAATGATAAAAAACAAAACAATATCAAGAGCAACAATGCATTTTACTCTTGAAACGCTGCTCCTACAGAAAGTATAATTTTTGTTTCGAATGACTCTATCTCAGGAATTGCTCGTTAATTGCACCCTGTTCATCAGGTATTAATCTTCTAGGGGCTCATTTGATACATCAAAGCTAATGGAAATGATATCGCGGTCTCTCATTATTCCTGAGTTCCGCAATACACAATGCAATTGAATTTAATTGGAAATACTTTGTGGTGTTAATTATCTGATGAACGAGGCTTTAAAGGGAGGCAGTCATGCTGACAGAGAGGCATTCAGTTTATTTCTTTTGTTGTAAAAACAACTTCGGTTCAGTAAAGTGGTAAAAGTCTATTTAGATATTAAATTAAAGATCGTATCTCATGAATTCTTTTACTAAAATGTATTCATTTCAATTCAGCGTTTCATCCCGAATGCATTTAGAGCGAATACGTATATAAATCAAATTGCTTTCCTTACTAAAACACACACTGTATTATTTTATAATGATCCGTTCAACACTACTGTATCTTATTATTTATAATCGAATAGTACGTACTTTCCTTCGAAAGGTTTATAGAATTCAAAGTATCGAGCACTAACTATAATGTACTTTTCAATCTAGGCCTACATTGTAAATTAGTCGTACGAAACCCTTGACTATGTTTTTGTAACATACAGGGTGGTTTATAAAATATAATAGTTTTAGTTTCCTAAATTTAATTTCGTGGAATTGATGGCAGTTCGGAAAATAAAGTCACTCTTGCAACTATCTCAACGTACTACATTATTATGTTTATATATAAATTATAGAGTACATAATGATTCGTATTATAACTATTGTCGGCTTTTAACATGCTGTGATTTGTTTTAATAATAGAGTTACTAAAGTATTGGGTAGGTGTCTTATTTATTTATTTATTTATTTATTTAATT
The DNA here is from genome assembly GCA_946902985.2 of Meconema thalassinum. NCBI lineage: Eukaryota > Metazoa > Arthropoda > Insecta > Orthoptera > Tettigoniidae > Meconema > Meconema thalassinum. The sequence continues at coordinate 2,011,417,783 of OX336388.2, read as the reverse complement.
ATTTATTTATTTATTTATTGTGTAAATGAAAATCATCTTTCTTAATTGCACGATTATTTTAACAGTCACAAGACTATGTCAATTCTGAGAACATATTAGATTCAATTAGTAATGACTTTTTCAAGTGAAATGGAGCTTACGGAAGGCTAATTTACATTGGCAATTGTTAGAAAATCTATGTTAATCTTTCCAATCATAAATTTTTTCTCTTATTTCATCCAGTGGTGTATGTTAAAAGGATTAAAAATCTACATAGGTAATATGAAACGAAACAAATACTGGATGAAGGGAAGGTGAAATGTCTCACCCACTCGTCGAATGCTCCTACTGTATGGATGCAAACCAATGGAGACCTCATCTAGGAACTCCACCAACAGCAAGGAGGTTCAGTCATGTTTTAGGGTGGGATCATGTTTGGTCGACGTACGCCTCTAGTTCTTATCCACGGTAACATGACTAGTCTGGTGTACAGAGACAACATCCTCAAACCTGTTGTTACAGGTTTTGTTACCACAGTGAGTGAGACTTCACACTAGTCGACGATAATGCTCACCCCCATCAAGCTAGGGTGGTCAATCAGTTCCTTTTGATGCATGGTATACGGAGAATGGAGTGACCTGCATATTCTGTGGACATGAACTGTATTGTGCATGCATGACAAGATTATAAGAGGACAATTTCGTATCTTCCCAGTCTCCCAACAAACACTCAGCAAAGCTGCTATCAAAGAATGGAGTAATCTGCCCAAACCAGGCTGGATCCATTGGTTCGCAGTATGGCGTATTGGCGTAGTCTAGTACATGGGGTCACGGAGAGTCGGAATCGACTAAACGAATAGAGAGAGAGATGCCTCGTCGTCTGCAAGCATGCCTTAGCGCTCGTGGTGGGCATACAAGGTATTGATATGACCCAACATGAAATAGACGTGTGTACCAGGTCCCACATTTTCACTTTTGTTATTTATTTTGTGTTTCTGTCTCTTTTGCACAGCAGATTGTTGGTTGTATTTATTTGTATGTACACTATCTCATTATATAATACGCTAAGGTGTATGTTTCACAAAACTCAAGCTCCTAAACCAGAGGGAATCATAAGGTGTGGTTTGAACCAAAATGTTCCAAATTGTCTCAATGGTACAGGAAAAATCTTACATTTCTTGAAAAGTCAGCGGAAATATATTTATTTGTTTATAAAGTGCTTTTAAACAAATAAACAAGACGATAGTCCCTGGCAGAACTATGTCGCCTACAGCCCGCCTTGCACTAGAGCCGGGTGGGTAGTCTGTACACATGGGGCGCACACAACCCATTATGCGAGAGTTCTCGCACGGGTCCGCTAGTATTGTGTATAATGTGATCATATCCACATAGAAATGTAAACAAGTGACTAAATCGCAATATGCAAAACTCATTTTGATGACTGTAGACTAAATTAAGCTCTTTGACACCACACTAAAAAATCAAGAGCTAAATACTTTTTATGAGGGCTCATAAATATTCCTCCAACAATTCAGAGAACTCTTACAAACGAACTGTTCATAAAATCATAGCTAAACTCACTCTGTAACAGATATTCAAACATGAAAATAATACCTCTAGCACAAATCTAATTTGGGATAGATGACCTAGATGTTACGCCCCTTAAAACACCAAAAACTAACTAACAAATCTTATCTGCCGGTGTTCATTTGTCGCAGAGCGTGGTTTGATAGTCAGAAGGTGTACGATGGCATAACGCTGTTGAAGATCGACAGCGTCAGCAGACCAGTTTCAATTAGTTTGCGCGGAATGGGAGACCAACTCCACTAACTATAGGGCATCCAGCGTTGAGAAAAGACTGTGGAGACTTATGGCAACAGTGTTGCTAACTCTAGGCAGAGGTAACGCTGACGTCATAGGTTATGTTCACTCGCTCCGAGTACTGCCCTTTCATAATTTAGCAACACTACCCCAGAAGCGACCTGAAATTGAACACTCCCAGGAAGGAGCAGTTTTGCAGGTATTAACGGATTGGACCAGTATTAAGGATACCGTACACGAAGAGAACCAATATCGACATTCATTTCGTTTTGATATGACGCATTACTGATTGACAGATGTCGAGAGCACAACCCTTCCTTCCTTCCTTCCTTCCTTCTCGAATGTACTGTATGCTGACGATGTTAACAATTTTTACGTCAGCAATACTGTTGATCATCACCTTTTTTGTTATTATTTAGGCTATCATTTAGTTTCTTTCAATGTTATTCTTGTTGCTTTCTTTAGATTAATATTTGTAATATTGTAGTGAGTTAGCCATGCGGTTGGGGGCACGCAGCTGTGGGCTTGCATTCGGGATATAGTGGGTTCAAACCCCACTGTCGGCACCTCTGATACGATCGAACAGAAAATAAAACAGACACACAACAATAACACCAATGACGGATAGTGCTTCAGAACTTATGTTGCCGGCGGAACTGAGCACGTGCTCCACTCCGGGCGAACATGCAGCACAGGACAAGGCTCTTCTTTCCAGCGTGCTAACCTCGAACATTTTTAAATTACTAAGACGTAATATAAACGAGACTTGTATGCAGTAACAAAGGTAATCAATTGGCAGATAATTGTTGGAAGCTATTATGACGAAAAATATATATGTTCAGAGTTCCTTCATGATAGAAAGTGAGGTATCAAAACCATAGTAAGGGGGGGGGGGTCCGTTAAAAGTAACTGCCCATAAGACCCATAGTCTTTTCTCAACGCTGGATGCTCTATACAATAACCATGTGCAACAGCCGGCCCCGGGCCCCCCGACACACCTGATCAGTTATTTAAAATATATTTCTTACGGAATCTGTCAAACTGAAGTAAAAAGTCTTCCAACCCTCGACTTTTCTCTCTGGGCTTGGCAATTCTGTTAAGACAACGACAGTTCCCCATCTCCCAATCGACTTTGTGCTATAATAAATGCGCCAGAAAATTGGTAAGCGTGTCGCTAAGTTTCTCATTAATATTGGAACTAAATACATACGCCTACGTATTATCTAATTTTCTTTAGTAAAAAAAAATGCTTACGGTTATAATACTCTTGTTTGTATGTTTGCCGTGTTAATTTGTGGTGAACGAGTTTCTTCATAGAATGTGGCTTCTACGTTTTTGTGAAAATATTATACATTATTAAGTATGGCTCGCGACGCCTGTAAGTCCTCTGTGGTTATCCCACCTTGTGTTCAAAGTTGCACATGTCTGAACTAGAGGTTAAGTATAGCCTAATGCTTATCAAATGAAACAAGTAGTTCCGTGACGAACTAAAGAGCCTACTTTTCTTAAAATTTACGATTTATGCCAATCTATATAGATGTATCTAGAATAATGTCGAAATCAAGTTGGTAATACGGACATTTCTAAGTTTTGCAGTTTGAAATATATCTGAAATAGTGTAGCCTAATGGAGTAACTTACTACAGTTGGCAGCCCTGGTACTCTGAATATTTTCTTAGTTCCATCTCTTAAGGTATAGAATGCACATACAAAATTTGGTTAAAGTCTAATGGATAGTATGGACGTTACATGCTGTTTGATATTGGATTCACTAAGTGCGCGTAAAGTCATGTTCGGAACAATGCCATGTATGTGATGGTCAGAATTAATCTAGAATATTACGATCTATTATAACGCCAATTTTTGATAAATTCCATTCATTAGTATAGAAGTTACATGTAATTAAAAATTGAAATGATCGGAAATATTAGAATTAAATTAGTTACTCCAAATTAATCTAGAACGTCAGGTACTAGACGTGTGCAAAGTTTTGAGCTGATGGCTTGCATACTTTTATTGATATTAGGATTAAACAAATAGAGAGAGCATTTATTAACAGTTGTCAGCCCTGCTGGTTCTTACGAATTCGCACAGTCAATACTGCTATGGTACACAATTCACATACGAAATTTGGTTGTAATCCATTCGTTAGTATAGAAGTTATATCTATTTAAAAACCCAACCTATCAGCAGGTGTAGAATCGTGTTGGCAGCACTGATGTATATAAGTCACTCCAAACTAAGGTAGAATATTAGGTACTATACGTGTGCAAAGTGTAGAGCTGTTGGCTTGCATATGTTCTGATATATTGACATTAGGGTTGAAACATAGAGAGAGAGCATTTATTAACAGTTGGCAGCCCTGTTGGCTCTTTAGAATATGCACAGTCATATCTGTTGTAGTACACATAGTACATACGAAATTTGGTCGAAATCCAATCGATAGTATAAAAGTTACATGCATTGAGAAATTGGAACTATCGGCAGGCTTAGAGTCATGTTGGCAACACTGACAGGTATTGGTTGCTGGGAATTAATCTGGAATGTTATTATCTATATGTGTGCCAATTTTGGAGTAGTTCGCATGCATAACTTCTGAGATATTCAACATAGAGCTCATATTTCAATTGCGATTTTTCCGCAGTTGGTAGCACTGACGGTAATTTCAAATATGGCCGTGAGATATTCAGGTATAGATCTTTACTCTTGCCAAATTTGGTTTTGATAGCTGCAGCCGTTTTGGAGTTGATAGGGGGCACACAAAGTCAGACAGACAGACACACATTTTCCCGGATCGATCTCTTAAGTCTACTTTTGCAAAATGAGAAAAGCAGGCTAAAAATGCGTGTGCATGAACTTCCGATGTCCTACTGTGGTCAAATGAATCCGAGCGTACTGGAGATAAATAATGTAATTATATAAGAAAGAGTTGTTATTATTTTTCTAAGATACAGCCTCAAGAAGACAATAATCTGAAGTCCTTGTACATTAAAAAGTGCAGCAATGAGCAGAGTGGGAAATCCCTAGTCTGTGGTAAGTCGCAATTTGGCCCTACCCACACGAGATTAAACTGGAACTTAACTACGTATCTCAACCGGTTGCAAAATGGAATCTTGCTCAGTGTCGGCAGCTGACTGGCATACATTCAGGAACACCAGAGGAAAGACGACTTGAGGTTGAACTCACGTCGATACTAGAACAGTGGACTGACATTTAACACACAGCACAGTGAACCGACATTTTTTAATAAACAGCTTTCCATATTAAAGATAGAACGTAAAATCTCTATTAACTGATGTAATAATAATAATAATAATAATAATATCGTATGGACTCGGTGCCGGGTGCAAGCTTTGTTATTTGACACCCAAAGGGTAGCTTGCATGTCGAATTTTGTGTTGGCGTAAACTCCCGAGATTAAATTTACCGTTATGAACACGGCCTACTGAATTCAAATGAGTTCTTTGACATGCCAACATCATATGACATGGTGTCGTAATTTTTACCGCCTTACAAAAATAACTTACCACGGCCAGGAGCGAACCTGCAAACTTGGGGTTAGTAGACCGACACGTTGACCACTCACCCACCGTGGCAAGCATTAACTAATGTGGTTTATAGAGACACCAGTGAGTCAGAAATTCTTAGCCTATTTTCAATTTTGAAAAATAGGCTTATGAGATCACCTTTTGTCCGTGTGTGTGTGCGTGTGTGTGTGTGTGTGAGGTGTGTCCCCCCATCATAACTTATAAACGGCTAGAGCGATTTCAATGAAACTCGGTAAGTTCATAGCACTATTCCGGACGACCCCGACCATGCCCTTCAAATTTAGTTAAGTCTCGCCAATCCAACTTGGTGGCTGTGCGAAATATTTCACCAGCATTCAATATCTCCGAAACTATTACCGATATCACCCTGGATTTTTTACGGTAATAAAGGGAACTACTAGAAGTTCACGTATGTGACTTTTGAAGAACTGGTAACTACAAAACCAACATGGCGGCCACGCGAATTTGCGACATTTAAATAGACGTTTCACGCGATTTAACCAACCAAATGCAATAAAACTTGGTACCGTGTATGTTTATACACATTGTAATGCACCGACTTCTAACTTGGTTCAATTGTTTACATAACCACAAGATGGCGGATGTGCGAAATATTTCACCGGCATTCTATATCTCTGAAACTATTAGCGGTATCACACTGAAATTTTGTACGGAGATAAAGAGCACTACTGGAAGTTTATCTATAAGACTTTCAGAAACCGGTTAACTACAAATCGAACATGGCGGCCAAGCGAATTTGAAAATTTAAATAGTACTTTCTCCTGATTTAATGTTCCAAACGCCATGAAATCTGGTACAGGAAATGTTTATTCACATTGTAATGCACTGGTATCTAATTTAGTTCAATTGTTTACATAACTTCAAGATGGCGGCTTTGCGAATTTTAAAATTAAGTTTTTATTTCGTGAGTCTTACTCATGCGATCGAAGGGAAAGTTTGAATAATGAACCTACGCAATAATTTTCCTTTAATGGTACATGACTCTATAGCCTATTCATTTAACAATCCAACATGGCGACCATCCGAAATATTTAGACGGCTCTGAATATCTACGAATCTATTATAGCAATCAAACTGATTTTTTTTATGTTCATAGGGGCTATGAACTTAAGTTCACCTATAGGACTTTAAATAACCTAGTGATCACAAATCCAACATGGTGGCGACGTGAAATATAAATATTCACATGGTCGTTTCTCGCAATTTAACCATCCGAGTTCAGTGAAACTTGGTACAGTAAATCCTTATACGAATGTTAATCCACTGGCATCTAATTTATTTCAATTGTTTCCATAACCACAAGATGGCAGTTGTGCGAAATTTTAAAATCTCCTTGTTACTTCCTGTGTCCTAATCATGCGGTTGAAGTTTGAATACTACACGTACACAATAATCTTCATGTAACAGTACATAACTCTAGGACCTACATATATAAAATCCAACATGGCGACCATCCGAAATATTTAGTTGGTTCTGAATATCGACGAATCTATTACAGCAATCAAACTGAAATTTTGTATGTAGATAGAGGCAATTAACATATGTAGGATATATGAAAATAGGCTGTATAGTTCTTCACGGAACTACTTGTTTCTGACACGGTTGCCTCGCTATGCGCACCAGCAAATGCCAATTGACTGCCCCTGAATTTGATCCTCTACCTAGCATTGCCTTTAAGAATCAATGTAAAATGCTCTTTAGTCGGCTAACACGCTACAGGGAACTCCAACATATAGAGCAGTTAAGTTAATACATCTGTTAGGTCGTCAGTGCGAAGGCTGGTTGGGTCACTAAAACGTACTGTTGTAGCTTATATTGGTAAAAATTAAACCCCCTGTTGAATCGTTAACTTCTACCAGATCGAGCGATTTTTATGATTCTTCCGACGGTTGAATTGTCTTCTATTGTCTACTTTGGTAAATAATTTCTCAGTTGTTAGTTTATTCAGTATGAATATTTATCTTCACCAATACGTTTATCTCAAAAACAGCTTGCTTTCTGCCAACTGCTAGTATATCTATTGCGCACGCTGTACTGCTCTTGACACTAAGAAAGGCCCGACTAGTGCTTTGAATGGCACATCCATTTAGTGTTCATTATTCCACTGTTAGTGACTTATAAGACAAGGCTATCCTCCATTTTTCTGGCATAAGACGCTTCTTTATTTCCTTCGGTAACGGGGAAAGTGTCATGGAAATGTCCTCATAAACTGATTTTATTTTTAATGAACCCGTTAATGACGGATGAATACAGATATTTCGTACTTTTCGAAAATGGCAAACCTTTAACTGTCTTGATATTATATAGGCTATTTGTATTGTGACTAGAACTCAATTGCAGAATGAGATTTTGTTGATTAATTAAAGGGCTTCCCGACATCATGGTCATGTAGCCCTGTGTACTTGGGTGTTTGTGTAATTTGTACGATAACCAGTATTATTGTGACGGCTGTATTAGTGGGTGTATTTTTAAATTAGATGAGGATTGGAAAGTAGGTGACCGTGGCCTTAATTTAGGAACCTTCCTGGCATTTTCCTGGAGTAGAAGTGAGCAAGCTACAAGAAATCACTTCTACGATGGCGGAGGTGGGAATCGAACCCACCTATTCTTAGGTTTGCCTCACGAGTTTAAGTGTACCCCTTTCCAGCCCTCAGACGAGAATTACATTTCTTAGCACAGCTTCCGCGGTGACAGCCGCTACGCAATGAGGTGAACAAATGCAGAATGAAACCAAAATCACGGCATTTTATGTTTATTTTTCTTGATACCTGTATTTTCCATGTTTTAGTCGTAAACCGTTTGTTTATTCACATGGACCCCGGGGCGTAGCCTTGCACGTGAAATCACTCACGACTGGCTGGGTGTGCAGCGGTAACGTTCTCACCAGCTGTGCCCAAGATTGCAGGATTGAATCCTGGCGCAGTCAGTTGGTATTAGAGGGTGAGCGATAGCGAGGAAGCCATGTCCGTAGATTTACTGGCACGTTAAGGATCCCCTTCGGGACAAAAAAAACCGGCACCCCAGCGTGTCTGAAAGCCGCAGTAGTTCAAAGGGACGTTAAACCGAAAAAAAATATTATGAAATCGCCCACCACGACAGCTGCAGAAAATCTGGAGAGAACGAATACCGTCGTTGACAGCGGCTATCCTAAACGTAGTTTTCCCCGAGATTTTCCATTCTTTTCCGATATAGTACTTCATGTTAAGTCCCGGAGCACGCACACTATTTTTGGCTCCTATAATAAGGTATACATACCAGTAACGACGACACAAAAGCACATGTTATTAGACAAACTGAACACGCACACAAGTACACGTGGTTGATGACCAAGATATCCCAATCCCCTGGTACAACAACAGCATCAACTCATTAACATACAGCAGATACCAAGCAATCTTAAGTACCGAAAATAACTTTAAAATATCTAGATAAGGATGTGTAAAATCCAGAAATGGTGCTGCCCCGTGACTGATCACAGTGTCCTTTTCATACACGCGTAAGTGGGCGTGTTGGCGCATCGGTCAAGCTGTATGCCTCTCACCAAGGCGGACTGGGTTCGGTTCCCGGTCAGTGCATGTGAGATTCTCGATGTGAAATGCCATGTCCTGTGGTTCGGATTCCACGTAAAACGGAGGTCCCGTGGCTTATGATCGCGAGATTAACGGTCACGTTAAACTACAAGCTTCCTTTTTCATACACGCGTACACATTCTTAAAGTTAACCGTCATGTTTCACTTTTTTCTACTCTACAGAGGTTAGTGAACTGACCCAACCATTCATTCTTCACCGAATGGAATGTGTCAGTAATAGCAAACTGGTTCGTTGGCGTCAAGTAACGGGAATGGGAGTGGCAAGGACTTTAGGTTCATCTGCTCACACCTTTAAAAGCGATAGTCTTAATTCAGTCTCATTGAAACAAGAATCTTCCTCACGATTATCTGAATTATTAGGTCAGTTCCTAGTGGAAGGAGCCATCACGGAAGTGGTTTTTCGTGCTTTGCCCCACTTCAACTACAGGCAAATGCAGGGATGGTTCCTAATTTACGGCCACAAGCGACTACTTCCCAATCATATCCCCAATTTACAAATACACATAGTAGAGCCATCATAATAACACAGGTTATCACAGAAAGTACACACACACACACCGATACTCAAATACACGGGGCACGACGTTGCAGCTCCAAAAATATGCAACAACAATCTAGTAGGAGGTTCCCGCAACATTTCTACTTTTCCAATACCTAACTCAGTACTCACCTGTTCAGGAAACAAAGCATTCAGTTCTGGATTATATGATTATTATTATTATCATTATAATTCATTATTATTATTTATATTATTAGTAGTATTATTTCTATCCATGTGAAGTTTTGAAGCAATATATTCAGTGTTGCCTGTACAAACTATTAATTTATACTTTCCAGTCGGACAACACTCATTTGCCCAATTAGATTAGGCGGGGCAACTATAACTAACTATTTCTGAAAAGGAAAGAATGTATTCATATTATTCACTGAAATATGGCAAATTTAGGATTACGCGTTTCGACCGTCACGTGGTCATCATTAGATCCTGATCACTATTGTTGAAAAAATCCCACACAAGACACGGCACAAACCTAGAAGAATTGCTGAGTTTTAATTCACCGGCCGTGAAAGCCAATATACCAACTTTTTGGAAGACTTCATAGGGAGGTTAAGGCTGCTTGAGCTTTTAGTTCTCGCAGTCAAGTGGTGCAGTTGCACCTAATATAAAGGGAGGTGGCGCGCAGTTCGTCACTCCTGTTGGAGTCCGGGCGGGGACACCAAGAGCCCGCCGATGAGCCAGTTTGGTGTCGTAGGCGAAACCCCTCACAAGACACGGCACAAACCTAGAAGAATTGCTGAGTTTTAACTACTGTTGAAGTTTAAAATCATACAAATATTTAGAAATATGTCTTGCTATATTTTGTATAACTCGTTTTGTTAATGTAAGTATTTATGATTCGTAGTGAATCTCGTTATTTGAAAAGGTTAGTATAGTCTATGATGTTGTAAGACATGTTTGCGATCTACGTGTAATCAGTTAAGCTACACAACAATATAATAACATCAGAGCATGTGTACTGATTTCTACTTAAGGTTATGAGTACTTAACAGTTAGAATAGCCTATCCTATTCAAGCACAGTCGTCGCACAGGTGTTCTGATTTGAATAGCTTGTACGTGACAAATTATTCGTTTATCATTGAATACTATTAATACATGTGATACCATTTTCAGAAATAGTGTGTTATATAAGTAAACTAGCAACCCGGCCCGGCTTCGCCCGGGAACAGTTGTGAATACATTACGTGATAAGCGCTTCTTTACGATGTCAATGAACTACGATCTATATCCGTTTTACGTCTGGGCATGATGGGTTAAAATCACTGACTGGACTATTAACTGTATTATCATGAAGATGCATGTGCAACAAATTCTTGTCAGACGTAATTTAAAAATGGCGAGGTGTACGAAACACAAATCCCCCTTCCGTCCAATCTAAAAACACTTATAGTGGACGATATATTGAATATAGAAATGTGAAATCGCGTACGTTTTTGTAAAACTTTTCATGCTGAACAATTCTTACACTCATTGTATATTATTATTAACGGTTTGCCCAGCGTAAGCTTAAAAAGCGCACGGACGCCAGGTTTTTTCGTCTTTTTCTCTGAAATCGTTACTGCTTGGCTTCCTTTGACCATAAATAAATTATTTTCTACAGAGACCATCCTCGAGATATCCTTTACAGAACGGTGAAAACCGCATCAAAATCCATGCAGTGGTTCTCGAGATTACCCGTGACATCCAAAAATCGGGGACTTTGTGTTATACAGTACTAAGTAGAGATTATACGCCAATCAGTATAATTTAATATAATATAGCCTAATCCCCCTTCCGTCCAATCTTAAATTGACTGTGAATTTTGCGGAACGAAAAGTTCACAGGCGAAATGAGAGTTGCACTTCCAGGGAATGGCGAGGTGAATGAAACTCAAATCCCCCTTCCGTCCAATCTTAACTTGACTGTGTTTCTCAGGTGAAATGAAGAAAACTCGAGTTGCACTTCCAGGGAAACTCCAAACACTACCACCCTTCTCAGAAGTCTTAACTCAACACAACTCGAAGGTTTGCAGCTGGCTGTATCTGGGTCAATATATTCGCCCGCTAGCTAGGCTGTAAAAGGGATGATAGACTCGCCCTTAGCTAACTCGCAAACTGTCGCCTCAGTAGTTGAATGGGCATGGTTGAAAGAAATTAAAACGTAGAAACACTTATGGTGGGCGATGTATTGAAGATAGACATATGCTCTCGTGGACTTTTTTGTAGAACTTTTCATGCTGAAAAATTCTTACACAAATGGTATTTAGATATTTTTAACGGTTTGCCCAGCGTAAGCTTACAAACCGCTCGGACGCCAGGTTTTTTTCGACTTTTCCACTGAAATCGTTACTGCTCGGCTTCCTTTAATCATAAATAAATTATTTTCTACAGAAATCATCCCCGAGATATCCTTTACAGAATGGTGAAAACCGCATCAAAATCCCTCCAGTGGTTCTCGAGTTTACCCGTAACATCCAAGAATCGGGGACTTTGTTTTATACGAAGTAGAGATCCGCCCATCAAAATTGGGCGAAAGCCTGTTGATCGAAGGGAAAGTATAATTGATTGTTTTGTCCATTCAAAAGGCGCGATGGAACGTTAATTGGATTGATGACTTGAAGGTCTTTGTCTTTTGTGTTTGACAAAATGTCTTCATTAATTCACAATTAATAATGTAACTTTCAGTCGGTCAACACTATATTATTTTTGGCGTTCCTAAGACCATTGCTTGACAGTTTTCTTGTTGGTTATTGACCAATGTTCTAACGGCTTCGCATGAAGTCTTCATTGGTGTTTAATTCGCGTGATTTTCCTTTATTAGCCTACTTTTCACATTTTGCAAAAATGAGGAAAAAGTAGTCTTATGAGATCGGGCAAATGTGTGTGTGTCTGTCTGTCTGTCTGTCTGTCTGTCTGGCTGGCTGTGTGTGTGTCCCCCCCTATCAACTCCTAAACGGCTGCAGCAATCAAAACCAAATTTAGTATGAGTAAAGATGTGCACCGGAATATCTCACGTCCATATTTGAAAATGATGTCAGTGCTACCAACTGCTGAAAAAACGCACTAGAAATTTGAGCTCCATGTTGGATATCTTGGAAAGTATGAATGGGAGCTATTTCAAAATTGGCACACGTACAGATCATAATATTTCAGTTTAATTTCCAGGAGGCCAAACATGGCAGTGTTGCCAAAATGATTATAAGCCTCCTGATAGGTCCAATTTTTAAATGCATATAACTTCTACACTATCAAGTGGAATTCAACCAAATTTCGTATGTTGTATGAGTACATAACCAGATATGACTGAGCGTATTCTTAAGACCTACCAGGGCTGCCAACTGTTAATAAATGCTCCTAATTTATTTTATCCAAATACCAATATATCAGAAAGTATGCAAGCCGACAGCTTTAAACTATGCACACGTATAGTACCTGACATTCTATATTAATTTGGAGTAACTTATATACGTCAGTGCTACCAACATGATTCTAAGCCTGCTGACAGGTCCAACTTTAAATACATGTAACTTCAATACTATCATTTGGATTTCAACCAAATTTCGTATGTGCTATATGTACCATAACAGATATGACTATGCGTATTCTAAGGAGCAACCAGGGCTGCCAACTGTTAATATGTGCTGTCCCTACTTTTGTTACCCTAATATCAATATATCAGAAAGTATGCAACCCAATAGCTCTAAACTTTGCACACGTATAGTACCTGGCATTCTAGACGAATTTGGAGTAGGCTAACTAATATAAGTCAGTGCTGCCAACATGATTCTAAGCCTGCTGATAGGTCCAATTTTAAAATGCATGTAACTTCTATACTAACTAATGGATTTCATTCAAAATTGGCACAACAATAGATCATATTATTTCAGATTATTTCTGACCAATACATGCATGACATTGTTGCCAACATGATTTTACGCGCGCTGTTAGATCCAATGTTTAACTGCATGTAACGTCCATGCTATCCAGTGGACTTCAACCAAATTTTGTATTTAGTACCGTAAGAGACGGAACTAAGAATATATTCAGTCATCAGGGCTGCCAACTGTAGTGCTCTATTAGGATACATTATGCCAGGTATACAGTATTTCGAACTAATTGGAAATTTCGATATTAGCAACTTAATTTCGTCATTATTCTAGATAGGTTCATATTCTGTAGAATAATCATTGGCATGAAAAGTAGGCTGTATAGTTCTTCACGGAACTTCTTGTTTTTCTAACAAGTTTACCTTGGAAGTATGTAAATATATGACATTAAATATCTTTTAGGTGAGTTTGATGTCTCCCAGTCTAAATATGCGCCCATAGAATTTCAAACGGCTCTTGCGTATGCCATTAATGAGTTGTTTTGTTGTTAATTCATATAAGGAGCTAGGAACATCTTAGTCATCAGACCCGTGTAGTTGGACGTGTGTTGAATCTGTATGATAACTTGTATTTATGTGATGAATGTAATAAGGACAGGGATGAGGTAAGTGCTCCGGGACTTGAAGTAAGGTACTATCCCGGTATTTGCCTGAAGAGGTGTGGGAAAACCTGAGGAAATGCCCCACTCAGGTTAGCAGCTGTCAGCCCCGAAATTCTTACTTCTGATCCCTGCCCTCACGACCGTAGTGCACGATTTATCCAGCACGGCTACGCCACGCCGTGGGATTGCCATTAATAAAAAGAAGTTTGAATATTTACGTGACCATTAATCTCGCGATCTTGAGCCATGGGACATCCAGTTTACGTGTAATCCAAACCACAGGACGTGATATTTCATTTCGAAAACCTCAGATGCATTGACCGAGAATCGAAGCAGCTTGACCACTGCACCAACATGCCCTTTGCTAATAATGAACATCCCTGATAGATTGTGGAGGTCGTAAGTTCTCTCCATCATCCATAATCCATTTTCTCGCGTCGGATTTTTATTGCTATTATTATTATTATTATTACTACTATTATTATTATTCTTCTTAGAAATTGTGGCAACTAGTAGTCTACTGATAAAACTAAAGCATTAGCACCATTTAAAAACAAAAACATATCTGCAAGTTCACAAGACAGAGAAATTACGTTACCATCAACAATCTCCCTCCACCAACTAATCAATGAAGGTAGCCATTATTACTGTGATATACTTGTGCAATACGCCCCAAACTAGAATTGTAAACTAATATGCAGAAATGAGCTACGAGTACTCTACTTAGAGGACGGTAAAAAACTACAACTGCAACATACAAAAACAGCAGTCTATTTGACTACTAATATTGTGTTAAAAGATGTGACATGGGGACTTATCTAAATCGTGGAATGTCTAAAAACTGCCACACATTCTAAGATTTTACCATTTTGTTTGTTTGTTTGTTTGTTTGTTTGTTTGTTTTTGGAGGCCATATCATTCTAACTCTTCAGCAGTCCACAACAAATATACAGGCCTATATCATGTTCACATGTATGTTTTTTTCAGTTTTTATTTTCGCATGTCGCAGTAATTGGGATTGTATTAAGGTGATCGATTGAAGAGTTACAATATCAATTGTCAATAAAGCAGCAGTGGAAAAGGTCTTCAAAACTCTTCATATGAAATTATATTTCCAACTGAATACAGTAATATCTACATCGTATAAAACGAAGCCTCAGATTCTTGGATGTAACGGGTAATCTCGAGAACCACTGCATGGATTTTGGTGCGGTTATCACCATTCTGTAAAGAAATTCTCGAGGAAGGTTTCTGTAGAAAAACATTCATTTATGACTGAAGGAAGCCGAGCAGTAACGATTTCAGTAAATCAAGTCGAGGAAAAACCTGGCGTCCTTGCGCCTTTTAGTCCTACGCTGGATAAACCGTTAAAATATCTTTATACTATGAGTGTAAGGATTTGCATATTAAGGCTTTCACGGCCCGGAATATTATATAAATAATTCATGCTTTTGGGCTAATGCCGTGTGTATTTTTAATTTAAACCATACGTTTCGGAGAAACCTTGCCTCCTTTTTCAATGGAAATAAACAATGTGGCCAAAGAAAGTATATCAATGAGATTACAAAAAATATAGATAAATTCCTCTGTTCGTCACCAGAGAGCAGCTGCCAGAAATAACTGTATGGACCATGGTGGAACGGCGGACAGAGTAGTAAGTAACAAGAAGGTAAAGGGGGCGGTGTGAAAATATAGAAACTCCTCGAAGAATGAGGAGGGTGGGGGGGAGGTGGGAGGGTTAGATGGATATAAGGAAACATAGACAAAAGGGAATACTAGCTGAACGATACCTAACGTCATACAGTCAACGGTGAAAAAACAGATGGAAACTCCTCCAGTGACGAACAAAGGAGATCAAATCCAGGCTCTGAGCCCTAGAGGGAAAATGTATAATTTTAAATATGTGAAGAACAGAGAGACTGAGAGGAAATATCTCCCTAGATCCTTAATAACTGGTAGCCAAGTGTCACTTAGCTGATAACCAGTGTCTCTGTTAAAATTATTGGGATTTTTACGAATTTCAACTGCCTCCCTTATAATTCTAGACCAGTTGTGCTTAACAAGGGCAAGCGCATGAGCATCCTTGAAACATACATCGTGCCCTGAAGACAGGGCATGTTCAGCTATAGCTGATTTGTCAGGTTGGTTTAGACGGATGTTCCTTTGATGCTCTTTGATGCGAGTGGCAATGGACCGTTTTGTTTGTCCAATGTAGACTTTTCCGCAAGTACATGGGACTTCATACACCCCAGGTTGTAGTATTGGGGACAATTTATCTTTGTTTAATGCTAAACGTTGACCAATTTTCGTCATAGTGCCGAAAACTGTTTTTATCTTGTGCTTGCGGAGAATCTTAGCAACGCGGTCAGTGGTGTTGTGAATATAAGGGAGGTAAGCAGTTCCTCTCACGTCGGAGCTCTGAGAAGGTTGTCTATCCCTCCTTCTGGGATGTAGGGACCTATATATAGTGGATTCATTATAGCCATTACCCTTAAACATGGTTTGTAAGGCATGTAACTCTTCCTGAAGAGTTGATGCCTCACAAATACGTTCCGCTCTTTTGGCTAGAGTTGTTATAATTCCTTGTTTTTGTGCTGGGTGGTGGTGGGAGTCCGCATGTAAATAACGGTTAGTGTGAGTTGGCTTACGGTAGACGCTGTGCCCCATGGATCCATCCGCTTTCCTCCTCACAAGAACATCCAAAAAAGGTAAGCATCCACCTGACTCTAGCTCCATTGTGAAGTGTATTGAAGGATGCAGCTGATTTAGGTGGTTCAGAAAGTGGTTCAGTTTCTCAGAACCCTCCTCCCACACCACGAACGTATCATCCACATACCTCCACCAAATCACAGGTTTGAAAGACGCCGAAGATATAGCCTCTCCCTCAAAATGTTCCATGAAAAAAATTTGCCACGACAGGCGAGAGTGGACTTCCCATGGCCACACCATCAGTCTGCTCGTAATATTTACCATCCCACAAGAAATAGCTGGAACACAAGCAGTGGTGGAATAATCGGGCAATGTCCTCAGGAAACAAATCCTTGATGAGTGACATGACCGAGTCCACCGGCACTCTGGTAAACAAGGACTCTACATCAAAACTCACCAAAATAGCATTTGGTTGAACGGCGATGGTTGACAATTTTTCGACGAAATGGGTTGAATCCCTAATGTAGGACTGTGTGCGCCCCAAGTGCGGCTGAAGCAACTTGCTGAGATATTGCGCAAGAGCATAAGTTGGAGAACCTATTGTGCTAACAATTGGTCGAAGAGGGACGTCTTGCTTATGGATTTTTGGAAGACCATACAATCTCGGAGGAACAGCATCTCTCGGAATAAGACATCTTCCCTCTTCTTTTGGAAGAGATGACAGTTTAACAAGCTTAGCAGTGGCATTGGATACACGAGTGGTTGGATCACGAGTGCACAGTCTGTAGACAGGATCAGATAACAGAATCGAGATTTTACTTTTATATTCAACGGTATCCATCACCACTGTCGCATTTCCCTTGTCAGCATGAAGAATAGAAATGGTGTCATTATTTCTTAGTTCCTTCAATGCCTTTCTTTCACCCCGAGTTAAATTGGGTGCGGGTACTTTAGAGGATCTTAATATCCTCACACTTTCTTGTCTAACTTCTTCAGCTTCATCTGGAGGTAAATTGTAGATGGCAGCCTCAACGGATATGATCAACTCCTCTGTAGGAATTTTGGAGGGTGCGAGAGCAAAGTTGAGACCTCTGCTTAGTAAAGTTGTTTGATAGTCATCTAAAGGGGTATTAGAAAGATTGACTACAACTTTACTAGTATCAAGAACCGTACGAGGAGCTGTTTGTCTCGAGGACAATCGAAGGAACTTAGCTCTTTGTCTATCTACAGCCCGACAAAAATTATTCTCGGCCTGAATAGCGGAGATACGTTCAAAGAACAGCCACAATTCCTCTGAGAGAATGCTACTAAGAAGCAGATGTAAGTGTAATAACTCACGGGAAACTGCGTCCAATTCAGTACGAGAGTTCTGGATCCTCTCGATAACGAGTGCCTTGCTAGCGCGCTGATAAATTCTCATAGCTTTATGAGTGTGTATAGTTTGCTTCAATTTTACACAGTTGGGAATGATGTTATGATCCCTGCATCTAAGAAAGAAGGACAACGATGAAAGGAGAGAGCTCCTTCTTCGCCTCAACTTACTAAATTTAGATGATTGTCGAACAACTTCCTCCCCATAGAGGTTTCTAATTTGCATATTAAGGCTTTCACGGCCCGGATTATTATATAAATAATTCATGCTTTTGGGCTAATGCCGTGTGTATTTTTAATTTAAACCATACGTTTCGGAGAAACCTTGCCTCCTTTTTCAATGGAAATAAACAATGTGGCCAAAGAAAGTATATCAATGAGATTACAAAAAACAAGATGTTCAGTAAAGAACATATAGCCTACTTTCTCCTAAATGTATGAGTATAGTTATAACTCGTTGTTATTATCAAAGAGTATAATAGAACTATTCTTTGTTGAAGACCTTAGAAACGATTTACCCCTACCAAACGCCACAACCTAGATAAAAACTGCTACCATCATTTAAGAAAGAAAGATAAGAAGTATATCAAGAATGTTATGGATCTGGAGACATAATCGACCGGACTGGCGGCGTGGCTCAGTGGTAACGTTCTCGCTTGCTGGGCCCTAGGTTGCAGGTTCGTATCCTGGCGCAGTCAGCTGGCATTTGAGGGTGCACAAATGCGAGGGAGCCGTGTCAGTACATTTACTGGCACGTTAAAGATCCCCTTCGGGCCAAAATTCCGGCACCCCTGTGTCTCTAAAATCAGCAGTAGTTAAAAGGGATGTAAAACCAATAACATTATTATTATTATTACGACCTGCCGTGGGCAACATCCAACTTTGAGTTGAGGCATGTCTTTACACGTCTGGTTGTGCATGGCTTTCACAACCCTAATACCGGGTGAGTTAGCCGTGGTGGTTACGGCATGACTGATGGCAGTCGCTCACATCCGGGAGGCGAGGAGGTTCGAATCCCCCCGCCGGCAACCTTGAAGATGGTCTTCTGTGGTTTCCCATCTTCCTTCCAGGCAAATGCCGGGGTTGGTCCCTAACTATAGGCCACAGCCGCTACCTTCCAACTCCTCGTCCTTACATTCCAACTTCCCTCCATCCCTCCCCAACGGTACTTGTAGCTCACCCATTGGGTGTCCGTCTCGAAGCAGCTACAAAAACTGGCGAGCCGAACATGTCCTCGGACACTCCCGGCACTAAAAGCCATACGCTAATAAATACAACCCTAATTGAATTAACAAATCTTTCCATGACCCTACAGAGACGTGTGTATACAAACTATGTGGATATTTTCGATAATATAATCCTAACAGAGCGAGTGCATTCTAGCGGCCAGAAGAAGAAACTTTTCAATAAAATCTGGAAGTTACCTTTTTGGCAGCTAGATGTCTCGAGTAAATCTGCTCGCGAATTATGTTTTAATTAAATATATATTTTACACCATAATGTGCACAATATAACGCTTAATAACATTTTCAAGTAACGCAAAATAGGCTGTTACAAACCCTTTAAAATAAAAAGTTAAAATGTATCGTAGTATCATCTTGTCATTCTTCAAATTCGATGCGCATAGAATGATAATGGTATAGTAATCAATGGATCCCCACGTAGACTAGTCGTGACATCTATTGGTGAAATATCGAACAATATAACCCTAACAGAGCGAGTGCATTCTAGCGGCCAGAAGAAGAAACTTTTCAATAAAATCTGGAAGTTACCTTTTTGGCAGCTAGATGTCCCGAGTAAATCTGCTGGCGAATTATGTTTTAATTAAATATATATTTTACACCATAATGTGCACAATATAACGCTTAATTTTAAAACATCTGAGTCATTACAAAACAATAAACATATAACATTTCAAGCAAAAAACCTAGCTCTGATCGGGTTTGAACCATAGGCATTTGAGCGATAGGCTAACGCTCTACCACTGAGCTAATTGTGTCAACGAATATCGTTCTATTTAAAATGACTTACATAGAACTTGTTAGCAAATAATGATTTATACTAACCGATTTCATCACTGGAGTATATTATTTATATATAAAGCATTTCATACAAAGTTTATTTATTTTTTATCAGTACGCTATATTGCATGCAATACTCAAATTAGTGAAATATAAGTCCGGCACAAGATATCCGCTGCCATCTTGTCTTATCACTGAATCAGTTCAGCTTTTTAAAATCACGTCTGCACTATAGTATTACAAAATAAACTTTTAATTTCGAACGTGCCTCTTCCTTTAGAACAGTTAAAACGATTCTCGGCTCGATAATCGGAACTGGTGGGTCCCATGATATGGATTATAAAGTTTGCATAATTCGCACGGCCGCCATCCTGAAATGGTATGGCGGACGACCTTGTAATTTGGTCACAAGACGCATCCTATACGAAGGTATGTTGTTACCAAATTTGGTAGAGATCGGATGATTTGGTTAGTCGTTATTTGATTTTACGTTTTGAACGTTTGAGTGGCCGCCATTCAGTTTTAGTAAAGATGGCGGCGATATAAAACATGACACTGAGGTGTCCTTTGCTAGTGCTACCTTTGTACCAAATTTCGTTCAATTTGCATTCACCGTGTTCGAATTGAAAGGGGGGGACAGACATTCAGAGTACACACACTCACACACACACACAGACACACACACACACACACACAGACTCACACACACACATACACACACACACACAGAGACTCACACACACACATACACACACACACAAACAGACACACTTTTTTCGCCCTGTGTTGATCTCATAAGTCTACTTTCATTTTTTGCAAAAATCGAAAGTAGGCTAAAACAAGATGTTCAATAAAGAACATATAGCCTACTTTCTCCTAAATGCATGGGTATTGTTATAACTCTTTGTCCTTTTCAAGGAGTATGATTGAATGTTGGTTGTAGGAGCTTGTTGAAATACAACGTGCTATAGGGATATTAAACATGAATATGAGGTGCCCTTTGCTAGTGCTACCTCTGTACCAAATTTCGTTCAATTCGGTTTCACCGTGTTTGAATTGATAGGGGGAATCGATTTGCACACATACTTGGCCACCATCTGCAAACTATTGGGCTGATGTTCTTGCAGTTTGGTCAGAATATGTTTCCCACATAAAGATATGGTGTTGCAAAATTAGGTAGAGACTAGATTATTAGGTTGGTCGTAATTACACTTTAGCTTTTAACATTTGGGTGGCCGCGATTACGTTTCCATCAAGATAGCGGTGATATAAAACATGACACTGAGGTGCCCTTTGCTAGTGCTACCTCTGTACCAAATTTCGTTCCATTCGGTTCCACCGTGTTCGAAATAATAGGGGGAATCAATTTTGACATAAAGATGGCCACCATCCGCAAACTATTTGGCTAATGACCTATTAGATTGGTCAAAGGATGCTCCCTCCATAAAGGTATGTTGTTGCAAAGTTTGGTAGAGTTCGGATGGTTATGTTAGTCGTAATTTGATTTAAGCTTTAAACATTCGTGTGGCCGCCATTACGTTTCTGTCAATATGGTGGCGATATTAATCATGACACTGAGATGCCCTTTGCTAGTGCTATCTCTGTACCTAATTTCGTTCCATTCGGTTTCAGCGTGTTTGAATTAATTGGGGGAATCGATTCTGACACAAAGATGGCCACCATCCGCAAACTATTAGGCGAATGACCTATTAGATTGGTCAAAGGATGCTCCCTCCATAAAGGTATGTAGTTGCAAAATTTGGTAGAGATCGGATGATTAGGTTAATCGTAATTTGATTTAAGCTTTGAACATTCGTGTGGCCGCCATTACGTTTCAGTCAAGATGGCGGCGATATAAAACATGGCACTGAGGTGCCCTTTGTTAGTGCTACCTCTGTACCAAATTTCGTTCCATTCGGTTCCACCGTGTTCGAATTAATAGGGGGAATCAATTTTGACATAAAGATGGCCGCCATCCGCAAACTATCAGGTGAATGACCTATTAGATTGGTCAAAGGATGCTCCCTCCATAAAGGTATGTAGTTGCAAAATTTGGTAGAGATCGGATGATTAGGTAAGTCGTAATTTGATTTAAGCTTTGAACATTCGTGTGGCCGCCATTACGTTTCCGTCAAGATGGCGGCGATATAAAACATGACACTGAGGTGTCCTTTGCTAGTGCTACCTTTGTACCAAATTTCGTTCAATTCGCATTCACCGTGTTCGAATTGATAGGGGGGACAGACATTCAGAGTACACACACTCACACACACACACACACACAGACACACACACACAGACTCACACACACACATACACACACACAGACAGACACACTTTTTTCGCCCTGTGTTGATCTCATAAGTCTACTTTCATTTTTTGCAAAAATCGAAAGTAGGCTAATATAGATAAATTCCTCTGTTCGTCACCAGAGAGCAGCTGCCAGAAATAACTGTATGGACCATGGTGGAACGGCGGACAGAGTAGTAAGTAACAAGAAGGTAAAGGGGGCGGTGGGAAAATATAGAAACTCCTCGAAGAATGAGGAGGGGGGGGGGGGGAGGTGGGAGGGTTAGATGGATATAAGGAAACATAGACAAAAGGGAATACTAGCTGAACGATACCTAACGTCATACAGTCAACGGTGAAAAAACAGATGGAAACTCCTCCAGTTACGAACAAAGGAGATCAAATCCAGGCTCACATCCGTTGAGGCTGCCATCTACAATTTACCTCCAGATGAAGCTGAAGAAGTTAGACAAGAAAGTGTGAGGATATTAAGATCCTCTAAAGTACCCGCACCCAATTTAACTCGGGGTGAAAGAAAGGCATTGAAGGAACTAAGAAATAATGACACCATTTCTATTCTTCATGCTGACAAGGGAAATGCGACAGTGGTGATGGATACCGTTGAATATAAAAGTAAAATCTCGATTCTGTTATCTGATCCTGTCTACAGACTGTGCACTCGTGATCCAACCACTCGTGTATCCAATGCCACTGCTAAGCTTGTTAAACTGTCATCTCTTCCAAAAGAAGAGGGAAGATGTCTTATTCCGAGAGATGCTGTTCCTCCGAGATTGTATGGTCTTCCAAAAATCCATAAGCAAGACGTCCCTCTTCGACCAATTGTTAGCACAATAGGTTCTCCAACTTATGCTCTTGCGCAATATCTCAGCAAGTTGCTTCAGCCGCACTTGGGGCGCACACAGTCCTACATTAGGGATTCAACCCATTTCGACGAAAAATTGTCAACCATCGCCGTTCAACCAAATGCTATTTTGGTGAGTTTTGATGTAGAGTCCTTGTTTACCAGAGTGCCGGTGGACTCGGTCATGTCACTCATCAAGGATTTGTTTCCTGAGGACATTGCCCGATTATTCCACCACTGCTTGTGTTCCAGCTATTTCTTGTGGGATGGTAAATATTACGAGCAGACTGATGGTGTGGCCATGGGAAGTCCACTCTCGCCTGTCGTGGCAATTTTTTTTCATGGAACATTTTGAGGGGGAGGCTATATCTTCGGCGTCTTTCAAACCTGTGATTTGGTGGAGGTATGTGGATGATACGTTCGTGGTGTGGGAGGAGGGTTCTGAGAAACTGAACCACTTTCTGAACCACCTAAATCAGCTGCATCCTTCAATACACTTCACAATGGAGCTAGAGTCAGGTGGATGCTTACCTTTTTTGGATGTTCTTGTGAGGAGGAAAGCGGATGGATCCATGGGGCACAGCGTCTACCGTAAGCCAACTCACACTAACCGTTATTTACATGCGGACTCCCACCACCACCCAGCACAAAAACAAGGAATTATAACAACTCTAGCCAAAAGAGCGGAACGTATTTGTGAGGCATCAACTCTTCAGGAAGAGTTACATGCCTTACAAACCATGTTTAAGGGTAATGGCTATTATGAATCCACTATATATAGGTCCCTACATCCCAGAAGGAGGGATAGACAACCTTCTCAGAGCTCCGACGTGAGAGGAACTGCTTACCTCCCTTATATTCACAACACCACTGACCGCGTTGCTAAGATTCTCCGCAAGCACAAGATAAAAACAGTTTTCGGCACTATGACGAAAATTGGTCAACGTTTAGCATTAAACAAAGACAAATTGTCCCCAATACTACAACCTGGGGTGTATGAAGTCCCATGTACTTGCGGAAAAGTCTACATTGGACAAACAAAACGGTCCATTGCCACTCGCATCAAAGAGCATCAAAGGAACATCCGTCTAAACCAACCTGACAAATCAGCTATAGCTGAACATGCCCTGTCTTCAGGGCACGATGTATGTTTCAAGGATGCTCATGCGCTTGCCCTTGTTAAGCACAACTGGTCTAGAATTATAAGGGAGGCAGTTGAAATTCGTAAAAATCCCAATAATTTTAACAGAGACACTGGTTATCAGCTAAGTGACACTTGGCTACCAGTTATTAAGGATCTAGGGAGATATTTCCTCTCAGTCTCTCTGTTCTTCACATATTTAAAATTATACATTTTCCCTCTAGGGCTCAGAGCCTGGATTTGATCTCCTTTGTTCGTCACTGGAGGAGTTTCCATCTGTTTTTTCACCGTTGACTGTATGACGTTAGGTATCGTTCAGCTAGTATTCCCTTTTGTCTATGTTTCCTTATATCCATCTAACCCTCCCACCTCCCCCCCCCCCTCCTCATTCTTCGAGGAGTTTCTATATTTTCACACCGCCCCCTTTACCTTCTTGTTACTTACTACTCTGTCCGCCGTTCCACCATGGTCCATGCAGTTATTTCTGGCAGCTGCTCTCTGGTGACGAACAGAGGAATTTATCTATATTTTTTGTAATCTCATTGATATACTTTCTTTGGCCACATTGTTTATTTCCATTGAAAAAGGAGGCAAGGTTTCTCCGAAACGTATGGTTTAAATTAAAAATACACACGGCATTAGCCCAAAAGCATGAATTATTTATATAGTGTAAGAATTGTTCAGCATGACAAGTTTTACAAAAAAAAACACGACAGAATATCTCTATCGTTAATTGATCGCCCACTATAAGTGTTTTTACGTTTTCATTTCTTCCAACAATCTCCATTCAGTGGAAATTGAAATTACTAGCTTCGGAGCGAGTTTACTAGCCTATATCTTAGCGGCCAGCATAAAACTGTCGAGTCATGTTGAGTTAGGACTTCAGAGAAGAGTCTATTAATTTGTAGTTTCGCCGTTCACCTGGGCTTTTCTGAATTGCGTCTGGGACCTGTCATCCGTGCGCCTTTTAGGCTTAGGCTGAGTAATCCGTTATAGATACCGGGTGAAGCCTGATGGGGTGGTAGTATATAGCATATACCAACAGCAACGCTTATATCACTTGAACGACCTTAATAAATATTAGAGAATAAAGGGAACTAGTAATCTCGATACTGCATGACTTATTGGATAATTCCCATCGCTATTTGACGACCGTATAATTGCTCTGTGTATTTGGGTGAATAATCTGAAACCAATAAAATTTCAACAAGTTCCTAATAATGGAGTTGTTATTGACGTCGTAGCAGGGCTCTAGGTTGACTGGTACGGAACGGTCCGCAGTAACTAGGTAGAAACTACATTAACTCCATTAAAACAGAAAGAAAATCTGGAATGAACTGTAGGATTTGATGTCTTCGATTGTGCTCTATTGGGTTCGACTTGAGCAATATTAAATTGAATATTATCAGACAAGCCGTATCAATGAAAATATAAAGGTGAGACTGGAGAAGGTAGGGTCTCCGATGAGGTCTGCGTCTGAAACGACATTCGTCCGTAAAACATTTCACCCCACACAAATTTTGCATCTCCAAACCCATTGAAGGTGGGAATATTAACGGGTAAAATTAGATACATTATCATCTTCAATGAAAATATATTTATGTGTGGTATATTTTTTTGATTTGCACGGTAATGAAGTTTATTTTTAGATATTCTAATCGACATTTCGTCCTCTTCTGAGAGACATCTTCAAGGCAGATTATGGAATTTGATGTTAATTTACTACTGTAGCTATGCTCGATAGGGCACGGTGTAAGGACACGGGGCAAACCTACCTACGGAGCCGGTAGACGAGTGGGGTTCGAATCCAAGCGTCGTCTATTCATGGAATGATATTCCGAGGTTTGTCATTCTCAGCTCCAGGTAAATGGTAACTTCTTACAGGCTACATCTCCTTGTCCAGTTTCATCTTCATTCATTTCATCTCTCATAAGCACCTCCGATGAGGTCAGCGACAGAAAGGACGTTCAGCCGTAAAACATTTCACCTCCACACAAATTTAGCATCTCCGACTCCATTGAAAGCGGGAATATTAACCGGTATAAGTATATACATTACAGTTGTTGTTGTTGCTGCAAATTTTAGGGGCCACGACATCGTAGTCATAGGCTAAAGCCCCGTGTATATTTGGGAGTGTGTAAGGAATTTGTGTGCTAACCTGTGTTATTGTGATGGCTGTACTAGTGTGTGTACGGAGACTTCCCGCCTACCCTGTATTTATAAATTGGGGATGTGATTAGGAAAGAGGCAGCCGTGGCATTTATTTATGATCCATCCCTGTAATTGCCTGGAGTAGAAGTGGCGAAACAACGGAAATCCTCTCTCAGGATGGCTGAAACGGAAATAGAACCTTCTTCTGCTCAGTTTTGCTTGACGAGGCTGAGTGTAAGCCGTTTCAGCTCTCACACCTTAATTAAAATTTCTTTGCAGAACCGGGAGTCAAAGTCGGATCTCCGGGATGACAGCCAAGAACGCTAGCCACACACCATTTCGTGTTCACATACACACAAGTTGGTGATGGTTTTGCTAAGAAAGCTACTGCATTCCTTTTGCCTCTAATCAGATTCCGAAACGTCCAGTTGAGCATGTCCTTGACGGCTGTGTGAAAGACAAACACGGTGTCACTGCCTGTAAATTACGAGCATGCAAAGTAAAGTCTGCCCGTGAGAGAAGATACAACTTCATCTTTATGTTGTCTAGTCTTTCCGTCACACAATGGTCCTTGTTTTACAGAATTCCCTCCTGTTACAAGTGATTCCGCCATTCAGTGCCTGATATTTGTCGATCATATGATGAATTCAAGAAAATATCTCTGATAGGCCTATTCGTTTATAATGAATTATAATACCCTGTTAATTGTCTTTCCCCTCTCTCTGAGTGTGTGGATCTTGGTGATCTACGAAGAAACCTTGGTAGTCGATGACTTGGTGGCTGCTGATCTGATCACCCGCTTTATAAGCGAGAGTGGGTTAGGGCTTGCAGAAATAAATGTTCAAGTGTACGTTTACTCAAAGACTTGTTCTTTTTTGAATTCTGAATTTTCATTTTTCTGTAATGTTTGTTTATTATTAGATTCATTTATTTTTTTGTTTGAATATTTTTAGGCCATTTCATATTTAGGCTTCCACCGCTAATTTTTTTCTTCTAAATTTGTATAATTTAATCCGTGTTAAGAGGGGCAGATGACCTAGCTGTTCCACCCCTTACAACTCCTATAACTTCCTAATTAACTTCCTCCTCTCTGCTGAGTGTATTTTTAGCCTACTTTCGATTTTTGCAAAAAATGAAAGTAGACTTATGAGATCAACACAGGGCGAAAAAAGTGTGTCTGTCTGTGTGTGTGTATGTGTGTGTGTGAGTCTGTGTGTGTGTGTGTGTGTGTGTGAGTCTGTGTGTGTGTGTGTGAGTGTGTGTACTCTGAATGTCTGTCCCCCCCTATCAATTCGAACACGGTGAATGCGAATTGAACGAAATTTGGTACAAAGGTAGCACTAGCAAAGGACACCTCAGTGTCATGTTTTATATCGCCGCCATCTTTACTAAAACTGAATGGCGGCCACTCAAACGTTCAAAACGTAAAATCAAATAACGACTAACCAAATCATCCAATCTCTACCAAATTTGGTAACAACATACCTTCGTATAGGATGCGTCTTGTGACCAAACTACAAGGTCGTCCGCCATACCATTTCAGGATGGCGGCCGTGCGAATTATGCAAACTTTATAATCCATATCATGGGACCCACCAGTTCCGATTATCGAGCCGAGAATCGTTTTAACTGTTCTAAAGGAAGAGGCACGTACGAAATTAAAAGTTTATTTTGTAATACTATAGTGCAGACGTGATTTTAAAAAGCTCAGCTGATTCATTAATAAGACAAGATGGCAGCGGATATCTTGTGCCTGACTTATATTTCACTAATTTGAGTATTGCATGCAATATAGCGTACTGAAACAAAATAAATAAACTTTGTATGAAATGCTTTATATATAAATAATATACTTCAGTGATGAAATCGTTTAGTATAAATCATTATTTGCTAACAAGTTCTATGTAAGTCATTTTATATGGATCAATGTTCGTTGGCACAAATGGCTCAGTGGTAAAGCGTTAGTCTGTCATTCATATGCCTATGGTTCAAACTCCATCAGAGATATGTTTTTTGCTTGACATTTTACATATTTGTTGCTTTGTAATGACTCAGACGTTTTAAAATTAAGCGTTATATTGTGCATATTACGGTGCAAAACATATACTTAATTAAAACATAATTCGCCAGCAGATTTAATCGAGACATCTAGCTGACAAAAAGGTAACAGATTTTATTGAAAAGTTTCTTCTTCTGGCCGCTAGAATGCACTCGCTCTGTTAGGATTATATTGTTCGATATTTCACAACTAGATATCACGACTAGTTTTTATATTTATTGTTTCTTGAGTACTGAGACGTTATAAAATAAAGCTTTATATGGTGCTTTTTGCAATGGAAATTATATATTAAAAAAAACGACATTCTCCACTGGAGTGACATCTTCCATCCTTCAGTTGTACTATGCAGAAACTATAGATTCGAGCAGCGCTCTATACCGGCCAGTTAGTGAACCCAGTCTTAACGACTGCTAGGAGTAATAAGACAGTAACATTCGTTTATTCCTTGTGCACAGAGGCGTTGTTGATAATCTCAAAACTTGCAATATGGATGATTTGGAGATGGATTATTTTGTTATACCATGTATTTAAGATTAGCCTATAAATTTACGGGTTGCGAAGTTACTTCACTTAGTTCTATATCATTCGTACACGACACAGAACAACAACGTGACGTCAGTTTCTGATCTGCTCTGATTGGCTATTACATTGCTGCAGTCGGGTAGTTGGCAGTCAAGGATAAAATTCTCGACTGCCAACTGCCAGCTACCAACTGCAACTTCATGTTGTGTATGGTGCCTATAGTATACACGGAGTCGATCGCGACTGCCGACCGAGGACTACCAACTACGGACTGCCGACTGCGCATTGTAGATGGGCCTTATTAGAGCAACGAAGTTTCAATTATTGTAAGTAGTCGGTGTTTGGAGTGTTTGCTGATGAAATTGCAAAATGCTGGGGTAAATTATAAACTATGGTTTGAACGCCACTGTTCAAATCCTGTGTGCCAATTTGCACTTCAAATAGGAAGAAATTAGGAGATGATAAGGACAGAGAGTTATAACTATACCCATACATTTCGGAGAAAGTAGGCTATATGTTCTTTCCCGAACATCTTGTTTCTTTATTTCTATCTCTATGGCTTTAACTTATATGCATGTTCTGTCAAAAATGAGTAGCCTATTTGGATTACATATGGATTATACAGTGTGTTGTTATTCTCGAATCGTTTAGGGGCTTACAAAATCATCCCTCCCTATATTATTCTGCTAAGGTCCCATTCCAGTTTTGTACCGAAAATAAGGTCCCATTAACACCATCCTACACATATGGGGTACCTACAGGTTCAGCATAACCGAATGCGTACGCGAAACGCACTCACTTACTCTTTAAATGCCTCACAATTAAATAAATACCATAAAACATGTATATTTACATTGAAATAATGAAAGAATGCAACACGGTAACCATGGTAACAGAATCTCACAGGTCCATCTATTTCTGTAAGACGCATTGCAATTCCAATTATTACATTATTGTGAAAGCTTCCGGACGGTTATAAGGTTATCATGGAACCAAATTAAGCTGTAAAATTCATCAACGCATACACTATAATGCGCTTAAGGGGGTCAAGGGGCATTCTAGAATTTGTTCACGCAATTTTCACGCGTGAGTGTGCTACGAAAGGTCTTTTTCACCCGACTATAAAGGGTCTCCGAAAACCACACTTAAAGGACCTTAAATTAACAGTGTCTGTGATATTCCCAGAAAACTAACTTTGCTCTGATATACCTATGAAGGAATGACAAACCCCTAACCGCTGCACCAGTAGCTGAATTGATAAAGTCTGATTATTCATACCAAGGATAAATCAGTCATAGCATTCATGATTGAGATTTTGCTAAGTGTAGGCTACTCATTACAACTAGAATATTCGCGGGCGAAGCCGCGACGGGTAATGCTAGTAACATTTAGTGTTGTTGTTCTGTTTCAGGGGATAGGAAATCGTTGCCATTTAGCCCCGTGTACATGGTGGGGGTTGTGTGTTTGTACACACACATTTTATCTGATATCCTGTGTTATTGTAGAGTCTGTAGTAGAGTGTGTATTTGCGATTCTGGTGATAATAGGTAAAGAGGCGGCCGTCACATTAAGTTAGGGATCATTCCGGCACTTGCCTGGGGTTGAAGTGGATAGAACGACTATTGTGGAAATCAAACACCTCAGTTTTGTCACACGAGCCTGAGTGTACCCCGTTTCAGCCCTCCAACCCGGACCTCAGAGGTGACTTCCAGAAATGCTATCCACTGCGCTTCAAAGTAGACAGATCATCTAGCCACGTTTACTGGAATTTGTAGACGATTTTCCTGATAACGTATGTTTTTGTGGTGCCTGTGTATATTTGTAATTAGCTTGCCACGGTGGGTGAGTAAATCGCGTGTCGGTCTACTAACCCCCAAGATTGCAGGTTCGCTCCTGGCCATGGTAAGTGATTTTTGAAAGGCGGTAAAAATACGACACGCATGTCATACGATGTTGGCATGTCAAAGGACCCATTTGAATTCAGTAGGCCGTGGTCATAATGGCAAACTAAATCTCGGGAGTTTCCGCCAACACATAGTTCCCCATTTCTCTACTAGAAAGCGCTATAGTGTTCAAGAAGCTTAGATAGCTTCGGTATATAACCTCCTTGACTTTCATAGTGATTCAAGGAACAACGAAATTTGACATGCAAGCTACCCTCTGGGTGTCAAATTACAAAGCTTGCATCCGGCATCCGAGGCCATACGATATTATTATTATTATTATATATTCGTAATTGAGAGTAGCCTAGAAATAGGAAGAAGGCAGCCGTTTCCTTCTGTTAGGAACCATCCCAGCATTTGCATGGAGCAAAAGTGGGGGATACCACGGAAACCTCTTCTAGGACAGCTGAGGTGGGAATGGGATTCACCTCTTCTCAGTTTTATCTCTTGAGGCATACATTACACATAGGCCTACACATTTTGGTTGAAATCCATGTGTTGATCAGAAAGTTACATGCAGTTTAACATTGGACATATCAGCACGCGTGGAAATATGTTGGCATCACTGTGATAGTATGGGTTGCTCAATATTATTCTATAATATTATGATCTGTATATGTGCCAAGTTTCGAGCAACTGGATACTTGCATACATTCTTAGATATCCAACTCCGGGTTCAAATTAAAATATTGTGTTTTTCACCAGTTGGCAACAATTACCACATTAATAAATAGGCATTCAGATTTTCTAAATTAGCGTTTCGTGTAGCTATTACAGTAATGATATTCTGGGATACAACACACACACACACATAGCACCAGATTGGCCTCATAAGATTTCCCTTTCGACATTTATGCTAATTGTAAAACTAGGTAAAGTAGACCTGCACCTGGTCATTCCAGAGGCCACACGCCATTATTATTATTGGTATTATTATTATTTACCCCTCAAAATAAAGAAAGTTCCTTCTTCTTCTTCTTCTTCTTCTTCTTTGCTTTGTTGAAACGCACACATTTTGTCATTCTCGGTTGTTCGTGTTTGAAAAGTGTATTCATTAATTAAGCTTGAAATTCTTTTCGATTATTTTTTTCTGAAGACGCAAACGCTTACGACTCATACGTTCAGCGGATGGCATGTACACACTTAAATATCGCAGTGTTAGATTATACTGTACAACTGCTTCTCGATTGGCTGTGGCAGCAATGAGATGCGGGTAGTATCTGTGCACACCCACGTAGGGGCAAGGCCCGCGGCAGACCGTCATACTTTCAAAGTGTATCACTCAAATTTTGGCTCGACCTCCAGCCCAAATATATATCCAAGATGTAAAATCCAGGTTCGATATGATTCATACACGTTTTAGTATTAACATGGCACTTGTTGAATGTTCAATGTTGCGAATGTAAAACTGGGTTTAAATTCTAAATTATGCAATGTAAGAATAATATAGCTACAACATTTAGTGGCTTCGGTGGCGTAGTTGGTAGCATGCTAAACTGCTGTGCCCAAGATAGCGGGTTCAAACCCAGCCGAAGTTGTCGGATGTTTTAAGAGCGTTAAAAATCCTTCAGTATGCCTTCCTTCGGAGAGGAAGTAAAGTCGGCGGTCCCATGTCATAGATTTATAGCATGTAAAAGATCCTTCCACAGACTAAACTTTTGTGAAGCTAATTTTTTAGGTTAGATTTCGTCGGAACGCTCTATCAAAGTTCCAACGTTCACCACTAGGTATCATTGATATCTGGTAGCGAAAGTTGGAACTACTTGAAATGGAACGGAACTTGTAGCTCACCCTAAGGGTGTCCGCTGGAAGCAGCTACAGACTCAGTCAAGCCGAACATGTCCTCGGACACTCCCGGCACTAAAAGCTATACGATAAATAAATAAAAACACAACATTTAAACTAGATTGAGCTATGCATCTCTGTGATGTTATTACATAATTTAGGAAATACAGCATATTCGGTCATCATACCCGTAAACTTATGCTTGTATGGCATTTGTGGTATAGCCTACTTACTATGCTGACAACAGTACAGTGTGCAACTACATTTATTATGTGCATGGATATTTGAACTAAGTTTTCTGCGTATAAAGATGAAAAATGCAAACCACTGACGGTAATTGTTTTCAGTACTGGGATATTAAACTTGGAAAGCCGATAGCCCTGCTTCTCATTGCAGTCGGAAAGCGTGATATAACACGCTTGACTACGATGCTGGTTTTATCAGTTTATGAAAGCAGTGCTGCTTTAATGATTCTCTCACATAACTAATATTCACATTGGTGTGCGTGAATACGCGCAGAGACAATATCGCTGGCGGCAAACGTTTAAACTGCAATTGTGGTTTGTATCATTAAAACGCTGTTGAACCATTTAACCACAGTATAATTCGCAATGAACTTCAGGGCTACTCTCGTATAATGAGTGTATGTAGAGGTGCGTAATAATGCTTTGGAAACGCAACTTCTATGCAGAATAAATTGTAGAATCTATATTAATCAATGGCTTCGGGCAATTATTGCAATACACACTGTCGATTTCGACAGCCCACACGTGTGGGATTCACCCTGTCAAGGACACCATGCTGCCAACTAAACTGCGGAGAATATTTCCTGGCGCCCTGTACAATAGTTTTTCTGGATGAAAAGTTTAGAAACTGGCAAAATATAGAAAAATATATCTTTCTGTACTTTTTTTTGTCTTTTCAACTTTGTCATGCTACCCTTTATTGTTCAAGCACTTTTTGAAATGCTCTTTAACTACAAACTCTGTTTTACAGTATATGTTTTTTATGGCCGCTACTGTTACTCAGGGAGTTTTCTGATTTATCTTGGAAAATCGGGGAATTTTCAGGGAAATCTGTTAGTTGGTTTTGGTAGACATCCTGCCAGGTTTTCCACACTTGCCCTAGACAAATTCTGGGAAAGTACCTTATATTAAGTCCCAGGGCATCTACCCCAATCACTATTAGATCCTCTGGCAATATGTAAAAATGGGCGTTTGTTTTCAGCGAGTTGGGGTTAGTTTCACAATGGGAATGTAATGCGTGAAAGCTCTCCCATTATCACTTGCAGGGATTTCATTCTGAAATGAAAACTGGCATCATTTATTTCACAATAGGTTAAGAAAGTGAAGAATCCATGATTTGGTTGTCGTACCTCAATTAGTTACTTATTTATTGTTCTATGAAGGTGTGGATTAGCGAAGTCATCTGCCCCACGGATACCTCTATAGGGAGGTGAAATGTTGTAAGAGCTCTGAACTCTTGCAGTAAAGAAGCGCAAGTGTGATTTATATAAGGCGAAACCCAGAAAAAGACACAGTAACATCCTAGAATGCCCAAGATAGCGGGTTCAAACCAGGCCAAAGCCGTCGGATTTTTTTAAGAGCGTTAAAAATCCCTCAGTATGCCTTCCTTCGGAGGGGAAGTAAAGCCGGCGGTCCCATGTCATCGATTTATGGCTTGTTAAATAACCTTCCACTAATTACACCTGTGTGAATCTAAATTGTATTGGTTAAGAATGTAAACAACGCTCTTAGGATCCTACGTTCGTTACCAAGAGCCGACTGTGGTGGCGTCTAGAGCTCGAGCCAGCCGGGAAGGCGTGCGCAGAATACAACGCTACCATTACGTCATGCCTCACTTCCATCCCACCAATCACAGTCAGTCTGTATTTAGAATCTGAGGTAGTGTGTTGTCAGGAAATACAAGTGTAAAGCAGCGTGGAAGAGACAGGCTCGATGAGCTAAGCGACGGTGTTGTCATACCGCAGGAACTCATGGCAGCAGCCTGCGGTGTGGGGCTCGGACATGGTAGACCTGTTGCAACAGTGGACATGTATCTCTTTCTCTCTCTGCGCAAATGCCAGAGAGCCGGCCGTCTTCCGGGCTGACGCGAGCTCTAGTAGCTAAGTTCTAAACTAGGCCTAGTAGTCGTTGGTGGTGACGTTTGGCGGCAAAAGAAGGAACTATTTGAAAAATTCAAAGTTGCAGTCCTTACTTGAATTAAAAAAAACAGATACACACACTAATACAGCCATCATAATTAACACCGGTTATCAGAGACATTCTACACACACCCAAAGTACACGGGGCTACATGACCGCGTTGTCGCAGCCCCTAAACTGAGGAACCAACCAACCAACATCCTAGAAGTTTTCCTGAGTTGTATTTCATAATAATTGTTTAGATTTTTAAAATTTGATAGATTTAATGTCAAAATTGTTTTTAGAGAATGGTTTCCTAAAATGTTCATTGTATTGTGTATTTTTTATTTTTTCGGGCAGACTCTAGGTAGAAGAGAAAATTGAAATGAAATAAGGCACCGACTAGGGTAGTTACGCTTGTTAAGATACTAGATTGTGTAGCCAGGCTATCTTCGGACTTGGAAGACGACGAACGGGTTTGAATCCCACCGTTCACCGTCATTGAAATGATTTTCCTTAGTTTCCCAATATAAAATTCAGACAAATTCCGGGCCGGTAACTTCCAATAGACCGTGCCCACTCATTGCTCAGATTCATACATTTAATCCCTTGTTAACTCTTGTAATGAGGTTTCAGACAGAATGGGCATTCGGCCGTATAAACCATCTGCCACATAGATATTCAGCGCATCCTTGACCTTGTAAATACTGAAAAACCAAAGGGTATAAATACACCGGTATTCTGTAACTTAGAAGTGTGGACTCAATTGGGCACACCACGGTCCTACAGACCGGGCTTGTTGTTCATTTGATCTGAGCATAATTTGTTTGACGCTATGGTTTTCCACTCTATAGTACTTTCATTCTAGTCCTCACCCCACTACACCACTAACTCGACGTTGTTTTTAATAATATCTGGTCCTTAACATCGTATGCGAGTAAATAAGTTTCCTCTCTCGCGCGAGTACCCAAGGGATACAATCAATTCCAGCTAGTTCGTTGAGAGAGTACCAAGTCATCATCATCATCATCATCATTTCCCCTTATCCAGCTCCTGCCAGGTCGGGGTATTTATGGCACTTCTCTACTTTCCTCTTTCCTTCCACAATTATTCTTCCACGATCTTGTCCCAGTCCAGATTTCTTTTTCTCACGCTGTTCTTCACTGAATCGATCCACCTTGTTCTAGGTCTTCCCCTTGCTCTCTTACCCTTGCACTTGGCCTCCAGCACCTGTCTTGGTATTCTAATTTCCCCCATCCTCTTTACATGTCCAAACCACAGTTTATTCTTCTCAATTCTCTCATTTAGTTTTCCCATCCCAACTTCCTTCCTAACATCTTCATTCCTCACTCTGTCTTTCCTGGTCTTTCCTATCATACTTCTTAGGAATGTCATTTCACTGGCTTGGATTCTACTCTCTTGCCTGCTTGTCAGGGTCCAAGTCTCAGCTGCATAAGTTAATATGGGAACATAGTACACTTTATACATTACCTCCTTGCTTTTCCTTGGTACTTCCTTATCCCAAACAAGTTTTCTTACACTTGGATAGAATGCATTGCTCTGCTGTACCCTCCTGCCAATCTCCATGTCCAACCTACCAGTTTGCATCAATTCACTTCCTAGGTATTTGAACGTGTCCACAATTTCCAAACTCTGACTTCCAATTTTCACAGTGCCCTTTCCTAGAGAGAGAACCAAGTATATTGGCTTATTCAATGGACTGGTTCAATTGTACAAATGGAGCTATAATCTGACTTGGCGTACTTAGCCACTTCCTGATGACTTAATAGAACAGACTCTAAGATATGTAGTATCATTTACTGAACGGTAATGCATTATTTATCTTTACTGCACAGAAAATAAAAAAATATATAGGGAATACAGTGGTGTGGCTGCGTACGATTCATCCAGACGGCCAGGGTTTGTATCCCGATTTTCGTCTGAAAACTCACGTGGTGTCAGAAAGGATATCCAGCTTTAAATGCCTGGCTAAAATAAATATGAACCTGTTTGGCCCCGGGGCTTTCAAATAATTCGGTGAGTCTCTTGAAGTTTTAAGAGTAAGTTACTGCATAATAGGGTACAAACACAAGGTTTCTCAAAATAAGCAGTCCGCATAAATATGGCGTACTGTGGCGTATTTATTAATGAGCTGGAAAGAAGGTTATCAACGCAGATAAGAAGGGCTTACGATTTCCTGCAAGAAGTTGTGTTTGAGTCCAATCAGTCACTTCCTTATGGTCTGCTTTCTCAAAACTGTTCTTGCTTGATTTATATTGCTGCAAACATTTTTACAATTTCTTCTCAGGTGATTTCACTTCATAAGCATGATGGCACATTGGTAAACCTGCTTGATCTTCAACAAATGTATATAGAGAGAGATAGCCGCAATAGCCTGGGACCATCTTGTGGTACAAGGGTTAACATTCTTGACTGTCACTACAGAGGCCGGGTTCAATTCCTGACTATGACAAAAAATCCAATATCGTTTAAGATGTGCTGGTGCGGCTTTCGGCCGTCTCCTAAAAAGAGTGTTTGACAATCATGATATCAGTGTAAGAACCAAACTCTACATTTACAACGCTGTTGTAATCCCTACTCTTATCTATGGTTCTGAGACCTGGACAACTTACAGGAGAAACCTAAAATACCTGGAAAAATACCATCAACGATGCTTACGGAGAATACTGAAAGTTAAATGGCATATCGTGGAAAAACATTAGTATCCTCGAAGAAGCCAACACTACAAGCATGGAGGCAAAGGTAGTCAGGCATCAGATACGCTGGGCTGGCCATGTTGTACGCATGCCAGATACACGCCTCCCAAAGAGAATCATGTACTACCAACTAAAGAAAGGACTGCGTAACCATGGAGGGCAGCTTAAACGATACAAGGATGTCTTTAAACATAACCTCAGAGGGTGACAAATTGATACGGTCAACTGGGAAACCGCAGCCGAAGATAGAACTAAATGGCGTAAAATTGTATACAACGGAGTTGAACAATTAGAACAAGATAGGAGGAGACTAGAAGCTGAAAGGAGGAACCGCAGGAAAGAACGTGCGAATGCAAGGGATGGTGTGCCTGCACAATCATCTGCTGATACAACTAGTGTGTGCTGTCACAGCAGTAAAGTGTGTGCTTACAGAATTGGACTGTGCAGCCATCTGAGACGACACAATGCTTACAAATAACATTGTGTTTTACATACTATATATTCGTTGACGAATAAATGCCTATCATCATTACAAGAAATTATTTCTTGTATGAGAGCTGGAACGGAGCACACTGAGCCGCGTGATGCTGAAATGAAATGTTTCTCTACTCACCCATTCTAGAAATGATTGACGTAGTTTCCCTTTTCTACTAGAGACAAATGCTGTGGTGGTGTCTTAATTGAAGGTGATGGACCCTACACTCACTAATACAACCATTACAATTAAACGGGTTATCACATGGATTATTTACACACCCAAGGATACGGGGATTCATGACCACGATGTCAGAAGTCACCTTAATGAATCAACAACATCAACAACTTTCAGAGTCTGGCTTGCAGCCAATACACGACAACAGGTCAACGTGATATCACCTGACCTGGGAGCTGTCAAGGCTATCTCACAACGGTGAAGATCCTGATCACTACAGGCCGGACGTTTGTTTTAGACGATTGCCCTTGACCTTGAAGCCTGCGGGTGAGCCAGTACACAGTCACTCTCTCACCCTATCGCTTCACATTTGTCACCACCAATCTGATGTAATGGAATTCCAACCGGGTGAGTTAGCCGCGGTCGTTACGGCATGACTGTTGGCAGTCGCTCACATCCGGGAGGCGAGGAGGTTCGAATCCCCCCGCCGGCAACCTTGAAGATGGTCTTCTGTGGTTTCCCATCTTCCTTCCAGGCAAATGCCGAGTTTGGTCCCTAACTATAGGCCACAGCCGCTACCTTCCAACTCCTCGACCTTCCCTTCCAACTTTCCTTCCCCACGGTACTTGTAGCTCACCCATTGGGTGTCCGTCTCGAAGCAGCTACAAAAACTGGCGAGCCGAACATGTCCTCGGACACTCCCGGCATAAAAGCCATACGCTAAAAAAAAATGGAATTCCAGACTTGAGCACGTGGCGACACACTTGCAGTCAGTACAGTCAGTACAGTCAACGTCGACGTATTCTGTGACGTGGAAGTAGAAGTTACGTATTTACGAACAGAACGTCATTATATTTGCCAATGACTGTACTTCAGTAGGAGTGTGGGACAGCTTCGTCAATCATCGGACCGCTTGGGGCAGCTGATAACAACACAGGTACTGCAGTAACTCGCCTCCAGGCTTTCATTAAGATTTTTCACTCGTCTAAAACAAACGTCCGGCCTGTATGAAACGTTGCATACATGATGGCTGGATCGTAAGGCAGTCCAGGTGGATGCACACGTTGAGTTTTCATCTTCTCCGATTGCTATGGAGGCATGATGGTGCACTGGTCAAGCTGCTTGCCTCTCACCAAGTCAGATCGGGTTTGATTCCCGGTCAATGTATTTGAGATTTTTGAAGTGAAATATCACGCCCTATGGTTCGTATTTCACGTAAAAATCTGTTAAGTTCTGCAAATAATGTAATAATGTATTAATTGTAAAATCTGGTTAGATGGAAGAGAGGGCCCAATGGCCTTAATCTTCCCAGACAAAATAAAGCTATCTATCTATCTATCTATCCAAAATTGGAGGTATCGGGGCTCATTATCGCAAGAACATGTGAATCGACGTGCTTCTTTCCTTCCTTATCCAACGCTCAAATATCAACGGTGTGTTCCTCAGAAATTAATCGTACTGTGCATGCTTAGTGATATGTATCATGAGTCCGCCTCTTTGCGCATTCTTGTCTGTCTTCGCGGAGGCCCGAATTCGATTCCCGGCTCTACCAAGAAATGTAATTCTAGTCTGAGGTCTGGAACGGGGTACACTCAGCCTCGTGAGGCAAAACTGGGAAGAAGCAGGTTCAATTACTACCTCAGCCATCCTGAAAGTGGCTTACGAAGTTTCCCAATTCTATTCCAGGGAAGATGTTACCTAACTTAAGGCCACGGCCACCTCCTACCCAAATCCTACCTCAGTTACAAATACACACAATAGTGCAGATTACCGAAGCCTCCGTGGCTAAGGAAGCAGCACGCTGGTGGCCTCTCACCGCTGGATCCATGGTTCAAATCCCGGCCACTCCATGTGAGATTTGTGCTGGACAAACCGGAGACATACTGGTTTTTCTCCGGGTACTCCGGTTTTCCCAGTCCAAAATTTTATTCCAGCACCACTCTCCACTCTCATTTCATTTCATCTTTCATTCATTTAATCATTGCCCCAGGGGAGTGCGACAGGCTTCGGCAGCCGGCACAGTTCATATCCTCGCCGCTAGATGGGGGCTTCATTCATTTCATTCCTGACCCGGTCGGTCGACTGGAAGTAGGCTGTGGATTTTCACTTTCAGTACAGACTAACACAGTGACACGGGTTATCAGACATATTTTACACACACACACCCAAGTACACGAGCTTATATGACCATGATGTCGCAATGACTCTAAAAGATTCAAACCAAACCAAACCCCGTAGCGCCACAGCCCATGAAGGCCATAGGCCTACCAAGCGACTGCTGCTCAACCATTTGGCCTGCAGATTATGGTGTGACGCGTTGTCAGCGTGTTGGGTCCCCTCGGCCGTTAATCTTCACCGGGGTGCTGCCTCACTCTCAGGCAGCTACTCAATTGTTCCCACGGGGCTGAGTCCAGCCCTCACGTCAGTTTCTAAAATCCCTGACGGAGCCGGGAATCGAAACCGGGGCCTCCGAGTGCAAGCTACCCCAACTTCACGGGACCAGCCCTTAAGAGAACCAACAACCACAATATGTATCATGATGATACAATCGCAAACATGTTGCCTTTCTTCACTTTTGCTGCACTGTGATATTCTTCCCGTGTACCTTTCACATCTTTCATCATTCACGAGAAACGAGAGCATTGCGAAGTAGTAAAATACACTAATCTTCTGTACTTCAAGAACGATAGATGGTTTTACTGAATGTTTACAAAACACAGTGACCTCTAAAGAATGTTTGTACATGATGATGTGATTGTAGAGAATGATAAATAACGTGTTTGAGGTACAGGACCTTGTCGCTAGTCACTAACTTTGATCATTAATATTAAATCTGTCAGGTGTCTGCAGCACAGGACATACAATGTTGCCGTATTTGACTGAATTCATTAGTCTCGTAAGTGATTGCACACTTAGCAGGTGCACCCTGTAAACCTGTTTATCTCGCTCTTGGATAATAAACCATGGCATTTCCACCGATATCCACGCTTCATTTTATAGACCTATCTTATTATATAACTAGCAATCCGCCTCGGCTTCGCCCGGGAACAGTTATGAATGCATTACGTGATAAGCGCCTTTATTTTCGATCTCAATGAACTACGACCCATATCCGTTTTACGTCTCAGCATGATGGGTTAAAATCACTGACTGGACTATTAATTATAATATCATGGAGATGCATGTGCAACGAATTCTTATCAGACGTAATTTAAGAATGGCGAGGTGCATGAAACTCAAATGCCCCTTCCGTCAAATCTAAAAACACTTATAGTAGGCGATGTATTGAAGATATATGCCCTCAGGGCACTTTTTTTGTAGGACTTTTCATGCTGAACAATTCTTACACTCATAGTATATTGACATTTTTAATGGTTTGCCCAGCGTAAGCTTAAAAAAGGGCACGAACGCCAGGTTTTTCTTTCGACTTTTTCACTGAAATCGTTGCTTATTGGCTTCCTTTGATCATAAATAAATTATTTTCTACAAAAACCTTCCTGGGGATATCCTTTACAGAATGGTGAAAACCACATCAAAACCCATCTTGTGGTTCTCGAGATTACCCATGACATCCAAGAATCGGGGACTTTGTTTTATACTAAGTAGAGATTATACGCCAATTAGTATAATTTAATATAATAAGTTATAATCCCCCTTCCGTCCAATCTTAAATTGACTGTATAATAATAATATCGTATGGCCTCGGGTGCCTGGTGCAAGCTTTGTTAATTGACACCCAGAGGGTAGCTTGC
The DNA here is from genome assembly GCA_946902985.2 of Meconema thalassinum. Classification (NCBI taxonomy): domain Eukaryota; kingdom Metazoa; phylum Arthropoda; class Insecta; order Orthoptera; family Tettigoniidae; genus Meconema; species Meconema thalassinum. The sequence goes on along the minus strand of OX336388.2, from coordinate 2,011,375,743 downwards.
ATGTCGAATTTCGTCGTTCCTTTGAACGCTATGAAAGTCTAGGAGGTTAGATATCTAAACTCCTTGACACTACAGCGCTTTCAAGTAGAGAATGGAGGAACTTTGTGTTGGCGGAAAATCCCGAGATTAATTTTGCCATTGAACACGGCCTACTGAATTCAAATGGGCTCATTAACATGCCAACAACGTATGGCATGAGTATCGTGATTTTTGTCGCCTTCAAAAATCACTTACCATGGCCAGGGGCGAACCTGCAATCTTAGGGTTGGTAGTCCGACACTATAACCACTCATCCACCGTGGCAAGCAAATTGACTGTGAATTATGTGGAATGAAAAGTTCACAGGCGAAATGAGAGTTGCACTTCCAGGGAATGGCGAGGTGAATGAAACTCAAATCCCCCTTCCGTCCAATCTTAACTTGACTGTGTTTCACATGCGAAATAAATAAAACCCAAGTTGCACTTCCAGGGAAACTCCAAACACAACCACCCTTCTCAGAAATCTTAACTCAACACTTCTCAACGGTTTGCTGCTGGCTGTATCTGGCGCAATAGGTTCGCCCGCTAGCTAGGCTGTAATAGGGATGATAGACTCGTCCTTTGCAAGCTCGTCAAGTGTCACCTCAGTAGTTGAATAGACATGGTTGGAAGAAATTAAAACATAAGAACACTTATAGTGGGCGATGTATTGAAGATAGACATATGCTCTCGCGGACTTTTTTGTAGAACTTTTCATGCCGAACAATTCTTACACTCATAGTATTTAGATATTTTTAACGGTTTGCCCAGCGTAAGCTTACAAAGCGCTCGGACGCCAGGTTTTTTTTTTCGACTTTTCCACTGAAATCGTTACTTCTCGGCTTCCTTTGATCATAAATAAATTATTTTCTACAGAAATCGTCCTCGAGATATACACACATCAAAAAAAGTTTTGCATCACCTCGGTTCCAAGAGTTCCGGAACCGTTAAATACAAAGGGAATAGAGATCAACACAAACAACATTTCAGCTCGTTTTACTGCTCATGAGACCCACACATTGCATGTTGTACCATCATACAGCTAGACTTTCAGCATTTGTGGTCCAGATTGCAGTACACACCACTACCTCTAATACCCAGTAGCACGTCCTCTTGCATTGATGCATGCCTGTATTCGCCGTGGCATACTATCCACAAGTTCATCAAGACACTGTTGGTCCAAATTGTCCCACTCCTCAACGACAATTCGGCGTAAATCTCTCAGAGTGGTTGGTGGGTCAAGACGTCCATAAACAGCCCTTTTCAACATATCCCAGGCATGTTCGATAGGGTTCATGTCTGGCGAACATGCTGGCCACTGTAGTCGAGCGATGTCGTTATCTTGAAGGAACGCATTCACAAGATGTGCACGATGAGGTCGAGAATTGTCGTCCATGAAGACAAATGCCTCTCCAATATTCTGCCGATATGGTTGCACTATGGGTCGGAGGATGTCATTCAGGTATCGTAAAGCCGTTTCGGAGCCTTCTATGACCACCAGTGGCGTACGTCGGCCCCACATAATGCCACCCCAAAACATCAGGGAACCACCACCTTGCTGCACTCGCTGGACAGTGTGTCTAAGACGTTCAGCCTGACCAGGGTGCCTCCAAACACGTCTCTGACGATTGTCTGGTTGAAGGCATATGCGACACTCATCGGTGAAGAGAACGTGATGCCAATTCCGTGGGGTCCATTCAGCATGTTGTTGGGCCCATCTGTACCGCGCTGCATGGTGTCGGGGTTGCAAAGCTGGACCTCGCCATGGACGTCGGGAGTGAAGTTGCGCATCATGCAGCCTATTGCGCACAGTTTGAGTTGAAACACGACGTCCTGTGGCTGAACGAAACGCATTATTCAACATGGTGGCATTGCTGTCAGGGTTCCTCCGAGCGGCAATCCGTAAGTAGCGGTCATCCACTACAGTAGTAGCCCTTGGGCGGCCTGAGCGAGGCCTCTCATCGACAGTTCCTGTATCTCTGTACCTCCTCCATGTCCGAACAACATCGCTTTGGTTCACTCTGAGACGCCTGGAAACTTCCCTTGTTGAGAGCCCTTCTTGACAGAAAGTAACAATGCGGACGCGATCGAACTGCGGTATTGACCTTCTAGGCATGGTAGAACTACAGACAACATGAGCAGCGTACCTTCGTCCTGGTGGAATGACTGGAACTGATCGGCTGTCGTACCCCCTCCGTCTAATAGGCCCTGCTCATGCATGGTTGTTTACATCTTTGAGCAGTTTTAGTGACATCTATGAACAGTCAAAGGGACTGTATCTTGGATACAATATACACAGTCAACGTCTATATGCCGGAGATCTGGGAACCGAGGTGATGCAAAACTTTTTTTGATGTGTGTACTTTACAGAATGGTGAAAACCGCATCAAAATCCATCCAGTAGTTCTCGAGTTTACCCGTAACATCCAAGAATCGGGGACTTTGTTTTATACTAAGTAGATATACGGTAAGGTGTATGTTTCGCAAAACTCATGTTCCTAAACCAGCGGGAGTTAAAAGGTGCAGTTTGTACCAAAATCTTCCAAATCGTCTCAATAGTGCAGGAAAAATCTTGCATTTCTTGAAAAGTCAACGGAAATATATTTATTTGTTTATAAAGTGCTTTTAAACAAATAAATAAACAAGACGATAGGCCTTGCTAGAATTGTATCGCGTACAGCCCGCAACGCAATAGAGCCGGGTTGGTAGTCTGTACACATGGGGCGCACACAACCCATTATGTGAGAGTTCTCGCATGGTTCTGCTAGTTAAATACTATTTTATTATATTTTACCTCATCCGGATTTATTTATCTCACAATAGAAAGTGTTCTTTCACTATTGCTTTGTCCAATTATTATTGACCGCAGCTAGCATTTTGGCTGTCGCCCCAGAGGTCCGAGTTTGATTCCCGGCTATGCCACAAAATTTAATTCTGGGCTGAGAATTGTATGGGGGTAAACTCAGCCTCGTGAGGCAGAGAAGAGGTAGATTCAATTCCCACCGCAATCATCCTGGAAGGGGTCTTCCGTGGTTTACTAAATGTCCGGATAGTTCATAACTAGAGGCCATGGCAGCCTCCTTCCCAATCCTCAATTGAATTACAAGGCCAAGGGGTCAAGCTATCTCCGGACTCAGATGAAAAGTGGTGCCATACACAATTGTCGGCCGTCCTTGAAATTAGTTCCAAGGTTTCCCCATTTTCAACTCCAAGCAATTGCTGCGACAGTATCTTCTATTACGCCACATCTAAAGCTTTCCAATGCCTTGCCCTTTCTCATTAATTTCATCCCTTATTGCCTCCTACGATGGCTTTCTATTCGGGAAGGGCATCCAGAGAAAAAGTAATCCGCCAACAATAGAACCATATAAAGGAGAATAATAAGTGGCAGAAATAGTACGTATGGTTGACTGTCACCCCAGAGTTCTAGGTTCATTTCCCGGTTCTTCAACGAAATTTAATTCTGATCTGATGACTGGAACGGGGAAAACTCATCCTCGTAAGCCTATACTGAGAAGAGGTGGGTTCGATTTCTACCTGAGCCATATTGGAAGTAGTTTGCCGTGGTTTCCCACTTCTACTCCAGGCAAATGCTGGGATGGTTTCTAAACTAGAGAGGTGCGCAAATTATTAGACTAAAAAAATGTAAATCAGTCACACATTTGTATTCAAAAACATTTTGTTTTATTTTTGTTACCCTACTTTGTAGTGATGCTTTCTCCCCTACGGACTTAAAACACTATTCTCATAAGATATTGCGACAGGGAATTGTAATTGGAGATTCTTAGGGATACCTAAGCTGGGTCCGTTTACTCATTTTGTCATTTACTTTGGAATGTGGGCCTACCATCTAAACCTGGTGATTTCAATCCACAGTCCACGAATCTTTGAAGACTTCAAGATTGGACCATTAGTAATAAATGACTTAAAATGCCTTTGCTCTAAATTCACAAAAAACTAGAATAAATTAAACAAAACGAAACGACTGACATTCTGCGTTAGCAAGCAACTATTTTAGTGGAAATTCTAAATAATCATTTAAGTCAGTTTCTAAATCTAATTCCGATTATTAATAATCAAACGTTTGAAATAGGTTCACAAACTTGCAGACAATTTTACTGGATACATTCATAAAAAGTAAAAATGAAATGTAGGAAAACTGGCGTTCAGTCTAATCATTTGCACACCTCTGTAGTGTGCCCTTCCAACAAGAAATATGCAAATCACAGTATGCCAGCAATGCTGAAATCGGGATTTTCGGGTTTATGGTATGTTCTCCCACTCTGTGACTTACACATTTTGGATTAAATAGAGGATACACTTTAAAAATAAAAACAAATTCAACTCCTATTTTAACACATTTAATTAACCAAAATTATGGCGCTACAAACAAATAAAACAAATAAACTATTGACCAAATCCTTCTAAACTTGTTCAAAGTGAACAATGAAAATATAAAAATTAAACAAACATTATATTAAAATAAATGGTTTCTTTCAAACCAACCAATTCTTAATTATTTTCACTTCCATAAAGTATCTATCTTAAAGTCCAATATAATCACGAGCTCTAATGGCTCGATACTTTCCAATAATGACGGTGTCCTTCTTTCACACACCTCAATAACTATTTTATGAGTTTCTTCTCATCAAACAAATATATAATCATATTTAAAGTACATATTACTTCTCTACTTAAATGTTTGGGCATTCCACAACGTTCTCCACGTTACCATCTCTCTCAAGTTTCACAAATTCACTACAGTGATCGGGAAAATACTTGTGTACTCCAGAGTTACAAAAGATTACTTGACAAAGTCAAAAACTATGATTACTCCCGGAATCTAGTTATCTTCATTGAACTCATGGAATCCTACATCCATACAACATTACATTAGGGATTTTTATTTATTTATTTGTCTTATAAGACCATTATCACATAAGAAAGCTACGATCTGAACTGGCAAGCGGTACTTTCATCTACAAGGACCTCGGTTCAAATCCCGGGTCATTAACAACTTTTAAACACTCACGGTGTATTATTACTTCTCTCAGACGGTCCTTTCCAGACCTAGCACACTTACAATAACAAGGGTTGGACCGTAATCACTTGGGCGAGATTTATGGCTAAGAGGGGAGCCTCCCGCCTTGCCCACGCGTGGCAACTATACTCAATGCTTTTAAAACAGATCTTTCTTTTCTTCAGTTCTCTGGGGTGACCTGGCGTTTCTTTCACTTACTTTCAACAACATTATTAGGTTCATAAACCACTTTCGTAACCTTGGCATTTATTAATTATGAAGGGTCATCATTGATTGGTAAGAGTAATTCACATACAACGACGAATACTTAGGGGCTTCAAAAACTAGACGAGTCTGGGTTCGACTCTCTTAACATGCCTCGGGAACCATTCCCATACTAGAGGACTTATATAAATGCGACTTAGGGTCGGCCGTGGCCTATATTACCTGCGCTCATAATACCATACATTTGCTCCCTATTATAATACAACATAACACACATAGCCTCGTGATCTACGTCACTATTGGAGGACTTTATCATGGCTCAATTACCGCAATCAACTGTCCCTCATAAGTAATCTACCAAGTACATTTAGATTCTACGCATTTCTAGCGTGACAATTTACTTTAATGCGCTACATTGCGCTATACATTATTTTAAGGCCTAGCGTCTTCCAAAGAACTGATAAATTCCACATTAACAATTGATCCACATCTCAATTTTTATATTAATCCTTTCCCTTGACAATAATCGCTATATTTTAAGAACATGCATTAACACCATGTCTTTATACTTTTATTAAGGCTCAAACGCTCTTACTTTCATATCATTCAATTTAATCTTTATTTATATTTCTTTTATTATTATTATTATTATTATTATTATTATTTATTACGCTTGCTTTTGTAACATTTGTCAAATACACTGACATTTTATTTCATACATTTCCTCTACAGGATTTATTCATTTCACATAATTATTTATAATTTCTCAAATTTTATTTGTTCAGACCGCGCTCCTATTCTGTTATTTGTTATTCAGAAACATCCCTCTATCTCAAACTCCGGTGGATTGTACACAAACACTTTCCCAACACAAAACATAATGAAAATCTTTACTCACATGTTATAGGTCGGTCCCTGACCTTCCTTTTCTTGCGATGTTTCATTTTTGCCAACTATTTTGTGATTACAACATCTTGTATAAATTCATTTCATGTACTGACATATCTTGACACACATTTAACTCGTATACATTTAACACTGATAACATTTTAAAATACACTGGTGTATTCGTTTAGAATACACGATAAAAACACTGAAAATATTACTTTTTAACACAAATTTTTATATATTTACACTTCACAGATTCTAATCACTAAGGCTGCTATTACGCCTTTCACACGTGATTTCTTGACCTCCCGTCTCCAAGGGTGAAATTTAGTAAATGTCGGCTTCCTATCTTGCCAGAATGTGAAAGTCTAGAACCATCTACTTCCTCCCTGGAATAGTACTCCTTCAAATCCCGTTTCCTGTCGATCTGCTATTATTATTGACTCAAACGGCTCCTTTCTGGACCCTATTGGTTGGTCTAGCGAAAGTCTATTCTGTCCACGGTCCCCCAGATAATCTATCGGTGACCTATTGATTTCTAGCAACTAATACTCCTCGTAACTTAGTGCTTTTTGAATAGTTCGTATGTTTCCTTGAAACAATGTCTAGAGTTTCCTTCTCCTTTCCAATGATTCGGTTCTCGAATTCCTATCTCTCCAGAATATTTTGCGAACCTTATTCTGTCCGTCCCTACTCGGGTTCTTTAAAGTTGATAGAATGTTTATCTCGCTGTTACGTTACTTCAACACGTTATGATGCTTTTGGTCGTTTAATTTAAGACCTATCGCCCTGGGCTCTAAGTTCGCAGCCTGCTTTGACTGTAATTACTGAACTTTTCACTGTAAACTTTATACTGTCGGAACTATATCCTGTAACTAGGATTTTCCTAATTCTCCACCCGGCGATACTGTAATAATACTTCTTGGCTACTCCTTACGGATGCCCGTTGGTTATCGATACCGCGACGCTCTTGGCTGTCGGATAATGTCTATACGATGAGATACAGCGTTTCCCCTCAAGGAATACTTGTAGAGTCTTCGGCGTGATGTAGCACTATGACGCCCCCCTGGGCTATCGGAAACTGCATGATTGGTCTGGCTTGGCCTGGACGTTTATACTATTTAGTCAAAAAAAGATAAAATCCTAGTCCTTTTCGTGACCAACTTTTGAAATAATTGTCGCACAATTATAAAAATTATATCTCCAGAAAGCTCGTCTTCCAAACGTAAAATGACCTCACTGCGCATGAAAATCGATCGTGCATTTCTGAGATATTAAATAATTTTAAGTCTTCAGCTGTGTGGGTGTTGCTGTTGATTTTTATTTCCCCACTCCTCGGGCCTCGGTAATTCCCCTATGACGTATGGCTACGTTTGCACTTCTTTCCTGGACAGTTATTAAAAGCTTTTTCTCCACACAGAAATCTCTCTTCTGAAATCATTCACAACGCTGTATTTATTTACTTACTTTTCTTCTTCCAAATGGGTTAAATCTAATTATTCTTCTTCTGGCACAGTTGCGCTGTTGCCGTTTTAATGCAAGGTAAGGGCGATTTCCGAAACGTGTTCTCTGTCATACGCCTGGAACTTTCCACTCAGTCTATTTATACTCGTGACTGGCTCTTTATCAATGAGTCAGGCATGATCTCATTTCCTGGCCACCTGGGTCCAGCTTCTTACCCAACGTTATGCTAGCATCCTTGCATGAAATCTTTCTATGTTCCTCTGAAGACTGTATATTTCCTTCCTTCCTTTTCCAAATATACATGGATTCAACTCCCCTTGAGCCAATGGTACATGGGTTCAGTAGTAACGCCACGGTTTTCTCCTTCCCAATCCTCACGTGAAATATAATTACGCACACGAATACAGCCATCAGAATAACACAGATTTTATCAGTCATCAGCCCCTAATTAGGTAAATCAACGGCATAAGCAACATACATACTACAATTTGTCTAATTTACACTAGCGGATCCCCCCCACCTGCCCTTATGTGCGCCTGCCTCTCGTCCGGAGATTCTGGGCTCTATTCTGAGCCCCGTATTAGACTTTAGAAACTGCCGTGAGGAATAGAACGTAGTGCACTTAGCCTCGTGAGGAAAATTGAGCAGCTGTCTGAGGCAGCATCCCGGTCACAGGAAGCAAGATTATCTGCTGTATTTGTATTTGGTGCTAGGAATTGGATGATGTCATCCAGGGGTTTAAGTTAGGGACAATTCCGGCATTTACCTTTACTAAAAGTGGGAATCAAAAGAGATGGCTGAGATTGGAATCGAAAACATCTCTTCACAGTCGTCCTCTCGAGTCAGAGTAAACCACGTTTCATTCCTCAGACAAGAATTAGACACGAAGACCTAAGCGTTGACTGCCAAAAACACAAGTCACTACACTAAGTTATAGAAATAATCATCTTACTGTCGTTTTGGCCATCTTCGAACCACGCTATTTTAACTGTCCTTTTCCTTTGCACCTGGGCTTTATCGTTCGCCCAGTATACCCGCATTGGTTTCTTATGCGGTTCCTTCCTCGCTTCATTCAACGTTTTACCAGTTTTTAGTTTTGGTTTAGTCTTGTGTGGACTCAGATATTATTACTAATATTACAAATAATACTAATATTATTAATAATAATAGTAATAATCTCTACTCAGTATAAAACCAAGTCCCCCATTCTTGGATTTTACGGGTAAACTCGAGAACCACTGAATGGATTTTGATGCGGTTTTTACCATTCTGTAAAGGATATTTCGAGGATGATTTTTGTAGAAAATAATTTATTTATAATCAAAGGAAGGCGAGCAGTAACAATTTCAGTGGAAATGTCGAAAAAAAACTTGGCGTCCGAGCGCATTGTAAGCTTACGCTGGGCAAACCGTTAAAAATATCTAAATACTATGAGTGTAAGGATTGTTCAGCAAGAAAAGTTATACAAAAATGTCCGGGAGAGCATATGTCTATCTTCAATACATCGCCCACTATAAGTGTTTTTACGTTTTAATTTCTTCTAACCATGCCCATTCAACTACTGAGGTGACAGTTGACGAACTAGCTAAGGTCGAGTCTATCATCCCTGTTACAGCCCAGCCAGCGGGCGAATCAATTGCCCCAGATACGCCAGCAGCAAACCGTTGAGTCGTGTTGAGTTAAAAACTTTAGAGAAGAGTGGTTGTGTTTGGCGTTTCCCTGGAAGTGCAACTCGGCTTTTCTTCATTTTGCCTGTGAACTTTTCGTTCGGCAAAATTCACATTCAAGTTAAGATTGGACGTAAGGGGGATTTGTGTTTCATGCACCTCGCCATTCTTAAATTACGTCTGACAAGAATTTTACACATGCATCTCCATGATAATATAATTAATAATCCAGTGAGTGATTTTAACTTATCATGCCGAGACGTAAAACGGATGTTGGTCGTTGTTCATTGACATTGAAAAAAAAAAAGCGCTTATCACGTAATGCATTCATAACTGTTCCCGGGAGAAGCCGGGTCGGGTTGTTAGTAAATAATAAGTCATCCAATCGGAAGCCTATTGAGTTTGAGAGGTTTGTTTGATTAATTGTAAGTCAGAGAGAGAAGAATTCTCAGAACGATCTAAGGACCAAGACTAGAAAATGGGGAATGCCGTAGACAACACAACTCAGAGCTCTACGTATAAATCTCACTGTGCCAGGGAAATAAGGGTAGCTTTTTATGGTCATGTGGCAAGATTGCCTCCGAGCAGACTGACCAACCGCCTGTTCATCTTCTGACGAAAAAAGTGACAGTCAGTCTGAAAGACTAGACTTTGTATCATTTTAAATGCTACAAATGCTGAAAAATACTAGAAAGGCTGGAGGCTTCTTGCTTCGCTCGAAGCCAAAGACTCTTGACATGTTAGAAAATTATCTGCATAATACTTATCTTGCTTTATAATACTTTACCTTGTTTCAAATTACACGCGACGGCAAGTGCAAACCAAGTGCAAAGCAAGGTCAAGCGCGCGGAAGGAGATGGCTAGATGACGTGCCCCTTCCATCCAGTCTAAAAACACTTAACTTATAGTGGGCGATGTATTGAAGAAAGAGATATTCTCTCGCGGACTTTTGTGTAGAACATTTCATGCTGACCAATTCTTACGCTCATGGTATATTTATATTCTTAACGGTTTGCCCAGCGTAAGCTTAAGAAGCGCACGGACGCCAAGTTTGTTTTCGACTTTTTCACTAAAATCGTTACAGCTTGGCTTCCTTTGATCATACATAAATTATTTTCTACGGAATATTTCCTCGAGATATCCTTTACAGAAAGGTGAAAACCGCATCAAAATCCATCCAGTGGTTCTCGAGATTATCCGTGACATCCAAGAATCGGGAATTTTTGTCTTATACTAACCAAGTAGAGATTGTCAGGGAACACATGCACCAAGCGGTACTATGACGTCACACACCTGAGTGCATTCTTGGTACATTTCGTCCTGTCACCGTAACGTAACGCTAGACCCCAGCGTAACGACGAAGTCTACAAGATCATTTAAAATGATAAACGAAGGTCCGTACTCCTTGGCTGACTGAAGCAGAAAATTACATCAAAGAACTGGAACTAACAGACCTACATGCCAGACAAACTGTGTGACATATTCAGGAAGTTCGTGGTTCTCAGTTCTAACCTCTAAAGGAAGGCTCCCCCTGGTCGGAGGAATGCTAAACAAATACACCGGGAAAACAGGGGTCAGTACTGGGCAAAACACAACACCGAACAGTTCAACAAGCGTGGTCCCCAGTAGGCCCATCCTAAATAATAATAATAATAATAATAATAATAATAATAATAATAATAATAATAATAAAGGGAAAAGAGTCACTGTGAAATGCTTGGCCTTTGCAGATGATCTGGCCATCCTAACAAACAACAAGGATGAAGCCATATTAGCGCTAGAGAAACTACATGAAATCTCCAGTAAAACGGGACTTAATATTTCCTATGAAACAAGTAGTTCCGTGAAGAACTATACAGCCTACTTTTCATGCTAATGATTATTCTACAGTATATGAACCTATCTATAATAATGCCGAAATTAAGTTGGTAATATCGAAATATCTAATTAGTTCAAAACATACCTGGTGTAATGTAGCCTAATAACGCACTACAGTTGGCAGCCCTGGTGACTGAATATATTCTTATTTCCATCTCTTCAGGTACAGAATACAACATTTGGTTGAAGTCCAATGGACGTTACATGCAGTTAGACACTGGATCTATCAGCACGCGGAAAGCATGTTGCCAACAATACCATGCGTGTGCTGGTCAGAAATAATCTGAATTTTTTTGATATCTTGTTGTGCCAATTTTGGATGAAATCCATTTGTTAGGATAGAAGTTACATGTATTTTAAAATTGGACCTATCAGCAGGCATAGACTCATGTTGGCAGCACTACCTATATTAATTACTCCAAATTAATCTTGAAAGTCAGGTGCTATACGTGTGCAAACTATAGAGCTGTTGGCTTGCATACTTTCTGATATATTGATATTAGGGTAAAACATATAGACAGCATTTATTAACAGTTGGCAGCCCTGATTGCTCTTAACAATACTTATAGTCATATCTGTTAGGCTACACATAGCACATACGAAATTTGGTTGAAATCCAACTGATAGTATAGAAGTTACATGTATTTAAAAATTGGTACCATCAGCAGGCTTATAATCATGTTGGTAGAACTGATGAAGGCTATATAAGTTACTCCAAATTAATCTAAAATCTCAGAATATACGTGTGCATAGTTTAAAGCTGTCGGCTTGCATACTTTCTGATATATTGGTAGTTGGATAAAAAATAGAGAGCAATTATTAACAGTTGGCAGCCCTGGTGGCTCTTAATAACACGCTCAGTCGTATCTGTTTATGTACACATTTTACATACAAAATTTGGTTGAAATCCCATTGATAGTGTAGATGTTATATGCATTTAAACATTGGACCTATCAGAAGGCTTAAAATTATGTTGGCAACACTGTCATGTATGGACTCCTGGAAATTAAACTGAAATAGTATTATCTACATGTGTGCCAATTTTGGAATAGCTCCCATGCATACCTTGCAAGATATCCAACATGGAGCTCAAATTTCTAGTGCGTTTTTTCAGCAGTTGGTAGCACTGACATCATTTTCAAATAAGGACGTGAGATATTCCGGAGCACATCTTTACTCATACTAAATTTGGTTTTGATTGCTGCTGCCGTTTAGGAGTTGATAGGGGGGGGGGGGACACACACACAGCCAGCCAGACAGTCACACAGACAGACAGACACACATTTTCCCGGATCGATCTCATAAGTCTACTTTTTCCTCATTTTTGCAAAATGTGAAAAGTAGGCTAAAACACAGTATATGGATACCAAATCAACAGGAAACATCACCTTGCGAACGCAATATGGAAAAATCTCGCAGGTCACTCACTTCAAATATTTAGGAGAAGCCATCCAACCCACAGGATTGAACACAATTTCTAATGCAGATAGAATAGTAAAAGTGCAGAAGGCGTACAAGCTGACATGGAATCATTATAATAAAAGAGCAGTATCTCGCAATGCAAAATTGTGCCATTATAACACAGTTGTCTTGCCTGAAGCCTAGTACGCGGCAGAAACCACCGTCATTAGAGGAATGACAAGAATTCATGATATTGAGAAACAGGAACGAAAAATTCTTAGGAAAATCCATGGCGCTGTTTTCCGTAATGGAATTTGGGTCAGGAGACCAACAAAGGAACATTATGAAAATACAGCCACCATTATAGATAAATTTAGGAAGAGACGTCTGCAGTTCTATGGACACATATATAGGATGGATGAGAACAGACTCACTACGAAGATTTTCAATATCGTGAATGCAAGTAAATTAAAGACCAGTTGGATTAAAGAAGTACATGAAGACATGGAATTACTTAAAATCTCTGAAGACGACATTAAGGACAGAGAACAATTTAGAAATAAAATCAGAAACACGAAAATTGTACAAGTTTCAAGGAAAGATACATCAGGAAACAAGAAGTTCCGTGAAGAACTATACAGCCTACTTTTCATGCCAATGATTATTCTACAGTATATGAACCTATCTAGAATAATGACGAAATTAAGTTGGTAATATCGAAATATCTAATTAGTTCAAAATATACCTGGTATAATGTAGCCTAATAGAGCACTACAGTTGGCAGCCCTGGCGACTGAATATATTCTTAGTTCCACCTCTTAAAGTACAGAATACAAAATTTGGTTGAAGTCCAATGGACGTTACTTGCAGTTAGACACTGGATCTATCAGCACGCGTAAAAGCATGTTGCCAACAATACCATGCGTGTGCTGGTCAGAAATAATCTGAATAATTATGATATCTTGTTGTGCCAATTTTGGATGAAATCCATTTGTTAGTATAGAAGTTACATGTATTTTAAAATTGGACATATCAGCAGGCATAGAATCATGTTGGCAGCACTGCCTTGTATTAATTACTCCAAATTAATCTAGAATGTCAGGTGCTATACGTGTGCAAAGTATAGAGCTGTTGGCATGCATACTTTCTGATATATTGATATTAGGGTAAAAAGAATATAGACAGCATTTATTAACAGTTGGTAGCCCTGATTGCTCTTAACAATACTTATAGTCATATCTGTTATAGTACACATAGCACATACGAAATTTGGTGGAAATCCAGCTGATTGTATAGAAGTTACATGTATTTAAATATTGGTACTATCAGCAGGCTTAAAATTATTTTGGCAACACTGTCATGGTTGGTCTCCTGGAAATTAAGCTGCAATAGTATTATCTACATGTGTGCCAATTTTGGAATAGCTCCCATGCATACTTTGCAAGATATCCAACATGGAGCTCAAATTTCTAGTGCGTTTTTTCAGCAGTTGGTAGCACTGACATCATTTTCAAATATGGACGTGAGCTATTCCGGTGCACATCTTTACTCATACTAAATTTGGTTTTGATTGCTGCAGCCGTTTAGGAGTTGATAGGGGGACACACACACACAACCAGCCAGCCAGACAGACAGACAGACAGACAGACACACATTTTCCCGGATCGATCTCATAAGTCTACTTTTTCCTAATTTTTGCAAAATGTGAAAAGTAGGCTAAAAAATTAACAGAGGAAAGGAAGAAAAAGCACAGTGAACTAATGAAGAGGTTTTGGGAAGAAAAGAAGAGAGGAAAAGGAAGTGAAGCTGTGATTGGCTCAAGTTCTCACGCTCTCCTGAAGGGGAATAATCGGAAATAATAATAATAATAATAATAATAATAATAATAATAATAATAATAATAATAAAAATCATCATAATTTTGAGTCGGAGCCATTTGATGTACCACCCATTTAACATTAACTAACATCACCTCCAGAAGCCGAGAACTGGTAACTTACCATTTTAGACACACGCACAGTGCGTTGAAAGTTCGTCCTTCATGACTGGTTGTAAGAACAAGTCTTCAAGCTGGGTGAGTGATGAATGATGTGTCTTGATAGCAGCTGCACCTGCCTGAAAAGCTTGCAAATTCTGTGTACGAGACGTGGTGTGAATACCGAGCGCTGAATGATAACCAAGCGTGTTCTGCAGCAGGAATTTGGCTTAATATTCTTGTAATCTTTACCAAGAGACAGGTTTTCCTTGAATGAGCCTGCTAAGAGAAATTACATTTTCAAGGTTGCTGTATATTTTGATCACAATCGTTTACGGTAGTCAACACGATGGAGAAATATTTCTTGTGAGCTAAGAATACGAACTGACTAATCAGGAGGCAAATCCTTTGGATCAGGAGTGGACACAGCGGTAAATGTAGTGCCAGAGCACGGGATAACTGAATGTGTGGGTGAAGAAGCCATCATAGGAAGGAGGAGACCGTGGCGATATGTTAGGAACCATCCCTGTATTTGAGGGCAACCACGGAGAACCACTTCTGACATAAGAATCGAACCCACTTCTTAACAGTTGTCCTCTAGAGGTCGAGTGTACGCCTACCCTATTTCAATTATTATCAGACCAGATTAAGCCTCCGTGGCTTATTAGGCGACAGCACGCTGGCCTCTCACCGCTGGGTCCGTGGTTCAAATCCCGGTAAGTCCATGTGAGATTTGTGCTGGACAAAGCGGAGGCAGACAGGTTTTTCTCCGGGTACTCTGGTTTTCCCTGTCACAAATTTCATTCCAGCAACACTCTCTACTATCATTTCATTTCATCTGTCATTCATTTAATCATTGCCCCAGGGGAGTGCAAAAGGCTTCGGCAGCCGGCACAGTTCATATCTTCGCCGCTAGATGGGGGCTTCATTCATTCCATTCTTTGACCCGGTTGGTCGACTGGAAGCAGGCTGTGGATTTTCATTTTCATCAGACCAGATTTAAATTTATTGGGAATGGTGACAAATTAACCCAGGACCGCTGTCTCAATATGTACCCTGTGACCACAAAAGGCACGTGAATCCTTTCTCTTCCATCAGATGCTATGATTCAAAATATTATTATTATTATTATTATTAATGAATTCTTCAGGAAGAGGAAGACGGAGCCGAAATGGTTTTGGGAAGTGAAATTGCACTTGGATCGGATGGGGGTGAAAGAAGAAGAAGAAATAATAGACAGAGCGATTTATACGGCTGGTTAAGGAGTTGGCAGGTTTCCAGGAGACAGGGGAGTTGTCAGTGAGGAGAGGAAGATCTTACACGGAGGAACGGAAGAAGGAAGTGGGAGAGGAGATGAAGATAATAATGTTATTGGTTTTACGTCCCTTTTAACTACCCTGGCTTTTAGAGACGCCGGGGTGCCGGAATTTTGCCCCGAAGGGGATCTTTAACGTGTCAGTAAATGTACTGACACGGCTCCCTCGCATTTGCGCACCCTCAAATGCCAGCTGACTGCGCCAGGTTTCGAACCTGCAACCTTGGGCTCAGCAAGCGAGAACGTTACCCCTGAACCACGCAGCCAGACAAGGAGATGAAGAGATATTGGCAGAGAGTGAAGACAACACATAATGTAAGAGCTATCAAACGTTGTCCAAAGTTGGTCGTAACGAATAAATAATAATAATAATAATAATGATAATAATAATCATGTATTTCTACCCCTTATTATCCCCTGTTCAACGGGGTCGGGGATGAGATGCGCTGAAAGTCTATGTGGTGGTAGTTTTTACGGCTGGATACCCTTTCTGACGCCCACCACATGAGAGGAGTAAATGAGATATGAAATTAATGAAGATGATTGAAAATGGGCAAGGATAAGGATGGAAGCGGCCATGGACTGTTAGATGGTTCCGTCCCAGCATTTGCCTGGAGTTGAAATTGGAAAACCACCGAAAACCATTTCATGGATGAACAACGGTGGAGCTCGAACCCCCGTCTACTGAGTCCGCAGATAGCATTGTCTCATGGCCTAGCGCTGCTCTTTACCGATCGTAACTACCGCTGTCGGCATTATTATTATTATTATTATTATTATTATTATTATTATTATTAATAATAATATTAATACCGTGAGGCCTCCATAGAGAATTGTTGTTGGTCATTTAATATCACGACCACAGGTGACCTATGCATTTTCATGTTTCCTCAAGGCCATAAGAATCAACCGTGCAAAGTATGACCGACCCTGTGGCTAATTGGTTAGCATACTAGGCTTTGGTCCAAAGGGCCCAGGGTTCGATTTCTTGCCAGACCACAGAAATTTTAATCCCCTATGGTTAATTCCCCTGACTTGGGGATTGAGTATTTGTGGCGTCTTCATGAAAATGGAAATAGAGTAATTGAGGAAACATAACAGTAAAACGAAAAATAAAGTTCAAAAGGAGGGGGGGGGGGGAATCATTAAATCAAAGACAAAGCCCCAGAACCCAGTTGGGAGACGAACCTAGGTAGTCTCGAGATATATTCATGACATCCAAATAATAATCTGTATGATAAATAATAGTTCACTTGCACCTGAGGGGAAAATACCACGTGACACCTTGCTATCGCCCGGCAGCCATGCTGGTCGAGCCTCTCACTGATAATGGTGGGTTATTTGAATATTCATGAAGTTTATTATCGCAAACTGTTTCTAATCAGTAAAAAATAAATACTACTAATGCGGAATTTCATATTTGTGACCTCATTTGAATTACAATAAACATCAAAGACAACAGCAACGAACACTCAATATGTAAGTAAATTTTGTTTGAAAATTTGTGTTTCTGGACTCTCTGAGTTAGCTTTTTGGTCAATAATTATAGAATGAGAGGCAGGGAATATAGTAGAACATTATACCATCTGTGCACTTTCCTGAATGATTATGGAAATAGGTGGGAAAAGCATAGTCTAATCAAGATCAGTGGAGATAATTGCCTTGACTGAACTCAATGAAGTTCTGAATATTTACGTGGCACGAGGGCAAAATGACATGACAATTTAAGTCGGTGAATTATTAAGGTGATCAAGGAAGGAAGGAAGCTTTTAGTTTTACTTGACCGTTAATCATGTTTTCATGAGTCACGGGACCTATTTACGTGGAATCCGTACCACAGTACATGGCATTTTACTTCGAAAATCTCACATGCATTGCCCGGGAATCGAACCTGGTCCACCTTGTTGAAAAGCTAACACTTTGACCACGCCCCCATTAAGGTGATCATTTCTATACTAATTTGGGCACGTTCAAGTGCCGACGGTATGCTCTCTGAGTGAGGGTGATGAGCATTCCTTTTCAAAATGAAAATCCATCAGTTTCGTGCGCAGTACACAACTCAATATTTCCATGAAGGATCAACCAGATGCAGCCTACTGCATAGTCCTGACCAAGAAACATTTCAATAAACACATTATAAAATAAATTATGAGGCAGTGAAACTCATGCGCTTCTTCTGCGCCACCATGTACAATCAGAGAAAGGAAGCTATTAGGCCTATATCCGTTATGAATTCAAATAGTGCAACATGTCCGATTCCGTTGGACGAAATCTCGCAACAATTTTCTGGAACTTACAGAAATCCTAATGTTACGACACGTCCAGAATCCCCTCAAAATATTATAGCCTATATAAATAAATCAATCAATCAATAAATAGATGAAAATCCACAGCCTGCTTCCAGTCGAACAACCAGGTCAGGGAATGGAATGAATGAAGCCCCCATCTAGCAGCGAGGATTTGAACTGAGCTGGCTGCCGAAGCCTGTCGCACTTCCCTGGGGCAATGATCAAATGAATGACAAATGAAATGATAGTTTAGAGTGTTGCTGGAATTAAATTGTGACAGGGAAAACCGGAGAACCCGGAGAAAAACCTCTATGCCTCCGCTTTTTCCAGCACAAATCTCACATGGAGTGACTGGGATTTGAACCACTGACCCAGCGGTGAGAGGCCGGCGTGTTGCCGCCTGAACCACGTAGGCTACAAATCAATAAATAGATAAATAAATAAATAAGCCGTGTCTAAAAAATTTACAGTCAGTCTGAAAGACTAGACGTTATATCATTTCAAATGATGCATGCTATAAATGCTACACATGTTAGAAAGGCTCAGGAGGGCTCTTTCAACCGACTCCATTACCCATTAAATTAGGCTTCCCGCGCGAGCACCTCTTGAAGGGTCACCCTGTATTTGAGTCTGACATCTTTTACAAGTCTTTAAGGGTCACCCATTATTTGAATCTGATATCTTGCAAACCTCTTTAAGGGTCACCCTGTATTTGATTGAATCTAACATACTGTACACCCCGTTAAGTGTCACCCTGTATTTTGCTCTGACATCCTGCACACCTCTTTAGGAGGCACCCCATATTCTTGTCAGACATCTTGTTCACTTCTTTAGGGGTCACCGTGTATTCTTCTCTGCCATCTTGTACACCTCTTTAAGAGTCACCTTGTATTCGTATCTGGCATCTTGTATATCTCTTTAGGAGTCAAACTGTATTCTTATCTGGCATCTTGTAGGCCTACACCTCTTCAGGAATCACCCTGTATTCTTTTTGCTTCGCTCGAAGCCCCAGGTCGCTCGACGCCCCAGGACTCTTTCAACAGACTCCATTAACCATTAACCATTAACTTAGGCTTCCCGCGTGGCTGCTTGACGTCCCAGTCTCCGTCTCCGTAACGCAACCGTCTCCGTCCCGCGTAACGTTAGACCCAAAGCATAACGACGAAGTCGACAAGATCATTTGAAATGATAAAACCTGTGTTTTTGTGTTAATTGTATTAGATGGTGCATTTTGTGTTTGAATGAATTGCTGTATTGGAAGAAGGGCGGTCGTGGCCTTAAGTTACGCACCATCTTCACATACGCCAGAGTTGAAGTGGATAGTCACGGAAACCCGCTTGGATAGCTGAAGTGGGAATCAAACCCTCCTGTCTCACAAGGATGAGTGCACTTTCCCAATGCTCAAGCCAGAATTCAATTTCATGGCAGAGATGACAATCGTACTTGGACGTCAGGCGTGACAGGCAAGTATGCTAAATATTCTACCACGAGGCGGTCTTCCCAAGCACTTTCGCCATCAGGTGAACTATGGGCCGTTGTCAAAAGGACCTTGGGGAGGTTTAAGACTTGAAGTGCTTTGGAACTAAGAGCTGGTGATAAAGCTTTGTAGATAGTCCAACTCATTGAGGACTACATCACCATGTTTGCTCCCTAAGGTGCTTCCATCAAAGAGATGCCTGCGCAGTCTGAAGTTCTGAAGTTACTAGAAGGGCACTTCTAACAAATTAGTAGCCAAATTTTGACCATCTTCGGTAGTGCCACCCACTCAGAAGAGACAGCAGCAGGGAGAGATGAGGAGCCATAGATTCTTACAGCACTCGTTAATCTGTTGTAGGGAGTTTTTCAGTCTTTACCATGAGTGTGCCCAAACTATATGGGGCGGGTAATGACAGTTTACATCCTAGGCCTGAAATGTATTTATTTACCTTTTGGAAACACATTGCACAAAGATAATTATAGTCTATATACACATTTACATAATAATCTTTACACTGAGTCACTAACAGATATCCAGATTTGTGATGTATTCAATAGCCTTGTTTGTTGCGAAGTAAAACTCCTACGGGCCACCAAGGAATGCTCGTAAGGGGCACGCTTGGGCAATGAGCTGAACCGTTTGACGTTCATCACCACAATCACAGCGCGGGGGGGATGTCATCCCCCATTTATGTAGGGAATCGGCGCATCTACCACAATTATTTCGTATTCTATTCAGATTGGTCCAAAATCTTCCGGTGTTTATCAAATCCTGGTTGCCTGATTTTGATACAGGGCATCTTAAGTTGTTCCTTTGTAGCACTGTTTTACCAAAATTTAGTCCATCGATCACTTATATTATATTTATTGATATTGACTTGGCAAGTTTGTAATGGAGGATGACGGAAACGGAGTCTCTTTGAGTTGATGGCAGGGAACTCAGGATTAGCAGTTATTTTCGTGAATTCACGCACAAGTGAACAGTCTCGTCACAGGGAAGGAGGCTCAATATGGCTGTCAGGATTGGAAGCCGAGATATATAGGCGTATTCTTTAAAGTGCCTGTTATAATGCGCATGGTTTGGTTAGGTTGAACATCAACAAGCCTCGTGTAAGCGCTGTTGATCTAGACAGCGGAACAGTATTCTGCTACAGGGTACACCAGACCAAGAGCAGAGATTCACATTTCTCAGTAGGACTGAAATAAATTACTTGAATTATTTATGTAATTTGTACAGGGAGATTCTTTTGCTGGAGCGGGACCAGCGACCTGCTGCCAGGCGCGCGCGCCTTCCGCCAGCCAACCGAGCTCGGGCCGGGGATAGCGCGTAGGTGAAAACCGTAACAAAGTGCATTATTTAATGGTAAATTCACCAGCAAATAATGATTAAAGAACTTACCTTTTCACAGAAGATGCTGAAAATGTTCTCCTTCAGGTGACAGACAAGCGCGGCTAGACCTATGTTTGTTGAACACAGGGGATCCTATGCACTTCTCTATTGCGCACGGCACTTATTCGAGTGTCGATATTACCTTGTGCAGTCGTGCGCTGGTTCCCCTGCTACAGTGGGGTGTACACGACGACCTTTGTAATAGTGACCATTTTCCAATTATCGTTCACTTCCGAACCGGAGAGCCATCGAGTTACCAAGTCGGTGGCTTCTCCGTCGGGCTGATTGGCCAACATTCACGGCACGTGCGGTGTTTGCCGAAGATACCTTTGAGAGTGTCGACGATCATACCATTCACATAACGAATGGTATTTTGGCTGCTGCTGAGGAAACAATACCTTCCTCATCTGGCAACTCACGCCGGAAGCATGTCCCTTGGTGGACAGCCGAGATTGCAGCGGCCATTAAAGATCGTCGACGTGCTTTCAAATGCTATCGGAGGCAAAACACTATGGCCAACCTTATCACCATCAGAAGGATGCGTGCTAGAGCCCGATATCTGATTCGGGAGAGTAAGAAAACGACGTGGGAAAAGTATGTGTCATCTATGACGGCGCATACTCCTTCATCTCAAGTGTGGACTAAGCTTCGTCGGATCTCCGGACTCCCGACATCACTGTCGATACCTGGAGTATCCATCAATGGAGACATCATCACGGACCATCTCGCCATTGCTAACAGTATTGGCTCGCACTTCTCCAATGTATCCTGCTCTGGGAGTTACGATCCTACATTTCTGACTCTGAAGCGGGAGGCAGAGACTCACCGCTTGGCCTTTGCCACTGCTGCTTCGGAGTCCTACAATGTACCATTCTCTCAATGGGAACTGCGCAGTGCGCTTGCACTGTGTAGGTATACGGATCCTGGACCGGATAACATACATAATCAAATGTTAAAACATCTGTGCGAAGCCAGTATAAAACAACTGTTGATCCTCTTCAATCGTATATGGATTGAAAGGGAGTTTCCATCTCAATGGCGAGAGGGGATCGTGATACCGATTCCCAAGGCTGGAAAGATCCCAAGTTCGTAAGCAGCTATAGGCCCATTAGTCTGACAAATGGCTTATGTAAGCTGCTGGAGAAGATGGTGAACCGTCGACTGGTGTGGTTCATGGAGGATAAAGGTCGCCTGTCTGAGTACCAGTGTGGATTTCGCTCTCATAGGTCCACCACCGACCATCTGGTGCGACTTGAGAGCGCCATACAGGAGGCATTTCTCCGAAAGCAGCACCTAGTCACGGTTTTCTTTGACCTCGAGAAAGCCTACGACACCACATGGCGCTACGGGATCCTTTCCACCCTTCACATGTGGAGACTCCGTGGTAATCAACCGACTTTCATTGCGAATTTCATGTCCATCCGACTCTTCCGTGTAATTTAAGGTTCGGTAGGACATTATCGCAATAATATACTCAAGAAAATGGAGTTCCTCAGGGTTCTGTGCTGAGTGTCACCTTGTTCGCGATTGTCATAAACGGCATTGTTGCCGCCGCCGGGCCCACGGTAGTTCCATCGTTGTATGTAGACGATTTAGCACTGCATTACAGCTCTGGAAGTATGGCAATCGTAGAACGGCAATTGCAGCTAGCAATTAACCGGATCGACAGGTGGGCTCACGACCGGGGTTTTCGTTTTTCAGCAGCGAAACCTCTGTGGTCCATTTTTGTTGGCTCCGGAGGCTATATTTACACCCTGAACTACATCTCAGGGATGCTGCTTTGCCGTTGGTTGACACATATCGCTTCCTGGGACTCCATTTTGACAGCAAATTAACGTGGCAGCACCATATACGGCAACTGAAAATGACGTGTCTCAGGAAACTGAACATGCTCAAGTTTCTTAGTGGCACTACGTGGGGGGCTGACCGTGCGGTGCTGCTACGGTTCTACCAAGTCCTCATCCTGTCCCGGCTAGACTATGGTTCTGCGGCATACGGTTCAGCAAGGCCGGCAACCTTGAAAATGCTGGACAGTATCCACCATAGTGGCGTTAGGCTGGCTACCGGTGCCCTCCGGACCAGCTCGGTACCCAGCCTACTCGCCGAATCGGGTGTTCCACCTTTAAATTATAGACGCCAACATATGCTTTTAGCATATGCTGCCAATGTGCGTCAAATGCCACAACATCCGAGCTATCAAGCTCTCTTCAGTATCCAATACCACCAGATGTACGCCAACCAGCCTCGTGCCACTCGACCGGTTGGTATTAGACATGATAGCACGTGTACTGAAATAGGAGTGGCTGTAGGTCCCTGTATGATCCGGACACCTAGCGACGTACCTCCGTGGCAAGTCCCGCGTCCGGAAATTTGTTTAGATTTACACCGAGGACCTAAGGTGAACACGGATGCCTCTGTTTATCGGAGGCAGTTCCACAGCATAGTTCACCAATTTCCGGACGCTGGAATTCTCTACACGGATGGTTCGAAGATGGACGAGGAGGTGGGTTGTGCTTACGTTATTGATGGCGCGAATACCAAAATCTCTTTGCCTGAGGCCTGTAGTGTGTTTACTGCGGAGCTCGTTGTCATCTATGAAGCTCTGCAGTTTGCACTACAGGATGCACGAATCCACTTTCTCGTGTGTACCGATTCGTTGAGTTCGTTGCAGTCAATTGCTACATGTTTCCCGCAATACCCCTTAATGCAGCGAATCCATGACCTACTAGCCGGGTTGTGCCGCGCTGACACTCGAATCACCTTTCTGTGGCTTCCAAGCCACATGGGAATTGCGGGAAATGAGTAGCGGATCAAGCTGCAAAAGAGGCGGTATCATTACCACCTCGACCAATGGTGGTACCCGCTAGAGATATTCGCTCTCAGTTACGCCTACAAGTTCTGGCATTTTAGGAGAGTCAGTGGCTAGTTGACCCACTGCCCAGTAAACTGAGAGCGATCAAGGGAACTACTCGCGTGTGGCGGAGCTCTTTCCGGTCACGGAGAGAGTCCGTCGTTTTATGTAGGCTAAGGATAGGCCATACAAGATCCACCCACTCGTACCTAATGAGAAGGGAAGACCCCCCACTTTGTACCTGTGGAGCCGTTTTCACCGTGGCCCACATTTTAACCGAGTGTGTGGATCTTGCTGACTTCTGAAGAAACCTTGGTTTGCAGATGACACTCAATCTTATATTAGCCGATGACGCGGTGGCTGCTGATCGCGTTATCCGCTTTATAAGTGAGAGTGGGTTAGGGCCAGCAATCTAAATTCTCCAGTGATCATAGACTCCGACTTGTTCGTTTTTGAATGATGATGTTTTTTCCCCGTAATTTTTGTTTATTTTTATAACTTTTATATTTGTTTAATTTTTTGTTTTTGTTTTTTAATATAGGTCTCTTTAAATTTAGGTGTCCACCTCAAAATTTTAATTTATATTCCAAATTTGTATTCTTTAATCTGTGTTAAGAGGGGCAGATGACCTCGTAGTTCCGCCCCTTAAAACAACAATAACTAACTAACTAACTGACAGACAAGCATTGTACTGTGTAAATAAATTAGCGTTTACACGTTGTGATTCCCTTCTGTTGTGAGTGTGAGGGCTATCTGCTGCCGTATGTTGTTCTCCAGTTCTACTAGAGTACGGGTAATTGATCTGTGCACTTTGTATTATAAATTACCCTACAATTAAACATAAAGCGGGCTTAGGTCCATGCTTCGATGAATTATAGTAAACACGCAGGGTGGTACAGGAGTAGCCACATAATGTAACGATGTAACTTCCAAAGTTACTGTCTGTCAGCTGAAGGTGAACATTTTCAGCATCTTCTGTGAAAGGTAAGTTCTAACCTTTAACTGGTGACGTGAGGTTATCCAGATTCCCAAGAAATAAAAAATAAAAACATGCGTGCTTCTTTATTTAAATCTTGCAAGAAGCTGTTGTTTATGTTACGTTCTTATCTTGCGCTGACACTTCACACCCTCGTTGATGAAAGTATTGTGACTTAATGACTTTAATGACCCTCGTTATCTCGCCTGCGCGCTATCCGTGGCCCAAACTCGGTTGGCTGGCGTAAGGCCCGCTCCTGCAAAAGAATCTCACTACAAAGAAATTAATTGTAATTCCCCTCCCTATCTAATTGGGCACACTTGTGTTGACCGACTGAAAAGCTTCTAACAATAGATTACTTAGTCATCACTAAAAAATGGCCCGTAATATTTAATATCAATCATTAATCTAGTAAGCAGCTTCAGTGGCGTAGTTGGTGATAACTACTGAACTGCTGTGCCCAAGATAGCGGGTTAAAGCCCGGCCGAAGTCGTCGGATTTTTAATAGTGTTAAAATCCTTCAGTATGCCTTCCTTTGGAGGGGAAGTAAAGCTGGCGGTCCCATGTCATAGATTTATGACATATAAAATATCGTTCCACTAACTAAACTAGTGTGAAGCTAAATTTCTAGGTTAGATTTCGTTGAAACGCTCTATCATAGATCCTACGGTCACCACTAGGTGTCAGTGACATCTGGTAGCGAAATTTGGAACTACTTGAAATTAAACGGAACTTGTAGCTCTCCCCAGGAGTGTCCGCTTTAAGCAGTTACAGCCTCTGTTGAGCCGAACATGTCCTCGGACACTCCCGGCACCGAAAGCCATTCGCTAAATAAATAAATTAATTAATCTAGTAATCCACCAGACAGCCTTCCTTTACCGGATCCTAGGGTAAATTATACTGGTTACCAAGTGACCAACTACTGTACAAGGAGATGATGGCCACAATGCCTACGCAAAGGAACAACAAGCATTAAGGAAAATACTTAGAGGAAAAATCGATTCATGTGAATCATATTCACTTGAGAAACTTGTTTGGGTTTGAAATTATAATATTCAAACTAGCAACCCGCCCCAGCTTCACCCGGGAACAGTTATGAATGCAATTACCTGATAAGTGGTTTTTGTTTTCGATGTCAATGAACTAAGACTTATGATGGGTTAAAATCACTGACTGGGCTATTAATTATATTATCATGGAGATGCATGTGCAACGAAGTTTTGTCAGACGTAATTTAAGAATGGTGAGGTGCATGAAACATAAATCCCCCTTCCATCCAATCTTAACTTGACTGTGTATTTTGCGGAACGAAAATTTCACAGGCGAAATGAAGAAAAGCAGAGTTGCACTTCCAGGGAAACTCAAACACGGTTGTGTTCTCTTCTCTGAAGTCTTAACTCAACACGACTCGACATTTTGCTGCTGGCTGTATCTGGGGTAATAGGCTTGCCCACTAGCTAGGCTGTAACAGGGATGATAGGTTCGCCTCTAGCTATCTCGTAAACTGTCGCCTCAGTAATTGAATGGAGATAATTGGAAGAAATGAAAACGTAAAAACACTTATAGTGGGCGATGTATTGAAGATAGAGATATGCTCTCGCGGACTTCTTAGTAGAATTTTTCATGCTGAACAATTCTTACACTCATAGTATATAGATATTTTTAATGGTTTGCCCAGCGTAAGCTTAAAAAGCGCACCGACGCCAGATTTATTTTCGACTCTTTCACAGAAATCGTTACTGATAGGCTTCCTTTGATAAAAAATAAAATATTTTCTACAGAAACATTCCTCGAGATATCCTTTACAGAATGCTGAAAACCGCATCAAAATCCATCCAGTGATTCTCGAGAAACTCTTACATTCAAGTTGGTAACAAAAACGGCCGAGTGTTCTCTAGCACGCGACATGAGTTAATAAAATAGTGAGAGATACTATAAACTCTCCTCAACAGGAATGTCTTATCTAAATCAAACACATCCATGAAATCACTATTGTACCTTGATGACATTTTTAGCCTATTTTCATTTATGAAAAAAAATAGACTTATGAGATCACCTTTTGTCCGTGTGTGTATCCTATGTGTGTGTGTGTGTGCGTACGTATGTGTGTCCCCCCACAATTAAATATAAACGGCTGGTGCGATTTCAAGGAAATTCGGCGAGGTTATAGTACTATTTTGGCCGACCTCGACCTTGTACGTGCCCTTCCATCTCGCCAATCCAACATGGCGGCTGTGAGATATATTTCACTGGTATTCTATATCTCCGAAACTCTTACTGATATCACCCTGAAATTTTGTACGGTGATAGAGGGTGCTACTAAAAGATCACCTATAAGACTTTCAAAAACTTATTAACTACATAACTAACATGGCGGCCAAGCAAATTTGAAACATATAGCTTAAATAGACTTTTCGCGCGATTTAACCATCCGAACCTAGTGAAACTTGGTACAATAAATGTGTATGCACATTGTAATGCATTGAAATATAATTGAGTTCAATTGTTTACATAACCTCCATATGGCGACTGTAAGAATGTTTTAAAATAAGTCTAATTTATTGTGACTTAAGCATGCGACCGAAGTCAACGTTTGAATAATGAACCTACGCAATAATCCTCATCTACAGTACATAACTCTATGGCTTACATATATAAAAATCCAACATGCCAACCATCCCAATTATTTAGACGGTTCTCAATATCTATTAATCTATGACAGCAATCAAACTGAAATATTGTATGTTGATACAAGCTATGGACATAAGTTCACCTATGCGCCTTTCAATAACCCGGTGATCACAAATGCAACTTGGTGGCAACGCGATATGTCAATATTTAAATGGATGTTTCTCATGATTTGACCATCCGAGCACAGTGAAACTTGGTACGGTAAATGCTTATACAAATTGATGGTTGGTTCCTTAGTTTCGGGGCTGCGACAACGCGGTCATGTAGTCGCGTGTACTTTGGGTGTGTATAGAATCTGTCTCATAACCGGTGTTAATTGTGATGACTGTATTGGTGTGTGTTATCTGATTTTAATTCATGTAAGGAAGACAGACAATAATTTCGAGTAGTTCCTACTTTCCCTTCCAAATGCTACCGTCCAGGACACCTAGCAGTGGGGGCAGATGACCTCGTAGTTCCTTCCCAAAAAACAATAATAACTAACACCTAGCTGTAAACATGGCTACTACTAGATGCCATCGCAACCAGCGCCCGGTGAGGAATGTTGGAACTTAAGAGCATTTACCATACCTAACCTACAAATTTTGCTTCACACAAGTGTAGTTAATGGAAGGTTCTTTTACGTGCCTTAAATCTATGACACGGGCCCGCCGGCTTTACTTCCCCTCCGAAGGCAGGCTTACTGAGAGATATTTAACGCTCTTAAAAATCCGACGATTTCGGCCGGTGTAATCAACTGGCATCTAATTTATTTCAATTGTTTTCATAGCCACAAGATGTGTGAAATTTTAAAATCTTGCTTTTGTTTGTCGTGTCCTAATCATGCGATTGAAATTTGAATAATACACCTACAGAATAATCTTCATGTAATTGTACATGACTCTAAGGCCTACATATATAAAATTCCAACAAGGCGACCATCCGAAATATTTAGACGCTTCTTAATATATACGAATCTATTACAGCAATCAAACTAAAATGTTGTTTGTTGGTAGAGGCAATTAATATACGTAGGATATATGAACATAGGCTGAATAGTTATTCACGGAACTACTTGTTGAGACCTAATTTAACCGTTTTCTATGGCTGTGTCATCATTATAATAATATTTATTATAAAGTAAAATGAGACACATACTATATGCATTAAATATTTATTCAAGTTGACATTTTTGGGATAGGTAACTGATAACTCCTCCTTGAGAAAAATCACAGAAATTAAGAAAGAAATGCACATTTTGATTATTTTGAGTTCTACAATGTTTACTTGAAGCATTATAGAACTAGCTTTGAAATCTGGAAATCTGATCTAATTATCATTCTCTTCATCTTGCATTGGCAAGTGGCTGAAATTGGCTACATGATGAAACTATGCTTTACTTTGCCCTTATTTGACCGGTTGGACCATCAAAAATGTAACGACTGATCACAACCAAAGACCTGGGAGCAAAACACAGTCAATATATTCCTAATTAGGCCTACCGTACTTTGATTAAACCACTTTCAAAGAGAAGGCAAAACTGTTTTCGGCTATATCTCAAAATAGGAAAAATCATGTTACGTAGTTCTTGAATTCAGGTAACGCGATAATCACTGTTCGATTCCTTGTATTATAAAGCCATGACATTACTAGGGTACCTTGAAGATATTTTTGATGATCCAGCCGAGTCTCTGGCAGGTGACTAAAATTGGCTACATGATGAAACTATGTTTTACTTCACCCTTATTTAACTTTCATCATTACTTCTGTTAAAATGAGTGCCATCTTTGTCGAACAATATTAACCTGATGAAACACGACTGGAACATCAGTCGTAAGTGACACCAACCTGTTTACAACTCTCGTATGTTATCACTTGTCCTTCAAGACTTAACAGTATGTTTAGCATTTTCCCTGGAAAGTTACTGGGTAATCGCCGATATTCAAGAGGAAAGGTCACGTGCTTCGATCTCGGGGCATGAATGGACATGCTATGTGCAACTTATCCACATATTTTCCCAACTTCACTCAAGTTAAATGTTCCTTTATAACGCCTATACTAATCTTTTGGCAAAATAATTACACTTCTATAGGCTACATACTCATCCCAAAAAGCAATAAGGTTTTCTGGCAAATTTCACCCGTATACAGGGTGTTTCAGGAGGAATAGTAAATATTTTAGGAGGTGGTAGTGTAGATGAATTGCAACAAGAAGTTCCGTGTCGAACTAAAGAGCATACTTTTCATGCCAATGATTATTCTCCAGTATATGAACCTTTCTAGAATAATGACGAAATTAAGTTGGTAATATCGAAATGTCTAATTAGTTCGAAATATTCCTGGTATAATTTAGCCTAATAGAGCACTAAAGTTGGCAGCCCTGGTGACTGAATATATTCTTAGTTCCATCTCTTAAGGTACAGAATACAAAATTTGGTTGAAGTCCAATGGACGTTACATGCACTTAGACATTGGATCTATCAGCACGCGTAAAAGCATGTTGGCAACAATGTCATGCGTGTGCTGGTTAGAAATAATCGGAAATAATATGATATCTTGTTGTGCCAATTTTGGAAGAAATCCATTTGTTAGTATAGAAGTTACATGTATTTTAAAATTGGTCCTATCAGTAGGCATAGAATCATGTTGGCAGCACTGACTTATATTAATTATTCCAAATTAATCTAGAATGTCAGCTGCTATACGTGTGCAAAGTATAGAACTGTTGGCTTGCATACTTCCTGATATATTGATATTAAGGTAAACAAGTAGTTCCGTGAAGAACTATACAGCCTATTTTCATATATCCTACTTATGTTAACTGACACTATCAACATACAAAATGTCTGTTTGATTGACGTAATAGATTCGTAGATATTGAGTACCGACTAAATATATCGGATGAATGCCATGTTGGATTTTATATAAGTAGGTCCTAGAGTTATGTAATGTTACATGAAGATTATTGTGTACGTGTAGTATTCAAACTTCAATCGCATGATTAAGGCACAAGAAGTAACAAGGAGATTTTAAAATTTCGCACAGCTGCCATCTTGTGGTTATGGAAACAATTGAAATAAATTAGATGCCAGTGGATTAACATTCGTAAAAGGATTTACTGTGCCAAGTTTCACTGCACTCGGATGGTTAAAATGCGAGAAACGTCCATGTGAATATTTATACTTCGCGTCGCCGCCATGTTGGATATGTGATCACCAGTTTATTTAAAGTCTTATAGATGAACTTAAGTTCATAGCCCCTATGAACATAAAAAAAATCAGTTTGATTGCTATAATAGATTCGTAGATATTCAGAGTCGTCTGAATATTTCGGATGGTCGCCATGTTGGATTGTTAAATGTATAGGCCATAGAGTCATGTACCATTGAAGGAAAATTATTGCGTAGGTTCATTATTCAAACTTTCACTTTGATCGCTTGATTACGACACAAGAAATAAAAACTTAATTTTTAAATTCGCACAGCCGCCATCTTGAGGTTATGTAAACAATTGAACTAAATTAGATACCAGTGCATTACAATGTGTATAAACATTTCCTGTACCAGATTTCATTGCGTTTGGAGCATTAAATCGCGAGAAAGGTCTATTTAAAATTTTCAAATTCGGTTGGCCGCCATGTTCGATTTGTAGTTAACCGCTTTTTGAAAGTCTTATAGGCGAACTTCCAGTAGTGCCCTTTATCGCAGTATAAAATTTCAGGGTGATACAGCTAGTAGTTTCAGAGATATAGAATGCCGGTGAAATATTTTGTTCATCCGCCATCTTGTGGTTATATATACAATTGAACCAAGTTAGATGTCGGTGCATTACAATGTGTATAAACATATACTGTACCAAGTTTTATTGCGTTAGGATGGTTAAATCGCGAGAAACGTCTATTTAAAGGTGGCAAATTCGCGTGGCCGCCATGTTGGTTTTGTAGTTACCAGTTTTTCAAAATTTACATAGTTGAACCTCTAGTAGTTCCCTTAATGACCGTAATAAATTTCAGGGTGATATCGGTAATAGTTTCGGAGATATCGAATGCTGGTGAAATATTTCGCACGGCCGCCATGTTGGATTGGTGAGACGTAACAAAATTTGAAGGGCACGGTCGAGGTCGCCCGGAATAGTACTATGAACTTACCGAGTTTCATTGAAATCTCTCCAGCCGTTTAAAAGTTATTATGGGGACACACACGCACACCTCACACACACACACATACACACGCACACACACACGGACAAAAGGTGATCTCATAAGCCTATTTTTCCAAAATTGAAAAAAGGCTAAAAAATATAGACAGCATTTATTAACAGTTGGCAGCCCTGATTGCTCTTAAGAATACTTAGTCATATCTGTTATGTTACACATAGCACATACGAAATTTGGTTGAAATCCAACTGATAGTATAGAAGTTACATGTATTTAAAAATAGGTCTTATCAGCGGGCTTAGAATCATGTTGGTAGAACTGAAGTATATAAGTTACTCCAAAATTAATCTAAAATGCCAGATACTACTGTATACGTGTGCATAGTTTAAAACTGTCGGCTTGCATACTTTCCGATATATTGGTATTTGGATAAAATAATAGAAATATCAATTATTAACAGTTGGCAGCCCTGGTGGCTCTTAATAACACGCTCAGTCATACAGTTTATGTACACATATTACATACAAAATTTGATTGAAATCCAATTGATATTGTAGAAGTTATAGGCATTTAAAAATTGGACCTATCAGAAGGCTTAAAATTATTTTGGCAGCACTTTCATGTATGGCCTCTTGGAAATTAAACTGAAATAGTGTTATCTACATGTGTGCCAATTTTGGAATAGCTCCCATACATACCTTCCAAGATATCCAACATGGAGCTCAAATTTCTTGTGCGTTTTTTCAGCAGTTGGTAGCACTGACATCATTTTCAAATATGGACGTGAGATATTCTGGTATACATCTTTAATCATCCTATATTTGGTTTCGATTGCTGCAGCCGTTTAGGAGTTGATAGGGGGGAGGGGGAGATACACACACATGGCCAGACAGACAGGACAGACAGACAGACAGACACACATTTTCCCGGATCGATCTCATAAGTTTACTTTTTCCTCATTTTTGCAAAATTTGAAAAGTAGGCTAATAAAAAATTCCATATAACCTATGTCCCATTTGTATTACGTACCGAGATGCAGATATTGGTATGTAAGCAGGGCAGTTATCGTTTCGAGTGTTGGTACACCGATTGCTATTGGCGTATTTAACGATTGTCAACAGCCGTGTGATGTTTACGCTCTGAAGTTGTGCTTTAGTTTCCATTGCATGTGTTGACCTGTCAGTGTGCTTTGTTGACCAAGTTGACTGTACTGTATCGTTTAAACATGCCGCACGTTTTTACATATGCTGAGTATGCTGATATGGTATTTGTGTAAGAGTTTTGTAATGGAAACGCTGCTGCTGCTGCTTGTAGGCAATACGGCATACGATTTCCTAACCGCAGACGACCAGATTCAAGAGTGTTTACTCGTGTTTACAATAAACTGCGTGACTCTGGTGAAGTACCCAGCTGTCGTATTTCATCTGAACGTGCAAATGAACAGACTGTAGAGGGAGTAGAACACATTATGTAGTCGGTAGAACGTAGACCTTCAACAAGCACACGTAGACTTTCTGCACGTATCGGTGTTCCATGTACAAGGGTATGGCGAACATTACGTATGCACGGGTTGCATCCGTATCATTACCAGCTCGTTCAACACCTTGAGCAGGAAATGCAGATAGGCGATTGGAATTTTGTCGTTGGATACGTGCAAATCACCAAGTAATCCCATTTGTAATCTTCACTGATGAGGCCATGTTCACTCATGTCGGCATCAATAACACTCGTAATGAACATCTGTAAATGTGTGGTGTGGGTTGATTGACAATTAGTTGATAGGGTCTGTTGTATTACCAGATCGTCTAACAGGACCCCATTATATACATTTTCTTGGAAATGAACTTCCAGCATTATTGGAAGAGATTCCCTTGGCTACAAGTATGCGTATGTTCTTCCAGCACGACGGGGCCATTGCACATTGTCGCCATATGTTGATACAACATATAAACCTAACATTCTCCCGGATATGGATCGGGAGATATGGACACGCTTTTTGGCCACCAAGGTCCCCGGACCTTACCCCTTTGTATGTTTGCCTGTGGGGATGGTTGAAAGGCGAAGTCTACAAGGAAAAAGTTAAAACAAGGGCCGAGTTGGTCGTTCGGATTATGCATAGTGCAGCCCTCATCACAGAACGCCAAGACGCCCTCCGAAGATCTACACGGGCTGTTATCAAGAGAAGTGCAAAATGCATTGAAATTGGTGGTGGAATATTTCAAAATCAACTTTTAACGTCCTCATTTTGGCTTTATATTTGTTTGGGTTAAATACTACCAGCAGTATCTCGGTACGCAATGCAATTGGGACCCATGTTATTTTGATTTTTTTAATTGCAATTCATCTACTCTACCACCTCCTAAAATATTTACTACTCCTCCTGAAACACCCTGTAGGCCTATTGTACAAATACGGGAATTATCCATAATTGGATCGGAAACAATCAGAGGGCAGATGACCTCACTGTTCCACACCATAAAACAACAATAACAAACTAACTAACCAACTAACTAAAAACAATCAGGAAGGGAATTACGGCATTGATAGTGCCCAATCATCTTGCATACCTGTCGCAAAACAAACCAGGAAATATATCACGGCTGCAAATTGTACTGATTATTATGAGGGGGCGTGGTGGTGCAGCAATCAAGCTGTTTGCCTCTCACCAAGATGGACCGGGTTTGATTCCTGGTAAGTGCATGTGGGATTTTGGAAGTGAAATGCCATGTGCTGTGGTTCGGATTCCACGTAAAAAGGAGCTCCGGTGACTCATCATCGCGAGATTAACAGTCACGTAAAACCATATGCTTCATTTTTTCCTTCTTTCCTACCTTCCTTCCTTACTATCTTTCTTCTTGCTGATGGTAGGTACCAGCTTGTGGTGTAGCAGCTAGTATTCTTGGGCTGTTGCACCTAAGGACCAGGTTCAATTCCTGGCTCTGCCGAGATTCTGGTTTGAGGGCTGGATTAGGGTACACTCAACCTTGTGAGGGAAAACTGGAGAAAGGGTGGGTTCGATCCTCACCTCAGCCATCCTGTAATTGTTTTTTTATGGTTTCCTAACTAAAGGCCACGGTGCTCCTTTGCAATCCTGACATGAAATACAAATACATGCACTAATACAGCCATTACAATAACACAGGTTATCAAAGAAATTCCACACACACCCAAGTACAGGAGGTGACATCGTGTTCATGTATCCTCGTGTACTTGGATGTGTGTATAATGTGTCTGTGGACCTGTTTTATTGTGATGACTGTATTAGTGTGTAAATTTAAAATTCAGGTGAGGCTTGGGGAGGACGTGGCCGTGGCCTTACGTTAGGAACCATCCCGGCATTGGTTGTAACCGTGCCTTTGTTCCAAGTGGTGGACGGTCGACTTAGAGCGAAACCGCTTCGCGGCCAACATCGTGCTGCTTGCCGGCTGAGTGGAATATTCACAGACCTTAAATTCAAGTAAAACTCACGGTTCGGCATTATAACTGCCCTATAACACGAAGACGAACACAAGCATGTTATCACCCAATTTATCAAGTCCCTTCAACTGTCTATTAAGCACATGGAGTGCGCGGCTGTGCGGACAGAATCGGTTAGATGTAGTATTGCTCGCCGCCAGGTGGCTCCGCTGTGAGAATTTTGCTGGCCGGCCACCACTTGAAACAAAGGCACTGTAGTTGAAGTGGAAAACCACGGAAAAGATGGCTAATATGGGAATCAAACCCTCCTATTCTCAGTTTTCCCTCACGAGGCTGAGTTGCCCGATTCCAGCCCTTATAATAAACATTAATAATCTTAATAATTCTTGGCTCGTTCCATTCCGAGAGACAGGTGGCTGAAGGGGGAGGAAGAAAGCGTGAAAAAGAGAGGAGAAGACTGGACAAGGGTGGATGCTGAGAGATGGTGGGAAGACAGAAGACGTTGGAGAGGCTTGTGTTCCAAACAGACCCGGCCAGTGGCTGGAAACTGTGCAAGTTGATGATGATGAATAATTCTTGGCAGAGCCGGGAATCCAACGCGGACGACTGCAAAGGATGCTATACTCTGATTTACGAAA
Source organism: Meconema thalassinum (assembly GCA_946902985.2). Classification (NCBI taxonomy): domain Eukaryota; kingdom Metazoa; phylum Arthropoda; class Insecta; order Orthoptera; family Tettigoniidae; genus Meconema; species Meconema thalassinum. The sequence goes on along the minus strand of OX336388.2, from coordinate 2,011,340,032 downwards.
GATGAACGGTGAAGGCTGTCATCCGCTTGAAGGATGAGGTGAGGGGTAACGGTCTCCATGACAACAGCGAGCAGTAATGCAATGTATGCAGACACAGCAGTGAGTAGATAATTTGACGCAGTATTCTACTGTGCCTTGACTCGTCACTGTCATTAGACCGCCAGGTAGGGGAGCCTAACTTACCCAGTATTTGTGTCTTCCTGCAAGCCTCTTAGGTTGTAATGAGGCATGACCTGTCTCAGTGGCAACGCAGCATTTCCCCACGTGCTAGCTTTGACAGACGTCAGCGTTCATTATTAGTAATACAGAGTATAGTCTCTACACCACAAGGTGGTTGCATATAATAAATAGTCCTTTCATGAGTAATACCACTTCTAGCTGCTTTACTTTCCCAATAGCACCACCTCATGGCACAGTGGGTAGCATTTTTGGCTGTCACGTCTGTGATCTGTGTACGGTTCCCGGCTCTGCCAAGATTTTAAATTATGTTCTGAGAGCTGGAACGTGGTACACTTAGCCTTATGGGGCAGAACTGATAATAGGTCAGTTTGGTTCCTCTCTTCAACCACCCTAGGAGTAATTTTCCGTGGTTTACCACCTTAACTCCAGGCAAATGGTGGCATAGTTCCCAACTTAAGGCCACTACCACCTCTTTCCAAGGAAGGAAGCGTATAGTTTTACGTGACCGTTAATCTTGTGATATTGAGCCACGGGACCTCCATTTTACGTGGAACAAGAACCACAGGACAAGGTACAGTATTTCAAAACGAAAATCTATCTTGCATTGACCGTCAACCGGTAAGGAGGGATGGAAGGAAGATTGCAGTCTTACGTCCCCGTTAATCTCGCATTCATGAGCCACGGCATCTCCTTTTTACGTGGAATCCGAACTCAGGTCATGGTATTTAGCTTTGAAAATCTCACATGCATTGACCGGGAATCACCGGGAATCGAACCTGGTCTTGGTGAGGGGCAAGCAGTTTAACTGCTGCGCGAATACGTCCCTACCCTCTTCACGAACCTCACCCCAATTACAAATTACAGCCATAACAAATACACATGTTATCAGACAAATTCCACGGGGTTACATGGCCACGATGTCGCAAAGCACCTAAAAGAATCAACAACAATTATTTACATGCACATTGTTGAACGCTCCATTATCACTGCTACTCCACGCTTCACTGTAATTAGTGAGGTGGAAAGCCCATGTCGTGTAGGAAACTACGGTTTTATGTTTGCATGTAACCATGTATCCGCTACTCGGAAGTTCATTACAGCCAGCACTTACGGTGGTCAATCTGCAAATACCGTGCAACCCCCAAGGACGCAGTCAAGTGTACAGCCTTATCACAGCTCGTATGATCAAATAGTAATAAGGAGACGCCCTAACCCCCAGATAGTGAAGCCAGTGTGCACGCCCACTGAGATGTTCATAACAATGCTGGCAAGTGTTAAGAACAGGACTGTGAAGATTAAGGCTTTCACGGTCGGGAAAACTATTAATCTTATCCATATTTCTGGTATTATACCGTGTGAAAATGAATAAAATTCCTATACGTTTGTGAGGGATCTTGCCTCTTTTTTCAATAGATTTATAAAATGTGGCCAAAGAATGTGTGTCAGTGAGCTTACAAAAGAAAACTAGATAAGTTCCTCTGTTGGTCACCAGATAGCAGCCAGAAGCTACTGTATGGACCTTGGTAGAAAAACGCGCCATATTAGGTAAAACGGCGGGAATAGTAGTATGGAAGGAGAAGGAAAAGGGGGCGGAGGAAAAAATTGAGACTCCTTGAAGAATGAGGACACCAGTGTTTTACACCAAGCATTTCTCTTCAGTTGGGCCTGTCGGAATTCTTTGCTCTTCACATTATATAATGTCTCATGATTCTCCACGAAATCTTTTAATGCTTCATCCTCTTCCGTAACTCCAGTAGGGTATATCATATTATCAGTCATTGTACAGTTTATGCCACTGCTATTGGCCGGTCAAGCTGGGTTGCGCAGTACTACAGAGGACAGTCAGCGAGCCTCAGGCATGTGCAATAGATGTAAGTGAGTTGTCAGTTGCGCGCTAAACAACCCTTGCACTATGCCTGTGGCTCGCCGACTATAAGCTGCCGGAATAGGATTGACATTTCGCCGGAAGTGCCACGTCAGTCATCAGCCCTGTGCATCTTGACCAATCCATGTTCGCATAGTTGATGTCATAATACTCTGCGTGGCAATATTACAGCTTACGTGCGTCAGTGCCAGGTCATCTGTATCGCTGGCTTGTACAGTGTTATTGCTTGTTATTCTAATTGTTTGGCAACCTTGTTCCCAGACCACATGGCGAGGCGAGAACTGTCAATCCTATTCAGGTAGCTCACAAAGTATATCCTATGTAGAACTGCGGAACTGGACCAGTCCGTCCAAGAACTGTGGTGCAAACTGTAACAAGTTCAGCACATAATCCATAACACAATGTGCTGAACAAATACGTTGACATATGACAGAACAGATTGCCACCTCACTCATCACCATCGTATGAATGGCGTTACCGAAACTTAACGCGATAATGGTAGTCAACGCTTTCTAAAAAAAGATCCCGTGTTTGTTTGTTTGTTTGTTTGTTTGTTTGTTTCATTCTTTCTTTCTTTCTTTCATTCTTTCGTAATGTTTTGTGACGTCATTCGTCATCACTTTACGACCACTACAATGTGCGGCTCTCGTGTAGTGAACGGTGACCGGTTTAATTTTGTAGCCTACTTTTGATTTTAGCTAAAAATGAAAGTATACTTATGAGATCTACACAGGGCCAAAAATTGTGTGTCTGTGTGAGTGTGTGTGTATGTGTGTGTGTACTCTGCATATCTGCCCACCCTGTCAATTCACGGTGAAACCGAATTGAACGAAAATCGGTACAGAGGTAGCACTAGCACGGGGCACCTCAGTGTCCTGTTTTATATCGCCGCCATCTTTACTAAAAATGAATGGCGGCCACTCAAACGTTCAAAACGTAAAATCAAATAACGACTGAACTAATCATCCGATCTCTACCAATTTTGGTAACAACAAACCTTCATATGAGACAAGATCGTCAGCCGTACCATTTAAGGATGGCAGCCGTGTGAATTATGCTAACTTTATAATCCATAACATGGGACTGACCAGTTCCGATTATCGAACCAAGAATCGTTTAAACTGTTCTAAAGGACGTGGCCCGTTTGAAATTAACAGTTTATATTTTAATATTATAGTGCAGAAGTGACTTTAAAAAGCTGAGCCGTCTCAGTTACAAGACAAGATGGCAGCTGTTATCTTGTTCCCGATCTACCAAGTATATTTCATAAGATATGTATTGCATACAATATAGCCCACTGATAGAATAATATAAACTTTGTATGAAATGATTTATATATAAAATAAAATATACTCCACTGACGAAATCGTTTAGTCTATATCATTATTTGCTAAGACGTTGTATGTAAGTCAATTGATAACAGCGAATTTCGGTGGGCAAGTTTAGCTATGTGGTAAAGCGTTAGCCATTCATCCGTATGGCTGGGGTTGTTTCGCTTGAATGTTTTATATTTATTGTTTTGTAAGTACTCAGACGTTTTAAAATTAAGCGTTATATTGTGCATATTACAATGGAAAATATATATTTAATAAAAAGAGAATTCCCAGCGGATCTGCACGAGATATCTAACTGAAACCAGATGAACTATCATGGCCAGCTAGTTGCGAACTGCGCACCGGCCCACACATTGCCTTGCAGCTTTAATTGAAAAGTTTTTTTTATGGCCACTAGATGCAATCGCCATATTCCGATTATCTTATCCGAAACTTTTCTGCCAGATGTTATGACTGGTCTACGTGGGACTCCATTGGTTAGCATACCGTTGGCATTCTATACCCATCGAATTTGAACAATCACAAGTTGATAATACGATTTTTTAAAATTTTAAAGCTTTTGTGACAGCCTATTGTGTGTGATTTGAAAATGTTATTTGAACTAAAGAGCAAAACGATCTCACATAGTACCTGTACTCTATCAGTTGGTGGTAGTTCAGGATATTAATTAATACTTTTATTGCAGCCAAGTAGCAATCGAAAATAAAGAATGAACATGTATACTAAAATTGCGCTCTGGGGATTTGAATTGCATAGTCTTTGATTGATTGTTTTCGTTTTCTACAGAGCTCTAAGTGGTAGCGTTCACATGCTTGTCTACATAGTTGGCATACACACGTCACTGTAGAGCCATAGAAAGATTTGTTAATACAATTAAGGTGGTGAAAACCATGGACAGCCAGACGTGTAAACACATGCCTCAACTAAAAGTTGGTTGTTGCCCACATCCGGTCGATTATGTCGCCAGTTCCATAAAATTCTTAAGATATGTCTTCTCTTTCTTTCTTTCTTTCTTTCTTTCTTTCTTTCTTTCTTTCTTTCTTTCTTCAATGATGATAGTAGTTTTTCTGAGGTTCTAGTGTTTGGTAGAGGTAAAAAGTTTCTAAGGTCTTCAACCAATGATTCTATTATATGCCTTGATAAAGACAAAATGTTATAACTATACTCATATATTTAGAAGAAAGTAGGCTATATGTTCTTTACTGAACATATTGTTTTTATTTTTGTTATTTTATACTTATTGTTCCCTGATATTGAAGTTAACTGCTTTTGGCGTGGATTTCGGCCGCATGTTCCAACTTCCTCGGCCGGAAATCGAACCCGTGATCTTGAAATATGATTGCTATCGCTTAACCGACTGCCCACTCATTGTTACCCTGGCTTGTTGGTAGAGGTTAAAATGTGATGTATTTACAATACAATAAGAATACAAAAATCATAACAACTGTTGCCAGTTATGCTGTTAGTCAATAATGCAACAAGATGTCCTTGTGATCTTGTGTCTATCGTGTGAATTGACAAACGTGATAGTTGGTCAGAGTAACCGGTTCTCCGGGAATGAATGATATGTCGTAATTATAGTACTCTTATTATGCCCCGGCCAATTACCTACAACATATTATCTTCCCCTTCTATTTTACTGAATAAATTAAAATCGCCAGCATTGCCAATTTCAGAATATACGTACATAAACATGAAGATATAAGGAAAATCCTCAGTTTCAGCATCAGCGGTGTATTCCACACCTAATCTACAGAAGTTAGGTTTGTAATTCAAAATGCATTTCAAGAGAAAATTAATACCTGTCTTTAACCATTATAGGCTACTTATTACTATAAGTATTAAAAGCGCTGCCTTCAATTAATATGTCAAGTAAAGTATAGATTTATAGTATGGCATTAAAATACACGGCCAACATAAACAATATTTACAATTACATAACAAGTTCGGATTACAAACTCAGATCTAGCGACGTGATCCATTGTGCAGCGGCAGGGGTTGTCGACAAGAAATCATTTATATCCCTTTGACATTTCCTCTGAAAATGATGAGCCCCTATGCCCAAGTTCGCGGGATCAAATCCAGCCGAAGTCGTCGGATTTTTAAAGAGCGTTAAAAATCCCTCAGTATGCCTTCCTTCGGAGGGGAAGTAAAGCCGGCGGTCCCATGTCATAGATTTATGGCATGTAAAAGAACCTTCCACTGATTACACTTGTGTGTAGCTAAATTATAGGTTAGATTTGACTAACGCTCGTAGGTTCCAACGTTGGTCTCCAGGAGCGGTGGCGTCTAGTAAACATGTTCAGAACTAGTTGTCGTTGACAGTGGCGTTTGGTAGTAAAGGTAGGAACTACGGTACTTGAAAATTGAAGGTTTGCAGTCCTTACTTGAATTAAAAACAGATAACACACACTAATACAGCCATCACAATTAACGCCGGTTTTCAGACAGATTCTACACGCACCCAAAGTACACGGGGCTACATGGCCGCGTTGTCACAACCACTAAACTGAGGAACCAACCAACCTTGCGCTGAAAAAGTGGCTTCTAATACGTCAATATTTACCGCAAGTCAGACAAATCGCGAAGTCAAATGATTCAAATCACTGAGATTAAAAATCATTAACATAGACAAGAATATTTGGCTCAGTGTTTAGAATTGAATTTAACCCCGAAATATGTACCGCAGAAGAACTAATCCGAAACCACCACCAAAGGTGATTTAGACTACGCAAGCAAAATATTTCTGTTTATCCACTGGAAAGCTTTCTATACAATTTCCTCTTTTTGCTTCCAAGCTCAATATGCTCAATAGTTTCTGATGGGGCACCACATTCACACTGGAGGTGGGGAGGTTTTCTACTCCCACTTGAAGCGGGATTCCGCACAGATGGCTGGTTCGAATCCAATTTAGAGCAGTCCATGTTTTCATGGGAGAATTATGATGTGGCATGATCATCAGCCGAACTTCCCGACCGACGCATACTAATTCTCAAGATAATTATGCATTCGAAATGTCAATTGACAGATCCGAGGGTCAACAAACACCGGTTTTCTTATTGCAGGCTTCCAGTCCTTGGTTAACGTTAACACTCATTACTTTCAATGTTGTAAACATTTTTCAAATGACACCGAGTGCCGTTTCCACCAAATCTTCACTAACGATTATTTAGTTAACTTAAATACGAGATTTAGTGCGTGATTATCTTCGATGCATTTCACGAGGCCATTCGGTTCGCAATTACTTAAATAAGATTTACGGCTCTCGCGCATGCGTAGACTCGGTTTCATCTTGGAGAGCATGGTGGACAGTGTCTAGCACTGATTGTTGTTTGCGATGCTTTCTTGAGAAATTCTGGAACATAATTATAAAGGAAGAGAAATACAGAAAACCTTATTCGTGGCAAAAGCTTAAAATTATATGAGCAAAGTATATAGGAGAACTGGCAGTTGTGTGAATAGACAGCTTAATAGGACACCCTGACCCAGTTGTCTTCTTAGCGTAAGCGTTTGCGAAGAAAACTTTGAATTTATTATTCAGCGCTGGAAGGAGTTCGAATCCCTCTTCAGCTACTTTTTTTAAATTTCCGTATTCGTCTTTCTAGGTATTAAAACTTAATAATGTGTGTGATCTTTTATAATTTCATTGTTATAAACATATTTTATATTCATATGGATGAAAATTCGTGTGAAACTCGGAAACAAACCGCCATTGTGAGATACGCAAGGCACAGTTCAGCTGTTTCCCGCCACTTTAAAAATGCTTTGGAGAGTTCAGTGGCCAGATTTGGCCATTTAACGTAATTCCTTGTTAGTGGTAAGTTAACGAGCATTTCTGTTTGATGAAATGCTACTGCAAAGTTAAATAAACTTTCATGATGAATTAACAGTTAATTAACGCTTGGTGAAAAAGGCCCTAGAGCATTAGGGGTCCAGTTAAGCTAAAATATAAAGTTAAGCTATTTTGATAATTGTGGCAAAGGTTGAAAAGTTAGGAGACCTGGAAAAGTGTCAAAATGCGTGTTTTCAAAAGGTCTATTATATTTTAAAACTACGAGCGCTGGTACTGACCCTTACATGGTCAAATAAAAATCGAAATTACTTCCATTTTGACTGAGAAGTCATGCTCACCAATTGTTAGACAACATTCTTTATAGTATGTAGTTCACTAAATTGTTAGCGGCTTCGGTGACGTAGTTGGTGGCATGCTGAACTGCTGTGCCCAAGATAACGGATTCAAACCCGGCCAAAGTCGTCGGATTTGTTAAGAGTGTTAAAAATCCTTCAGTGTGCCTTCCTTCGGAGGGGAAGTAATGCCGGCGCGGCAGTCCCATGTCATAGATTTATGGCATGTAAAAGATCCTTCCACAAACTAAACTTATGTGAAGCTAAATTGTTAGGTTAGATTTCGTCGGAACGCTCTATCAAAGTTCCAACGTTCACCACTAGGTATCATTGATATATAGTGGCAAAATTTGGAACGACTTGAAATTGAACGGAACTTGTAGCTCACCCTAAGGGTGTCCGCTGGAAGTAGCTACAGACTCAGGCGAGCCGAACATATCCTCGGAAACTCCCAGCACTAAAAGCCATACGATAAATAAATAATACTAAATTGATCTCAAGCTTAATTCTTTTCTTTTTGTTATCCTAAACTCTTATTCTCCAAGTCACGTTATCAACTCTAAGATCCTAGCCTGAAGGGCTACAACTGTGAATTTGTATATCATTGACTTATAAGGTAGGTTACAGAAACGTTTCCAGTCCTTAATTAAAGTTCAGTCTCTTGAAATCATTGAATGAATCAATTAATCAATCATTCAGTCAATTCATCACTCTATCTGTCAACTAGTAATAACTATCACAAGTAATCATCAGTCATTTCAGTGAAACAAAAATTAATCGATCTCTTTGTGGCGAATACGATTGTGTTAAGTCATGCTTCATGACTGCAAAGCTGTACTTGAAACGCTCCTCCGTTTGGATTTACACCGGATTTTTTCGTACTCACTCCAAGCAGACACTGGGGTGGAAACTTGTTTCATTTCCCGGGCCACCTACCAAAACACACAGATTAATTGCCAATACCAATAAAGTAAACACGTACACGGGGCAGATGACCAATGACGTCCCAAGGTCCTAATTAAATCATCATCCACAACAAAAGTGAACCTACGAATAAAATACGGTTACAGCAAAGTTATGAGGGTTCTGGCATGGAGTGCCAACCAAGTGTTGTCATTTAGCTTCCCTCTATCGTATAGGGACTGAGACCACAGTGAATCTATTCTACTCCGTTGAGAGCCATCGAGAACGAAGCGCCTTTTAGTCTGGCTGAGGCTTACAAAAGAAGTATCCGGTAAGACAGGTCGAAACCTACCTTGAAACATTGTGGACGCAATCGTTGTACTGAAATATGACGTGTGGAAAATCAGTCGCCAGATTGAACTGCAAGGCTTTGAAATCGTGGTACGCAGGCATGTCATCGGCATAGCTGGACATCCCTGGCACTCGGAGTAGTATCGTGGTGGGACGTATATGCTGACTGGAGCGTGTGGATGCTTCCCAATGGCCTTGAGTGGCTGAGTCATCAGGGCTGTCCGTTCAAACATGTGCGTACTCGCTACTTCCCATTGATTTAAATGAGAGATTCGCCACATGGTTTTGGAGCCTTGCAGTTCAATCTGGTGACTGATTTTCCACACGTTTTTCTCTTATAGTACAAGGATTGCGTCCACAAAGTTTCAAGATAGGTTTCGACCTGTCTTACTTGATACTTTCCTTCTTAGTAATATCTGCTTTCCCAAAAATGTGAAAATACGAAAATAATAGCGCAGATATGAACACTCAGAGTGTGTCTCCCGAGTGTTGGTTGGTTCTTCAGCTTAGGGGCTGCGACAACGCTTTCATGTAGCTCCGTGTACTTTGGGTGTGTGAAGAGTCTGTATGATAAACGGTGTTAATGGTGATGACTGTATTATTTGTCTGTAATTTATGTAAGGACTGAAGACGGTCAATTTCAAATAGTGGTTCCTACTTTTGCTACCAAATGCTACCGTCAACGACACCTAGCTGCAAACTTGGCTACTAGATACCACCGCAAGGAGCACCTTTCGATGGACGTTGGAACTTAATATAGCGTTAATGAAATATAACCTACAAATTTAGCTTCACACAATTGTAGTTAGTGGAAGAATCTTTTACATGCCATAAATCTATGACATGGGCCCACCGGCTTTACTTCCCCTTAAGGAAGGCATACTGGGGGATTTTTAAGTCTCTTAAAAATCCGACGACTTCGGCCGGGGCTTCAACCCGTGATCTTGGGCATAGAAGTTCAGCATGCTACCTACTACGCCATCTCCCAAATATCTGCATCTGATATTAAGTAGGTTGCAATGCCAACCGCAGCAAAACTGTATATAGGAAAGCTCCTTCCTCTGCTCTCTGCTTCTACCCGCTCGAGCTCCCAACACTACTTGTCATTTATTATACCCTATTTTGTGTCACCCAATTTCTCTGCCTATCACTCCGATAGTTGCTCCAATATAGATCCGTTCTGGCATCACTATTATTCTTTGTGGTTAATGTGTCTTGCTTACGAGGATGAACGTGCAGCGTGAACGGCTCGTGGTGTAGTAGTTACCAGTGTTTGCTACCGTCCTGGAGGTCAGGGTTTGATTCGAGGATTTGAAAAATAAATTTAATTCTGCTTTGAGGTACTGGAATGGTATTGTTTACATGGAAATCTCCCAAGTGGTGTCAATTTCGAAGCCTTGTGCCAGACCAGTAGGCTACCATCCATCATCGACTCTCTGGAAGTTGCGTGTAGTTGTTCCATGATCACCTCAGAAATGTGATAATTTCTGAATTTACTGTGATTCCGCCATATGTCCCGCTAGCCATTGATTCAGATGATCCTTCTCAGCTATCCTACTTCAACCACCACAAGAATCCCTAGGGTTGACACGACATTGCTGATATCAGTGCGTCAAGCTTGATTCTTATGAGAGACCACATCGTGGCGTAGTGGCTAAAACACTTGACTCGCTCAGGAGATCCGGGTACGTTTCCTGGTTCTGCCAAGAAATATAACTCTGGTTTGAGGGCTGTAACGAGGTATGCTCAGCCTCGTAAGGCAAAACTGAGAAGAGGTGGGTTAGATTCCCACCACAACCATCCTCGAATGGTTTTCCGTGGTTTCCCACTTGCAGTCCAGGCAAATATTGAGATAATTCCTAACCTAAAGCCACGGCCGCCTCCTTTTCAATCCCTAGCCATATTACAAATACACACACTACTACTACAACTACAACTTTACAAACACAACAATAACACAGTTTATAAGACAAATTCTACAAACACTTAAGTACGTGGGACAAAATGACCGCGATGTCTAAGCCCCTTAAATGATGCAAGAAAAACAACTATCGTACAGACCAAGGTTTCTCAATCTTTTATTAGCCTACGACGCAGTGGTTGGCTTGGAAATAATAGTAAATTATGCAACGAGCCTATAATGGCAACAATTAAGGCACGAGTGTCCGTACAGTGTCGTAATTAACATTATTGGCGAGTAGCATACGACTGTTTATGTTCGACGACAATTATAACTATTTTATGTTCGAACATGAAATGAAAATCCACAGCCTGCTTCCAGTCTCCGACCGGGTCAGGAATGGAATGAATGAAGCCCCTATCTAGCGGCGAGGATATGAACGTGCCGGCTGCCGAGGCCTGACGCACTCCTCTGGGGCAATGATTAAATAGAATGACAGATGAAATGAAATGATAGTGGAGAGTGTTGCTGGAATGAAATTTGTGACAGGGAAAACCGGAGTACCCGGAGAAAAACCTGTCTGCCTCCGTTTTGTCCAGCACAGATCTCACATGGAGTGACCGGGATTTGAACCACGGACCCAGCGGTGAGAGGCCGGCGTGCGGCCGCCTGAACCACGGAGGCTATGTTCGAACATAAATATTCATAAATATCTGTCGAGATTTCGACAGTTTTAGCCTATATACTGAACAGAGCGCATGGGACGCAGAGCAAAACCATGGCCCCTGGAATAGCCCACTATGTCACTAGAAGTCACGCAGTGAAATTTAAAATAGAAGGCCGTGGAAGTCAGCGCAGGTACCATGCTATCCTTACCTAATTGGTCACACAACAGTTTCTTGAGTTCTGATTGGTGGGAGAAACTGTTTCATAATGAAAAATAGTGTTATAATGAGCCTCATTATGATACAGTTTTCTGACATATAATAATTACATTTTGACATCGACGAACATAAAATCAATATTGTGACATTTATTTTCTATACGGTATTCCTAGGATCCTGGAAACCCACTATTTGTTCGTTTCACGTGGATTTGCGTAATTTCACGACGATTTATTAGGAGCAAGATCCATAATTTACCAGTGTGCTATTTCGGATTGCAGATAGAGCCGATTAAACTCTTGATAGAATGTCAGTCGAATTTAAATCTGCCTAAATTTTGTTTGGAAGTACGTTAAAGAGAGGGTCAGTGATCTAAGACTCTAGCTCAGTTTGAAACACCCAGGCTATTGCCTCGCAGAGAAGCAGGTTTCTAGTGTGTTTATTCACACAAGACCCAAGTCTGCACATTTTTATCGAATGATAGGCAATTAAGCTGTAGCTGATTTTTATGAACCCGTCAAGGACGATATTAAAATGCCAGCTTGGAAATGAATTCAATATTCTGACATTTATTTCAACTAACCATCATTTAGATATGTCAATTGATCGCGGAATGCATAAACATTTTTAATTGTGAAACTCTTGACTGATATATTAAATTGATTACGCATACTTTTCAATCCAAACATTCAACAAGCAATGAAGGAAATTTGAGAAAATCATTAAAATAGGAATAGATATTCAACTCTGAGATTTGCTTATGACAATATCTTCTTAGCCGATTCACTGGAGGATTTGAACAAGTTTTTAAATAGTATGGACTCCGTCTTGAGAAAATAAATCATAATTAAAACCAATAAATGTATAAGAAATATAATGGAATGCCAGAGAAATAAGTCAGAAGCCCCTATGGATGTCAAATTGGCAGCTGAAAATGTAAAGGAAGTAGTGGACTACAGTTATTTTGGAAGCAAAATAACCAGTGATGGACGAATCAAAGAGGATATAAAAAGTAGGGTTGGCTTTGGCAAGGAAAGCATTTCTACAGAAAAGGAATCTGTTGATATCGAATATAGATTTTGGTACTAGGAAGTCATTTTTGAAAGCCGTTGTCTAGAGCTTGTCGCTCTATGTTAGTGAAACTTGGACTGTTTGCGCAGCAGAAAAGAAGAGAATTGAAGCGTTTGAAATTTGGTGTTACAGGAGAATGATGAAGATCAGATGGGTAGATAGGGTTACAAATGAAGAGGTATTAAGACTATTGGGAGAGGAGAGATGTTTCTGGCGACTGCTAATGAAGAGAAGAGATAGGCTGGTAGGACACATAGGACACTAAGATATCTGTCACTTGTAAGACCTATTCTTGAATACGCCTGGGTGGTTTGGGATCGATATAAAGTAGGGCTCATAAATGAGTTGGAAATGGTACGAAGAAAGGCCGCTAGATTTGTGCTCAGTGACTTTGTCCCAGGAGCAGTGTGAGCCGTATGTTAAAGAAACTTGGGTGGGAATCACTTGAGGCTAGGAGGATGAAATCTAGACTCTGCGCTATGTACAACACGTATACAAATCAACCAGCATGGGGTGAGCTTAGCAAACGTAAGGGAAAGCCCACTTACATGGGTAGGAGTGATCATCCTTTCAAAGTTAAGGGCCGACCACAGCGAACAAATTATGGTAAATATTCTTTCGTAAACCGTGCCATTGATAACTGGAACTCTCTACCTGCCACAGACTTAGAGCCTTTTCCCAAACATATAGGTGTGTTTATGAAAAGACTGACTATTTGTGTAAATACTCCAGTTTAATTGTAATTGAATTGTTATGTATAATTATTTATTTGTTATGCATATCTAATTTGCCACCGGAGGACACAACCCCAATTGCAAATAAATGAATGAATGAATGAATGAAAAACACCCAGGAATAGCAAACTTAGTTCTGGAAGGAAGGTTAGCAGACAAGAACTGTAAGGGTAGACCAAGGTTAGAATATGTTACACAGATTGCCTCGGATGATTGTAAGGTGTGGTAGCTATGTAGAGATGGAACGATTAGATCAGGAAAGGGAGCCATGGAGCGCTACATCAAACCAGTCAAACGATTGAAGACTCACACACAATTAATGGTTAACTTTGTGACTCAATTTCGAATATAGTTAATGCAAAGTTGAATTTCTCACCAAGTTATCAGATGGCTCATTCTTTTGCTCTGTTATTAAAGCTGTTTAACCACCCTAAGTTATTGGAAGTAATCTAACTTTAATAACCTATTTAAATATGATAGCTTAGCTGAATTAAAGACGTAGCCCCTTGACGGACTGAGATCTTAATGACGTTCCTGGTCTTCATTCCATTTCTTTTATGTTTTTATGCTTAGCTCTATTGATGGTAATGCACTTAGCACACGCTTATTCCTCCTTTACAATAATAACCATAGGTTTTTGCTTGGTTAGGAAGCAAGTTTGAAACTTATTTGTCCTTCGCAGGTGATAACCACAGAGAAAGTCCACAACTAGCAAGTTAAGTAGATAACACCTAGTCTGAATTATCTCACGTGAGGTACAATATTTATCGCTTGAGTATGGGAACTCACCGGCTTGATGTACTGCACATGGACGTGTAAATGTCAGAATATCTACAAATAATACACTATCATTTGAAAAGCATTCTTTTCTTCGATGTACAGTAAATGTGAAGGCCACAATTTATTATATCACGTTCTTCAAAATTCATGAAGATTATAATTATGGTTTGTGAATATCAAATTGACACTGTTGATACATTACAGGTGTTATAAATATCGTAACACTTAGTAACATATTATAAAAACCTAAGGAACAAAAGTAATTCAATATACCCACCATGATAGAATTTTATTGATGAGGATTCACATCATAGCAAAGCAATAATTTACTTCTGTAGATAATAACTTGATTAAGGATTTCACGGCACAAAATACTAGTCATGAATTATAATAATAATCATAATAATAATAACGATTTTGGTTTAATTAGAGCAGATATGACCACGTGCTACTGGCGCGGATGGCCTTGCAGTGATGCGATGGTGGTGGAAAACTATGTCTGTCTCTCTCGCTAGCTTTCCCGTCTCACTCCCTCCCGTACTGCCTTCGCTGTGTTGTGGTTGTTTGGTCTAACGTGAAACGGTATTCAGTAGGCTATATTGTTAATATAAAACAAATTGAACAAAACGAAAACAGGAAGGGGGGAGTGAGGGGAGAATGTTACTGAAATTCCAATACCTTAAATGAGTACCATAATACCTCACTAGTATTTCTGACTGTTTTAATTCTAAGCATGTAATCTTCTAGTACCGATATGTAGAGTGACGTGCAAAACACAATGTACATGTGTCGGGCAACCAACGCATTGGACAGAGAGTTTGCTTACATTACGTCAAGTGCGCTAGCGATCCCAACTTGACTCTGCCAGACACGGCAAGGAGAGGCAGGTGCCAGCCTGCCGGTGCGGCGTGCTTCGCAGCATTGCTAGTACGTCGCGCGTGCAAAGATTGGACGCTGCTGATTTAGTAGCATTTTGACATCATCGTCATGTTACCCCGGGATTTGACTGAATGTGGAATCTGTCTTATAACCTGTGTCTCTGTACTAATATGTGCAACTGGGGCCAGGACGTGGATAGAAGGCAGCCGTGGTCTCATTATGAGTGACATCCAGACATTCGTCTGGAATATGTGGGGAATCACGTAAAACGGATTCTACGGAGGCTAGGATAGGAATTAAACCAATCACTTCTCAGTGCTGATTCACGGGGCTGAGTATACCCCGTTCCATCCCAAAAGAGGGGATCAAACCTGGATATCCGTGGTGACAGCTAAGAATGCTAATCATAACGCAATAACGTGGACAATGATAACTATTATTATTTGTATTATTACTATTATTAATATTATTATTATTATTATTGCCTCCGACAACGGTAGCTATGCTCGCTAACGCGCAGCGCTAGTCCATCGGCCCAAGTTATCAGCGGACTCGGTAACCGGGTTCGAGCCCCACCGACGGCCACCCCTGAAATGATTTTCCGTGGTTTCCTCATTTTCAACTCAGGCAAATGCTGGGAGGGTACCTTCTGACAGGCCGTGGCTGTTTCCTTCGACATCATTCCCCGGTATAATTCAACTTCATCCAGTTCATCTCTCATTAACTTCACTCATGAGGTTGGCTTTAGGAAGTGCATCTGGCCGTAAAAACAACTTGCCACCTAGACTTTCATCTCATCTCATCCCCAATCCCGTTGAAATCTGGGATAATAAGGGGTAGACATACACATTCTTCTTCTTCTTGTTCCGTATAGGCCAACTACGGACCCTGATATTCAACTATTGTGTTTGGAGTGGGTCTTGATGTTCGCCTAATAGTCACCATCCTCCGGCTGTGTTGTTCCTTTCTCTCCTTTGTCCAGAGGCCACCTGTCTTCTTCCTTGGGGTTTTGTCCTGGAACTTCATTTAATTTAGTTGAGACACACATTATTATTATTATTATTGGTGTTACGGCTGTGAGTTTGTTTCGTCGCCTCGTCGCGTGAGTCACAGCCGCCCCGGGCTATGCTCTGCCTCTGTGTACTACCTGCGCCTTACGCAACGGGCTGCGAGGACAAAGGGATGGTCCAGAATATTCGTGACCCAGCCAGTGATGGAAATCTCGAGAAGCCGTGAATCCTGGACGATTCTAGAAGCATTCATTGAGTCACCAGCCTGCTATATAAGCGGCCTCATCAGCGAGGGAGGGACTGTGTTATTGAGCTAGTGCGTGCTTTTACCTGAGCGACAGTAGTGCGGTGACGTGACGTGCGAAATTACGTAACTCTAGCGAGGCTGATTCTCCAGACAGCGAGGAAGCGTGAATCATTCGGAGGGACTGAGTTTTGAGGAGTGTGTACCTAGGTACTTACCTAGTGCGACAGAGATATTGTGGTGAATTGCGAAACACAGGGGGCTGTTCCCTAGCCAGCGGACGGCGAAGCAGTGTGTAGTGGTGAGTGACTAGCTATAGTAAATAACTGTAGTTTGCGTACAAGGCAGAGTTGCAGATATTAATAGCGAGGACAGTAGTGTGAACGTAGGCTAAGTGTGGAAGCTATAGTGACTAGTAGTGTCTTATGAAGTGAGGGTCAGTGCTTATTGTGTGGTGTATTTTTGTTCCTGGCCTGCAATAAAGCTAATATTTCGTTAAATAAACAATTGTGTTGTGCTTTCACCCACCGTAATACAGTTAACGAACTTGCCACTATGGGTGGCACGTAACATTATTATTATTATTATTATTATTATTAGTAGTAGTAGTAGTAATAGTAGTAGTAGTAGTATTAATAATTATTATTAATAATAATACCGTAGAAGTATTATCTTCAAGTCTTTCATTCCACATTTTGATGTAGTGTCATAATTGGATTTACGACAAATGGATTAATGTCGAAATTTTTCAGACAATGTTTACTTATCCAATAGTGCGGTGAAATAATGCTTGTTCTAAGTTATTCCTGTAAGTTTCTGGATCTCTGTAAACATTTTGCCATTAAATATTCCCTCCTGCTCTTAGCCATGCTTCATCACAGAACATATTAATGCATTTTTTACTATATTTCTCAAGGATGATGCACTTAAAGTTAATGGAAGAGATATATTTTGTGAATTAACTACGTTAAAGTCTTCGCACTCTTCTTCATCATACTCCGTCAGTCTTATCGCTCTAATAGGTGGAGAAGTCATTATTCAATATTTTGTTCGTGTTCATCACCTGTCACTTTGGGTACACATCACGGCCATGGCGGAAATTTCCCGTTCTAACTTCCTCCACTAAATGTCAGAAATGATTTTACGCTTCAATAAGCAGGAACATTGCTTCCTCATTACTTCCATCAAATGTTCAGTTATCGGCGTTGTGACTGCATTCCCGCGTCTGCTAATGTTGAACCGCTTGCATTCCCCTTCTCCATCGAATGGCGTACTGACTGACATTCTTGGCTTTTACTGTGGACGTCCAAGGTCAATTCTCAACGCTGCCAAGAAATTATATTCTGGTCTCAGGGGTATAATGGGGTTCACTTAGTCTCATGAGGAAGATAAAGGTGGGTTTTACTCCTACCTCAGCCATCTTGGAATTGAATTTATGTGGTTTCCCAATTCTACTCCTGACAAGTGCCGGGATTGCACCTTAATTAAGGTAATTGTCACTTCCTACCCAAATTATACACTCAATCTAATATATTAAAGTGAAAGTCTGTATGTATGTATGTATGTATGTATGTATATATGTTGGTTCCGTATACAAATCTACACCGTTCCACCAATCTCAACCATATTTTGCATACACATAGTTTAGGACCCAGAAGGAACCGCTGGCTACATGAATTTTCGATAGTCTTTCTCATTCTTCTGATTTCGGCCCTTTTTCACTCAAAAACAGGCTAATCAAATCATAAAATATACTCATGAAGGAATGGCAAGGCATATAATTTCCATGGCAACATAGCTCAAGTCCAGACACGGCCGACTTGATGCCAATTGCGCTCAGCACTACCGGTATACAAAATGAGGATCTTTACTTGAAATCCCGTTAGTTACTCAACTGCTCACACAGCACTGTCAACCGAGTTTAGCATAACAAAGACTTGACACTATCTTCTTTCTACTATATATTTTTCAAATACCACTCACTCACTCACTCATTCATTTATTCATCACGAAATCTCAGAAACCACCGAACGGATTGGAATGAAATCTGGTATGCAGCTTCCTCAAGGGACGCAAATGCCCACTAAGAGAGAAATTTTGGCTATTCAGGTTCTAAAGGGGTATTAAGGGGGTAGACCTGCATTTAATTGAATAGCAATATCTCCCGATTGGTTTCATGGGGGGATGTGATACTCGGCATATAAACTCACCATTAAAAATAAGAAGACATGTGTCTGAGGGTTTTTCGATGTGGTGTATATTATGAGGTGAAAGGGGTGAAAAGTGGGGATTAAAAGATTCTTAACGGAGCGTGTGTCTCTTAAACGACATAGGCGAGGAGTTTGAAACACAGCGAAAAAAAAATCTACATAAAAAAGAAGTAAATATGTGTTTGACAGTTTTTTCATAAATCCAATTTAAGGGGCCAATGGGGAGAGATGAAATTCTGGGGGGGGGGGGGGAACAGCAAAGAAAGTGTCCTAACTGATTGACTGACTGGCTCACTCATCAAACTCAGGGGAAAAAACTACTTTAAAGTAAGTAAATAGCTGTTCGACAGTTTTTTTTTCATAAATCAAATTTAAGGGGTTCGTGGGGAGGGGTGAAATTCTGAAAAAAGAAAATTGAAAGAAAATGTCCAGACTCACTCACTTACTCACTCACTCATCATCGCCTAGCCAAAATTATTGAAGTTAGAAACATGACAGTTTGGGGATATGTTCATTGTATGTCAAAACCGTCTACTAAGGGAGGATTTTCGGATATTCAGGTTCTAACGGGGTCTTAAGGGGATTAAACCTGCATTTCATTGAATAACAATATCTCCCGATTGGTTTCATTGGGGGATGTGGTACACGGCATATAAACTTATCATTAAAAAGTAACAAGACACGTGTCTGAGGGTTTTTCGATGTGTTTATAAGGTTAAAGGGGTGAAAAGTGGGGATTGAAAGATTGCTAACGGAGCGTGTATCTCTTAAACGACATAGGCGAGGAGTTTGAAACTCAGCGGGAAAAAAATCAGCATAAAAATAAGTAAATATGTGTTTGACCGCTTTTCCATAAATCCAATTTAAGGGGCCCATGGGGAGGGGTGAAATTCGGGGGGGTGGGACAGGAAAGAAAGTGTCCTAACTGATTGACTGACTGACTCACTCATCAAACTCAGGGGGAAAAAACTGCTTTAAAGTAAGTAAATAGCTTTTTGACAGTTTGTTTTTCAATCAAATTGAAGGGGTTCATCGGGAGGGGTGAAATTCTGAAGAAAAAAGAAATTGAAAGGAAATGTCCTGACTCATTCACTCACTCATCATCGCCCAGCCAAAAATATTGAAGTTGGAAACATGACATTTCGGGGATATGTTCGTTGTATGTCAAAACCGTACACTAAGGGTGGTTTTTTGGATATTCGGGTTCTAAAGGGGTCTTAAGGGGGTTAAACCTGCATTTCATTGAATATCAATATCTAACGAGTGGTTTCATTTGTGGATGTGATACTCGGCATATAAACTAATCATTAAAAATACGCAGACATGTGTCTAAGCGTTTTTCGATGTGGTGTATTATTATGAGGTGAAAGGGCTGAAAAGTGGGGGTTGAAGGATTCCTAATGGAGCGTGTAGGCCTATCTCCTAAACGACATAGGCGAGAAATTTGAAACTCAGCGAAAAAAAATCAGCTTAAAAAGTAAGTAAATCGGTTTTCGACTGTTTTTTTTTTCATAAATTAATTTAAGGGGCCAATGGGGTGGGGTGAAATTCTGGGAAAAAAATGAGAGAAAGTGTCCTAACCGACTGACTCAGGGGAAAAGGACAGCTTAAGGAATAAGTTAATAGGTGTTCAAGCGTTTTTTAATCAATCCAATTTAAGGGGCCCATGGGGAGGGGTGAAATTCTGGTAATATAAATGAAAGAAAATGACCTGTCTGACTCACTCACTCATCACGCCCAGCGAAAACTATTAAAGTTGGAAACATGAAATTTTCGGAATATGTTCGCTGTATGTCGAAAACGTTAACTAAGGAATGATTTTTGTTTATTCGGGTTTTAGAAACGTGTCAAGGGGGTAAACGTGCATTTCATTGAATAACGATATCTCATGAGTTGTTTGTTTGGGGATGTGATATTCGGTTTATAAACTAATCATTAAAAATAATCAGACATATGTCTAAGGGTTTATCGATGTGGTGTATATTATGAGGTGAAAGGGGTGAGAATTGGGGGTTGAGGGATTCTTGACGGAGCGTGTATCTCTGAAACGACATAGGCGTGAAGTTTGAAATTCGGTGGAAAAAAACAGCTTAAAATACAAGTAAATAGGTGTTCGAACGTTTTTTCATAAATCCAATTTAAGGGGCCTTTGGAGAGGGGTGAAATTATGGAGAAAAAAAAAACAGGAAAGAAAGTGTCCTAACTGATTGACTCACTTACTCACTCATCAAACTCAGGGGGAAAACAGCTTTAAATAAGTAAATAGGTGTTTGACCGTTTGTTTCATAAATCTAATTTAAGGGGTTCATGGGGACGGGTGAAATTATCAAAAATAAATGAAAGAAATTATCCTGACTGACTCACTCACTCATCATCGCCCAGCCAAAATTATTGAAGTTAGAAACATGAAATTTTGGGGATATGTTCATTGTATGTCGAAAACGTCCACTAAGGAAAGAGTTTTGGATATTCAGGTTCTAAAGAGGTGTTAAGGGGGTAAACGTGCTTTCCATTGAATAACAATATCTCACGAGTGGTTTCATTTGGGGATGTGATACTTGGCACATATACTAATCATTAAAAATAAGCTGACACATGTCTAATGGTTTTTCGATGTAGTGTATATTATGAGGTGAAAGGGATGAACAGTGGGGGTTGAAAGATTCCTAACTGAGCGTGTATCTCTTAAACGACATAGGGAGGAGTCTGAAACTCGGAGGAAATCTATCAGCTTAAAAATAAATAAATGAATGAATGAATAAATAAAATAAATAGGTGTTCGACCGTGTTTTCATAAATGCAATTTAAGGGGCATATGGGGAGGGGTGAACTTCTGGAAGAAAAACGTCCACTAAGGAAGGATTTTTGTATGTTTGCTCTCATCGACCAACCAAAACTATTAAAGTTAGAAGAATGATATTTAGGGGATATGTTTGATTGTTATGTGTTGAAAACGTCTACTAAGGAGGGATTTTTGGGTATTCAGGTTCTAAAGGGGTGTTAACGGGGTTAAACCTGCATTTCATTAAAAAACAATATGATACGACTATGACGCGAGCGTAGCGAGGCTAAAATTGAGATGGTGTGTGTCTGTGTATTACTCAATCTCGCAAGTACCACTGGTCCGATTTACGTGAATTTTACATGGAAGTAGCTGATTTACCTGGTTAACATATAGGTTACTTTTGATTTCAATACTTTGCACTATTTAAAATGACGACCATTTTAGTGAAGTCACTACACCCTTTGGTTTCAAACTTTCATATTTCCATTTCAAATAAAAAGAGAACGCTAAGAAATAGCAAACTTTTGATGGCATATGCGAGGTTTAAAGTTACATTTTCTATCCGAAAGGTATCTGCAACTGTTAGCGAGTAAAACCTAAATTTGTGCTATAAAACACGGTCAACGCCGAGCGGTGTAGTTGGACAAAATGTTCCATCCTTAATCTCCCTCTGCGCAGCACCTCGCCTATCCCCAGTTTTAACTGTCACCTTCACATTTTAATTTATTTATGACGCGTAGCGAAGCACGGGTACTTCAGCTAGTTACAAATACAAACACTAATAGAGCCATCACAATGACACAGATTTTCAGACATATAATACACAAACACCCCAGTGTACGGGACTACTGTACATGATTAGGACGTCGCTAAGCCGCAAAATGAATTAGCATCAACAAAAGGCATTTATTTTCTTATGAATGATCACGTTATCGAGATTTGAAACAAGACGCAATCCCATAGATCTATTTCCTTTTATTTCATTGGGATAGAAAACAATCCTAAGTAAATTACTATGCTCCACAATACATCCACATACTTCTAGGGCCGTAACCAGACTTAAGGAATCGAATATAATCCGTGATTTTTTTCAGATACGCACTCTTTGCAGCTACGATAATCCCAAGAATGTCCAATTAAAATAATTCTTCTTTTTATTCCTTTTAAATATTCCCAGTTAGAGCAATGGAATTTTAGTGGATGGTTTATTATCCTCCATCTCAAAGCTTGATGTGTTTCAGTCGGTCAACGCGATTTTATCGAATTGTGATGGGTTATTCTCTAAATAAAACACACTGATAGTCAGTCTGAAAGACTAGACTTTATATCATTTTAAATGCTACAAATGCTACAAATGCTGCGTCAACTCAAAGTCCGTTAGCAAAAAAAAAAAAAAAAAAAAAAAAAAAAACAAGGTCAAAGGAGGTAGCTAGCTGGATGACTTTTCACGCTCACCGGAGCGCGCGGGGAAAGGAAGAAGCTCAAGCAGTAATATGACGTCACACACCTCAGTGCATTCTCGGTACATTTCGTCCTGTCACCATAACGTAACGCCAGACCCCAGCGAAGTCGACATAATCATTTAAAATGATAAAATGGCATGGGATTAATGAATACACTTGGATGAACAGTTTCGATCGTCAAGCGATCATCATCAAATCCATTACAATTAGGCTACAAAATCTATGCCTGAAAAATATGGGTGAAAGTATTTTCAATGTATAAACTTCTTTTCAGGATTAGAGCATAACCGATCACAATTGGGTCCAATCGTGTTGACCGACTGAAAAACATCAAGCTTCGTTTACTAACGCAACACCATAATCCTCGATCATATAAGTACAAAATTATTTAACTCAGGTTTTACAAGCAACACAAATTCTAAATTGCTTTTTAGTTTAGTCCAAGTCTCAATGCTTCACGCTAGGACTGGTTTGCTGTAATATTTTTAGAACATAAGTATAAATGATGATGATGATGATGATGATGATGATGATAATTGTTGTTTTAAGGGGCCTGACAGCTAGGTTATCGGCCCAATAAGTATAAATGGGCTGTCGATTCGTGGCCTGTTGTATGCGCGTCAGACATTAAGAGCGAGTCTACGTAACATCACGTGACAACCCCTTAATATACTTCCGGCACACCCGCCCAGCACCTCATCGGTTATTATTCTTGGAGCTCACACATTATGTTGTTGTCCGCTCGCTGACAACTCGAGGAGAACACTGAGACAGAACTCAGGGTATAACGCATACGCTGCGGGAAGATACATTGTGCACTTCATTTGCACTGGTCAAAGATGAAGGCTCGCTCTGCGTGTAAACTCCATTGCACACGTAAACTGTACTGGCTGAGAAAAAAACGGCCCATTTATACTGCAATGATATTGGCCAGCCTGGATGTCACTTTCTCCCGGGATTTCATTTAATATGTTCTCTTCGGTGAATGTTGAGATTGTAACTAATTTCAAGTGTCATTGTATCTATCGAAATCTTAGGTATCTGAACGTTAACATCATTCCTAAAGAGGCCATAATAATACTGGCTTTCGGAAATACTGCAAATAGGCTGCCTCCGGACTTCAAATTCAACGGGCTTGAGCTTGATTTCTGGTTTTGCCATCAAATTTAATTCTGGTCTGTGAATAAGGGTTACACTCAGCCTAGTGAGGAAGAACTGAGAGAAGGTGGGCTAGATCCCTACATCAGATGTCCTAGAAGTGGATTTTCGTGGTTTCTCAATACTACACCAGGCAAGTAGCAGGGTCCCTAACTTAAGGCCAAATACAAATCCTAGCCACAATAGCAAATACACACACTAGAACAGCCATTACAATGGCACAGGTTATCAGATCAAAAAAACACACCAGCACATATGGTTATATGAACACGATGTAGAAAAGCCTTTAAATCAGGGCCATCCAAACATTGTGCTCTGAGCGCAGCCGCTCTCGGAGAGCACTGGACAGTCAGACTAGCGCCCTTCCCCTACCACCACTACACTGTGGCAGGGGAGGAGACCTGAGACAGATGGACGATGTTCCGACCGTGCTGACAAAATACGTACGTACAGTCGTGCGGTTGACGGCTTTTGTGGGATTGTAGACATCATATTGATAGGGTTGTTTTGCCATAAAAATATACCTCACTTAGGCCTACAGGGTGAGATTTTTCTAATTTATCAACTAGCTCTATAGGACGAACTCGTGCCGCTGCGTCCATTAGGCACTCCTTGATTAAATTCCCTTCCGCGAAGGGTTTCCCAGCTTTGGCAATTTGCATCGAACATATGTAGCTTGCTCGTAAATTGGGTCCACCAACCTCACTCTCCTCTATCTCCTGTTGGACAGAAATACGGCAAGTAACAATTTTAGTGTTCTTCAATTAATTGTGACATTTGTTTGTTTGTAAACAAGCATTTTAAAATTAAAACAATAATACGTACAGAAAAGTTCTGCTTGAAATTTCTTTCTATTCTTCCAACTTTGATTGGCGAATGGCGTCTGTCAAATCACTGTAATCATCCCTGTGGTTGGCACTGCAGTGCCATTCAAAATTGTGCTTTTTTAAACACAATAAATCTCGGTGGCACACTAAACATTTGGCATGCCCTTTATAAGCTTTATACGCTCAGCCAGCCAAGCTCCTCCCACCGCTAACGAAACTACCTTCCACCAAAATGCTCGGAGCACTGGCTTAGAGCGCGACCGGAGCGCTAACGCTCGGGGAGCGCTGTGTGGATGGCCCTGCCTTAAATTAATCAATAACAACAGAGCACAAAACTCACTGGTAGGCATGTGTGGGACTAAGCCAATATCTACGTAGCCTCTAAATGGAGCAGCAGCAACAACAAATTACCTGCCACTCCAGATAACACCTCCCACCCCGTGGTTCCCGGATTAAGTCTGCACTCGTGCTCAATAACCAAGCCAAGAGCTGATCTCTCTGAACAGTTCCTCATGTTCTTTGGTCTGTTTTGATGAATGAATAAAGTTATTAATCTTGATAACTTAATATAAGAGAACGGGACGTCAGTCCTGTCAATACAGAGGGCATACGGCGCCAATGTAAGCCTTATGATGGACAGTGTTTATGTTTCTGCAATATATTAAAAAGATGTGCTAAGCCTAAATTCTCCAATTTGTCTGATGAATGGGTTCTGTCACCCTGAAACATGTAACACATAAGTATTTTAATTGTAAGAAAATTGTATTGACAGGGCTGGCGTCCCGGTTTCTTATATTAAGTTATCAAGTTGATTATATTTCAATCTCTCTTAGTCAAAGAAAAAGAAACAGGATTTTGAATAATGCTGTAACTAACGAATTGTCAATGGATAGTAAGTATCTCTTGACGAATTAGACAATTATTGTTTTAGAAACAATTCAGCCCTATTCACTGCGTCCGCCTCGTTGCGTAGTAGCTTGGATTCTTGGCTGTCGCCGCGTAGGCCCAGACTCGATTCCTGGCTCTGCCAAGAAATTTAATTGTGTTCTGAGGACTGGTATATGGCCTACTGGCATATACTGTGCTATTTAATAAAGGTGTTGCTTTATGTAGGGGCTTGGGACAACGTGGTTATCATCCAAGTATACTTGGGTGTGTGTGTAGAGTCTATAAGATAATCCTTTGTATTGTGATGGCTGAACTAGTGTGTGTATCCGTAGTTGAGCTAAGGGTGGATAAAGAGGTGGCTGTGTCCTTAAGATTTGCCGAGAATAGAAGTTATAAAACCACGGAAATCCACTTTTCTCAATTGCCGGTCATGAGGCAAAGGGCATTTGATTCAAATCTTCCCTCCAAGGCGAGTATCTTTGATGACAACTGGCAATTGAACCCTTATCATCTGGTATTATACAAACTACAAGACGAGAAATATGATCAAAGTTCATAATTTTTCTTCGAAGACAGTGGAAAATGCTAATGCGATTGTTATTTATGAGACATATAGAAAACTTTTAAACTTCCAGCTTTTAAATGTATTCATGCTATGAGCTTCTAAAACTTCAAACACAATTCGATAATCTTAAATCAAGTGAAACGTTAGTTACTGTAGTGTTTGACTACTTTTGATCTGCAGCATCTTCTTTAATATGCATATGGCCTTCTCTTTAATGACCAGTTTCGACATAGCCAGTGTTTTCTTTAATGGGTACAGGCCGTCCTCTCATGGTAGGACATGCAATTTATTGTCTTGGCCGTCTGTAATTTGAGTAACCGAGGTCAATGCTCCAAATGCGTATTGCCAGTCAAATGTGTGCGATAACATATTGCCCTGGTCAGAGTGTATTGTCGTACGTTTATAAACGAAATACTAATAGAAAAATATGAAATAGAACGAATAGTGGAGTAGAAAAGCTAATGCATTGAGTTAACAATTGCAATGTACCATATTCTGAAAGAACGAAGCAGGTGCTCTTACAAATTTCTCCATTCATCACTCAGTATTCAGATCAATTTGGCTGAATGGAAGTATGAGACCAGCGCATTTAGGATAATTCATACATAACCTGGGAGAAACAGATAGTTAAATGAAACACTAACTTCAGCTGCAGCCACGTTTGAACATTGCATGATTGCATGTAGTATCTCCATAACCTCTTGTATGAGTATCGAAATCTTTAAAGCGCTTAATTTGCCTAATATGATAATGAACGATTAATATTGCAGTTTTCAGTCAGGCAACACAAAGATCAATCCAATTACTGGAATATGTGACAAATCATCGTCATCATCATCAGCCGATACTCGTATCCGAGTGTTCGTTTCTTCCCTGCACTCCTATGCTCTCGTGTCCGGACGATGAACATGCCACTGATACTCACCGGACCGATCCTCGCATAGAACATGCGGTTGCATACGTCACATCTGTTGGTAGGGGGTGGACGTGGAAGTGTTTGGCGGAGTTTTCTTCTCTGACGAGCTTCTGCTTCCTGTCTTTGACGATTTTGTTCAAAGAGTAAAACAGCGTCGAAGGTGGTTTTGCGCCAGCGCGAACGGTCCTCCGCGAGGGTACACCCTGTATCTGGATTGATAGATAAATTTTTGAAGGTTTCTTTGAGCTGAAAAATAATCTGAAATAAACTACATGTGATTAATATTTATATGTATTATCATAGTTGCCTCCGTAGCGTAGCGGTCATCATGGTTAGCTGTCGCCCCGGAGGTCCTGGATTCGATTCCCGGCTCTGCCACAAAATTTGAAAAGTGGTATGAAGACTGGAACGGGGTCTACTCAGCCTCGGGTGGTCCAGTTGAGTAGAGGGGGTTTGATTCCCACCTCAGCCATACCCGAAGTGGTTTTCCGTGGTTTCCCACTTCGTCTTCGGGCAAATGCCGGGATGGTACCTACTGTAAGGCCACGGCCGCCTCCTTCCTTCTTCCTAGCCTATCCATCCCAATCTTCCCCTCCCTTCCCATCCCTCATGAGGCCCCTGTTCGCTTTTCAGGTGAGGCCGCCTTGGCGAAGTGCTGATCACACCTCCCCAGTTGTATCCACCCCGAACAGAAGTTCCAAGCTCCAGGACACTGCCCGTAGAGGCGGTAGTGGTGAGTTCCCTCGTTGAGTCCGTGGGAATCACCAACCTAGGGGGTACATCGACCAAAAATAAATAAAATGTAATATTATATTATGAAAATTAATACC
Source organism: Meconema thalassinum (assembly GCA_946902985.2). Taxonomy (NCBI): domain Eukaryota; kingdom Metazoa; phylum Arthropoda; class Insecta; order Orthoptera; family Tettigoniidae; genus Meconema; species Meconema thalassinum. Next base: position 2,011,312,110 of record OX336388.2, on the reverse strand, counting down.
TTATGTCAATACAATGTACTTTGATATCGGCCACATTGTGACCTTCCTCGGCAGAAATAGATAATACAAGTCGAGTTGCAAGTATTACTCTTTAAAAAATATAACAAAGGTTGTTTTCAAAAATATTTCTAAAAATACTAGTTATCTTAAAGCTAAAAACAAATTTAATTTCTAAAAAAATCAGATCTATTACAAGTATAGATTAAAGGTGAAACAAAATAAAACAGTTTCGAGTTGAATCAGTAACGTGGATTATATTCATGCATAGAACTTTTGAGGTTGGGATTGATATGATCATGTGTTGACGTGAGAATACATATCTTTATGATGATGTTACTGTGAAAAAAGATTATCCAGGAAAATTGAGTATTCATAAGGTAATGTTTAGGCAAGGAATAAATTGTTAAGCGTGAAGCAAGTATTAACATGCCCTTACCTGGATGAAATGAGATATTATTATAAAATAACACGCTTTTATGTAGTAAATTGGGTACTTAATTGGATGTGTTTGGACACAATTTGTGTTGACCGACTGGAAAGCTGTCTTTAATTCATAAATATTAAGGCATTAAACACCAAAAGAATAACTATTTATTTTAATGTTGTAGAACTTGGAAATGACTATCCCATCAAAAAAAGGCAGTCTTCCTTTCCCTAAATAATCTATGAAGGTGTAGCTACTATTGCTGTGACACACATAAGCAGTAAGAACTAACACGAGAATAGAATTGAGTCGTCCAGTTGCAAAACTCGTTTAATCCACTTGTGAATAAGGTTCATGTTGTAAAATTATTTATTTAATTATTTTATTTTATTTTATTTTACTCTATTTTATTTTATTTTGTTTTGTTTAGTTAAATTTTGTTTTATTTTGTTTTGTTTTGTTTTGTTTTGTTTTGTTTATTATGTTTTGTTTTATTTAATTTCGTTTTATTTTCTTTTAAATTGTTTTGTTTAATTTTTTGTTTTGTTTTATTTTATTTTTATTTCTTATATTTTTCAGTTAATTTTGTTTTATTTTGATTTTGTTTTGTTTATTTTGTTTTATTTTATTTTATTTTGTTATGTTTAATTTTTATTTTCCAGAAAGAAAACACAAAACCAAAAACAAAAAAACATGAAGCAAAAAAGCAAAAATTAAAAAAAAGCAAAAGCAGAAAACAAAAGTTCAAGAAGCAAAAAGCAAAAAGCTAAAAGCAAAATTCCCAAAAAAGCAAGAGCAGAAAACAAACACAAAACAAAAACCAAGAAAGAAATGTGAAAAGTAAAATTCATAGCAAAAGCACAAAGCAAACTCAAAACCAAAAACACAAAGCAAAAAGTAGAAAACAACAAACACAAAGATACGCGAGGCAAAGTCCAGAGAAACGTATCTCATGAAAATGATTCTTATTCAGAAGTGGATTAAACGAGTTTTGCAACTCTACCACTCAATTGGAAACTAATATGTGGAAATGAACTACAAGTAGCCTACTCTGTTATGATGATTAAGAAAGCTAAAACTACAACTTAAATTATTGTTTTAATTATGAACTGCTGTGTTGGTGAGGAGAATCAATATAATCTCTTTAAAGAAACCAATGTGGGTACCATTATTTCAGAGATTTTAAGTCCAAGGAATAACACTATGCGATTTTCTATCGGTCGCCTTAGTGGCATTGATGAGATTGAAAAGGGAATATAATAATACATATCTTCAGGATTTGCTAAGGAAATTCTTACTAACTCATCCAGTGCACAACTCGTCCCAATTGCTGAATCCACCTCGTGGTGAAGGGGCTAGAGTTGTTGACTGTCATCCCTAAGTTCCCGGCTCTGCCTAGTAATTTCTATGTGGCCTGAAGACTGAAATGAATTACACTAAGCCTAGTGATGCTAACTGAAGAGGGTTAAGTTAACATTACACCACAGCTATCCAAAAAGTGATTTTCTATGGTTTTCCTAATTTCTGAGGTAAATGGCGGAATGGCATCTACATTAAGAAGCTGGTCACGTGTTTTAAAATCCTAACTCCAATTACTAATGACATGTACAGATACCACAATACCATAGGCTATAAGATAGAGTTCACACACACTTTTCCAAGTACATGAGATTGATAACGATAATGTCACAAACTTCTAAATGAAACAAAGGCCTATTTGGTAACTAATGTGGTCATGAAGATACACTTGTTGGCAAATCAGTAGATTTACATATTTACCAATAGATTGAAAATTCTAGGTTTCAGAAGCAGTGTGAATTGCGTGACAGGCCACGTGAGCTGGCTCCACGTATCAGTGACTGACACCCAGTAGCCTCACTGCAATTCCTCTTCCATGACATATCGTTGTCATCTGCACAGCAATCATGCGAGTGCTGTTGTATAACATCCTTGATACTCATATGCACCACTGAGCAACCTGGTCAAGTTCATGGGATGTGTCTTAACAGTAGCCTGTGACAACACTGGTACACAAGCAATACAATAATACATCTCTCTTTTGTAGGGGGTCTTTTTCTGCATTTTGCAATCCATAAGTCTACATACTAAGACACCCAGGAATAGCACACTTAATTATGAAAGGGACGGTCGAGGACAAGAAATGTAGGGGTAGACCAACGTTAGAATATCTCAGATGTAGGGTGTGGTAGCTATGTAGAGGTGAAACTATTAGCTCAGGACAGCGAAGCCTGGAGAGCTGCATCAAACCAGTCAAAATACAGAAGACTCAAACGCAAGTCCACGTCTATTTTCCACCTTTTCATATAGGTTAACATCGTAAGGAATTACTCAACTAGTTAAATAATTATTTTACAATTGGTCAACACGTTAATGTGCTCATAAAAATTGTGAATGTTCATTGGGCTATGTGGATTAATTATACACTTTTCTAGAATTAATTTATTCAATATTTTAGTGGTTAGTAGGTAAGAGTAGATAAATGTTATTGATGATGATAATTGTTGTTTTAAGGGTCCTAACATCGTGGTTATCGCCCCCTCCCAATTATTGGGCACATTAACGTGTTGACCGACAAAAAGGCAATTATTCTACCAGTTATGAACGTAGCACTGCAAGATGTCTTTCGATATATTACTGTAACTCATGGTGGTGTTATGGCTCAGTGCTGAATTACCTAAATTTAGGAAAACACAAGTGCGACCATGTTCATAATACTATTTTTCTGAACTTCGTAAAGCAGGCTGCGACTCTCATACCTTTCATCTTTCCGTATTGTAGTTTTTAAGAAATATTGAGGGTACCAAAACAAAGTCCTCACTCTTAATTAATCAACTAGCTCACCCCGTATCTTTAATTATTTACTCAGCGTAAGCTCAAAAGGCGTAATTTTTTTCGATTTCAATCAACTACGACCAATATCCGTTTTCCGTCTCGGCATGATGGGTTAAAATCACTGACTGGACTGTTAATTATATTATCATGGAGATAACATCTGCAACGAAGTCTTGTCAGACGTAATTTGAGAATGGCGATGTGCATGAAGCACAATTCCCCCTTCCGTCCAATCTAAACTTGACTGTGTATTCTGAGAAACAAAGGCTGAAACTGGGATGATAGGCTCGCTCGCTCACTAGCTAGCTCGTAAACTGTCTCCAAAGCTAGTAATTGAATGGAAATTGTTGAAAGAATTTATTTTATTTATTCGTGTCAAAAGTACAAAGTATGTGTTGAACAGACGACTTCAAACAGTTTCTGCCCAGAACTTAGCCACTTCGATAGCACTTGAATTAGCTTCAGTCAAGTCATTCATTGTGTAGCTGTACGGGCACAATGGACAGGAGAAGAGGTGTTGTCTTGTCTGGGTTGCGCCACAATCACACAGGACTGTCTTGGTAGGGAAATGCCACTTATATAAGTTTTCCCTGGATCTTCCAACTTCTACCCTCAGTCTGTTCAGGGACTTCCAGATTAGCCAGTTCTCTGTGTGACCAGGAGGTAGAGATTCCTTTGGTTCCATCCATTCAGACAGACTGCTGGTCCTCTCCTTCCACACGGCCACTCGAGCTGTTGCTGCTGTTCCTTGTAATGGTTGAGTAGTTGTTAGGAAGCTCTTTCTCGATTTTAATCTCCTCTCAGCAGGTTGATATCCGAAGAGTGGATGTGAGGTCATAACAGATGATTTACTTCTTTCGTTGTTTGCAGCCACTTCTCTTCTGATGTCAGGTGGAGCAATCCCTGCAAGATAGTGCACTTTACTGATGATAGTTGGCCTCAAGCAACCTGTAATAATCCTGCAGCTCTCATTTAAGGCTACATCCACCTGCTTTGCATGGGCTGACTTGTACCACACAGAACTGGCATATTCTCCTGCTGAATAGCATAAGGCCATTGCTGTTGTCCTTAACGTTTGGGGATGGGTGCCCCAGTTAGTCCCTGCCAGTTTACGGAGGAGGCTGTTCCTCGAAGAGATCTTCTGTTTTAGCTTAAAGCACTGCTCCTTGAATGTGAGTGTACGGTCCAAGGTGACACCTAGATATTTGGGATGGAAACAATGATCCAATAACATACCATTCTAGAATACTTCAAGTTTCCGACTAGATTGTTTATGTTTCAGGTGGAAGGCACATACTTGAGTCTTATTAGGATTGGGCATGAGTTGGTTCCTTTCATAGTAAGTACCCAGCTGTTTGAGAGCACGAGTGAGTGTATGCTCTACGACTTCAAACTGTTCTGATTGGGCAGAAAGAGCAAGATCGTCAGCGTAAATGAAGCTTTTACACCCTTGAGGCTGTGGTTGATCATTGGTGTACACATTAATTAAAATAGGAGACAATACACTTCCCTGGGGCAATCCATTCTTCTGAGTTCTCCAACGGCTGCGATGTCCTAGGAAGTCAACGAAGAACCGGTGATCCTGAAGAAGTGTAGCTATCATGTTAGTGAATCCATAGTTGTTCGTTAGGTTATAGAGTTTATGTAACAGTATTCTGTGGTTTACGGTGTCATATGCAGCAGAGAGATCAACAAAAGCTACACCTGTGATCTTTTTCCTTTCAAAACCATCTTCTATGAACTGCGTAAAGTGTAGGACTTGAGAAGTGCAATTTTTGCCTGGTCTGAACCCAGCTTGTTGAGGGATTAGAAGAGGATCAACTACAAGAGTTAAACGATTCAGGATCATTCTCTCTTATATAGATGACAAAGAAGAGAGATTGGTCTGAAACTTTTAGGATCATTTGGTAATTTACCAGGCTTTAAAATGGCTATTACACGAGCCTTGCGCCATAATTTTGGGATCTTGAAAAATGCAATGCAGTGATTATAAAGATTTAGAAGCCAAATTTTCGTAACATTGCCAAAATGTTTAATTTGTTCTACACAAATATCATCCAGTCCTGCTGCCTTGCCATTCCGACATGTACGGACGGCAGCTTCTAGTTCATGGAGATCAAATGGTCTTGTGAGTTCACTGTTCTGATTGTGTACCTTATCCTGAAGTTTGAAATCTGATATTCTAAATGACGATCTTGGTGTGCTATTATTTATGAGCTGTGATGCGATGTTATTGGCAGTGATGTTTGCATGTGTGGGACTCTTAGTTGGATCGTTATTTAATTTCTTTAGCAGCCTCCAAGCCTTCTGACTATTAACAGAGAAGTCAGTTTCCTCCATAAGTTTCAGCCATCTTTCTCTCTTGTTCAATACTATGGTGGATATTAGCTCTTTTCCTGCTGAAATTGTTTCGTCACTAAATGGATTATCTTCGAAGAGTGAAAGATAATTACTCATCAGATCGGCTGTTTTAGGTGTTAAGCCATGGAAGTATTGTGTCCTGCACCCTCGAGGCATCGACAACAGTGAAGCCTTCTTCACTGCATTCACAAATGTATCGTATTCATCTGGTGTTAGCTTGCCACGGTGGGTGAGTGGATAGCGTGTCGGTCTACTAACCCCAAGATTGCAGGTTCGCCCCTGGCCGTGGTAAGTGATTTTTGAAAGGCGGCAAAAATACGATACGCATGTCATACGATGTTGACATGTCAAAGAACCCATTTGAACTCAGTAGGCCGAGTTCATAATGGCAAAATTAATCTCGGGAGTTTCCGCCAACACAAAGTTCATCATTTCTCTACTAGGAAGCGCTATAGTGTTCAAGGAGATTAGTTATCTATTATCTAACCTCCTTGACTTTCATAGTGATTCAAGGAACTTCGAAATTCGACATGCAAGCTACCCTCTGGGTGTCAAATTACAAAGCTTGTACCCGGCACCCGAGGCCATACGATATTATTATTATTATCTGGTGTTGGCTGGATACCAGCTACAAAACTATCCAAAGTAGAACTAAATTTCTCCCAATTAGCTTTCCGGAAGTTGAATCTTCTGCGGTAGGGTATAGTGATCGGTTGGGCTAATGCAGTAACTTGGCACATCACAGGCCGATGTTGAGAGTTAGGAACTGGAGAGCATACTGTCTTCATGCATTGTTGGCTGATGTGCTCACTGGCAAAGATCAGATCTGGATTGTATCCACGATGCCAACGCCCACTATTGAAGGATGGAGGAAGTTTACTGTCATGTATGAGGGTTAATTGGAAGGTATCGGCCCATTTTAACACCTCTTCTCCATTATCATCGTCTTGAGCATAACCCCACACTGTACTGTGACTGTAAAAGTCACCGACTACAAAATTGACACTATGTTTATGGAAACTATCAGGGGTAGCAAAGGAAAAAGCAGCACCTGGTGGTTTGTATACAGAAGATACGGTGCAGTTACTCAGCTCAACAGTTAATATTTCCATATCCTCGTGTTCAGAGATGGAAGTAGACACGATTTGAAGATCAGGTCGAACGAATAAAGCACTTCCGTACTGTCTGTGAGGTCTCTCGGCAATAAGTCTCAAGCCAGCAATTTTGGGACGTCGTAGCTGATTGTCTCTGTGGGTCTCTTGTATGCAAAGTATGTCACAGTTGTTACTTCGACATATTTCACTCAGGAGCTCTTCTTTTGGGGTTGAAAGTCCCTCTGTATTAAACGTAATTATAGTTAGCCTTGAAAAAGGCCTTTGTGGAACAGATGTCATCATCTTGTTTGTACTTCTGGAATGCTGATGCTCAGTTCAGTACTGGAAAGTGTAATCCAGGTACCTATGCAGGGGCACCACGTGCAGGAATCAGCTTCACCCCCGTTGAAAGAATGAAAACGTAAGAATACTTAGAGCAGGCGATGTATTGAAAGATATATGCTGTCCTGGACGTTTTTGTAGAACTTTACATGCTGAACAATTAATAGTCCAGTATATAGATATTTTAACGGTTTACCCTGCCTAACCTTAAAAGGCGCACGGACGGTAGGTTTTTTTCCGACTCGATTCACTGAAATCGTTACTGCTCGGCTTCTTTTCTGGTGATAAATAAATAATTTTCTATAGAAGCCTTCCTCGAGTAATCCTTTACACAATTATGAAAATTGCATCAAAATCTATCTAGTGGATCTCGAGATTACTCGGAAAATCCAAGAATCTGGAACTTTGTTTCATACTAAGTAGACATATCTTTGGAACGAAATGACATAGACGTACACATTTTGCGCCGTAATGAAGTGTGATGCTATCTGAACACTTGGCAATGGTTACAAGAGTCATTGTAGTCGTTGTAGGTGTTCAAAGTGACTATCATCAATGGCACTACTGTGTTGATGACGATGAACTTCTGACTGTATTACTGTATATGTGTCAGTGTATCTGGTGTGATGGATGTGCATGATACTTTGATGGATTCACGTAGAGTTTCCAGTGTAGCTGGCATTTGCTTATAAACTTCATTCTTCACGTTCCCCCATAGGTAGAAGTCCAGGGGTGTCAGGTCGGGAGACTGCGGTGAATACTGAAAGGCGCGAGAATTGAAAATCATCTGTCATCTGGATTCTGAGATATTATCATCAAAGTGTGACTATACAATGACTCGTATGCATCTCCTGAGAAAGCTTTATATTACAGTATAACATGAAAATGGAAAGTCTATGTCATTTTGATCCCAAGGTATTGATTAATAATGAGCGCGTGCATAGTTTTAAACCACTCTTTACTATTTACGTACAACTAATTTTGCAATTGAAAATACAATTAATAATTTTCTATTAAAATACGAAGTTACAAAATATTTTTTTTGCAGCACAAAATTAATTAGAGATAACTTTGCAAAACCATATGGGACGTAAATTCGTAAGAAAAATTATATCACTTTTGGATGATTGCCTCATTATGTTTCATTAAGTCAATAAATATATATAGAAATATAGGGTACGGCGTAATTAGTTTCTTAATACATTTTTTTCATTATAAATTTTATGACGATTGGTCCCTGTACGAAAAAAAATGTTCTCATTGATAAGTAGATCCAAATAATATCCTGCTATATGCCTCTGAACTTACTGTCTCCATCGCTGCTGTAGGAATGTTGATATTAATGCTTGCCTTCACAAGCTCGACAAGATGAAGTGCACTCTTTCGTTACAATTCCATAGCATCACCACCACTGTTTCAGATGGAGCAGAGGTGCACAAGGGAGAGATACAGGGATTCGTTTTAAATTTACCCCTAATGAGAAAGTAGACCTTAAATGTAGTGATTATAAATTACAGCAAATGTAAGCGTATTTCCCGGGTTGGCACAGGGTCCGATTGCTTGGTTGTCGTTCACCACTTCTTGATAAGGGCATCTTCAGGTTCGATGCTGCTTGCCAGGAAGTCTTCGCTGATTCTATCCATCCATTGCTTATTTGTGTGCCCACGCGGTCGATGTCTCCTGGTACCTATCGGAGGGCTGTTTTCGCCACAGAGTTCTCAACTCATGAGCATGGAGCCCATTAAGCTCTTAATCACTTCCTGAGGATTTGTGATCCATACCGGTTGCACCTAACAGATCAGTTATTTAGAGTTGTAGGGGACTGAAGCAAATTAGTCAGTTGTCGATTTATAATTTTATAGGACCTAGTTCCATGAAGCTGGCCGGCCATTGCAAGATTGTGATATTGTGAAAAGCTTTCCTGTGCATGCGCACAATGTGAACGCGGGCTTTGTTCTGCTGAAATATACCACTTGCAATGTTCGCCAGCATTGGGACAACTACTGGATTCAGTTTCAACGACGATAAATCATATTGCCCCCAGCAATCACTAATTCCGAATTCATATTAAACCCAATGCAACGCCAGACCATAATGCATGGTGTTGGCCCTGTGTGCCTCTCGGCAATAAGGACAGGGAGGCCCCTCTTATTCTAGAACAAATTAGTGACCTAAATTAACAGAACTAGTGAACAAGCGAAACTAACGTAGGACAATAGTTAAATATATGGTATTATAAACACTTGATGCCTAATGTGCTTTCCGCACTGCATTAGAGAAGTAATAGTTATGAAATAGGAGGAGCCCTATGCCTTTCGAGGGACATTGAGTCTATACTTAAGTTCAAAACAATAGATATATCACCTAGACAAAATTCAGCATTTCCCTATTTCATCCAAACATTCACATCCTGGGCTATAATTAGCGATGAATCAACTTGATTTATTCTGCATTTGATTTTATAGAGACATATTATATTGTTTTCTTGATAAATGTGGAGAAGAGTAAAACAGTGGTGATGAGTAGAGATAAGAAAGAAGGAAAAGGAGTAATCAAAGTAGGAGATAAGGAATTGGAAGTAGTGAAGCACTTCAAATACTGGGGAAGCGAACTGACTGAAGATGGAAGACTAGATCTGGAAATTAGCAGAAGAATACAACTCGGTAGTGCTTTCTGCCAACAGGTACGGGGACTAGTATGGAACAAGGATATACCAATTAAGGCTAAAGAAGTTATGTACAAAGCATATTATGTTCCTATAATGACATATGCAGCAGAAACTTGGACAATTTATTATTATTATTATTATTATTTATCGAATGGCTTTTAGTGCCGGGAGTGTCCGAGGACATGTTCGGCTCGCCTTAGCCTGTAGCTGCTTCCAGCGGACACCCTAAAGGGTGAGCTACAAGTTCCGTTCAATTTCAAGTAGTTCCAACTTTTGCCACCAGATATCAATGATACCTAGTGGTGAACGTTGGAACTTTGATAGAGCGTTCTGACGAAATCTAGCCTAACAATTTTTGCTTTACACAAGTTTAGTCTGTGAAAGGATCTTTTACATGCCATAAATCTATGACATGGGACCGCCGGCTTTACTTCCCCTCCGAAGGAAGGCATACTGAAGGATTTTTAACGCTCTTAAAAACTCCGACGACTTCGGCCAGGTTTGAACCCCCTATATTGGGCACAGCAGTTCAGCATGCTACCGACTACGCCACCGATGCCGCTACTTGGACAATGACTAAGAGGGATGGGAGCAGAGTACAAGCAGCTGAGACGACATTCCTGAGAAGTACGGTCCAGAAAACGAGGAGAGACAGAGTGAGAAATGATGATATACGGAAAGAACTGGGAGTACAGAAACTAAATGACAAACTGGAGCAAAACAGATTGAGATGGTTTGGACATGTCAAACGGATGAATGAAGTAAGACTACCAAGACGAGCACTGGAACGACGGATGACAGGGAAGAGAGGACGAGGAAGACCAAGAAGGCGTTGGATGGACTCGGTGGAGAATAGTATTAGAAAACGGAACCTGGATTGGAACACTGTGTCGGAAGAGGAATGGTGGAACGACAGAACAAAGTGAAGAGGAACCATATTTGCCCCCACCCAGTGTCAACTGGAAAAGGGGAAATGAAGATGATTATATTGTTTTCTTGACAATCATTACGTAAATTATAGTTCAACCTGTTCATAAATGGACTGGCTGCATGACGCAGTGGGAATAATCTCGCTTTCTGTGCCCAAGGTTTCAGGATCGAATCCTGGCGCAGTCAGTTGGCATTTGAGGGTGCGGAAATGTGAGGGAGCCGTGTAAGTAAATTAACTGGAACGTTAAAGATTCTTTTCAGGGCAAACTTCCGGTACCCCGGCGTCTTTTAAAGCCGAAGTAGTTAAAAGGGACGTAAATCCAATAACATTATTATTAGTACTGTATCTTCATAAATGGACTCATTACTAGACTATATCGGACTGTCTAGTTATGGGCAGTAGTAAAGCTATCAAGTTCTCTGGGATATTTACTCGGTTGAATTGCCCAGTATTACCAGTTCATTGCATCTATTACTGGAAGTTGCATAAATCACCCTGTTATGTCATGATGATAAATGTTCCCTAGACAAGCAAGTCACTAACAGCTACTGCCACGTTCAACCTGCGATGATAGTAAGGAACAAGGCATTTTCCTGACCACACTTATCGAAGCGGCCTTGAGATAGCTCAACACATACGTAGCTCTCAACTCCCCATTGTGTTCATGCCATAGTTTGAATGACATCTGTCTGAATGATAACGATACCCAGGTAGCTCATACACAGTAGTTTTGATGCATTTGTCAAACAGTGTCAATGCTATGGTGTTAAATTAAATGTTGAGACCCAATTGGATTTAATTTAGAGGTGAAAATTATAATTTACTCTTAAATAACTCTATTAGTTTAGGCATGACATGAATAAAGGACTTATCGGGAAGTACAATGCAAATCACTCATGAAATATATATTGGACAACCTTATTTTCGGGATAAATTCATGGTAACTGGTTTCGTTTTCTACGGGTGTACTAAAAAACACACTCGACCACCTCGTGGTGAAGCGGTCAGCATTCTTGGATGACGCCCCGAATTCCGGGTTCGATTCCTGGCCCTGCCAAATATATTAATGTTGGTCTGAGGGCTGAAAGTGGGGTACACCCAGACACCTGAGAAGAGATCAGGATGTATGAGCTCCTCAAATTAAACAACAACAACAAAACACATTCAAACGATATTCTATAGTAAATGTCCGGATTAATTGGGACCGAACCTAATCCCGGGAACAGTAATGAATGCCTTACGTGATAAACGCTTTTTTTCGATGGTAATGAACTACGACCTATATCCGTTTTACGACTCAGCATGATGAGTTAAAATCACCGACTGGACTATTAATTATATTATCATGGAGATGCATGTGCAACGAATTCTTGTCAGACGTAATTTAAGAATGGCGAGGTGCATGAAACACAAATCCCCCTTCCATCCAATATTAACTTAACTGGGTATTTTGCGGAACGAAAAGTTCTCAGGCGAAATGAAGAAAAGCCGAGTTGCATTTCCACGGAAACTCCAAATACAACCACTCTTCTCTGAAGTCTTAACTGAACACGACTCGACAGCTTGCTGCTGGCTGAATCTGGGGTAACAGGCTCGCCCGCTAGCTAGGCTGTAACTGGGGTGATAGGCTCGCTCCTTGCTAGCTGGTAAACTGACGCATCAGCAATTGAATGGAGATTGTTGGAAGAAATAAAAACGCAAAAACAATTATAGTGGGCGATGTATTGAAGATAGAGATATGCTCTCGCGGACTTTTTTGTAGCACTTTTCATGCTGAACAATTTTTACACTCAGAGTATTTTGATATTTTTAACGGTTTGCCCAGCGTAAGCTTAAAGAAAAGCACGGAAGCCAGGTTTGTTTTCGACTCTTTCGCTGATATCGTTATTGATTGGCTTCCTTTGATCATAAATAAATTATTTTCTACAGAAACCTTCCCCAAGATATCCTTTATAGGATGGTGAAAACCGCATTAAAATCCATCCATGGTTCTCGAGATTACCCGGGACATCCAAGAATCGGGAACTTTGTTTTATACTAACAAGGGAACGGATAGCGGTGTAAAATTCTAATCTGGTTGAAATTTAGTACACAATATTTCTACGAATTTGTACAATGACTTAGTGAAAACCGCACGGGCCACTTTCAATTTTGAACGCCGAAAATCTGCCGGGCGACGGCATGAGTGAGGAGGTGGGAAGAGGTAAAACTGACCTTGAATCCTAGCAGCACGCGAAGGATCGTGACCACCAGGCAGCGAGCTGCCGTGCTGCGTTGCATCCCCCACCTTCTCCACATCCCGTCACTCACTTATCAGTTCGCATTCACTGTTGCAAGGATTACAAAGAGTAAGAGAGGAACAAAATTAAAGGTCTTTTCTTTTATTTCCAGTATAGCCAAGCGCAAAACATCACATTATGTTGCATTTTATACTCTAATCCGGAAGGTAGTAGAGTGAGGGGAAAGTTTAAGGTGGGGAATGCAACGCAGCATGGCAGGTCGCTGCCTGGTTGCCGCGAGCCATCGCGTGCTGTTAGGATTCAAGGTCAGTTTTACCTCTTCCCACCTCCTCGCTCATGTCGTCGTCCGACAGGTTTTCGGCGTTCAATATTGGCGTTCAAAAGTTGAAAATGGCCTGTACGATTTTCACTACGTCATTGTACAACTTTTTAGGAATATTGAGTACTAAATTTCAACCATATTAGAAGTTTACACCGAAATCCGTTCCCTTGTTAGTAGAGATAATCATGCCGTCAGCTTCCGCCTCTGTGGTAATGAGTGCATTTTGTAAGTTTTGCAGCCGCTTCGTAGTTATGGGAAGTTTGAAGTATGAAAGACCTCTAGGAGGGTATTTTGACTGTTAACTTGGCTTTTATAATATTTCAGTCTTCAACGGAGTTTTTATTAGTTTCGGTGTAAGGCGTTACGTTTTAGTTTGGTAATATTTATTTTGGGTTATAACTAACATAGGGGGTGGGTAGAATAGACGGAGTGTTTCTGCTTTTAGTTCGGTCATGCCGTAGCTGATGACCTTCACTTTCCTGCCAATGCTTTTAGATGGTATTATTACTTTCTCGTTAGCCATCTCCGATTATTGATGAAATATTGTAAATAATTATGGACATGGTTAGCAATGTCCGTAGTCGTTTAGTACTTTTACGTTTTGCAGCTGCTTCGTAATTAGGTGGAATTCTAAGTATGAAGGACCTCTAGTGGGTACTTTGGTATAGTTGAGTTTGAAATAATAGACGAGGATTATACCAGTGCACCTACATTATAGTAGGTTTGGCTTTGGTCGGCAATATTTTAATGCATTCATTTTGCTTTCAGTTCTCGCCTTTGTGGTAATGTATGCGTTTAGTTTGGTGTTCCGTTTTGTGCTTTTATGATGTTTGTGTTGATGTTTGCTTGTTTATTTTGGTGTGAGTGTATGCTTTGGCTTTATAACGTTCATTTATTAGTAAGTTGACACTGTTGTCTAGACGTCTAGACCACTGCAATGCTACTATGCTTGCTCGAACAGTGCAAATGTACTCTCGTTATTCAAAAATTAGCTTACCAAGGCTATAGGTATTTGAATAACTGTTTCCCGAAGGATCCAGGATATTGTTTTTCTAAGCTTGCCACGGTGGGTGAGTGGATAGCGTGTCGGTCTACTAACCCCAAGATTGCAGGTTCGCTTCTGGCCGTGGTAAGTGATTTTTGAAAGGCGGCAAAAATACGACACGCATGTCATACGATGTTGGCATGTCAAAGAACCCATTTGAATTCAGTAGGCCGTGTTCATAATGGCAACATTAATCTCGGGAGTTTCCGCCAACACAAAGTTCCTAATTTCCCTACTAGAAAGCGCTGAAGTGTTCAAGGAGCTTAGATATCTAACCTCCTTGACATTCATAGTGATTCAAGGAACAACGAAATTCGACATGCAAGCTACCCTCTGGGTGTCAAATTACAAAGCTTGCATCCGGCACCCGAGGCCATACGATATTATTATTATTGTTTTTCTACGAGCGTAACAACACATATCAAGTGTCAAATATTTCGAAAATATGATCCAGTTAGCTCAATTCAGTATTGCAAGCGGTTCGCCCTGGTGTACCATTGGGCTCATCAGCTGTTATGGAACACCTCACCAAGACGCTTGGCTAGTACATATTGTGGAGGCCACATACAGATTAGGTGTCGGAATGGGTTACTGACTTACTAGAAACCCTATACTGATACTATCGCGAGGTGAGAAGGGCCCGTTCCTGACGTGGAAATGTCTCAATACAGTTCTAATTCATGTTTTTATGGTGCTGATTTTGCTTTCTCTTGAGCGTCTATACGTAGGCCTACTAGCTAAATCTGATCTTAGGAAATCCAACAAACTTTGAATAGCCTTCATATCTCATTCCTGTAGAAATTATAAGTTCCACATCGACATAATGGAAAACGTTCTTGAGTTTACAAATCCAATCACTTTTACCGATAAACGATATCAAGCCAGACCTGTACAACTGGAGAATTGCCCGTGTTACCCCGGACTCGCTCCTGAACAGTTTGCTAATGAAATGACCCAGGAGTTGATAATGGAAAATACAAGGTATGGTCATACTGATGGCTGGCTTAGTATCTTCTTAAGACATAGTCGTTTGAAAGTAGATCATTGTTGATCTTAAGTAGATCATTGTTGATCTTAAGTAGATCATTGTTGATCTTAACAGACCACTAGTTTAACCTTTAAGTCGTTAGGTGGTTTAAAATTACATAAGTGGTTAGGTGGGGTGCTGAGATCACCCCAAAGTTTTGCTGGGATATCTCGGAATTACATTTTTCTGAAAATTTCTTACTTATTTTGCATACTATTCACATCCTTTTAAGCCAGTTTTAATTACCTTACAACAATAAATTAATTCACTAAAGAAATTAAAGCCTTTGGAAGATATACCTATATTTTTTCGTTGCTTGATTCTACATGTTGCTATTTCAAGCATTTTGCATTGGCTCATTTCTTAGAAAAGTTCAGTTTTGTGTTTTACTAATCTAAACAAAACACACATCCATAAAACAACACAAAATTAATGATATTCTGTTTTACAATGAGAAATTTTGAAAGAGAAGGAGACTGATAATCATTAGTAAAAATTGGAAAGTTTCTATCTTTAGTGATTCCCGGTCAATGCATGTGAGATTTTCGATGTGAAATGCCATGTCCTGTGGTTCGGATTCCACGTAAAACGGAGGTCCCGTGGCTTATGATCGCGAGATTAACGGTCACGTTAAACTACAAGCTTCCTTTTTTCTATCTTTAGTACCAAAGTTCATGTAAAAATCACTCACTAATGTAAATATTACATTATATTTTTAATACACTTATGTCACCAAACCATTACTGAAATCTTATCAGTCATCAGTGTCATCAGAGGAAGAATCATTGCATCACGTGCGGCATATATCGTACTGTCCATATGATTCAGGCACATGAGCTCTTGACATCTGTAGCAGAAGTGTATGGTTTTCTTGTCTGACTTCTTCAGTTTCTTCTTCAAGCATTTTCCTTATACGCTGTTGTTCCTTATCGGAAGACATGGTAAGGCAAACAATGCTTCTACACAGAACTGGGTGTATAATCTAAAAAGGACTTAGCCAACAAAGATATTACGCAAGTTGTTAGGTGGGGTGTATACAGCACCCCAGTGTCAATAAACGTTTATAGCATTCAAACAGTTTGTTACTTATGGCCAACCATGAGTTTATTTCAAATGACAATGTTCGGTAAGAAGCTACTGAGCCCGCCACCATCATAGCCAACTTAGTATCTTTACAACATAACAAATAATAATGCTGGGGTGTTGTGAGCACCCCACATAACCACTGGAGGGTTAAACGCTATAATAATACAGGGTGATTCTTCTGCTGGAGCGTGGCCAGCGGCCATCTACCAAGTGCGCGCACGCCTTCCGCCAGCAACCGAACTTGGACCGGAGATTGCGCGCAGGTAGAAACCGTAACCGAGTAGTCTACATTAATTAATGATAAATTCACCAGCAAATCAAAAATAAAGAACTTACCTTTTCACAGAAGCTGCTTAAAATGTTCTCCTTCAGCTGACAGGCGTTGTATCGTGTAAATAAATTAGCGTTTTCACGATGAAATTTCCTGCCGAATATTGTTCTCCAGCTCCACTAGAGTACGGGTATAATAATAAAATAATAATAATATAGTATGACCTCGGGTGCCGGGTGCAAGCATTGTTAATTGATACCCATAGGGTAGCTTGCATGTCGAATTTCGTCGTTCCTTTGAACGCTATGAATGTCAAGGAGGTTAGATATCTAAGCTCCTTGACATTACAGCGCTTTCTAGTAGAGAATGGAGGAACTTTGTGTTGGCGGAAAATCCCGAGATTTATTTTGCCATTGAACACGGCCTACTAAATTCAAATGGGTTCTTTAACATGCCACCAACGTATGACATCCATGTGGTGATTTTTGTCGCCTTTCAAAAATCACTTACCACGGCCAGGGTCGAACCTGCAAGCTTGGGGTTGGTAATCCGACACGTTAACCACTCACCCTCCGTGGCAAGCAGAGTACGGCTAATTGATCTGTACACTTTCTATTTTAAATTACCCTACAATTAAACATCACACGGGCTTAGGTTCGTGCTTCGATTGATCGCAGTAAACACGCAGGTTGGTGCAGGAGTAGCTACATAATATAACGATGTAACTTCCAAAGTTACTGTCAGCTGAAGGTGAATATGTTCAGCATCTTCTGTGAACAGGTAAGTTCTAACCTTCAACTGTTGAGGTGAGGTCATCCAGATCCCCAAGAAATAAAAAATAAACAAAATATCTGTGCTTCTTTATTTAAATCTTGCAGGAAGCTATGTTACCTTCTTATCTGTGTGCTGTCACTTCACACCCTCGTTGATGAAAGTTTAGTGACCTGGTTAGCTCGCCTCGTTAGGTTGAAGTTATTGTTTCTCTCTGCGGCCCGACATCGGTTGGCTGGCGGAAGGTGTACGCGCGCCTGGGCTGGCCGCTGGCCCCGCTACAGCAAAAGAATCTGTATATTGACACAGAGAAGCTGGCTACACGCAATCTAGCAACTTATATAAAGTTCTAATTCATATAGCTTATTTCACAACATCCTTAGTTCAACTGTGTACCGTTTGTTTGTTCCTAATAATCAGTAATTTCTGAACAGCTAGTCTAATAGTGTCATGCCTGATTGGCATACCGATTCTTGACTGTGCAGCCGTCAAACGGAAACATTTTGATCACCCCTTATATTCATAATGTCAGTAATTGAGGTCCTTATTGACTAACTATATATTAGAAATAAATAAAGGGAATGTCTGCCTTTTCAATAGGATTAAACCTACTCACAGGTACATGTTTCGAGGGTTGTTAACTCTCATCTTTCGCATTCACCTACCCCCAAAACAACAGCCAACGGCACATCATAAACATCCAAATTTATTTTTCCTTAGTTTTTATTCCCGTCCTCTATTTCCCTTCCCCTTCTCCCCTAGCATGTCCTTGGACAATCAAAGGAGAGATATTTGCGAGACACGCTTTTGATCTGCTGTTGTTCGCGCCCAAGCGCACTACATACTGCGGGGCATTGTACGGCTGCAGGGATTCTTTGGTTTCTTTGCCATGACGTTCACCAAGGGCAGCATTGAGACTAGTTCGAACCCACGATGACGCAACCAAACAGCGGCCCACAACACCGGCCAGATTCAGCGGTTTTTAGTGCACCCAGGCCTAGAAATCCAATAAGAAGATCTTCCATGGAGAGTCGAAAACAATGGATTGATGAACTTCGCATTATTTATTTCATAAACTGTATTCATGTCACTTATGTACTTTTAAAGGAAATCAATCTTTGATATTTATCGTACAGGCTGAGGAAGAGGGAGTTAACAACCCTCGAAACATGTACCTGTGAGTAGGTTTAATATACACACATCAAAAAAAGTTTTGCATCACCTCGGTTCCAAGAGTTCCGGAACCTTTAAATACAAAGGGAATAGAGATCAACACAAACAACATTTCAGCTCGTTTTATTGCTCATGAGACCCACACATTGCATGTTGTACCATCATACAGCTAGACTTTCAGCATTTGTGGTCCAGATTGCAGTACACACCACTACCTCTAATACCCAGTAGCACGTCCTCTTGCATTGATGCATGCCTGTATTCGTCGTGGCATACTATCCACAAGTTCATCAAGACACTGTTGGTCCAAATTGTCCCACTCCTCAACGACAATTCGGCGTAAATCTCTCAGAGTGGTTGGTGGGTCAAGACGTCCATAAACAGCCCTTTTCAACATATCCCAGGCATGTTCGATAGGGTTCATGTCTGGCGAACATGCTGGCCACTGTAGTAGAGCGATGTCGTTATCTTGAAGGAACGCATTCACAAGATGTGCACGATGAGGTCGAGAATTGTCGTCCATGAAGACAAATGCCTCTCCAATATTCTGCCGATATGGTTGCACTATGGGTCGGAGGATGTCATTCAGGTATCGTAAAGCCGTTTCGGAGCCTTCCATGACCACCAGTGGCGTACGTCGGCCCCACATAATGCCACCCCAAAACATCAGGGAACCACCACCTTGCTGCACTCGCTGGACAGTGTGTCTAAGACGTTCAGCCTGACCAGGGTGCCTCCAAACACGTCTCCGACGATTGTCTGGTTGAAGGCATATGCGACACTCATCGGTGAAGAGAACGTGATGCCAATTCCGTGGGGTCCATTCAGCATATTGTTGGGCCCATCTGTACCGCGCTGCATGGTGTCGGGGTTGCAAAGCTGGACCTCGCCATGGACGTCGGGAGTGAAGTTGCGCATCATGCAGCCTATTGCGCACAGTTTGAGTTGAAACACGACTTCCTGTGGCTGAACGAAACGCATTATTCAACATGGTGGCATTGCTGTCAGGGTTCCTCCGAGCGGCAATCCGTAAGTAGCGGTCATCCACTACAGTAGTAGCCCTTGGGCGGCCTGAGCGAGGCCTGTCATCGACAGTTCCTGTATCTCTGTACCTCCTCCATGTCCGAACAACATCGCTTTGGTTCACTCTGAGACGCCTGGAAACTTCCCTTGTTGAGAGCCCTTCTTGACACAAAGTAACAATGCGGACGCGATCGAACTGCGGTATTGACCTTCTAGGCATGGTAGAACTACAGACAACATGAGCAGCGTACCTTCGTCCTGGTGGAATGACTGGAACTGATCGGCTGTCGTACCCCCTCCGTCTAATAGGCCCTGCTCATGCATGGTTGTTTACATCTTTGAGCAGTTTTAGTGACATCTATGAACAGTCAAAGGGACTGTATCTTGGATACAATATACACAGTCAACGTCTATATGCCGGAGATCTGGGAACCGAGGTGATGCAAAACTTTTTTTGATGTGTGTATTAATTGAAAAGGCAGACATTCCCTTTATTTCTTTCTAATACACTCCTTATATTACTAAAGAAGTTGAATAGAACTTCCAGTCTCATTCACTTCGCTCTAAGCATATTGGATCATTGGTGCATATGCTACTGTACATGATTTCGGTACATTGTTTCTAAATGGTATATGCGAGCTAAAAGTTGTGCTGTGAGTTTCTGCACTGTGAATATCCAAGTTGGAACAAGCCCAACAGATGGTTCCTATGCAAAGTGCCTGTGCTAGTACAAGCTAGCTACACTGATTATTATATACCAAGAGTATTAAATTATCTGCTGCATTAGCTCCCCGCTAATACATCGGTGGCCAATCCCTAAGAGCGTGGATGTCATTTCCTCATGCATCATACGGTGTAATTCCCTACTCGCAGATATATGGCTTTTAATTATCGTGCACTACACGACGTAATAGTTCAAAGCCTCCACTCTTATTATTGACATAACGTTGTAGCGTAAGGGTTGAAAATGAGGTTTCAAACCTGAATCTCCTCCATTACAGGCAGGTCTGCGAATCCATTACACTATGACAGTCCACACCAAAAGGAAGCCCATAGTCAAACATTTTTATACTGACTGAAGCTTAAGAGCGCTGTACAGGCAAAGATGAACGCTTATCAGCTTAGCGTTGTTCGTGTACCTGGTAACGTATATTCTGAATTTAATTCTACGAATCACTGAATAAACATTTTAAAAATGGATATTTATTTGGTATAACTTTTTGTATATGGATGTATATGAAATACATTCAACGAATTACAGGATGGATTCCTTGAAAAACGGATTTGAATTACAAGTTATTGTTGCCGAAATAACCATTCCCTTGGAGCATGCCTAAAATTACATAGATGTTCTATGAATGAATGAGTACAGATTTGTTGTTGATCCATTGAGAGGCTTTACGACATTGTTATCAGTTATCCCCGTGTACTTGGGTGTGTGTGGAATTAGTCTGATAACCTGTATCATTGTGATGGCCGTATTGGTGAGTGTATCTGTAATTCATATGAGGATTGGATGAGAATTGCTAGCTAGCTTGTAGTTTAACGTGACCGTTAATCTCGAGATCATGAGCCACGGGACCTCCTTTTTACGTGGAATCCGAACCACAGGACATGGCATTTCACTTCGAAAATCTCACATGCATTGACCGGGAAACGAACCCGGACCGCCTTGGTGAGAGGCATACTGATGAGAATTGGGGAGGGGTCGGCCATGGCTATAATTTAGAAACCATCCCATCATCGGCCTGGGGTAGAAGTGACAGTACTCTATTACAGGGTAACAGAAAAACACTATTTCTGTGATAGCACAATTTTTAACGTGATCAAGGGCTTGTAAATCATGATCACATCGAGAGAGTTATACTATGGCAGCACGTGTTGTCACCGGTCTTCTGCACGCTGAATATCAGACGGGGTTGTTTTTGTTTTTTCATAGTCTATATGGGCTTGGACATTGTGATCATTACGTAATGGGACTACATGGTTACGATGGCAAGAAGCTCATAAAAGAAGAATGAAAGAATGGAAGAAAGATAAAACGATTAGAGAAAATACGTCTAGATTGAATGCCTTTCAATATTATACAATATATCTAGACCCTTACTAGCCGTCGAGAACTGAAAGACAAATAAGGATGATACACTAACGGAGAATTGATTTATTTACATAATAAATTATTTTTACCTGAACGGTAGCCTCGTTGTAAATTGGTGGGGATCGATGACCATATGAAATGTTCAGCGACTCCCCAAATAAAATCTCTCTTTATCACCCGGTATCTGTAAAGGTTTACCCAGCGTAAGCTTAAAAGGCGCACGAACAGCAAGTCTCAGACGCAATTCAGAAAAGCCGAGGTGAACAGCGAAATTTCAAACACATATACTCTTCTGTGAAGTCTTAACTCGACACGACTCGACAGTTTAATGCTGGCTGAAGCTGGGATGATTGTTTCGCTCGCTAGCTCGTAAACTCGCTCCGAATTTCCACTGATGGAGATTGTTGGAAGAAATGAAAACGTTACAGGATGTTCAGTAAAGAACATATAGCTTACTTTCTCCTAAATGCATGGGCATAGTTATAACTCTTTGTCCTCTTCAAGGAGTATAATTGAATGTTCGTGTAGTAACTTGTTGAAATATAACGTGCTGCATTGTACAATGATTCATTGAATCCTCACCTGAATTATAAATACACACTAATTCAGCCATCACAATAACACAGGTTATCACCCAAGTACACGGAGCTAAATGACCATGATGTCCAAGCCTCTCAAATGAAACAACAACAACAGCTTCCTACCCAAATCCTTCCTTGTATAAAAGTGCACAAACTAGTACTGACATCACAATGCCACAATTTATCAGACAACTTCTGCATACACCCAAGTACACGGGGATACATGGCCACGATACCGAAAAGCCCCTAAAGAATCAAAAACAACAACAACAACAGATTATACCGTGGATGAAAGACAGCTTCCAACATCTTACCTCATTCACAAGTACATACACTAGTACAGACATCACAGTGACACAGGTTATCACACCATTTTAACACACGCCCAAGTACACGGGGCTACATGACTATGATACCGCAAAGCCACTAAAGAATCAACCACAACAACAACACGTTGAGACTTCAGTCTTTTGTCTGGTTTAATGCAGATCTTCATGGCTTCCTGTCCTGAGCTAATGGTTTCATCTCTACAAGCTACCACACCCTACATCAGTGGCAATATGTTTACCATGTTGTAGCCGTGGTCTGTTATCCTCGACCCTCCCTTCCATAACTAAGTTTGCTATTCGTGGGTGTCTCAGTATGTGTCCTACCAACCTATCTCTTCTCTTATTCAGCAGTCGCCAGAAACATTTCTCCTCGCCCACTCGTCTTAAGGCCCCCTTCATTTGTCACTCTATCTTCCCATCTTATCTTCATCATTCTCGTGTAACACCACATTTCAAATGCTTCTATTCTTCTCTTTTCTGCTGCACCAACAGTCCAAGTTCCACTTCCATGAAGTGCTACGCTTCAGACAAAGGCTTTCAAGTATGGCTTCTTAACACCTGAATCTATATTTGAAGTCAACAGAGGTGGCTTCGGTGGCGTAGTCGGTAGCATGCTGAGCTTCTATGCCCAAGATCGCGGGTTCAAATCCGGCCGAAGTCGTCGGATCTTTTAAGAGCGTTAAAAATCCCTCAGTATGCCTTCCTTCGGAGGGGAAGTAAAGCCGGCGGTCCCATGCCATAGATTTATGGCATGATAAAAGAACCTTCCACTAATTACACCTGTGTGAAGCTAAATTGTATAGGTTAAGAATATAAACAACGCTCTTAGGTTCCTACGTTCGTTGCCAAGAACCGACTGCGGTGACGTCTGGTAGCTAAGTTCTGAACTAGTAGTCGTTGATGGTGGCGTTTGACGGCAAAAGTAGGAACTACTTGAAAATTGATCGCCTGCAGTCCTTACTTGAATTACTGTAATACAGATACACACACTAAGATAGTCATCACAATTAACACCGGTTATCAGATAGATTCTACACACACCCAAAGTACACGGGGCTACATGACCGCGTTGTCGCAGCCCCTAAACTTAAGAACCAACCAACCGAAGTCAACAGATTTCTTTTCTGTAGAAATAATTTCCTTGTCTGAGCCAACCAACGTCTTATGTACTCCTTGCTTCTTCTTCCATCACTGGTTACTCTGCTTTCTAAGTAACAGAAGTCTCCTACTTATTTTAGCTTTTCACCTGACAATTTGACGTCAATAGGGGTTTATGATTTCTTTCACCTGAATTCCATTATTTTGTTCTATATTTATTGATTTTCTTCATGAATTTCTTCTTCAATACGGAGTCCATTTTTTTTAGTCGATTTACCCTCTAGGTTGGTGGTTCCCACGGACTCAGCGAGGGAACTCACCACTACCGCCGCTGCGGGCAGTGTCCTGGAGCTTGGAACATTTCGTCAGGGTGGAAACAACTGCGGAGGTGTGATCAGCACTTCGCCCAGGTGGCCTCATCTGCAAAGCGATCAGGGGCCTCATGAGGGATGGGAAGGGAGGGGAATATTGGGATGGATAGGCAAGGAAGAGGGAAGGAGGCGGCCGTGGCCTTACAGTAAGCACCATCCCGGCATTTGCTTGAAGACGAAGTGGGAAACCACGGAAAACCACGTCGAGGATGGCTGAGGAGGGAATCGAACCCCCTCTACTCATTTGGACCACCCGAGGCTGAGTAGACCCCGTTCCAGTCCTCATACCACTTTTCAAATTTCGGGGCAGAGCCGGGAATCTAACCCAGGACCTCCGGGGCGGCAGCTAACGACGGAGTCCATACCATTTAAAAATTCCCTAAAATTCTCTTGTGAATCAGCTAAAATGACAATGTCATGAGCAAATCTCAGGTCTATCCTACTTCATTTGCTTTCTTAACAAGGCTAAGTGGGATATGTTGTTCCTTGAGGCATTTTGGTGGAATCCAAGCAGGTGCAGTCATTACGCGCTGAATTACTTTCATGGCAAGTTGCTCTTTCTTTGACCACCATCATCGAAAAATCGCTTGCCACGGTGGGTGAGTGGTCAACGTGTCGGTCTACTAACCCCAAGCTTGCAGGTTCGCTCCTGGCCGTGGTAAGTGATTTTTGAAAGGCGGCAAAAATTGCGACACTATGTCATACGATGTTGGCATGTCAAAGAACCCATTTTAATTCAGTAGGCCGTGTTCATAATGGCAAAATTAATCTCGGGAGTTTCCGCCAACACAAAGTTCATCATTTCTCTACTACAAAGCACTATAGTGTTCAAGGAGCTTAGATATCTAACCTCCTTGACTTTCATAGTGCTTCAAGGAACAACGAAATTCGACATGCAAGCTAGCCTTTGGGTGTCAAATAACAAAGCTTGCACCCGGCACCCGAGGCCATACGATATTATTATTATCGGAAAATCACCACAGGAATAATTACGAATAGAAGTACTTGAGGTTGAGCCGAACGCGTTCACATAGGGCTGAGCGCACATGACCTACAGTATTATCATCAAGGCTACTTGTTAACCAAGCCTCAATATATCGCTTAGAAAATACTATCCACGCACGTTTTACCGACTATGGTATTAACTGATAATGTCACATAAATATTACTTGTAAACCGCTCTAGTACTTTACCTGTTTCTATTTCCACAAACAGACAAGTTTCTCTAAACGTTGAGATATATATTTGACGTCTGCTTTGGCATTCTAATGTATGCAGTTCTGTATCCGGTTTACGACTGACATTGAAAAATTGCTATGTTTTTCACAACTTTGAACCAGACGTGCTTCATGAGGCACTTAGGTGACTTTAAAACAATAATCATTAAACCATTCAATTTACAGAAGTAAATGGCACAATTCAAGCAACTAAAGATTCGCTGAAATTTCAAATCATTCACTCTTCATCTTTTATTCATCAACTGCTATGCCTCTGTATTCATTTATTCATTCACTGTCAAGTACTATATGTTTTGGGGCGTGGTGGCGCAGCGTCAAGCTGTAGGCCTCTCACCACGGTAGACCGGGTTCGATTCTCGGTCAATGGATGTGAGATTTTCAAAGAGAAATGCCATCTCCTATGGTTCGGATTCCACGTAAATAGGAAGTCCCGTGGCGAGATTAACGGTCACGTAAAACTACACACTCCCTTTTTGCCATACGTTTGAATTTTCTTATCGCCATCCATTCACTGTGAACCGCTGTGTGTCCCCCTCGTAGCATAGTGGCTAGCGCCCTTAGCTGCCACCACCCAGATTCGGAGGTCTTGTTTGGTTCCCGGCTGTGCCAATAAAATTTAATTCCAGTTTTCAGAATAGGAACGGGGTACATACAGCCTCGTGAGGCAAAACTGAGAAGAGGTGAGGTTGATTTCCATCTCAGCCATCCTGCAAATTGTTTCCCTTATACTTTCCCCATTTTTACTCCAGGAAAATGCTGGGACCATTCCTAACATAAGACCTCGGCCGCCTCCTTTCAAATCCTAGTCTGGATTATAAATACACACACCAACGAACACCAAAATAACACATGTAATCAGACATATCCCACACATATCCAAGTTCACGTGTCTAAATGACCATGATGTCACTAATCCCTCAATTGGTTAACAACAGTTTTAAAGAAGTGTTCAGGTCTCAGAAAGTAGGACCCAGGTTTAACAGACATTTTAATATTGTTCTGATATGTTCATTTATTCATTCACTGTCAACTACTATATGTTTTGGGGCGTGGTCACAACTTAAAATTCTGGATACCTTTTTAATAGGCACGTGTATTGTTGTACTGTATGGTCTTTGCAATGTCTACTACAGAGGTTAAGAAGACATTTAGATATGAGTCGTCCAGTTGCAAAACTCGTTTAATCCACTTGTGAATAAGGATCATGTCATAAATTATTTATTTAATTATTTTATTTCGTTTTATTTTGTTTTGTTTAATTGTATTTGGTTTTGTTTAATTTTATTCTGTTTTTTATTTTGTTTTACTTTATTTCGTTTTATTTTGTTTTATTTTCTTGTTTTATTTTGTTTTTGTTTTTATTTTGTTTTCTTTATTTTGTTTTATTTTGTTTTGTTTTATTTTGATTTTGTTTTGTTTATTTTGTTTTGTTTTGTTTTGTTTTGTTTCGTTTTGATTTTCCAGGAAACAAACACAAAACCAAAACAAAAAACACAAAGCAAAATCAAAATTCAAACACAAAAGCAGAAAACAAAAAAAAAAGGAACACAAAGCGAAAAGCAAAATTCAAAAACATCAAAGCCGAAAACAAACACAAAATCAAAAGAAAAAAGACGAAGCTAAAAGCAAAATGCAAAAACAAAAGCAGAAACCAAAAAAAAAACATAAAGCAAATTTCAAAAGAGCAAAGGCAGAAAACAAACACAAAACCAAGAAAGAAAAGCAAAAAAATAAAATTCAAAATTAAAAGCTCAAAGCAAACATAAAACCAAGAACCAAAACACAAAGTAAAAGTAGAAAACAACAAACACAAAAGATACTTGAGGCAAAGTCCAGAGAAACGTTCCTCATGAAAATGATACTTATTCACAAGTGGATTAAACGAGTTTTGTAGCTTGACGACTCATATGTCGAATGATAATTCACAACATAATATTTCGAGGGTCTTCCTTTATATTGTTAATTATAAACCACGTAGATTCTAATATAATGTTTTCTTTTTTTTCTTTTCTAGGTGAGTACGGAAGCCACGTGCCCGAGTTGCTTGTGAGTTACTCTTGATTTTCCTAAAATAAACATTCAGGATACTCCTGGATAAACGAGCTCTTACAAATACATACTACAGTATATAACCTATAATGTTTCTTGGGAAGTTTCAGTGTCACAGTTATACGGTATATTAGGGGAGGAAGTTACAATTGTATAATCTTATGCTTACGCCAATTTTTAATAATTAATAGCCCATTTGTCATGGAAGATTAAATTTGAATCAATATCACGACAGCAAGAGACTTGTTTAACGTCCTCTCAACGTGTTTCATGTTATTGTTTACCATCCCGCCTGTATTCTATGCAAGATAGAAGGAATTCTCATTGATAATCAACTAGAAGAAATATTTTGATATTTTATCAACTATCAAATATTTCTTTTACAAGTTTCATGAAATCTGGCTAGACTATAATTTAAAGGATATTTATAGATGAATTTTGAACAAGCTTTATACACGTTTCTTTGATAATATATTAACACATCAATTTAAAGTTTTTGAAAAAATTATTATTAATTTATATTGTAACAGATTTGATTTCTTCTTTTTTTAAGAAGATTTAAAAAGTAATAAGTAATGTCAGTAAATAAGTTTCATATATAAGCGTTTAATTAGTTCTATTAGAATATGAATGATCACGCTACCAGTTAGTGACACCCTTGACACAAAATATCAATAACGTATTCGTAATTATTAACTAAAAATATTGGAATGCAGACGAAAGAAATCAGAAACCCCTCAGGACATCAAATTTGCAGATTAGAGGCTAAAGGAAGTAAGAGAATTCTGTTACTTAAGAAGCAATATACCCAGTGATTGACGCAGCAAAGAGGATATAGAAAGTAGGTTTACTTAGGCAAGAAAATATTTTCTAAAGAAAAGGAATCTTTTAACATCGAGTGTATTAGGAAGTAATTTTTGAAAGCCTTTGTCTGGAGCGTGGCGCTCTATGAAAGTGAAACCTGAACTGTTGGAACAGCAGAAAAGAGGAGAATTGAAGCGTTTGAAATGTCGTGTTACAGGATAATGATGAAGATGAGATGGGTAGATAGGGTTATATATTCAGAGATATTAAGACGAGTGGGAGAGGAGAGATGTTTTGGCGACTGCTAATGAAGAGAAGAGATAAGTTGGTAGGACACATATTAAGCCACCGAAGAATAGCAGAGTTACTTATGGAAGGAGGAGTTGAGGATAAGATCTGTACGGGTAGACCAAGGTTAGAATATGTTAAACATATTGCCTCGGATGTAGGGTGTGGTAGCTATGTGGATATGAAACGATTAGCTCAGGACATGGAGGAATGGAGTGCTGCATCAAACCAGTCCAAAGACTGAAGAATCAAACAATCTTTAACATCTTGTATTTCAATATACTTGACAATTGTTAATTATGTTGAATCAGACCACAATGTGGGTGGATCAAACAACTTCTAATACTTAATTATTGACTCGGTGGATCATTCTGAATGTCATTGTATATTTATAAGTATTGATGAAATTGATGTGATTCCGGAATATTGCTAATTCATAAAAACTATACAATGGATTAAAATTATAGACCTTGTCAAGTTATGACAAAAAATATTATATTAACTCAGTAGGGTTCAAAGTTGTACATCGAGAACAATAAAGCTAATGCGTAGTCATTTTGACGACCAATATTTCTTGCTATAATAAAAACTATTTATATCAACTTATTTCACGGTCAATAATATAAACTTATTCCTTACACTTTTATGAAAACACGGAAACATTCCAATAATATAATTTAATGTCTATTTTTGCAATATATGGCTTGTTTGACATCACTTGATGAATGCAGTACATTTGCATTTGTCTGTGGGCACAGGCTAGAGTAAAATGTGGTTTTTAACCGATATCTCAGTCTCACTCATGGCTGTTATTATATGGAAGCTACTGAGGTATGAGTGGTGCTTAGTAATGACATTCAGGACACAGTCAGTGCCTGTGGAGGCTGTGAAAGGTTCTACTCATAAGGTAAGTACTGCTGTTCTGACTCAGTGAGGAAAACAATGGCAAACTACCTCACTCCTCTTCTTGCCTAGTACGCCCCAATACAGCGCTGCCTTATGTTTTTGTGGGTATCTACCCACATAATCTAACAGCGGTGCTTTTTGAGGATCCAACCAGCCTTCGGGCTGACTGTCTAACAGACAATGCAGAGCATTTTACTCGGTAATCGCCATATAATGCTCTAGAACAGTGGCTAGAACTACCTGCGTCATTTAATATTCTTTGGTTGGAGAGAAGATGCAGATTTTGCGCTTTCATTATTCAGGAGCTTCTGGTTGTCACGAAGTATTATCACGATCGACAAACATAGCAGTCTATTATTTCAGCCGAGCATTGCTTACCTTAAAGCTAATGCATCGTCTGCATGACTACGCGCAATAAGAATGAAGCATAACCTCAGTTGCTTCAACCAAAGCTCATAATCAAGTGAAGAGACCACCTCGTGGTGTGGCAGCTGTCAACTTGGAGGTCGGGATTCGATTTCCAGTTCTACGAAGAAATTATAATTCTGGTGTGAGGGCTAAAACAGTTTACACTCAGAAGAAGGGGGATAGATTCCCACCTCAGCCATCCTGGAAGTGCCCCACTTATGACAACGGCCACCTCCTTCCCTATCGTATTTCCAAATTTACAAATGCACACAATAATACAGTCATCACAATAATAGAGGTTATCACACAAATAACACTCACACACACAAATACCTCGATGTCACAACCCCTAAAAGATGCAACAACAACAACAACTAGGTAAATACTGAACGCGATAAACGGCCCAATTTGTGAGAAGAGGTGAGGGGGTCAATATCATGTACTTATGCGTCGTCAATTTGAAGATACGCTTCCTTTCTAGGTTTAAAAACCCTCCAGGTGTGTCAATGCCTCTAAGCAGTCACAGAATAATTTCTTCATATCTGCATATCTTTATATATATAATTCTTCGACACGTGTGTATGTGACTGAACTCCTCATAAACGACTGA
The DNA here is from genome assembly GCA_946902985.2 of Meconema thalassinum. NCBI lineage: Eukaryota > Metazoa > Arthropoda > Insecta > Orthoptera > Tettigoniidae > Meconema > Meconema thalassinum. Next base: position 2,011,281,699 of record OX336388.2, on the reverse strand, counting down.
ACCGATTTTGATGAAATTTTGTATGTATGTTGAGGTGGGTCCATGTATGGTTTAGATTCACAATTTGACCAGATAGGTGGAATTTTAGAATTTTAAAACCACAATTTACACAAAATTTTAGAACCATAATATACAGGCATAAACAGTCGTCATGGAAACCGTTAGCTTTAGTGAAAAGTGATGCTTTTGGACTGTTTGTATCTGCACGTAGAGCCACCTGGTCGCAATCTGTGCGACTACCGCCATAACAAACCGCCCGTGGCGGAATGTTGTGTTTTATACCAAGGGTGGCAGTGATGTCGAATTCTACTTTTTGTCTCAGCACGTTAGGGCGTTTCGAAGTCCCGTATGCGTTCATATACCATTCATCCAATTGTTATGAATCTTGGGTGAGATGTTGAGTGCACTCCAGGGAAGGTGTTTGGCTTAGTAAATCCATTTTACAATAGATAGCGCACGACTAGATTCAACAAATGAGCGACAACGCGCGAAGCGTTTCAAAAAGGCCCCGTATGCGTTCAAATACCATTCGTCCGATAGCGATTAAACTTGAGTGAAATGTTGTGTACACTCCAGGGAAGGCTTCTGGCTTAGTAAATCAATTTTACAATAAGTAGTGCACGACTAGATTCAACAAATGAGTGACGACGCGCGAAGCGTTTCAACAAAATCCATATACCATTCATCGATTGAGATGAAACGTTGATGAGTTGTTGTGTACGCTTACGTGAAGGTTTCTAACATAGTAAATCCATTTCACAGGTGGTTGCGCACGACTAGATTCAACAAATGAGCGACGACGTGCGAAGCGTTTCAACAAGGTCCCGTATGCGTTCAAATACCATTCGTCCGATAGCGATGAAACTTGGGTGAGATGTTGTGTACACTCCAGGAGAGGCTTCTGGATTTGTAAATTCATTTTACAATAGTGTTGTACGAGTAGATTCAACAAATGAGCAACGACGCACGAACGTTTAAAAAAAGTCCCGTATGCGTTCATATACCATTCATCCGATTGCAATGAAACTTGGGTGAGATGTTGTGTACACTCACGTGAGGGTTTCTAAGTTAGTAAATCCGTTTCACAGGAGGTTGCACACGAGTAGATTCAACAAATGAGCGACGGCGCGCGAAGCGCTTCAATAAGGTCCCGTATGCGTTCAAATACCATTCGTCCGATGACGATGAAACTTGGGTGAGATGATAAGTACACCCTACGGAAGGATTCTGGCTTAATAAATCCATTTTACAATAGGTGCACGAGTAGATTCAACATAATAGTGACGGCACGCGAATCATTTCAACAAAGTACCGTATGCGTCCATATACCATTTATCCGATTGCGAGGAAACTTTGGTGAATTGTTGTGTACACTCCAGTAAAGGTTTCTGGCTTAGTAAATTTATTTTACAATAGGTAGCGCACGAGTAGATTCAACAAATGTGCGAAGGCGCGCGAATCGTTTCAACAAAGTCCTGTATGCATTCATATAGGCCTACCATTTATCCGATTGCGATGAAACTTTGGTGAATTGCTGTGTACACTCCAGGAAAGGTTTCTGGCTGAGTAAATCCAGTTTTCAATAAGTAGCGCACGAGTAGATTCATCAAATGAGTGATGGCGCGCGAATCGTTTCCACAATGTCCCGTATGCGGTCATATATCATTCATCCGATTGCGATGGAACCTTGGTGAATCATTGAGTACACTCCAGAGAAGGTTTCAGGCTTAGTAAATATATTTTAAAATCGGTAGCACGTGAGTAGATTCAACAAATGAGTGACGGCATGCGAATCGTTTAAAGAAAATCCCATATGCGTTCATATGTCATTCATCCGATTCCGATGAAACTTTGATGAGTTGTTGTGTACACGCCAGGGAAGGTGTTCAACTTGGTAAATCTATTTTACAGTATTGGTAGCGCAGGAGTAGATGTAACACATGAGCGACGACGCGCGAAGCGTTCCAATAAAATCCCGTATGCGTTCATATACTATTCGTCGATTGCGATGAAATTTGATGGGTTGTTGTGTACACTTACGTGAAGCTTTCTAACTTAGTTAACCCATTTCACAGTTGGTGGAGCACGAGTAGATTCAATAAATGAGTGACAGCGCACGAATCATTTAAACTAAATCCCGTATGCGTTATATGCCATTTATCCGATTGCGATGAAACTTTGGGGAGTTGTTGTGCCCGCTCCCACGAATGTTTCTAGATTAGTTGATTCATTTCACGATTGTTTAGAGGCAGATAACAGAAATTGAAAAAAATATTGTGTATGCAAAAGCACTTCAAGAAACAAAGTTCCAACACTTTCTTTGATTGGCAGGACAACGTCTGCCGGGTCAGCTAGTCTTTATATATATAATTCTTCGACACGTGTGTATGTGACTGAACTCCTCCTAAACGACTGAACCGATTTTGATGGAATTTGGTATGTATATTAGGGTGGGTCCATGTATGGTTTAGATTCACAATCTGACGCGGTAGGTGGAATAAACACAATTTTAGAACCACAATTTACACACAATTTTAGAACCACAATAAACAGTCAAAAACAGTCGTCATGGAAACCACAAGCCTTGGCCTTGGTGAAGGCTGATGTCTTTGTACGGTTTGCCTTTGCATCGTAGAGCCACCTGGTCGCAACCTGTGCAACTACCGCCATTTCATACACTCCGCCCGTGGCGAAAAGTTGTGTTTTATACCAAAGGTGGCAGTGATGTCGAATTCTACTGTTTGTCTCTGCACGTTAGAGCGTTTCAAAGTCCCGTATGCGTTCATATCACATTCATCCGATTGCCATGAAACTTGGGTGATATATTGAGAGAGTTCCAGGGAAGGTATTTGGCTTAGTAAATCCATTTTACAATAGATAGCGCACGAATAGATTCAACAAATGAGCGACGACGCGTGAAGCTTTTCAAAAATGTCCCGTATGCGTTCAAATACCATTCGTCCGATAGCGATGAAACTTGGGTGAGATGTTGTGTACACTCCAGGGAAGGCTTCTGGCTTAGTAAATCAATTTCACATTAGGTAGCGCACGACTAGATTCAACAAATGAGTGACGACGCGCGAAGCGTTTCAACAAAATCCCGTATAAGTTTATTTTCCATGCATAGATTGAGATGAAACTTTGATGAGTTGTTGTGTACACTTATGTGAAGGCTTCTAACTTAGTAATCCATTGCACAGGAGGTTGCGCACGAGTAGATTCAACAAATGAGTGGCGACGTGCGAAGCGTTTCAAGAAAGTCCCGTATGCGTTCAAATACCATTCGTCCGATAGCGATGAAACTTGGGTGAGATGTTGTGTACACTTACGTGAGGGTTTCTAACTTAGTAAATCCATTTTACAATAGGTAGCTCACGAATAGATTCAACAAATGAGCAACGACGCGCGAACTTTTAATCAAAGTCCCGTATGCGTTCATATACCATTCATGCGATTGCAATGAAACTTGGGTGAGATGTTGTGTACACTTACGTGAGGGTTTCTAACTTAGTAAATACATTTCACAGGAGGTTTCGCACGTGTAGATTCAACAAATGAGCGACGACGCACGAAGCGTTTCAATAAGGTCCCGTATGCGTTCAAATACCATTCGTCCGATTACGATGAAACTTGGGTGAGATGTTGTGTTTACCCTACGGAATGTTTCTGGCTTAATAAATCCATTTTACAATAGGCAGCGCACGAGTAGATTCAACAGATGTGTGACGGCACGCGAATCATTTCAAGAATGTACCGTATGCGGCCATATACCATTTATCAGATTGCAATGAAACTTTGGGGAATTGTTCTGTACACTCCAGGAAATGTTTCCGTCTTAGTAAATCCAGTTTTTAATAAGTAGCGCACGAGTAGATTCAACAAATGAGCGACGGCGCGCGAATCGTTTCCACAATGTCCCGTATGCGGTCATATATCATTCATCCGATTGCGATCAAACCTTGGTGAATCATTGAGTACACGCCAGAGAAGGTTTCAGGCTTAGTAAATCTATTTTACAATAGGTAGCGCATCAGTAGATTCAACAAATGTGTGACGGCACACGAATCGTTTAAAGAAAATCACTTATGCGTTCATATGTCATTCATCCGATTCCGATGAAACTTTGATGAGTTGTTGTGCTCACGCCAGGGAAGGTGTTCAATTTGGTAAATCCACTTTACAATATTGGTAGCGCACGAGTAGATGTAACAAATGAGTGACGAGGCGCGAAGCGTTCCAACAAAATCCTGTATGCGTTCATATACTATTCATCGATTGCGATGAAACTTTGATTATTTGTTGTGTACACTTACGTGAAGCTTTCTAACTTAGTAAACCCGTTTCACAGTTGGTAGAGCAGGAGTAGATTCAACAAATGAGTGACAGTGCACGAATCATTTAAACCAAATCCCGTATGCGTTAAATGCCATTTATACGTTTGCGATGAAACTTTGGAGAGTTGTTGTGCACGCTCCAAGGAATGTTTCTAAATTAGTTAATTCAATTCACGATAGTTTAGAGGCAGTTAACAGAAATTGAAAAAAATATTGTGCATCCAAAAGCACTTCAAGAAACAAAGTTACAACACTTTCTTTGATTGGCAGGACAACGTCTGCCGGGTCAGCTTGTTCTGTATATATTAATACAGTCTTGACTGCGGTTGTTTCAGTACATTTAGGGTGCGTTTACACCACTAGAGTAGGCAAGATTTCGAAAGAACTGGCCTAGTGCTTTAGCCCGTGTTCTTGGGTCTGTGTATACAGTATAATGTTTGACTGATAACCTGTTTTTTTATGATGGCTGTATTAGTGTGACTATTTGTAATCAAGTGAGGAATGGGAAGGAGTAGGCCATGGCTGTATGTTAGGAACCAACCCGGAATTTGATTGGATTAGACGTGGGGAACCACAGAAAACCACTTCAAGGGTGGTGGAAATGGGAATCAAACTCACTCCTTATCAGTGGGTGTTAAACCTACAGCTACAAAACGAAACTCACACAAAACTTAGTGGCTTTAATATTGTTGTTGTTTGAGTCTTCAGCCTTTTGACTGGTTTGATGCAGCACTCCATGCCTCCCTTCCCTAAGCTAATCTTTCCATTCTACTTAGATACCTCATCATAAATCCTTGGTCTACTCTTACAGTCTAACTTTGCTATTCCTCTTTGCTATCTCTTCTCTTCATCAGCAGTCGCCAGAAACATCTCTCCTCGCCCACTCGTCTTAATAACACTTCATTGGTTACTACAGCTGCCCATCTGATCTTCATCATTTGCTTGTAACGCCACACTTCAAACGCTTCAATTCTCCTCTTTTCTGCTGCACCAATAGTCCAAGTTTCACTTCCATAGAGTGCCAGGCTCCAGACAAAGGATTTCAAAAATGACTTCCTAATACTAAATTTCTTTCGATGTCAACAGATTTATTTTCTGTAGAAATGCTTTCCTTGCCTGAGCCATTCTACTTTTTATATCCTCTTTGCTTCGTCCATCACTGGTTATTTTGCTTCCAAAGTAACAGAAGTCTCCTACTTCCTTTAGTTTTTATCCTACTTTTCACATTTTGCAAAAATGAGGCAAAAGTAGACTTATGAGATCGGACAAATGTGTGTGTGTGTCTGTCTGTCTGTCTGTCTGTCCTTCTGTCTGGCTGTCTGGCTGTGTGTGTGTCCCCCCCTATCAACTCCTAAACGGCTGCAGCAATCGAAACAAAATTTGGTAGGAGTAAAGAATATCTCACGGTCATATTTGAAAATGATGTCAGTGCTACCAACTGCTGAAAAATCGCAATTGAAATTTGAGCTCCATGTTGGATATCTTGGAAGGTATGAATGGGAGGTATTTCAAAATTGGCACACGTATAGATAATAATATTGCAGTTTAATTTCCAGGAGGCCATGCATCGCAGTGTTGCCAAAATGATTATAAGCCTGCTGATAAGTCCAAATTTTAAATGCATATAACTTCTACACTATCAATTGGATTTCAACCAAATTTCGTAGGTGCTATGTGAACATAAACAGATACGACTGAGCGTATTTTTAGGAGCCACTAGGGCTACCAGCTGTTAACAAATGCTTTCATTTTTTTAAAATCCAAATACCCTTATATCAGAAAGATGCAAGCCGACAGCTTTAAACTATGCACACGTATAGTACCTGCCATTCTATATTAATTTGGAGTAACTTACATACGTCAGTGCTACCAACATGATTTTAAGCCTGCTGAGAAGTCCAAATTTAAATACATGTAACTTCTATACTATCATTTGGATTTCAACCAAATTTCGTGTATGCTATGTGTACCAGAACAGATATGACTATGCCGATACCTACGAGTAACCAGGGCTGCCAACTGTTAATAAATACTGTCTCTATTTTTGTTACCCTAATATCAATATATCAGAAAGTATGCAAGCCAATAGCTCTAACTTTGCACACGTATAGTACCTGACATTCTAGATTAATTTGGAGTAACAAATATAGGCCTAAGCCAGTGCTGCCAACATGATTCTAAGCCTGCTGATAGGTCCAATTTTAAAATGCATGTAAGTTCTATACTAACTAATGTACTTCATTCAAAATTGACACAACAATAGATCATATTATTTCAGAATATTTCTGACCAATACATGCATGTCATTGTTGCCAACATGATTTTACGCGCGCTGTTAGATCCAATGTTTAACTGCATGTAACGTCCATGCTATCCATTGGACTTCAACCAAATTTGGTATTCTGTACCGTAAGAGATGGAACTAAGAATATATTCAGTCACCAGGGCTGCCAACTGTAGTTCTCTATTAGGCTACATTCATCATTTTCTTCGGCTTATCCCAATTAATTGTGGTCTCCGGAGCCAACCTGGCTCATTTTGGTTTTAGCCGGGGATTTATGACCGGATGCCCTTCCTGACGCCACGTGATTTTTCAATTGATAATTTCGCCCAGCTGTCACCGGGATTCGATCCCCGGCCGTCCGGGTGAAAGACGAGCAGCTAAGCCACTGCACCATCACGCTCCCCTCTGTTAGGCTACATTATGCCAGGTATACAGTATTTCGAACTAATTAGAAATGTATATATTACCAACTTAATTTCGTCATTATTCTAGATAGATCCATATAGATTAATCATTGGCATGAATCTTAAATTTTAAGAAAACTAGGCTCTTTAGTTCGTCACGGAACTCCTTGTTCGCCTTTAATTGTCTTTCTATAAAACGTTAAACATATATATTTGATTTTTCTCAGAATAAAACTGAAATAATAACGTTTAATTAATTAACAATGTCAAAATGAGTAAGTTTTTTTTTTGCTGAAGGTTTAAAACCAATTAAGTACAAATTTTTCGGGCAAGCCCGAAAAACTTGTAATTAATTATGAACGCCGGCCGTGGAAGCCTAAGCTGTTTAAAACCAACTTTCAATTTTTTTGCTGAAGGTTTAACACCAACTTTCAAAATGGGAAAAGTCCAAAATTCTTATAAACGTGGGAGATATTAGGGAAGCAAGGACCAAATTTCGAAAAATGAATTAAAATAGTAACGATTCCAATTTTGAAAATTTTAAATCTTGTTTCTAATAGGAAGATGTATGTGTTTCGTTGGAGATGTATGTAATTGTTGTAAAAGATCTATTAGAAGCACAGTTATAAATAGTTATTTTTTTAGATCCTTAAGCTGTGTGTTCCCCTTTAAGTCAAGGTGAAAACTAATAACACTTATAGACCATTACTATCTTAAAAAAAATATTTTATTTCTAAGTTTATTGTCTAAAACGACTACAACGTTTGTATATTGAGTTATACGTTTTAAATGGTTACTCTAAAATTATCATAATTGGGGACACGTTGCAAAACCTATTTAATCCATCATTATGGTGTTTCAGACAATTTTCAGTGTTACCTTAGTAATCGAAATGTAATGTATTTCAGTCGGTCAACACGATTGTACCCAATTGAAATGAGTTGTTGCTTAATTCTGATGTTTTAGATGAGATTAATAAATATATGTATTTTATGGCTATTACTTATTAATCCAGATTCCTACGGGATGGTGGATGAGATGCGATGAAATTTCACGTGGCTGATGGTTTCTACGGCCGGATGCCCTTCCTAACGGCAAGCTCATGAGAGGAGTTAATGAGAGATGAAATGAATGAAGATGAATGAAAGTTCAATTTCAAGTAGATCCAACATTGGCTACCAGACGCCACTGTCACTGAGAGCGGCGGCGTTGGAACTCGATAGAGCGATTCTAGCCAAATAACCTAAATACTAGCAATTGTAGTGCTAGGTTCCTGTTTTATATGCCATAAATCTATGACATGGGCTCGCCGGCTTTACGTCCACTCCGAAGGAAGGTATTTTAAGGATTTTAACGCTCATAAGAATCCGATAACTTCAGCCGGGTTTGAGCCCGCGATCTTGCGCAAAGCAGTTCAGCAAGCTACCGATTACGCCACCGAAGCCGATTAATAAATACATTTATTAATCTCATGTAATCAAAATGAAATTCGATTAGTCTATCACATGGATTTTTTCTTTTTATAAATTACTACCAGTAGTGCCCGGCTTCGCCCGGTGGATTTATTTGTTTTATGGATGATAATGAATACTACTACAGAACTGGCACATGATACTTAAACTAGCATAAAAAAAATATATAACTTTTTGTGGTGGTGGTGGTGGTGGTGGTAGTGGTTGTAGCGGGGGTGATAAGTAGTACAGTATAATGGAAGTAACATTCAGTTCATTTTCCTATAATGATAATAATGAATAGGGAAACGACTATTTTGTAACTACAGCACTGACACAAGTAATTTACAAACAAATTTTAAAAAATTATTAGAAATAGGAGTAAGTGAAATAAAAGACACTGCCTAGGGCCTATATCTCATTGGCTGTTAGAAATGTAGAGACCAATAGTGTCGTCCTTAGTCGCATAGCGCCGCAGGAAAATAAACAGAACATTTTGAAAAACTTCGGCTGTCCCAAGCAACTGAGGTAGCAATAGCATCATTTATCGCCACATAGCGCTCAACGATAAGGTTTTGAATAAATGAAGGTAAATTTGAAAGCACCAACGCTTATTGCAGTTGGTAACCTCAGTGTACTGCATCAACACCATTGCACTTATACAGAGGCATAATATTTTCATGATGATTACTGTTTTAAGGGGCCTAAGAGATCCTTTTGCACTAATTACTACACATGACTGCAATTTATAAGCAGCGCAAGACTGCACCAGAACACTGGTAGGGTTGACGTGCTGCAGACTGAAATGCCTGTCAACAATCTATATATTTAAAACACTAAGCTGATTTTTGTTACCGCGAGATTGAGGGAACGGTAGAACCGATTCACTTCGTAGAGCAATCTGTCGAAAGCTGTAGGCCTGTAGATTTGCAGAGTGTCTTTAGAATAAACAAATATGTTACCACATATTTTTAAATTTATAAACAAAACTGCAAAATTATTGGCTCAAGCGCATGCGCAGAATCAATCACCTTGGTTAATGACAGACATGGCGGATGTCCACCGCGTTTTAATGTAATAGTTATTTATAAGAATTATAATAAAGGAGGGGAATATTGATTATGAAGTTTCCACGATATAAACAGGAATAGAATATTATAAAAAACGAGAAATGTAGTAGAACTTATACGGACTGTTGAGAGTGAATGTTGTTTAAGTAACTTAATATTGCACTCTTTCACAAGTGATTCGGTAGCTCAGACGGCAGCGTTCAAACCTCTTAATTTATGAATCGCGCAATGGAAGCAGTTCGAATCCCACCTCCGTCTCATATTTTTATTTCCTAATTATTCTTTCTGGCTATTGGTAATACATTGTCTTAACATATTTTACTTTTATTATTCCCATAAAGTAAGGAATTCTCCACGATTTACACTGCCATATACTTTTAAATTATTAAATAAAGATGGCCACAATCGCTTTCGCCATGAGAGACAATTGACGAACATAATTCATTTGTTGGACTCAGACATCGTGGTCACTCAGCCCCGTCTACTTTGGTGTGTGTGTAAAATGTTCTCTGATAACCTGTGTTATTGTGGTGGCTGTAGACTACTGATGTGTGCATTTGTAATTAAAGTGGGGAATGGGAAATTGGCGACCGAGGCTTTAAGTTAGGAACTATCCCGGTATTTACCTGCAGTGGAAGTGGCAAACCACGGAAAACCACATCCCAGATTGTTGAGATGGGAATCGAACCTTGCCCTACTTAGTTTTGCCTCAAGAGTGCGCCCCGTTCCAGCCCTCAGACCAGAATTACATTTCTAGAGAAATGGCGGATAAAGGATTCACCGTATCGTAGTGTGATCTTTGTTTTTGAGAATTAAAAAGAGGGGATTGAAGAACTTCAACAGGCGTTTGAGTTCGTTTGTTGTTTAAGTAACTTAATATTGGTTTAGAAGTCTGTTGACTGGGTGGCTCAGGGGTAACATTTCGTACCCAGGAATGAATTTTGCATAGTCGAAGGAGTGTCACCTCAGACATGTATTTTTATTTCCTAATTATTCTTTCTGGCTATTGGTAATTCATTGTCTTAACATATTTAACTTTTATTATTCCCGTACAGTAAGGAATTCTCCACGATTTACATTGCCATCTATATATTTAAAACACTAAGCTGATTTTTGTTACCGCGAGATTGAGGGAACGGTAGAACCGATTCACTTCGTAGAGCAATCTGTCGAAAGCTGTAGGCCTGTAGATTTGCAGAGTGTCTTTAAAATAAACAAATATGTTACCACATATTTTTAAATTTATAAACAAAACTGCAAAATTATTGGCTCAAGCGCATGCGCAGAATCAATCACCTTGGTTAATGACAGACATGGCGGATGTCCACCGCGTTTTAATGTAATAGTTATTTATAAGAATTATAATAAAGGAGGGGAATATTGATTATGAAGTTTCCACGATATAAACAGGAATAGAATATTATAAAAAACGAGAAATGTAGTAGAACTTATACGGACTGTTGAGAGTGAATGTTGTTTAAGTAACTTAATATTGCACTCTTTCACCAGTGATTCGGTAGCTCAGACGGCAGCGTTCAAACCTCTTAATTTATGAATCGCGCAATGGAAGCAGTTCGAATCCCACCTCCGTCTCATATTTTTATTTCCTAATTATTCTTTCTGGCTATTGGTAATACATTGTCTTAACATATTTTACTTTTATTATTCCCATAAAGTAAGGAATTCTCCACGATTTACACTGCCATATACTTTTAAATTATTAAATAAAGATGGCCACAATCGCTTTCGCCATGAGAGACAATTGACGAACATAATTCATTTGTTGGACTCAGACATCGTGGTCACTCAGCCCCGTCTACTTTGGTGTGTGTGTAAAATGTTCTCTGATAACCTGTGTTATTGTGGTGGCTGTAGACTACTGATGTGTGCATTTGTAATTAAAGTGGGGAATGGGAAATTGGCGACCGAGGCTTTAAGTTAGGAACTATCCCGGTATTTACCTGCAGTGGAAGTGGCAAACCACGGAAAACCACATCCCAGATTGTTGAGATGGGAATCGAACCTTGCCCTACTTAGTTTTGCCTCAAGAGTGCGCCCCGTTCCAGCCCTCAGACCAGAATTACATTTCTAGAGAAATGGCGGATAAAGGATTCACCGTATCGTAGTGTGATCTTTGTTTTTGAGAATTAAAAAGAGGGGATTGAAGAACTTCAACAGGCGTTTGAGTTCGTTTGTTGTTTAAGTAACTTAATATTGGTTTAGAAGTCTGTTGACTGGGTGGCTCAGGGGTAACATTTCGTACCCAGGAATGAATTTTGCATAGTCGAAGGAGTGTCACCTCAGACATGTATTTTTATTTCCTAATTATTCTTTCTGGCTATTGGTAATTCATTGTCTTAACATATTTAACTTTTATTATTCCCGTACAGTAAGGAATTCTCCACGATTTACATTGCCATATACTTTTAAATTATTAAATAAAAAATGGCCACAATCGCTTTCGCCATGAGAGACAATTGACGAATATAATTCATTTGATGGACTCAGACATCGTGGTCACTCATCCCCGTCTACTTTGGTGTGTGTGTGTAAAATTTTCTCTGATAACCTGTGTTATTGTGATGGCTGTAGACTACTGATGTGTGCATTTGTAATTCAAGTGGGGAATGGGGAATTGACGACCGAGGCTTTAAGTTACGAACTATCCCGGTATTTACCTGCAGTGGACGTGGCAAACCACGGAAAACCACTTCCCAGATTGTTGAGATAGGAATCTAACCTTGCTCTCCAGAGTTTTGCCTCAAGAGTGCGCCCCGTTCCAGCCCTCAGACCAGAAGTAAATTTCTTGGCAAACCAGGGATCGAACCTGGAATCCGGGGCGATAGCTCAGAATGTAGCCTTCAGATTGGGCTTCCCTGTGTTAATACGATTTTTGACAAGCACTGAACATATAGTCTAACTCTTCAACTCCCTCCATTACGGTGGCTGTCGAAGTGAGTCTATGCTCATTCCAGTAGTTGGCGAAGTATGCTCCCTTGCTTAATTTACTGTCATGGAAATGCAAAGGATTGTACCTATATCAGGTGATGGAAATTGCTTATTTAGAGCAGTTTCGTACTGTTTATTCCAAAATTCAGGACGTTATCCTGAGCCACGTTTGCAAGCAAATTGCAAAAATTGTTGCGGGCATGAATAATTATAAGGATTTTATTATTGGCGATCAGTATCATAGCATTCCCATCAGCAACAAACTTGAGAATGAAAGTATCTGAACTTCATTGTATACGTGAATATTATTGTTTATTGATTATTTGTTTAGAGTGCATAACAATGAGTCTAACCACGCTGTTGATTTTGGCAATGGAAGTATTATTTGCCATTTAATATTTGGCGGCTGCGTTGATGCAGGCCACTATAGTGTTATAGAATATGACGTTAATTTGGAGAGAAATGCTGCAATAAATATACCCATTTGACGAAAAAGAACATTAGCCACAAAAAAGTGGGAAATCGTAGAAAACTACGAAGCCACTTTTAAAATCTAATATAAAAATGCCATTTCAGAAACAATTCCAGATATTATGCCGTACAGTGTATGGTCCTTGACGAACAAATGTAAACATTGTTCTGCACTGTATTTCTGTAGCAAGAAATCTACGCTTTGTTACTTTGACCTTTGGTGTTGTAATGGCAAACTTAATCTTACTAAATATAAAATATTTGACAGACTGCAACAATTTTTCACTGTAAATGATATCTCAAGGAATTTAAGAGAGAATAATCGGCAGTAGAACAAATGCTATGTCCTTGGTTTCATTTGGTGCCAATGTCACTGTGCCACATGCATACGGTCCATATTGTTTTAAAATGCATGGAATTGCACATCATCGCATTTCTTTGTTAATGTATATTCCAAAATTATAAGCGACGGTTCCTGCGGCCAGCTGTATATATTAGACTCCTCAGAATTCTTGAATTCCTTGGAATTAAGGGATTTGCTTCCACATACTCCAAACGATTGACCCATAGATATGCTCCTTAGAAATCTGAAGTTTCGTAAGGGCATCTAAATGCTACCATATTAATTATAAGAAATATGTACGAAAATTGCTTGAATTTGGAAATAATACGTGCAGTTAAAATTAGGTGGAGTGATCTAACCCTTCGACTTGATTCCATATTAATTATATGAAATATGAATGAAAATGCTTGGATTTGGAAATAAGTGCAGTTGAAAATAGGCAGAGAGGTCTAATCCTTCGACTTGATTTAACACCACCGGTTAAAACAATCATTTTCTTTTAAGAGGCAACATTTTCCGATTCGCTTGGCCCTTAAAGTTTCAATAGTGCCAAAAAATAACTGTACAAAAAACGTATATAATAAAATTCTTCAGTAAATATTTTCTTATTGGCCGTCATGTATTGACGGGTTTCAACTAGTAAACTTATTAAAATACTCTTACAGTTACACTACTACGGACATGCATGGTTCAAGGGACTTAATACGTGGTTTTCAAGTTTATTTTGCCTGTTATTCTAAATGTAGAGAATGGAGAGCGTTGTCCAAAATATCAAGTGGACAGTGTTACCAGCAGGGTTTCAAAATGTATGTAAAATTTGGTACAATTAGGAGAAACGGTGTAGATTTGTGATAAAGGGCCTAAATGCAGGGAATGGAGTGGTCTGCCCAATACTTAAAGCGGACTGTGTCACCCGCAGGGTTCCAAAGGGTAAGTACACAAAATGCGGTTCAGATCGGTGAAACGGTGTAGATTTGTGCCAAAGGACTTAAATGAAGGGAATGGAGCGGTCAGTCCAAAATTTCAAGCAGACAGTGTTACTCGTCGGGTTCCAAAGGGTAAGTATGTAACATTTGGTTCAGATCGGTGAAACGGTGTATATTTGTGCCAAAGGGCCTAAATACAGGGAATGGAGTGGTCTGTCCAAAATTTCATGCAGGGTTTCAAAGGGTAAGTATACACATTTTGGTTCAGATCGATGAAACGGTGTGGATTTGGGCCAAAGGGCCTAAATGCAGGGAATGGAGTGGTCTGTCCAAAATTTCAAGAAGACAGTGTTACTCTCAGGGCTCCAAAGGTTAAGTATACACATTTTGGTTCAGATTCGTGAAATGTTATAGATTTGTGCCAAAGGGCCTAAATGCAGGGAATAGAGTGGTCTGTCATAATTGTTATGTAGGCAGTTGTACTCGCAGGGTTCCAAAGGGCAAGTATACACATTTTGGTTCAGATCGGTGAAACGGTGTAGATTTGTGACAAAGGGCCTAAATGCAGGGAAAGGAGTGGTCTGTCCGAAATTTTATGTAAACAGTGTTACTCGTAGAGTTCCAAAGGGTAAGTATACAAATTTTGGTTCAGATTGGTGAAAAGGTGTAGATTTGTGCCAAAGGGCCTATATGCAGGGAATGGAGAGGTCTGTTCGAACTTTTATGTAAACAGTGTTACTCGCAGGGTTCCAAATGGTAAGTAAACAAATTTTGGTTCAGATCGGTGAAAAGGTGTACGTATCACTAACCATAACGCTAGCGCATGCGGATAGAGCTGTTCGGGAGCGTTTGTTCTACCGACTTACTGAACAAAAATCAATCTTTATGGTTACCTGAGAGGCGTAGCCTAATGCTACGTAGCCTAAACTACTTTTCTTGAATCTGGGTATCATATAAAAAGATAATTTTTTGAATTGGACTGGGAGTTCCAGAGATTAGCGCGTTTAAACACACAAACACACAAACTCTTCCGCTTTATTATATTAGTACAGATTTAGGCTACCAAAAACAAGTATTTATAATATTTAATCCGCCTTATCAAATAAATACTATACATACCAATAATGTAATAAACATTCATATTCATAGTACAGTATTGACTAGGCAGATTAACTAATACAGTAGTACATTACGCAACGAGCCTATAATGGCAATAATTAAGACACGAGTATTTTTATGAAACGAACGAAGCGAGTATTATAATTTCCATACGAGCGTCTTAATTACCAATATAGATGATTTAGATACGACTGTTTATGTTCGACGATAGTTATAACTTATTTTATGTTCGAACATTAATACTAATTACGAATATTAAATACCAAATGTACCAAACAAACGTGGTAAACATACATGCATTTCACTAAAATTAATGGATAGGAAATTTGCGTGTGTATAAATTTGGGGGCTAAACTTATTATATTTTCAACAATATTTTTTTTTTCTTTCTTAAAATGAAGATATCTGATTTATACAGGGTATAAATAAATATTTGGGAAAGCTCCGGAGATTCGATAGACGACCTGACAACAAGCAAAACAAATCTTGTAATCATATGGTGTATGTGCGTTCGTTGCCGTGTTACAAGCATTATTTGTGGTGTGCATAACACAAACGGCGGCACAATTCTAGTTGGTCATTTGTGGAGGGAAGCCTCCGTGGCTTAGGCGGCAGCACGCCGGCCTCTCACCGCTGGGTCCGTGGTTCAAATCCCGGTCACTCCAAGTGAGATCTGTGCTGGACAAAACACTCTCCACTATCATTTCATTTCATCTGTCATTCATTTAATCATTGCCCCAGAGGAGTGCGTCAGGCCTCGGCAACCGGCACAGTTCATATCCTCGCCGCTAGATGGGGGCTCCATTCATTCCATTCCTGACCCGGTCGTAGACTGGAAGCAGGCTGTGGATTTTCATATCATTCATTTGTGGAGGGCACACAGCCCAATAGTACATTTCGTCGCTATTCATGTCTGTGTGCATTTGTTTTGTATTCAAAGCCACGTAATGTCAAGTGCGTAGCAAACACGTAAACACGTCCACACAGGTCATAAGCTAGAGTAGAGTGAATTGGAGAGGAGGGATACGTGTTGGCAGTTGTTATTGAGTGGACGGACAGTACACGTCGTGATAAAATGGAGTACTCGAATCCGGAAATGGCAGACATGCATCATCTGTATGGACGGGCGCAGTGTAACGCAAATGAAGCACGGCGTTTGTATGCGGAACACTTTACAAATAGACGTTTACCCAAAAGCAAAACGTTCCAAAGAATACATGCGCGTCTTTGCAAAACAGGCTCGTTTAGCCGACGTGTTGCTGATAATGGGCGACCTAGGAGCGCAAGATCACCTGACACTGAGAACAAGTTCTCAACCATATTGAGGAAAATAACAGGAGCAGCACCAGGGAAATAGTGGCAAGCTATTGTAGATGTTAGTCATATGACAGTGAGGGGAACTCTACGAGGACAGCTCCTTTATCCATATCACCTTCAAAGAGTCCAAGGTCTTAGTGCAGCTGACTTTCCGCCCAGAGCAGCAGTTTGTACCTGGTTACAACACACGTGTGTTCAGGAGCACCAGTTCCTCGCTGCTATTCCGTTAAACGATGAAGCGAAGTTTACCCGAGATGGAGGGCAGAACTTTCATAATACGCATATCTGGGCTGATGCAAAACCCAGAGATGTTGTGCAAACCAGACATCAAGAACAATATATTCAGTATTAATGTGTTGGCTGAAATAATCGGTGACACATTAATTGGTCCTTTCTTATTACGAGGAACATTGACAAAAGCGTCATACTGCGCTTTTTTAATGAATAATTCAACTGTCTTGTTGCAGGACGTTTCGCTGGATTTAATTCAATGCATGTGGTTCATGCATGATAGAGCACCATCTCATTTTGCTCTTGCTGCTACAGCTATTTTACATCAGTGATTCCCAAACAACTGGATTGGGCGTCAGGGATGAATACCGTGGCCTGCTCGTTCTCCCAATCTTAACCCATTAGACGTCTGCTTATGGGGTCAGTTAAAGGCCATTGTGTGTGCTGTACCTATTCATAACCTGAAAATGCAGCGTCAGTGAATAGAGCTAGGATATCAGAAGATAAGACAGACGCCGGGAATATATGAGCGTGTGACCTAGTCAATGATGTGGCTCATAGACGCCTGCATTGCAGCTCGTCGTAGATATTTTAGCACCTTCTGTAGAGAACTGTAAATTATTAACGCACACTTTATCAATACAAATGTCCAACCTGCATAGTGAAGCGGTCTGTGTTATGTCCACCACAAACAATGCTTGTAACACGGAAACGAAAGCAAATAAAGGACATGTTTTGCTTGTTGTCAGGACTGAATCCCTGGAGCTTTCCTACAAATTTAGTTACACTATGTACACGAAAAAAGGCTATTTAGTTCTTGTTTTATTTCTGTACTTTCATTAGACATGTGGTATGATTAAGGTCAGTAATGTTTGTAGCAAACTTCACATAACAACGTTTCTGATGACAAGTGATTTGTGTAGGGAATTCCTTCCTGCCATGAGAAACGCATTTGAGGCTGGGACAGCTGGCTTCAATTGCACGCTGTATTCCTTTCTATTATTCCCAGTCATTACACAGAGTGGGATGGACTTTCCACCGAAAGGTAAATTGTACCAATTGTGAAGATTGAATGACGAGCTGTATCTGCACGAATTTCAATTATCTAATCTTTCCGAGGATTGGCTTGTCATTTCTAAGTGAATTGTTGTGCATGCTGTAAGTTGATAAATGTGAAATATTCCTAGCATGAAGTTTTGTCATTATGGTGAACCTCTTAGCAACAACACCGAAATCCACCATTGCCAATTTTTTGAACGACTTTGAGAAGTACCACGTGTTTGAGGTAGTCTCCTGTAAATCTGAGCTGGTAGCAATGAAGAGAGCCCATTTATTTTCGTTATTGACCATACAGCCAACAAGGGATATATACTTGAAATAATAGTACGACTTGAACAGAATGCAGATCAAGCCAAGGAGGTTAATTTAGAAAAGAGATGCAGTTATGAACTTTGCACAGGCTAGAATGGTAGATGCAGGAAAAGTAAGAAATTGTAAACTGGGAAAATATAATTCTGATCTGAGGGCTAGAACGAGGTACACTCAGCCTCGTGAGGCAAAACTGAAAATAGGAGGGTTTGTTTTCCATCTCAACCACCCTGCAATTTGTTTTCCGTAGATTCCCACTCTACGGTCAATGTGTAAAGGATCTGATGATGATCGCTTGTCAATCAAGACTGGTCATCCAAATGAATGTATTTATATATCTCTTGTACATTTCTTTCGTGTTTAGAGAAACACCCATTACAGTTGGGTACAATTGTGTTGACCGACTGAAATACAATAATTTCGACATAGTTTGGATTGTAAACAGCTCATTTCAGGAGACGTCGAGGTATATTAGTTTTACAATTTTGTTTAGAAAGAACATTTCAACCGAAATTTGATATATTCATATCACTTATAACTTAAATTAAACCGGGTGAGTCTTTTGCCCCTTATTAGGTAGATTTCATTAGAAAGCTAACTATTGCAATGGGTACCATGTTTCGACTTCCGGAAAATTTCGACATATCTTCGCATTTCACATCCCCCAGAGCCCAAAACCAACGTCAGTTCAAAAGTATATATATAATTTATGTATATATGTATATATATATATATCACTTTCTTGTGGACACGATAACTGCCGTAATTTTGCCTCAGTTTGAATTTTTTTACATAATAAGTATCCCATAAAAATCTCGGTCGAGTTCGTTAATGGGCAAAATCGGTCGAAGGGGGTGAATATGGGGGGCTTTTTCGAAAAAGTGAAATTTCGCTATAACTCTCTTAATACGTGAAATATCGAATCCATTCGAAGTTCATAATATGTGTTGAATAAGTGCCAAAAATGTATGTCAAATAAGTTTTTTGATAGCACCAACCATTGACCAAAGGGGTGGAAAAAAGTGGGTTTTTCGGGAAACATTAATCATATCTCTCTTAATAGGAACAATATCAAAACCGTACAAAATGGAAAATATTCCCCTGACAATTACCTAAAACTTTTGTCTGAAAGAATTTTTGATATGACTCACCATTACGCCAAGGGATGAGAAAAATGATTTCGGAATTAAAGAAAATGCCAAGAGCTATCAGAGGTTACCATGACAACGCTTCTAAATTGATTAGGGATGAGCTATCAGAGGTTGCCAAGACAACGCCATTGACGAGATCACATTAATTTTTAGCCTACGTTTCACACTTTGCAAAAATTAGGAAAAAGTAGACATATGAGATCGATCCGGGAAAATGTGTCTGTCTGTCGGTCTGTCCTCCTGTCTGTCTGGCTGGATGGCTGTGTGTGTGTTTCCCCCTCTATCAACTCCTAAACGGCTGCAGAAAACGAAACCAAATTTAGTATGAGTAAAGTTGTATACCGGAATATCTCAGGCCCATATATGAAAAACATGTCAGTGCTACCAACTGCTAAAAACGCACTTGAAATTTGAGCTCCATGTTGGATATCTTGGAATGTATACATGGAAGCTATTCCAAAATTGGCACACATGTAGATACTACTATTTTAGTTTAATTTCCAGAAGGCCATATATGACAGTATTGCCAAAATAATTTTAAGCCTTCTGATAGGTCCAATTTTTAAATGCATATAACTTCTACACTATCAATTGGGTTTCAACCAAATTTTTAATGTAATATGTGTACATAAACTGATATGACTGAGCGTATTCTTAAGAGCCACCAGGGCTGCCAACTGTTAATAATTGCTCTCTCTATTTCTTTATATCCAAATACCAATATATCAGAAAGTATGCAAGCCGACAGCTTTAAACTATGCACACGTATAGTAACTGACTTTTAGAGTAATTTGTGGTAACTTATATACGTTAGTTCTAACAACATGATTCTAAGCCTGCTGATAGAACCATTTTTAAATACATGTAACATCTATACTGTCAGTTGGATTTCAACCAAATTTCGTATGTGATATGTGTAACATAACAGATATGACTATAAGTATTCTTAAGAGCAATCAGGGCTGCCAACTGTTAATAAATGGTGTCTATATTTTTTACCCTAATATCAATATATCAGAAAGTATGCAAGCCAACAGCTCTATACTTTGCACACGTATAGCACCTGACATTCTAGATTAATTTGGAGTAATTAATATAAGTCGGTGCTGCCAGCATGTTTCTAAGCCTGATGATAGCTCCAATTTTAAAATACATTTAACTTCTATACCAACAAATAGATTTCATCCAAAATTGGCACAAAATGATATCATAATATTTTAGATTATTTCTGACCAGCACTCGCATGACATTGTTGCCAACATGCTTTTACGTGTACTAATAGATCCAATGTCTAACTCCATGTAACGTCCTTTGGACTTCAACCACATTTTGTATTCTGTACCTTAAGAGATGGAATTAAGAATATATTCAGTCACCAGGGCTGCCAACTGTATTGCTCTGTTAGGCTACATTATGCCTAGTATACAGTATTTCGAACTAATTAAGACATTTCGATATTGCCAACTTAATTTCGTCATTATTCTAGATAGGTTCATATACTGTAGATTAATCATTGGCATGAATTTTAATTTTAAGAAAAGTAGGCTCTTTTGTTCGTCACGGAACTTCTTGTTCCATCTCACTATGAGGGAAGTGGCTATGTGGTAGCATGCTGAACTTCTATGCCCAAGGTCGTTGGTTCAAAGCCGGCCAAAGTCGCCGGATTTTATAAGAGCGCTAAACATCCCTCAGCATGCTTTCCTTCGGAGGGGAAGTTACAACGTTCGTTGCAAGTTGCTGGTTGCGGTGGCATCTAGCAGCCATGTTCACAGCTAGGTGTCATTGACGGTAGTATTTGGTACAAAATTAGGTACTACTACTTAAAATTGACCTTCTGCAGACCTTACCTGAATTACAGACTAATGCAGTCATCACAATTAACACCGTTTATCAGACATATCCTAAACACATCCAATGTACACGGGGTTACATGACCACGTTGTCACAGCCCCTAAACTGAGGAACCAACCAACGTCTCTGCGGGAGATAAAATTTAGCGTGAAGAAGTAACAGACTGTTAGATAGTTACACATCAGTTCCAAACCTTGCATAACGACAGTGTGATCACAAGTATAACAAGTAGTTCCGTGAAGAACTATACAGCCTATTTTCATGTATCCGGCTCATGTTAATTGCCTCTATCAACATACAAAATTTCAGCTTAATTGCTGTAACAGATTCGTAGATATTGAGAACTGTCTAAATATTTCAGATGGTCGCCAGGTAGGAATTTTTTTTGTACTATTACAGCAAGATTATTGTGTACGTGTGGTATTCAAACTGCAATCGCATTATTAGAACACAAGAAGTAAAAACGAGATTTTATAATTACGCACAGCAGCCATCTTGTTATTATGCAAACAATTGAAATAAATTAGATGCCAGTGGATCAATATTTGTATAAGCGTTTAACGTGCAACGTTTCACGAGTCTCGGATGGTTAATTCGCGAGAAACGTCCATTTAAATATTCATACTTCGCGTCGCCGCCATGTTGGATTTGTGCTCACCAGCTTACTGAAAGTCCTATAGGTGAACATATATTCATAGTCTCTATGAACATAAAAAAGTTCAGTTTGGTTGCTGTAAAAGATTCATAGATATTGAGAACCGTCTAAATACTTAGGAAGCTCGTCATTTAGGATTGTTATATGTATAGGCCATAGAGTTATGTACCATTCAAGGACAATTATTGCCTAGGTTCATTATTCAAACTTTCACTTCAATGGCATGATTACGACACAAGAAATAAAAACTTAATTTTAAAATTTCGCACAGCCGCCATCTTGAGGTTATGTAAACAATTGAATTAAATTTGATGGCAGTGCATTACAATCTGCATAATCATTTACTGTACCGGTACCACATTTCACTGCGCTCAGAGAGTTAAATCACGAGAAAAGTCTATTAAAATATTTCAAATTCGCTTGGTCGCCATGTTCGTTTTGTAATTTCCAGGTTTATGAAATATACATAGGTAAACTTGTATCAGTACCCTTTATCACCGTACAAAGTTGCAGGGTGATACCTGTAATAGTTTCGGAGATATAGAATGTCAGTGAAATATTTCGCACAGCCGCCATTTTGAGGTTATGTAAATAATTGGACTAAATTAGACTCCTGTGCATTACAATGTGTATAAACAATTGCTGTACCAAGTTTCATTACGTTTGGATAGTTAAATCGCGAGAAAAGTCTATTTAAAAGTCTCAACTTCGCTTGAGCGCCATGTTGGTTTTGTAGTCACCAGGTTTTTGAAAGTCTCATAGGTGAACTTCTAGTAGTGCCCTTTAACACCGTACACAATTTCAGGGCGATATCGGTAATAGTTTCGGAGATATTGAATGTTAGTGAAATATTTCGCACAGCCACCATGTTGGATTGGTGAGACGTAACAAAATTTAAAGGGCACGGTCGAGGTCGCCGGGAATAGCGCTATGAACTTACCGAGTTTCATTGAAATCGCTCCAGCCGTTTAGAATTTATTAGGGGACACACACACACACCTCACACACACACACACACGCACGCACACACACGGACAAAAGGTGATCTCATAAGCCTATTTTTTTCAAAATTGAAAATAGGCTAAAAATGAACCCCAAATGACAAGTGGGTTACCATCCCCATAAGGCAATAAAATGTTCAAAATATGCATAGAAAGACGAAAAAAAAGTTCATTAACCTCCAATTGTAAAATACTTTCTCGCAATAAATGAGGTCTGATCCTCCTACGAAAACCTGCATATTTTGCCTATTATAGCTTATCCCCTAGTTTGCCCGGTGAAATCTACCTCCGCCTTCCGGCGTGCCGAGAGGATTTATTTTCTATCATTCGGCCACACTTCCAACGCCTGATGGTCGACAATTCCCCGTCTGCAGCCAAGCCACAATGACCCTAAACGACTTTACAAGATTTATGACGACATGGAAGCAAGTCCTTTACAAAAACATGTGTGCGACAAGTGATTATACAATGCATCAATCTGTCATACGGGCATGTACGAAGTACATGCTGATTATACGGTTTCAGTTGGATACGAACTTAACGCTGGGTGTGGTGTTAGTTACTATAGGACATTCAGTTAATTCCCCTGTCCCTTATCCGGAGTGTATTCGCCAGTAGCACTGTGTAGTTTTTCTAGCCGGGGACTTCAAGATGCTACGATCCATTTTCCTGCTGTGGATTTTGGTGGATCATTCCAAGATTACGGGTACAGTACCAACTGTAAGGCCACGGCCGCCTCCTTCCCTCTTCCTTGCCTATCTCTCCGAATCTTCCCCTCCCTTCCCATCCCTGTTCACTTTGCAGGTGAGGCTGCCTGGGCGAAGTGCTGATCTCACCTTCCCAGTTGTATCCCCCAAACAGATGTTCCAAGTCCAGGACACTGCCCGTATTACCCTTTTACGAATTGATTGCCGGCGGTCGAGATGGGAACTATTCTCTGTTTACTTGTGTCACACGTCACTCTGCTTCGTTGACAGGTACAGTTGCGCGAGTAGGATATGACTCAGCTCCAGTAGCTGTCCGTGATGACATGAGCTCCTGTGACACTTATCTGCGCTTCTTAGACAGGTAGCGCGCACAATGCTGCTTGACGTATGTGCAGACTGCACTCTGTCATCACTGTGTTCTCCTCTCTACCCCGCGGGGCTCCTGCAACAATAATCAGTAAACGGTGGCGCAGCCATGCTCAGCGGCAATCAAATCTTAAATGGGTAACAGAGGCGGTAGTGGTGGGGTCCCTCGATGAGACCGTGGGAAAAATCAACTTGGAGGGTAAAATTGACTAAAACAAGATGTTCAGTAAAGAACATATAGCCTACTTTCTCCTAAATGCATGGGTATTGTTATAACTCTTTGTCCTTTTCAAGGAGTATGATTGAATGTTGGTTGTAGTAGCTTGTTGAAATACAACGTGCTATAGGGATATTAAACATGAATATGAGGTGCCCTTTGCTACTGCTACCTCTGTACCAAATTTCGTTCAATTCGGTTTCACCGTGTTTGAATTGATAGGGGGAATCGATTTGCACACATACTTGGCCACCATCTGCAAACTATTGGGCTGATGTTCTTTCAGTTTGGTCAGAATATGTTTCCCTCATAAAGATATGGTGTTGCAAAATTTGGTAGAGACTAGATTATTAGGTTGGTAGTAATTACATTTTAGCTTTTAACATTTGGGTGGCCGCGATTACGTTTCCGTCAAGATAGCGGTGATATAAAACAAGACACTGAGGTGCCCTTTGCTAGTGCTACCTCTGTACCAAATTTCGTTCATTCGGTTCCACCGTGTTCGAATTAATAGGGGGAATCAATTTTGACATAAAGATGGCCGCCATCCGCAAACTATTAGGCTAATAACCTATTAGATTGGTCAAAGAATGCTCCCTCCATAAAGGTATGTTGTTGCAAA
Source organism: Meconema thalassinum (assembly GCA_946902985.2). NCBI lineage: Eukaryota > Metazoa > Arthropoda > Insecta > Orthoptera > Tettigoniidae > Meconema > Meconema thalassinum. The sequence continues at coordinate 2,011,256,862 of OX336388.2, read as the reverse complement.
GCTTGGTAGAGATCGGATGGTTATGTTAGTCGTAATTTAATTTAAGCTTTGAACATTTGTGTGGCCGCCATTACGTTTCTGTCAATATGGCAGCGATATAAAACATGGCACTGAGATGCCCTTTGCTAGTGCTACCTCTGTACCAAATTTCGTTCCATTCGGTTTCACCGTGTTTGAATTAATAGGGGGAATAGATTTTCACACAAAGATGGCCGCCATCCGCAAACTATTAGGCTAATGACCTATTCATTTGGTCAAAGGATGGTTCCTCTATAAGGGTATGTTGTTGCAATATTTGGTAGAGATGGGATGATTAGGTTAATCGTAATTTGATTTAAGCTTTGAACATTTGTGTGGCCGCCATTACGTTTCCGTCAAGATGGCGGCGATATAAAACATGACACTGAGGTGCCTTTTGTTAGTACTACCTCGGTACCAAATTTCGTTCCATTCGTTTGCACCGTGTTCGAATTAATAGGGGGAATCGATTTTCACACAAAGATGGCCGCCATCCGCAAACTATTACGCTGATGACTTATTAGTTTGGTCAAAGGATGCTCCCCCCATAAAGGTATGTTGTTGCAAAATTTGGTAGAGATTGGATGATTAAGTTAGTCGTAATTTGATTTAGGCTTTGAACATTTGTGTGGCCGCCATTACGTTTCCATCAAGATGGCGGCGATATAAAACATGACACTGAGGTGCCTTTTGTTAGTACTACCTCTGTACCAAATTTCGTTCCATTCGGTTGCACCGTGTTCGAATTAATAGGGGGAATCTATTTTCACACAAAGATGGCCGCCATCCGCAAACTATTACGCTGATGACCTATTGGTTTGGTCAAAGGATGCTTCCCCCATAAAGGTATGTTGTTGCAAAATTTGGTAGAGATCGGATGATTAGGTTAGTCGTAATTGGATTTAAGCTTTGAACATTTGTGTGGCCGCCATTACGTTTCCGTCAAGATGGCGGCGATATAAAACATGACACTGAGGTGTCCTTTGCTAGTGCTACCATTGTACCGAATTTCGTTCAATTCGCATTCACCGTGTTCGAATTGATAGGGGGGGACAGACATTCAGAGTACACACACTCACACACACACAGACACACACACACACACAGACTCACACACACACATACACACACACACACACACAGACTCACACACACACATACACACACACAGACAGACACACTTTTTTCGCCCTGTGTTGATCTCATAAGTCTACTTTCATTTTTTGCAAAAATCGAAAGTAGGCTAAAAAGAATAGATTGAGGTGGAAATAGTGGTATTCTTCTTATCATAAGTTAGATATTGATTTACATATCAAATCGAATATAGCTTTATTCAACACAATTAATTAATTCCCTACTGCCTGAAATATATAGATGAATTATCTATGCACTTAATAAAACACTTCTCAAACAAATGGGGAGTTCTATAGTTACACTCACACATGGAAATTGGACTCATGGTGGACATTAATAATTTTACCTGGATCTATATTAGAGCAGTCAGATTCTGCAACCCGATACGGAACGTGGTAGCATTAGCTAGATGGTGATCATTTAATAGCTATTATCTTCCAAGACTAGATTGCACGACGAGCTGTAATACTGAAATTACCGGCACCTGGATGTTTCATAACCAAGGTCAGTCGGTAATAAACGCGACTTTATGTTCCATTGCAATATAATACTCATATTTTCTGTAATATTCCTGTCAGCAAGTTATGGAACACTTCGTCTATCTCAAATGAAAACCTTAATACTGCATATGTAATTGGAATCTTCCACTTTGTAATATTCTATGTTACGAACGTAATGAAGGTCATGTTCCTGTTATACTCCTGCTAATATCTTCAATGTCTGAAGTTAACCGTGTACATTGGTTGGCTGGTTTAATATGTTCGTCTGTATTTATCTGTATATACAGGTTGGTCCATATAATGAGGAAACTTCCAATGTTTCCTTAATTGTTCGAGATATTGTAACCGGGGTTTCACTTAATGACAGCAAGTGAGAGACGAATTTTCCGAACAGTACCACATGTATGTAGGGAGAAATTGAACCAAATATGGTTCTTGAAATAGATACATATTAAAATCCACAGCCTGTTTCAAGTCGATCGACCGGGTCAGGAGTGGAATGAATGAAGCCCCCATCTAGCGGCAAGGATATGAACTGTGCTGGCTGACGAAGCCTGTCGAACTCTTCTGGGGCAATGATTAAATGAATGACAGATGATATTTAATGAAAGTGGAGAGTGTTGCTGGAATGAAATATTGACGGGGAAAACCGGAGTACCCGGAGGAAATCCTGCCGGCCTCCGCTTTGTCCAGCGCAAATCTCACATGGAGTGACCGGGATTTGAACCACGGACCCGAGCGGTGAGAGGCCGGTGTGCAGCCGCCTAAGCCACGGAGGCTTCTAATAGATGCATATACGTTCCTTTAACTGCACATGAAAGTTCCTAATGAGAGGACTCGCGTCGCATCACGTAGGGTACTTATGCACTGCAACCATATCCCGCAAACAATACTCAGCACTATTATGTTTCCCTCGTATTAGTCTGTAGTCACATCGAGGGAAATATAATAGTGTTCAGTATCGAGGGCTGGATATGCCTGCAGTGCGTTAGTACCATACAGGATGCGAGCAGAGAAATATAAATCCTGGCAACACACGTTATTTGGGCTGCATAAAACAATATTATTAAGGGCAGCTGATTCACCTGGTATAGGGCAGCTGTGTCATACTAACCATACTACACTATTATAACTTTTAGGCGTCAAATCGTATCTCTATTTCATCATTTAGTTGCCTCTCTGCATACACCCACGCATGCTCTGTGTAATGAAGACTGGGTGACTGCACTCCCATTTATAATATTCAATTTACAATAGTGTTGACTTCGCACGATACATCCCCATTAATGGGAAATACAGTACAGGGAGATTCTTTTGCTGGAGTGGAGCCCGCGTGCCTTCCGCCAGCAAACCGAGCTTGAGCCACGGATTGCGTGCAGATGGAAAGGACTTACCTTTCCACAGAAGATGCTGAGAGTGTTCTCCTTTAGCTGACAGACTGGCGTTGTACCGTGTATAGAAATTAGTGTTTACACGTTGTAATTCACTTATTTTGTAAGGGATATCTGCTACCGTATATTGTTCTCCAGTCGGATAATTGATCTCTACACTTTGTATTTTAAATTACCCCACAATTAAACAGCAAACGGGCTTAGATCCATGCTTCGATTAATTACAGTAAACACGCAGGGGGGTACAGGAGTAGCTACATAATGTAACGATGTAACTTTCAAAGTTACTGTCTGTCAGCTGAAGGAGAACATTTTCAGCATCTTCTGTGAAAAGGTAAGTTCTAACCTTTAACTGGTGACGTGAGGGCATCCAGATTCCCAAGAAATAAAAATAACTTATAGCTTCTTTAATTAAATCTTGCAGGAAGCTGTTGTTTATGTTACCTTCTTATATGTGCGCTGAAACTTCACACCTTCGTTGATGAAAGTTCAGTGACCCTGGTTAGCTCACCTCCACGCAATCCGCGGCCCAAGTTCGGTAGGCCGGCGGAAGGCGAGCGCGCTCGGCAGCTGGTTGCCGGCCCCGCTTCAGCAAAAGAATCTCACTGTATATCACACGCATGAAAATGGAAATCACAGCACCATGAAGGAGTGCTGCTCACTCCAGCTATTAAAAATGCAGGACGAGTGTTTTGCTGTGTTATGTTGTTAGCACTCTTAGGGCCCTCTTATCTCAAATCTGGACATAAATCAATACAGTCTGTGCCAAAGATGGGCTGTAATCCAGTAGAAATCGAGCACACCTCTACTCAGTTTTGCCTCACGAGACTGACTGTACCCCGTTGAAGCCCTTAGACCAGAATTACATGTTTTGTCAGAGTCGGGAATTGAACCTGGTCCTTCCGAGGTGACAGCGAAGACTGCTAGCTGCTACGTCACAAGGTGCTCAAGTCAAGTCAACATATAATATCCCAGTGACAAACACAGCCCTCACACGTGATTTCTAGCTGGTTAATATTCTGTGACCAGCAGTAGGCTCATTGAGTGGAATATCTCACAGCAATCGTATGAATAATGTATATCAAATTCTTCTCTACGACCGGGATCAATAGGTCAAAGGAGTGAACGGAAGTCGGCAGAACTATAAGCGCCAGTTTACCTGACTCCAGTCACATTGGCTAGCATTCTACGTTGACTGTCACCCTTGAGGTCCTCGGATCCAGACTTACAGCAGCTTCCCTGTCGAGATCGTGTTGTGCGATTTAACGCGCATAGCTACGCCGTGAAGTGATGGCGTCTTACAGAATAATAAAGGTTATTTGTCTATACTTTAAAATAATTTATGTTCGACCATGACGAAATGTAAATATTATATATCAGAATCTTGTACTGTAATGACGCTCATTATAGTACAAGTTTTCATTATGATACAGTTTCTACCACCAATCAGAGCTCAAGAAACAGCTGTGTGACCAATTAGGTAAGGGTAACATCGCACTTGCGCTGACTTCCACGGCCTCCTATTTTAAATGTCACTGCGTGGCTAGTGTCATAGTGCGGTATTCGAGGAGACAATGATCGAATACAAGGTATTCTCTGCCTCCCTTGCTCTCTGTTCAGTACATAAAACTGGTGAAATCTCGACAGATATTTATGAATATTTATGCTCGAACATAAAATAGTTATAATTATCGTCCAACATAAACAGACGTATGCAACTCTCCACTCGACACTCATGTCTTAATTATTGTCATTATAGGCTTGTTGCATAATGTACTATTATCATCCTTAAGGAACCTATCTGTTGCAAAAATGATGAAGTCTGCTATTGTTAGCTCGTTAAGGAGGAAAGGCAATGATTGAGACTATACAACAATGCAAAGGAAATAGGAGACGCTACGAGGACCTGAACATCAGCTCGTGCAGTGCTCATTAGCACAGTTCTTATATTTTGCTCTTCTGCTCATTGGCATTGTTGACACGTGCGACTGCGCTCCGTTTATATGTTTCAATTTAAACAGACTTATCTTTATATACTACTAGTGCTGCTCCGCAGCAATCAATTCAACAATCCTATAGGACTCCTTTCCAAACGTACTTTATTATTGCATGCCCTTTATGCTAATGACCTGAACAGAGAGTTGCCATCGCCTTTCATTTTTATAACATCTCTAATTGAGGTTCGACTCCGTCTCGTCATATGACGCATCGTGTTGAGTGCAGACACAATCTCTAGGAACGAATGCTGAAAATCCAGCCAGTGCTTTCATGTTGCAGCGGGGCTGGCCATATGGCTCCTGGGCGCATGCGTATTGCAGAACACTCGACTGACTCCCCAAACCACGACAGAAAGTAATGGAGAACCGACAACGATATATGCTTTTCACTGGCAAATATTACACTCGAGATCCCATATCTGATGTAGTTACTGTTAGTTAATAATAACTACATCAGATATTTTAGTTCAATTTCAGTACATGCCTAGTGGTGGTGATTGTTATTTTAAGGGGAAGAACATTGAGATTATGTGAATATCTTCCACGTCCAATTGCGCCATTGAATAGGATCGTAAAATAGACAGGAAGAAACAAAGAAATAAAAGAAGGAAACACAGAATGAAAAGAGAAGGAAAGGAAAAAATTAAAAACAAGGGAAGAAACAAAAAAGAGAGAAAGTCAAAAAGAAATCAAGAAATAAGGAGAGGAAAAAATAAGAAAAGGAAAGAATAAGAAAAACAAGAAAAGAATGACAATGAAAGAAAAATCGAAAAGAATAAGAGAAATAAATAAAAAGAAGGAATATCTTAATAATAGAATAATAATAATAATAATGAATGTCTACCCCTTATTATTCCCGTTTTATCCAACGGGGTCGGGGATGAGATGCGATGTAAGTCTTTGTGGCGATGGTTTTTATGGCCGGATGCCCTTCCTGACGCCAACCTCATGAGAGGAGTTAATGAGAGATGAAATGAATGATGGTGAATGAAACTGGGCAAGGATGTAGAAGGAAGCGGCCGTGGCCTGTCAGAAGGTACCGCCCCAGCATTTGCCTGGTGTTGAAAATGGGAAACCACGGAAAACCATTTCAAGGACGGCCGACGGTGGGGCTCGAACCCACGCGTCTACCGAGTCAGCAGAGAGCGTGGCCCCATGACCTAATGCTGCGCGTTAGCCAGCGTAGCCACTACTGTCGGTAATAATAATAATGATAATAATAATAATAATAATAATAATGATAATAATAATAATAATGATAATAATAATAATAATAATAATAATAATAGTAATAATAATATCTTACGGCCTCGGGTGCCGGGTGCAAGCTTTGTTATTTAACACCCAGACGGTAGCGTGCATGTCGAATTTTGTTGTTCCTTGAATCACAATGAAAGTCAAGGAGGTTAGGTAACTAAGCTCCTTGACATTATAGCGCTTTCTAGTAGAGAAATGAGGAACTTTGTGTTGGCGGAACATCCCGAGATTTATTTTGCCATTATGAACACGGCCCTCTGAATTCAAATGGGTTCTTTAACATGCCAACATCATATGACATGCATGTCGTGATTTTTGCCGCCTTTCAAAAAAATCACTTACCATGGCCAGGAGCGAACCTGCAAGCTTGGGGGTTAGTAATCCGACACGATAACCACTCACCCACCGTGGCAAGCTAAAAGAAGGAATGAAAGAAAAAAATTAAAGAAACAAAGAACGAAAGGAAGGGGAGAAATAGAAAAAAGAAGGAAGGAAAGAAAAAGGAAGAAAATGAAGAAAGAAGAGAGAAAGAAAGATTTCCAACTCACGAGTGTACCACTTTCCAGACCTCGGACCAAAATTTAATTTTTTGGCAGAGCCCGTAATCGAACCTGGACATCAGAAGTGACAACTAAGAATGCCAACCTCGACACCATGATGTGCTAAAGAAACAGGAAGGCTATGTAAGGCTCAAAATGAGGGACACGCTTGGTCTTTGATTCCAAAAAGGAGAACAAGAATAATTGGCATAGGGGGTTCAGCAAGAATTTCCAAGGATGGGAGCTCAACAATGGTAAGCGGAACCCATGCTCCCTAAATGACTTATCAATAGTAGTTATGACCCCCTGGGTGGGCTGTATATGTCATTATGTAGAATTCTCTCCGCTGGTTACCCCACGACAACTTAGTTACAAGACGACCCTGTTGTCCAGCTGGTATAATAGAATAATAATAAAGAAAGCTTTTCAGTCGGTCAACACGAATTGGGCCCAATTACAAAGGCAGGAAACATGTATTCATATACCATACAAACTCCCCGCTGTTTTGTACAGATACCTAATAGAAATTTGTACACAAAAGCGTGTTAGGCGGGAAACAAGTATTTCCATGTAATTTGGCACAATTCGTGTTGACCAACTGAAAAACTTTCTTAATTAGAATTAGGCAACACTGAAAAATGGCTTCTATCACTACAAAATGATAGAATAATTCACTCAAGGGAAATCCTCGCGCAGGAAGGCGAATTGAAACACCCCCGTTCTGTCCAAGTTCAAAGCGATTAGTCATCAAGACAACATGGCAGCCAAAACGAAAGACAAACATGGCGTGCACCCGACACGAAATTTAAAAGGGTCCAATTAGGGTAGCCTACTTGCCACAATTTTTTAGCCAATTTTCAACTTTGAAAAAATTGGCTTATGTGATCACCTTTTGTCCGTATGTGTGTGCGTGTGTGTGTGTGTGTGAGAGAGAGGTGTGTGTGTGTCCCCGTAATAACTTCTAAACAGCTGGAGCGATTTCAATGAAACTCGGTGAGTTCATAGCACTATTCCGGACGACCCCGACTGTGCCCTTCAAATTTTGTTACGTCTCACCAATCCAACATGGCGGCTGTGCGAAATATTTCACCAGCATTCAATATCTCCGAAACTATTCCCGATATCACCCTGGATTTATTTACGGTGATAAAGGGAACTGCTAGAAGTACACCTATGTAACTTTTGAAAAACTGGTAATTACAAAACCAGCATGGCGGCCACGCGAATTTGCGACTTTTAAATAGACGTTTCTCGCGATTTAACCAAACAATCGCAATAAAACTTGGTACAGTATATGTTTATACACATTGTAATGCACCGATATCTAACATCGTTCAATTGTTTACATAACCACAAGATGGCGGATGTGCGAAATATTTCACCGGCATTCTATATCTCTGAAACTGTTAGCGTTATCACCCTGAAATTTCGTACGGAGATAAAGGGCACTACTGGAAGTTCATATATAATACCTTCAAAAACCGGTTATTTACAAACCGAACATGGCGGCCAAGCGAATTTGAAAATTTTAAATAGACATTTCTCCCGATTTAATGTTCCAAACGCAATGAAATCTGGTACAGGAAATGTTTATACACATTTTAATGCACTGGTATCTAATTTAGTTCAATTGTTTACATAACCTCAAGATGGCGGCTGTGCGAATTTTAAAATTAATTTTTTATTTCTTGTGTCGTAATCATGTGATCGAAGTGAAAGTTTGAATAATGAACCTACGCAATAATTTTACTTTAATGGTACATGACTCTATGGCCTATACATTTAACAATCCAATATGGTGACCATCTGAAATATTTAGACGGCTCTGAATACCTTCGAATCTATTATAGCAATCAAACTGAATTTTTTATGTTCATAGGGGCTATGACTTAAGTTCACCTATAGGACTTTAAATAACCTGGTGATCACAAATCCAACATGGTGGCGACGCGAATTATAAATATTTACATGGACGTGTCCCGCAATTTAACCTTCCGAGTGCAGTGAAACTTGGTACATTAAATCCTTATACGAATGTTAATCCACTGGCATCTAATTTATTTCAATTGTTTCCATAACCACAAGATGGTAGCTGTGCGAAATTTTAAAATCTCCTTGTTACTTCTTGTGTCCTAATCATGCGATTGAAGTTTGAACGCTACACGTACATAATAATCTTCATTTAACAGTACATAACTCTAAGACCAACATATATAAAATCCAATTTGGCGCCCATCCGAAATATTTAGTCGGTTCTCAATATCTACGAATCGATTACAGCAATCAAACTGAAATTTTGTATGTAGATGGAGGCAATTAACATAAGTAGGATATATGAAAATAGGCTGTATAGTTCTTCACGGAACTACTTGTTAAACATTGCGAAAATCAACTGTGCACACCTCAACACCACAGACTATTACGTGGTCAAAATAAATATTTTCATCTGTTAGTTTCACGTCATCTTGTATTTTTCAAAACCAAAGCACTTCGCACCATGCCCTCTCTTACAAATCTTGCTTTCACTGACGCGCCACACAGAGTGCAGAGCCACCTGTTTGACATTCGAAGAAGCAGAGCAGGAATGTTTACTAGCAGAGAGCACCAGTTTGAAATGTACAAATTTACAGCGTTATGCCCAACTAAGGAACGTGATTATTGAAGCTATTTCACATATGATTTTTAATTAGCTTTCTTCTCTTCCCATAATCTCTTCATTATTATTATTATTGGTCAGTTATTATTATTATTATTATTATTATTATTATTATTATTTTAGTCGTTTACCCTCCAGGTTGGTGGAACCCACGGACTCAGCGAGGGAACTCACCACTACCGCCTCTACGGGCAGTGTCCTAGAGCTGGGAACATCGAATCGGAAGGGATACAACTGGTGAGGTGGGTTGGCACCTCGCCCAGGCGGCCTCACCTGCAAAGCGAACAGGGGCCTCTTGAGGGAAGGTAAGGGATAGTGAGGATGGATAGGCAAGGATGAGGGAAGGAGGCGGCCGTGGCCTTGAAGAAGGTACCATCCCGGCATTTGCCCGAAGACGAAGTGGGAAACCACGGAAAACCACTTCGAGGATGGCTGAGGGGGAATCGAAACCCCTCTACTCATTTGGGCCACCCGAGTCTGAGTAGACCCCGTTCCAGTCCTCGTACCACTTTTCCAATTTCGTGGCAGATCCGGGAATCGAACCCAGTACCTCCGGGGCGGCAGCTAACCATGCTGACTGCTACGCTACGGAGGCGACATTATTATTACCGTATTATATTTTTATATAACATTCAAGCGTCACAAATGTATCACCACCTTAGGGATCCAAAAAATATTTATTAATTTCTATCATTATTTTATTTTCTTTCATTCTACTCCAATACATAAATGTTCTCTCCTAGGGCTTAAGTGGTAATCTATTCAGTTGTTTAATGGGGATGCTATGAAGAGTGATGAAATAGAATAATCATTGCTACTTTTACTGTTTGGCAATAATTTAATTACGCACCTAAATTGAAATGCCACCATTTATTACATACATTAAAAGGTAATTGCCCTGTTAGTAATCCGCTCTGCACAACTAAATTGAATAATGTAACAACATGTTGCATTAATTGCGGAAAACCGATCATTCATTAAGTAGCGCAGAATGTTGAGAACAATGCTCATAGATTAGCCCTCAATTACTAAACTGTGTGTGAGACTGACGTTGTAACTAAACATTCGTTCTAGAGCTTACGAATATTGGTATTTTAACAATGCTTTACTATACAATCTAGATTAAAAATAATTACAATATATACATATAGTAATATTGCATCTCTATCAGCCACTTTCAGCAGATTCATGCGTTATCAATCACATTCCTGGCAAAGCATTGCTTGATGCTCGACACACATGGTTCGCGAACAGTGCCGACAAAGGGACCGAGTTATACGACGCATTTTTTAGGAAAAAAACGGCGCACACTTTCCTGTAATTCTGTGGCACGGTGTCAAAATTCAAGATGCTGCTTATCACGGTTAAATATATTTCACTCTGGTTGCATTCCCAATAATTTTAAAGTGAATACTACACATTCGTTCCTCTGACGACGGTAGACCATTATCAGAAAAACAATCCAGCCAATATGTACACTCAAATCCGGGTGGCGAGAATTTCAGCAAATGATAATAAATTGCCTACTTCATATGAGCTAAAAAATTCACTATTATTTGAGCAAATGAAACAATAGCGTCAAACAAGAAAATATGAATAGCCTATTTATAAATATAAGCAAAGTATGTGACAACGCCTCATTGGTTTTATACAAGGCTATGTTTAAATATCAGCGCAGTGGCGTGGGGATTTTTCACTCGGCCGTCGCCTGTGCCTCGGCTGACCGCGCTGCTGATACTCCCCTTGTTTAACTAAAATTTCAAGCTTTATCTCTCAAGCATTGTTAGTAATGTTCGAACATTACCTTATACGAGGAGCTGAAAATTGTGTCTTTCCACAGCTAAACAGGCATTGTATCGAGAGATTCGTATTTAAAGTAACTTTTTAAGATAAAAATGCGCTGCTTTAAATTTAACTCTCTAACCGTTTTAAGTGAGAGAATATACACTAAGTGTGATAGTGGGATGACTGCGTATTGACCGATGCTGCAGACAAGACGAATGCGCATAGAAATAACAAGGGAAATTATTTCAGCCGCCGTCGGCCGATGCACGGCAACAGCTGAGTGGAAAATCCTCGCGCGCGACGGTGCTGATATATAAATACAACACTGTATAGTAATAATGTTATTGATTATTCGTTTCCTTTAACTACTGCAGCTTTTAGAAACGTCGGGCTGCCAGAATTTTCCCCCAAAGGGGATCTTAAACGCGCCTATTAATCTACTTCCCCCTATATGCACAGCCTCAAATGCCAAATGACTTCGCTTTGGGATTGCACGGAATAATAAACATTTTAAGCAATTGCTCCTGAAAACACATACAGAACGAGAGTGTCTATTATTGTGATCTAAGTCAGTTTCCACCAACCTTTGGGTATAACCACCAAATTAATTTAGCCCTGGGACTAAAAATTGGCACAGAATTGTTCCATTGGCATTTTGAATGGAATTTTGCAGTCCTCGTCCGTTAATAGGTGTTGTAAAATAAGTATTGAAAAAGTGACAGATTTAAAGCTACATTTTAATGCGGTCATGCAGGTCGATGCAAATCACAAAACTTATACTGAAGTTTCCATATTTACATCCTTACGTACCCATTAGTTTGAGGTGAAATAAGTACATTGATTGCGTGATATTTATGTAGTGACGAATTGGTACCAACATTCAGTAAGCGCGCGCATTGTTGCCACATCTTGGATAAGACATTTTGTTTTTGTTATTGGTTCATTTAGGGGCTTTGGGACATCATGATCATGTAAGCTCCTGTGTAACTTTTCTGGTAACCTGTGTTATTATTTCTGGATTCGTGCGTTGTTATTTTAATTGGGTCGGGGATTAGGTCAGAGGTGGCCGTGACCTACGTTAGGTATCATCCCGGTATTTTCCACGAGTAGTGGTAAACCACAGAAATCCTCCTCCAGAATTTCTGAGTTGGGGATAGAACCTATCTCTTCCCAGTTTTGGCTCATGAAGATGAGTGTACCTCATTCCAGCCTCAGACCAGCATTATATATCTTGGTTGAGCCGGGAATTGCAACTCGGATCTCAGGAATGACAGCCAAGTTTGAATGCTAGACACTAAACTACAAGGTGGTTGTTATATTTAACATGTAACATTACACAATTCTGTCTTTTTTTGCCAAACTAAGTTCTGTGACTATGGGGTCCTTAGTCAAGGATGCATGGGGCCTCAGACACAAAGAGTTAGGTAAACTCTGCGGGCTAAATGAATCAACAACAGTTTTGAGGCATTCGGGAACTTTCCAGCATTTCCATGTGCAACCGATGCATATATGATGATATAATCTATTACCCGTAATACCCCCTCTGATTGAAGTAAGCGCGGTAATAATGATGACGAAGATCACAATAATTGATTTAAGGGGCCTAACATCTTGGTTTTCAGCTCCTAATGGTTTGGGTGAAAGTGTAAATGAAAGATGATGACATGAAACCAACAACGAATACTAACTACCGACATATGAACTAACTTACTTATTCGAAGGAGAAGAAGAAAAGGGCAAAACAGAGAATAACAGATATAAAAGACAGAAGAAATAATTGTTCTCAACCCTCGAAGAATGAGGACTGAGGGAGTTGGAAATAAGTAGAGCCATGAAAGGCAGATAGAAAAGGGAAAGAGGATATGTTTCGTCCCAGAGACACTGGAAATTGGGGAGAGGGGTGGGGAACAGACCCAGCTCGGGAATCCTTTGGGATTGCCAACTCCTGAACTCATCAGCCGTAAGTTCTCGAGGTTTCGGCACTCTGCAGGTTGCACCATAAGTGGTGGGGCATCGTGCACCATGACTGCTTTAGGACCTTGTACAGAGGGGAGAAGATACCATGAAATGGAAAGAGGTCTGGCCCTTGGAAGAATAAAGGTACGAGTAAAGATGAGGCAAGGGCTGATTACGGCGGGAAATTGAAAGACTCCGAAGCGATCGGTTATCCTAATACCGTTCTGGTCGGAAGAGATCAAGAGTTGACAAAGAAAGGTCAAAAATAAAGACGACAGAGAGGATCACAAGGGAAGCAATGCCGGGCTTGGGTTCCCGTGATCGCCAATTCACGACCCACTAGTCGTGACCCCTTGAGAAGGGGAAGGGCAATATTGAGTGGAAGAGAATGATATGGACGAGAGGTCCCCTCCAAGCACGGCACACTTTTAAAGTTTTAACACATGTGCTGATATTCCTGTCTGACCCTGTAATTTACACTACATATTCCTGAGTACGTTATGAACGAAACGAGAGAGAGCATAACAGAATTCAAAGACAGCAAAAGGAAATGGCCTCAGCCCGAGAATAAAAATGGTGGGCAGGGGTTTTGCCTACAAGTGGGGAATATATTCCTCTTCAAGAGATACTTGAGTCTCAGAGGACTGCGTGTAACCAAGCACTGATTCCGTCTTAGGCCTGCGGGTTATAGGAAGAAAAAGCGTGTGCGTTTTATAGTCCAAGCTGTTTGCAGTACGTGTCCCAGACAGAATTGGCAGATACTTCCATCTTAACCACCCCATTATTAGCTTATAGACAACACTTTACAATGAGGGGAGTCTAATCTCCAATGCCATTTTGATGATTCTAAAAGATACTGTATTTCGTTCTTGTTATACTGTTGAGAACGTTCATAATGTCCATGTAGTGGTGTTGCACCTACAGTATCTTTCCTGACAATCGCCTCTGAAATCCGGGTTCAATTCCTGGTTTTGCTAAGAAATTCAATTCTGGTCCGAGGCTGGTACGGGGTACACTCAACAGATATGATACGAGTTGAGTTCGATTTGCGCCTCAGCCATCGTAGATGAGGATATCCGTGATTTTCCAATATACTCCAGTCATATTCAGGGATGGTCTCAAATTTGAGGCCATGGTCATCTTGCACAGAAACGTAGTCCCAATTACAATTTACACGTAGTAGATCAGTCACCACAATGGTACAGGTCATCAGTCACATTGAAGTGGCCCCTTATTTGTGTGGAATGTGTTTGATATCCTGAGAGTGCATTTGTTTTTGGGACTAGGTGCCATCCCAGCATTTGTAAGGAGTAATGAAAGTGGGAAACCAGGGAAGGCTACTTGCAGAATGGCTGAAAGAGGAATATAATTCACCTTTCTCTGTTTTCCCTCAAGATGTTGTGTGTAACTCATTTCAGCCATCATACCAGAATTGAATATCTTGATTGAATCGGGAATCGAATAGGCTTATGGCCCCAGGAGTAACAGCCATGAATGCTAGCCACTTCGCTACGAGGTGGTTGGACTCAACTTTAAAGAATCTGTTGTAGAGGAATATATTCTCCACTTGTAGGTAAAACCCCTGCCCAGTTCATAATGGAATTGTGCTGTTCTCCCCTGGGAGTGTAGTAACCTATCATGACAAAGTACAGCGTGTTCCGATTCAACACGGAACTGTAAAATGGGTTGCCTACCCACCTGCAATCGGCTTGAAATCTGCTCGCAGCGCGCTAGCGACGGTGCTGAGTTCGATTTCACTGATTGCCGCCTTCTTATGCAGCATTGCAAAGTATTTTGCTCTTTCAAAATATATTTACACAGGCTACACAATAAGTTTGAACGATTTCTGTTTCAGAACTTGGTATTTTACGCTTCTGTTAATGGCTTTTTCAGAGCAATTCTACGAAATAAAATTTTATTTTACAACTTATTTTATCACAAAACAATGTATTTATGAGTTGTATTTTATTTACAACACAATTTATTGCTTTGTAACCCAATACCACAAAACGAGATACAATGTGGAAATGGGGCCGATAACCTAGAGTCCTAGATGTTAGGCCCCTTAAAACAACAATTATCATCATCATCATCATCACAATGTGGAAATGATTTGTTACAAAAGTGTAATCAGTCTTCGATGCGACTAAAAAAGTTAATTTATTACAGACGTTACATCTACTGCAAATGGACATTTACCTAAGGTGTTCGAAGTGGCGTCCATCATTTTCCAAACAGAGGACCACTCGTCGCCTGAAATTCTCTCTTGCATTCGACAACATCTGAGGAGTAATTTCCACAAAGGCTTCGGTAATGACGAGCTCCATTTCTTTGGGTGTTAGGGGTGATCTTAAAAATACTCTCGACCAGACGTAGCCCCAAATGAAGAAATCCAGGATGGTCAGATCAGGTGAACGTGGTGGGAATTCTATAAAGCCTCCAATTCCTATCCACTGGCCAGGAAACAGACGGCTTAAAACTTCTCTCGCCAGCCTGGAGGAGTGCGCTGGAAGACCATCTTGTTGTTCAACTCCGCCAATGTAAAATCATCCAAGATGTCCTGGAGTATGAAGTAAGACTAAACTGCCTGTGTTCGTCATTCTATCATTTTACATTGTTACAGGTAAATAGTTCTGAATTAGAAATCAATGAAACTTATTCTTAATTAAACACAAGTTTGTAACAAATCATTTCGAAATTCTATCTCGTTTAATGGTATTGGGTTAGAAAGCAATAAATTGTGTTTCAAATAAAATACAACACAATAATACATTGTGTTGTAATAAACTATATTGTAAAATAAAATTTTATTTCATTGAAATGGTTTGCGAAAGCCATTAACAGAAGCGTAAAATAACAAGTTCTGAAACAGAAATGATTCAAACTTATTGTGAAGCCTGTGTAAATATATTTTAAAAGAGCAAAATACTTTGTGATGCTGCATAAGAAGGCAGCAATCAGTGAAATCGAACTCAGCCCCGTCGCAAGCGCGCTGCGAGCAGATTTAAAGCCGATTGCGGTTGGGTAGCCAACCCATTTTACAGTTCCGTGTTGAATCGGAACATGCTGTACGGTCCACCTCCTGGTGTAGCAGCTAGCGATCTTGGCTGTCGTCTCGGAGGTACAGGTTTGATTCCCGGCTCTGCCAAGAAAATTTAATTCTTGTCTGAGAGCTGGAGCGGGGTACACTCAGCTTCGTGAGAAAAATTTGAGAAGATAATAATAATAATGTTCTTGGTTTTACGTCCCTGATAACTACTGAGGCCCTTAGAGATGCCAGGATGCCGGAACTTTTCCCCAAAGGGGTTCTTTATCGTGCCACAAAATCTACTGTCATGGCTCCCTCGAATATGCGCACACTCAAATGCCAACTGCCTGCAACGGGATTCCATCCGACTATCTTGGGATCAACAGACGAGAACCGTACTGCTCAGCCACGCAGCTAGTCAATTTGAGAAGAGATGGGTTCGATGCTCACCTCAGCCATTCTGAAAGGGTTTTTACGTGGTTTCCCACTTTAAGTCTAGGCGATCGCTGGGATGGTTCCTAACTTAAGGCCACGGCCACATAATTCCTAATACTCACCTGAATTACAAATACATGTTACACTAAAACAGCCTCCACAATACCACAGGTTATCCGACAAAATTCCACACTCACCCAAGTACAGGGGTCTAAATGACACGACGTCCAAGTCTTCAAATAAGACAACAGCAGCAACAACTCGCACGTACACGTTGGTTGTTATTATTATTGTATTTAGGTGCTAGGGACATTGCGGTCATTGGGACAGTTTACTTGAGTGTCAGTTGAACTTGTTGGTTAAATTGTGTTATTATCCGTCTGAAGAAGTTTTGCCTCTTTGAGGTGAGTGTGGTGTCAACGTGTTACATACGTTCATCGGCGCCTCAGGGCTAACGTGGGACTTGAGGGAAAACATGTGAAATCCTCATTAGGCGTTATTCACACTAGGAAATTGCCTGCTTTTCTGCAGCTAGTGCCATTAAATATTATAATACTCAAATGAAAGTCCACAGCCTGCTTCCAGTCTCCGACCGGGTCAGGAATGGAATGAATGAAGCCCCCATCTAGCGGCAAGGATATGAACTGTGCCGGCTGCCGAGGCCTGACGCACTCCTCTGGGACAATGATTAAATGAATGACATATGAAATGAAATGATAGTGGAGAGTGTTGCTGGAATGAAATTTTGACAGGGAAAACCGGAGTACCCGGAGAAAAACCTGTCTGCCTCCGTTTTGTCCAGCACAGATCTCACATGGAGTGACCGGGATTTGAGCCACGGACCCAGTGGTGAGAGGCCGGCGTGCTGCCGCCTAAGCCACGGAGGCTTGCAAATATTATAATACCAATAATTTCAATTCTACTATAATGATATATTACTCTTCGCTCAAGCACATGAGCTGTCTGCCTCTCACCAATGTGGGCCGGGTTCGATTCCCGGTCAATTCATGTGAGATTTTCGAAGTGAAATGCCAGGACCTGTGGTTCAGATTCCACGTAAAAAGGAGGTCCCGTGACTCATGATCGCGCGATTAACGGTCATGTTAAACTACAAGCTTTCGGTTAAGCACATGGAGTTCTTAGAACTTAATACTAAACTGACCAAACGCAAAGCCCATGCCACAATGATTCATCGGTGTACAGAGCAGACTGTACAGAGAAAAAGTTCACGCCACGGTTTTGCCGAGGGCGCGCGCGCCAATGACTGCATCGCCCGACAAACTGCACCTGATTTCAAAGCTGTCATTCGATGGTTTAAGCAGTTTAAGGAAACAGGGACTGTAGAGAAAAAATCCAGGCCAGGCCGACCACCAACATCAGCATTGAACGCACGCTTTCCCAATGGCTGGATTGGTACGTGCAATCATTTCAGGAGTAAATGTCAAGATTGCGGCAGAAATTCGCTACCGCAGGTGCTCCAAATCCCGATTTTTTTCTGCATACACAATGTTTTTAATGTTCCCCCAGAAAAAAATCCAAAGGGGTGAGGTAAGGACTTCATAGGGGCGCGCGCGTCCCCTGCCGACCTTGGCTACTGCGCATCTAGTGTGCGCATAGCAAGGTCACGTCCCCTCCAAAACAAAACTTACTTTAACCAGCTGGCGTTCAGTGAAAGAATTACACGTTTAACATAAAGGGTTTCGGTGCTATCATTTTTTTAAATGTTGGCATTATTTTTCGATGACCCTGTACTTATGTGACTGCTACAGTGTGTGAGGGACTGTAGCATTTCAGTTGGTGCTCTAGACTTAACTGCAATGCGTGTTGAAATATCTATCCAAATCTGTCAGCACCGACATTTGAATCTTAAAACTCTAATTATCAGCTACCTATTCCAGCCATGGATAGTGTGTGAGACTTCTTGGTTATACTAAGGGATGTCTCGTAGGAGTAGCGCTCCGTTAGAAACGCATCTAGGACTGAAGATTGTAAGAGAGCAGGAGGATATTTTACTTTCTTAGTAAGATGATTGGCCAGATATTGGAGCCAATCGCGGGATCGTAATCTCCCCTATTTACATAATGCTGTGCAGATGAAACAATTAAGGCACAAATGCTTACGTAATTACTATGCAAATTAAACTTCCGAGCTTAATCAGAATATCTCAGTGTATGCATATGGAATATTCAGATTTTAGTATAGACTAACATTTCGACCCAGGTTGATATACTTTACTTTTTGCAAAAATGGCTCAAGTAATAACAATGCACTGCTCTCGATCAACTATAGAGCATCCAGCGTTTAGAAAAGACAGTGGACAGTGTTGCTAACTCTAGGCAGAGGTTGCACTGACGTCATACGTTATGTTCACCCGCTTCGAGTACTGCGCTTTGATAAGTTAGCGAGACAACACAACCCCAGCAGCTACCTGAAATAGAACACGCACAGGAGGGAGCAGTTTTGCAGGCGTTAACGAATTGGACCAGTATTATGGATACCGTACGCGAAGAGAACCAATAACGACATTCATTGCGTTGTGATATGACGCATTACTGATTGACAGATGTCGAGAGCACAACCCTTCCTTCCCTCTCGGATGCACTGTATGCTGACGATGTTAACAATTTTTACGTCAGCAATACTATTGATCATCACATTTTTTGTTTGTTATCAGTTAGGCTATAATTTAGTTTATTTCAATTTTATTCTTGTTTTGTTTAGATTAATATTTGTAATATCGTAGTGAGTTAGCCGTGCGGTTAGAGGCGCGCAGCAGTAAGTTTGCACTCGGGAGCTAGTGGGTTCGAACCCAACTGTCGGCAGCCCTGATTCGAACAGACACACAACAATAACACCAATGACGGATAGTGCTTCAGAACTTATGTTGCTGACGGAACTGAGCACGTGCTCCACTCCGGGCGAGCATGCAGCACAGGACGAGGCTCTTCTTTCCAGCGTGCTAACCTCGAGAATTGTTAAATTACTAAGACGTAATATAAACGATACTTGTATGCAATAACAAAGGTAATAAATTGGCAGAATTGTAGGAAGCTATTATGACGAAAAATATATATGTTCAGAGTTCCTTCATGATAAAAGGTGAGGTAACAAAACCAGTGCGGGGGGTCCGTTAAAAGTAAAAGCCCATAAGACCCACAGTCTTTCCTAAACGCTGGATGCTCTATAGAAGAGTGCAGTTTCCCGCCATGTATAGGTTTTCATACGAAACTTCTAACTACTACAAGATACAATTAATAGATATATCTAAGAGGGATGCCGCGTAAATGAAATGCCAGTTTACATTGAGGTGTACGAAACAAACAAGGGATTTTTGGACCAAGCTACATTAACAAGATAATTAAACACGTTAAGACAATTTCAAACTATTCGATCAATCAATTTCCTTAACAGAGGACGTCCAATAGTACAATGAATTTCACAACAGGACCAACATATTATATTTTTATCCTGGATTATAAAGACGACAATTAAATAAATATAGACTTCCAATTGAAAAAGACTTCTATAATAACAGTTGCAAAAAACATTAAATGTGACCTCTACAAGACCCATTTCGTTTGAGAATTGTAGGAATCATGACACTAAATTTATTTATATATTCAATTATAACTTCAGATTTTGATTTCTGATTTGGATACGATTAATATGTTTCATAATTAATAATGGAAGGAAGTCCATTTTAATTAGTGTTTATTTATATTGTCATTGTTGTTCAATTTTTCATAAAATACATATGAAGTGTTAAGCTAAGCAAAATGCTGAAGAAGATCCCATTGATGGACCGAAAACATGTTTCAATAATGTAGAAAACATATAGAGTATTAACAGATCTCAAACAATTTAATAAGTTTACAGTGTTAATACGTAGAACTAAATCATTATTCAATATGGTTAATATTTTTGCCCATATACGTTTGATTATGTTAAAAAGACTGCCTTGAATGCAGGGGGAAGTATTGTAGATTAGTAGAGATGAAATGGATAACTGAGGACAGGGTGGATTGGAAAGCTGCATCGAATCAATCCATGGAGTGGAAAGTTGGAAACTCTGATACACACATCATCCGTAGAAATACCATCAGGACTTGTCAGTATGAAACTGCCCGCAATGGAGTAGGTGAGGCTTTGAGGTTAATGAACGCTCTGACTTACGACAGGATGCGCAAATTTGCGTAATCATTTATGTGCATCATTAAACTGTATTGAAAGTGGAGCATTAATCATGATATGTCTTAAATTATTACCTAGCAGTAGAACGAATAAAAAATATAGGACATTCCCATATCATCTCAGCCATCCGTCTGTCACCACTAGTGGTGAACACGAAAGAAAATTAATTAAAATAAATAAGAAACACGTTGAAAACAATTGCAACCAGGAGCAGAGTAATCAAGGGAAAGTCAATTCGGCCCCTTCTTCTTCTTCCTCTGCTTGTGGCGTATCCTTATTTGATGTTGGCTGTCAGCAGGGCGATTTCTTGCTTTATTTTAGCAACTCGGAACAGTGTAGAAGCGTTTATTCCATACCAGTTGAGAAGGTTCCTTAGCCAAGATACTCTCCTCCTTCCTCGGCCTCTCCTACTTACAATTTTCTTTCAATGATAATCATAAGGAGTTTTTATTTTTCATTTCGAATGGTATGGCTAAAGTATTCAAGTTTTGTCTTTTTGATGTTACGGTATGCAAGATTTCCAGTACTTCGTGCAGGCGTTCGAGCCTTTCAGTGTTACGTACCCTATCGATCCATGCTATTCTGACTAGGCGCCTACAGCACCACATCTCGAAGACTTGAAGGTGTTTGCTGTTGCTCTCCAGGAGAGTCCAGGCTTCAGAACCAGGGGCGTATAGAGAAAAAAATTCGGGGCGGGGGGGGGGGGGGGGGGGGGGGCAAACTATCCTGGAAAATTGTGAGTATTCTCAGGGGATTGTCACCGCAAAATACCCAGAAATATCAACCAATACCTTAGAGCATATAACTTTGTGTATTTATTTTAGATAAGATTCAAAGTTTATATAGCCTACAAAAAAGTTGTAAAATACAACACAACACACAAATAAAATGTTATACTTCATGAACTTTATATTATGATCTACTAGCTGAAGTACCCATGCTTCGCTACGCGTCATAAATAAATTAAAATGTGAAGGTGACAGTTAAAACAGGGGATAGGCGAGGTGCTGCGCAGAGGGTGATTAAGGATGGAATATTTTGTCCAACTACACCGCTCGGCGTTGACCGAGTTTTATAGCAAAAATTTAGGTTTTACTCGCTAAACGTTGGAGATACCTTTCGGATAGAAAAACTAATTTTAAACCTCGTATATGCCATCAAAAGTTTGCTATTTCTTAGCGTTCTCTTTTTATTTGAAATGGAAATATGAAAATTTGAAACCAAAGGGTGTAGTGACGTCACTAAAATGGTCGCAATCTTTAAATAGTGCAAAGTATTGACATCAAAAGTAGCCTATATGTTAACCAGGTAAATCAGCTACTTCCATGTAAAATTTATGTAAATCGGACCTGTGGTACTTGCGTGATTGAGTAATACACAGACACATACCATCTCATTTTTGTCTCGCTTCGCTCGCGTCATAGTCGTGTCATATTGTTATTCAATGAAATGCAGGTCTAACCCCGTTAACACCCGTTTAGAACCTGAATATCCAAAAATCCCTCCTTAGTAGACGTTTTCGATATACAACAAACATATCCCCAAAATATCATCCTTCTAACTTTAATAGTTCTGGTTGGTCGATGAGAGTGAACATCCAAAAATCATTCCTTAGTGGACGTTTTTCTTCCAGAATTTTACCCCTCCCCATAGGCCCCTTAAATTGGTTTTAGGAAGAAAACGGTCGAACACTTATTTATTTCAATTATTTATTTATTTATGTATTTATTTATTTTTAAGCTGATTGATTTCCTCCGAGTTTCAAACTCCTCGCCTATGTCGTTCAAGAGATACACGCTCCGTTAGGAATCTTTCAACCCCCCACTCTTCACCCCTTTCACCTCATAATATATACCATATCGATAAACCCTTAGACATATGTCTGCTTATTCCTAATGATGAGTTTATATGCCGAGTATCTCATCCCCAAGGAAACCAATCGGGAGATATTGTTATTCAATTAAATGCAAGTCTACCCCCTTAATACCCCCTTAGAATCTGAATATCCAAAAAATCCTTCCTTAGTGGACGTTTTCGACATACAACGAACATAGCCCCAAAATGTCATGTTTCTCACTTCAATAATTTTGGCTGGGCGATGATGAGTGAGTGAGTAAGTCAGGACATTTTCTTTCATTTATATTTCGGAATCTCACCCCGCTCATGAACCCCTTAAATTGGATTTATGAAAAGAAAACGGCCGAACACCTATTTAGTTATTTTTGAGCTGTTCTTCCCCCCTGAGTTTGATGAGTGAGTGAGTTAGGACACTTTCTTTCCTGTTTTCCCCCCAGAATTTCACCCCTCTCCAAGGGCCCCTTAAATTGGATTTATGAAAAAACGGTCGAACACCTATTTACTTATATTTTAAGCTGTTTTTTTCGCCGAATTTCAAACTTCTCGCCTTTGTCATTTAAGAGATACACGCTCCGTTAAGAATCCCTCAACCCCCATATTTCACCCCCTTTCACCTCATAATATACACCACATCGATAAACCCTTAGACATGTCTGATTATATTTTAATGATTAGTTTGGATACCGAATATCATATCCCCAAAGAAACAACTCATGAGATATCGTTATTCAATGAAATGCACGTTTACCCCCTTAACACCTCTTTAAAACCCGAATAAACAAAAATCATTCCTTAGTTGACGTTTTCGACATACAGCGAACATATTCCCAAAATTTCATTTTTCCAGCTTTAATAGTTTTCGCTGGGCGTGATGAGTGAGTGAGTCAGACAGGACATTTTCTTTCAATTATTTTTGCCAGAATTTCACCCCTCCCCTTGGGCCCCTTCAATTGGATTGATGAAAAGTCGCTTGAACACATATTAAATTATTTTTAAGCTGTCTTTTTCCCATGTGTTTGATGAGTGAGTTCGTCAGTCAGTTAGGACACTTTCTCTTCTTTCCCCCCCCCCCCCCAGAATTTCACCACACCCCATTGGCCCCTTAAATTCATTTATGAAAAAACGGTTGAACACCGATTTACTTATTTTTAAGCTGATTTATTTTCGCTGAGTTTCAAATTTCTCGCCTATGTCGATTAAGAGATGGCCTACACGCTCCGTTTGGAATCCTTCAACCCCCCAATTTTCACCCCTTTCACCTCATAATAATACACCACATCGAAATACACTTAGACACATGTCGGCTTATTTCTAATGATTAGCTTATATGCCGAGTATCACATCCACAAATGAAACCACTCGTGAGATATTGTTATTCAATTAAATGCAGGTTTAACCCGCTTAAGACCCCTTTAGAACCTGAATATCCAAAAGTCCTCCCTTAGTGTACGGTTTTGACATACAACGAACATATACCCAAAATGCCATGTTTCCAACTTCAATATTTTTGGCTGGGCGATGATGTGTGAGTGAGTGAGTCAGGACATATTCCTTCATATTTTTTTCTTCAGGGTTTCACCCCTCCCGATGAACCCCTTAAATTTGATTTATAAAAAAAAAACTTTCGAACACATATTTACTTATTTTTGAGCAGTTTTTTCCCCTGAGTTTGAAGAGTGAGTGAGTCAATCGGTTAGGACACTTTCTTTCCTGTTTTTTCCCCAGAATTTCACCCCTCACCATAGGCCCCTTAAATTGGATTTATGAAAAAAAAACGGTAGAACACCTATTTACTTATTTTTAAGCTGATTTTTTTCCGCTGAGTTTCAAACTCCATGCCTATGTCATTAAAGAGATACACGCTCCATTAGGAATCCTTAAACTCCAATCTTTCACCCCTTTCACCTCATAATATACACCATATCGAAAAACCCTCAGACACGTGTCTTCTTAGTTTTTAATGATGAGTTTATATGCCGTGTATCACACCCCCCAATGAAAACAATCGGGATATATTGTTATTCAATGAAATACAGGTTTAACCCCGTTAAGACCCCTTTAGAACCTGAATATCCGAAAATCCTCCCTTAGTAGACGGTTTTGACATACAATGAACATTTCCCCAAACTATCATGTTTCTAACTTCAATAATTTTGGCTGGGCGATGATGAGTGAGTGAGTGAGTGAGTCAATAAATTTTCTTTCAATTTTCTTTTTTCAGAAAACCACCCCTCCCCATGAACCCCTTAAATTTGATTTATGAAAGAAACTGTCGAACAGCTATTTACTTAATTTAAAGCCGTTTTCCCCCCTGAGTTTGATGAGTGAGTCAGTCAGTCAAAAAGTTAGGACACTTTCTTTCCTGTTTTCTCCCCAGAATTTCACCCCTCCCCATGGGCCCCTTAAATTGGATTTATGAAAAAACGGTCAAACGCCTATTTACTTATTTTTATGCTGTTTTTTTCGCTGAGTTTCAAACTCCTCGCCTATGTCGTTTAAGAGATACACGCTCCGTTAGGAATCTTTCAAGCCCCACTTTATCACCCCTTTCACCTCATAATATACTGAACCCGCTGAGCTATGGTTCATGTGATATTTTTTAATGACAGAGCATTTATGATGGGATGTTGTACTTTTGAACACACCCAGGAAGCCACGTGAAGCTGAGAGATCACGCGATACTTTGAAATAGCGGTGAATCGCACTTTTGACTTTGGTGTAAACTGCTCATTATTATCTGAGGTCTTATTAATTATTTTTATCTTTCCTACGAGACTCAGAATATTCCATTTCGTCATGCTGCATTATTAAAACATTTTGGAGAATGTTTATTTTTACTTTAGGTAAGGTAATACCCTTGCAGATACGCAAAAAGGAACGTAAGTAGTCGCTCAACGTTTTCGTTTTGACGACCTACTTTCTAGAGACACCCAGTACCGGAGCACTGCGTCTTGAGAATCCGCCTTGTGTAGGCGTGGAATTACATTTGTCCTACGAGACGTAGAAGAATATCCGCTGTTTAGCGTTAAAAGTGATTATAAAGTGCCATCGAGGAAGCAAATACTAATATCCACTGTCGATGAAGTCCAGTGAATTAAATAAGAAGCTTGGGAAATAATTATTGGCAAGTATAGTGTATTGCACAACATAGCTGTGACATCACATATTACCCACGCGTATGTGGAGGGCAGATGCCTAGTGGAAATATACAGGTAATAGTGTTACAATTATCCTGAATAAGTGTGATTATAATTGTATGAGATATTTAAATTGCCAAAGTGGAAATTTCATCTTTGAAACGTCGTATAATTCACGGATGCTGCGTGATACAAAAGTAGCGTCACTAGCACGTGCAGCATTATAAAATAGTGTTAGCTCACATGCTAATCCACATCTGCAAGATTAAGGCTGTGTCGTATTTTATAATTGAAGCCTAGAATAGTCACGACGGACATTATAATTTTGGAAGTGAGAGGATGAATAATCACGCAACTTATTTCGTTACCCACGTGATTGGACTTTTCTTCACCATGGTTGAAGCAGTCACCATGGGCTAATACCATCCCAGTATGGGGGGTGACGTTTCTACAGGGACCCGCATGATGGTGGAACTTCCAGAACGATGAACGAGAGGGAAGGAGCCAAAATGCCATTTCCAGGCATATCCACGAAGATGTCGACAGGGACAAATCGAACCCTGGTCTTTGGGGGAGTCCAGATGGGAATCCTGATGAGGAGGATACCGATCCAGAGAGCCAGAGAGGTTTATGTACAACCCTTGTTGTGGAATAGAGAGCTGAGTGAGAGCTCCTCAATTTCGTGAGTTTTTGTCACACCCCTTCTTTGTTCTAGTTTCTGGTGGTATAGTAGTTTTAATGTAGTTTGTGAATCAACCACACTCAGTGTCAGCCATTTTTCTAGGTAGGGATGTAACTAGATTAGTTAGATGTCATTTATTTCAGTTTAGAGTGAGACACCCTTGGGGTCAGACATTTTGGTCAGCCCTGGTGCAGCTTGGTGAACGTCGTGGAACGTCAATGCCTACCTTTTTGCTGAACCTGATCGTAGTCATTTTGAGGCTATTTTGTTCAACCCTACTTGGGGTAATTTTCAAGTCTTTGCTGACTGTAGTTATGGCAATCAGATGCCTTGGTTATTAATTGACTGCATTCTTCGCAGCCATCCTTTGTTACACCCCTGACTGTCGTTAGAACGGTCGTATCATTTAGGTAGTCGACAGTAACTACCAGTTTGTAAATGCATTATATTTCATTTTGAATAAGCTCAGAAGCTATTCTTGGTCATGTTTGAACCTAACAACTAGAAGGAACGTTTCGTTGCCTAGCATCGAACGCGGTTCCCAACGTATCATTAAGCAGATCTAGTGTGTGAATCTGTGCCACATTTATCATATTTTTCTTGTGTCGTGTGAGACACGTTTTTATTTGATGTTCTAGCAACTACTGAGTTGCAATTTTAAAAGCAAAGAGCTTCAGTTATTGTAAGTTTACTTTCATTTAGACGTCTTTGGTAGAAAGACGGAATTGTATTACTATACTCAGATTTATAGCGTGCGTTTGATACACGGACTCTGTAGAGATCCGTAACCTATGGTAAATTTTTTTATGTACCGGCCAGGTGCAGGTTTTGTATTGATTAAATCGCCGGCCTTGAATAAACTGGTTATGTAACCCAGTGATCCAGAGCACGCCTGCTTCTTTGTGAGACAAAACTACTATAGACGAGGACAGAGTACAATTTGTATTCGCTTTTCCTTTCATTGCTATTTTGCTTATGGAAATCAGTTTCCACTCTTGTATTTGATCACTTGTTTTATGGATCGGTTTTTGTTAGTTTAACGCTCTGTTGCGTGTATTGTCGTATGACAGGTACAGTTATGTAAGGTTTTCTATAGGATGGTGAAGTCTACCCTGTTATAGCAGGATGTTATTGTATGCTTTGTCCGGGGATGATCCCGTTGACCAGATGTTATTGGAAGGTAACTGTTGTACAGGCCTATCCCAGAGTTATTGAACGCGAGCTTAGCGCCGCTGGTAACCCGTGTTATTGTGTGTCCGAGTTGTTATACTCGTTGATTATATTCCGACTGTTGAGTCGAGGCTTTTTGGTGGAGAATGATCTCAGTTGGAGACACTCCGTGCCCAGGCTATTGTCAATGTTATTCGCCATAAACCTACGATAAACCTATAAACCGACATTCTAATAATAAAATGCATAATTGTTGTAAAACAAGCCTAACTAACGATTCTTTCTATCTAACTTTGTTCTTTGCATTCTGGAACTGTTGACATAGCCGTTCAGTTGAAGATAATTTCCTTGTGAGGAAATGACTAGGACAGTTGACATTTTTGTAGCGACCTGAAGCATGTGCGAACCTAGAGTTCGTAGCTTGTGGAGCTCAGGCCATGCGATGTCAGACGTGGTCTCAACTGCGCATTCGTCACCGTAACCATACACATTAGATGCCTATGGTTTACAAAGAGTAAACCAAGGTGTAGGCAGGAATTTTTAATAAAACTACTGTGTCTATTTCGTTATTAATTTATGATGTCAAGTGTATTAAACCCTACATGTTACTTTATTGTGTGCTGTTAGCACATAGTTATTAAGCATAATTAAATTGTTTGTTTTTCATGGCTGTACACTTAGCTTTTGGATGTAATTGTTTTCTTTTACGGACGTCATCGCCGTAAATTTTGTTAATTGATAGGACTTAGCTAGTTGAATTAATGTTAAATTTAAATGTCGAAATGGTACCATCCTAACCTAGATTTGTTTTGCTACCCTGTTAAATGTAAATTCAGATATTAGCTTGATCTTGTAACATGAACTAGGGACTTGCGTCGTACCATATTCCTAGCGTTGCTGTTGTTGCTTTATCATTGTGAGTTAGATCTTTCGCGAGGGTTTTCAGTAACTTCTCAGGTAGGGGACCTGTTCTTTATCTTTGTTTATTTATTAACTTGCGGACTAGCCGATTATAACCCTCCGAACTAGGCTAGGGGCTTGTGAATTTTAATAAATTTTCACGGTGTTTTACATGAGTCTGGATGTTTATTTTCTCAGTCTAGTTTTAAGGTGAACCTTTCCTTAGGCGGTCTATGACCATCGTCACCATGTACCACGATCCCTGTGGACTACGGACTCTCGTGCCGCTTTAGCCTTTATGGAAGGTCACCTGATCCTCACGGTACTTTTTATTTGATTTATGTGTCGTTAGTTGAGTCATCGTGGTTGTTGACATCAACTAAACGGTCACAATACACCACATCGAAAAACCTTCAGACACGTGTCTTCTATTTTTAATGATGAGTTTATATGCTGAGTATCACATTCCCAATGAAACCAATCGGGAGATATTGCTATTCAATGGAATGCAGGTCTATCCCCGTAACACCCCTTTAGAACCTGAATATCCAAAAATCCTTTCTTAGTGGACGTTTGGGGCCCTTGAGGAAGCTGCATACCAAATTTTCGGTGGTTTCTGAGATTTCGTGATGAATGATTGAATGAGTGAGTGAGTGGTATTTGACAAATATATAGTAGATAGTGTCAAGTCTTTGTTATGCTATACTCGGTTGACAATGCTGTGTGAGCAGTTGAGTAACTAACGGGATTTCAAGTCAAGTTCCTCATTTTCTATACCGGTAGTGCAGAGCGCAACTCGCAACCAGTTGAGCTATGTTGCCATGGAAATGACCTGCCTTGCCATTCCTTCATGTGTATATTTTATGACTTTTTATTAGCCTTTGCTCCAGTACAAAAGGACCGAAATCGAATGAGAAAGACTATCGAAAATTCATGTAGCCAGCGGTTCCTTCTGGGTCCTAAACTATGAGTATGCAAAATATGGTTGAGATTGGTGGAACGGCGTGGATTTGTATACGGAACCAACCCACATACATACATACATACAGACTTTCACTTTTATATATTAGATGGAGTATGAGTTGCAAATATCTAAATATTTGTCAATTTACTAAGCAGAAAGGTAATCAGTTTTTTACATGTATTTCTCAAGAAGCGAACTGTGGAATTCACAGCTTTAAATCACAAGACTGAGTGCACCCCGTTCCAGCCCTCTGATTAGAATTAAAATTTCTTGGCAGAGCCGGGATTCGAATTCGGATCTCCGGGACGGCAGCGAAGAATGCTACCCACTACACCACGAGTTAGTATAATTTCAATTTCACTATTTTTATAACTTAGCCGATAAGTTAATATTAGGATACAACCAAATTTACAATTATTTTATGCTCTTACCAAAGCAACACTTTCTTAATTTTATTAGCTTTTTTTCGGGGGGGGGGGGGCTGGAGCCCCCTCATCACCCCCCTTATATACGCCCCTGTTCATCACCATATACAGTAGGATACTACCAACATTTGACATAACAACAATTAAAAATATATCTTCATTTTTTAGGGATTTTACGCCAACACAAAGTTCCTCATTTCCCTACTAGAAAGCGGTATAGCGGTATATCTAACCTCCTTGACATTAATAGCGCCCCAAGGAGCAATAAATTCGACACGCATGCTGGCCTCTGGATGTCAATTAACAAAGCTTGCACCCGGCACCCGAGGCCATACTTTTTTTTAGTACATTATATCGTCAATCATAAACCCCTATTGATGTCATATTTGCAGGTGAAGAGCTAAAAGAAATTGCGCCAAAGCGATTGTTAGAATTACGATTGACTATGAGCAATGACATTTGGATTTGTTTTACCAACATTGTGTATAATTAGAGTAGATCTGTAGATGTCGTTCGATATCCTGTACCCACAAACCCCGTGGCACTACAGTCCATGAAGGGCCTAAGCCTACCAAACGCCCTGCCATTTGGCCTGCAGATTATGGGGTGACGCGTGGTCAGCGCGTCGGGTCCTCTCAGTCATTAATCCTGGTTTCCGTGACCGGGGCGCTGTCTCACTGTCAGACAGCTATTCAATTGTCCTCACGGGGCTGAGTGCAGCCCGCTCCAGCCCTCACGTCAGCTTCTAAAATCCCTGACGGAGTCGGGGATAGATCCCAGGGCCTCCATGTAAGACGCAGTTGCGCAAGCCCAACACCACGGGGTCAGCACCTTATATTAAGAGGCTCCATCTAATACCCCAATTTATATTTTAAAATAATCTCATTGTAAGCACTGGCAATCAGCTAGTAAAATATAAATGTATTCTTATACGCGATAGAAATTACTTGTAGGCCTACTATAATCATCTGTTGTTTATATTCGTGCGCAGAGAAATGAGATTACTCATATAGTGTCTGAAATATTTTCAGATACTCAAACACAAAAGGAAACGAAGCAGCCTGGGCTGTAACGCGAAATTAGAATTTATTCATTTACACGATCTAGCTATTTTTGTTCTATACACAACCATGTGATGAAATATGTGATGAATATTTTAATGTACACAACTGAAAGTTTGATATCGTGCGCATGAAATACTCGAGTGTATCTATAAAAGACACATAATGGAAATTAAAATTTTGAGATATACAGCAGGAATACAGCCGAAATAAATCAGAATCCTCTATGTACATCAAATTGGCAGGTTCAAAACTAAAGGAAGTGGGGTCTTCTGTTACTTAGGAAGCAAAATAAACCAGTGATAAACGAAGCAAAGAAGATATAAAAAAGATACGAGCCTTACAGTAGTCGCATATGATGTGCAACATCTGACATGTTATCCTACTGGTATACTACACAGCTTGGACATTCTTAAAATGTTAATTTACGCTCCATTTTCAGACTGGTACTATGATGAATGTATAGATTGAATTGGAGATATTCTACTGTCACACTTGTGGCGCAGCGGTCAAGCTGTTAGTCTCTCACCAAGGTAGACCGGGTTTGATTCCCGGTCAATACATGTGAGATTTTCGAATTGAAATGCCATGTCCTGTGGTTCGCATTCCACGTAAAAGGGAGGTACCGTGGATCATGATTGTGAGATTAACGGTCACGTAAAACTACAAGCTTCCTTCCTTCCTTAATAATTTATAATAACAAGGTGATACACAACGTCGACTGTGAGCACACTCCTCAGTAACTACAGGGTCTTTCATATAAAGTAAGAACGGCGAGCGGCGGTTTTGTCACTCGCTGCTGAAGCCGGCTTGGCCGAGCTTGTGACGCACCACGGCCCACTGCTGTAGTATTGAAAGCGGGCGCATAGTACAAACTTGACCTTGCAATAAGCGTGCAGGTGTTGTCAGTCGCCAGTCTGAACCACAGCTGCTAACATGTTGAGACAGTTATCATTGCAACATCGTATTTTTGTATGTAAAATTTATTTTAATTACGATTCGGTTCGGCGGGTACGTGATGCATTTGTTCAGCGATTTCCTGATGAAGTGCCACCTTCACTAGCACAGATTCACGTAATTGCAAATAACTTTGACACTACTGGTTCAGTGCTCAATAAAAAACACAAAATAAAAAATCAGAAAAAATACAGTGGCATGACTCACTCGCGTCAGCCAAAATGTGGTTACCAGATACAATGCCTTTATAACCCAGGAAGGACGACACTTCCAGCAACTTCTATAAGGTAATATTTCATAGAGGATTGTACACACGCTTAGAGCAGGGGGCCACAGCTCGCCACAAGCTCGGTCAAGGCCACCACACTAGCGGATAACAAACCCGCCGCTTGGCGTTCTTACTTTATATGAAAGACCCTGTATATCATTCATTATTTTCAAGACTCTCATACAATTCGTCGTTAACAATCAAAACATGCCTTCCTACAATCATGAAATGACCTAGTCTCAGGTTTTATTCCACTCATATAACAACATTCTGTTATGCATTTAATATTTGACTAGCCTACTCAACCACAGCTTGACAATAATGCCGCTTACTTGAATGTCATTTGTCGCCTTTGTCCTACCCCATGTGATGTTCAACCTTGAACGTGAAGCTTCATAAACTGCTCAATGACAAATGAAAGTCGGTGAAACAATTGCCACTGTGCTCGTCAAACCAGTGCCTGCTAAATGCACTGCCTACTGTATTACCATAATATTCGCGCGCTACAGAGCACACACCGCCTTGTTTCCAATACACACATTTTCAATTGTTATTGTAAAAGGGAGTGTTTTACAGATATTGTAGTTTATAATACGGAACTCATTTTAGTAGATGATTTGTAGCTTCCACCAGCACTAGCCTAAATAAAGAATACGATATGGATCAACTAGATTAATAGACGCGACACCGCTCATAACCTTAAATTCCTTATTAACAGGAACTCTTCATTCACATACCAACACGTAATTTCATATGGATTCTGTTAAAGTGAGTCATATTGATATGATAAATATCGCTAAAAATGATAATCTGGTAGCTGGATCGATCGATCGAGCGGGCGGTGCATACTTCCGTTTTCCACCACTGCCAGCTAGTACACTTCCGTCCGATTGATCAAGTGGGCAGTGCATACTTCCGTTGTCCACCACTGTCAGCTAGTACACTTCCGTTTGATCGATCGAGCGGGCAGTGCATACTTCCGTTGTCCACCACTGCCAGATAGTACACTTCCGTGTGATCGATCGAGCGGGCAGTGCATACTTCCATTGGATCCGCCACTGCCAGCTCGATCGTTCCGATCCACTTCCGTCCCCAATTTTCAAAATCACTCCC
Source organism: Meconema thalassinum (assembly GCA_946902985.2). Lineage (NCBI taxonomy): Eukaryota > Metazoa > Arthropoda > Insecta > Orthoptera > Tettigoniidae > Meconema > Meconema thalassinum. The sequence continues at coordinate 2,011,223,441 of OX336388.2, read as the reverse complement.
ACAAAACTATCTAGCAACCGAGTGGAAAGATGTTACACATAAAAAGAAGGTTGGCTCAGGCAAGAAAAGCATTTCTACAGAAAACAAATTATTGTTTGACATCAAATATATAAGATTTCTGTATTAGGAAGTCAGTTTTGAAAGCCATTGTCTGTAGCGTATTCCTTTGGTATTGGCTATTTCAAATGCTATGGACTTGTATCGCAAGGCAAGTGCTATTGCTGAGAACTACTGTACTTAATGATGTAACTGCATCAGATGAATGGAAATCTTGGAGTTAACATTATCCTGAACTACACAATTTTCTTAATGTTTCTCTATTGAAGGATGAGTAACATTCTGACTATAGGCCAGAAACAGATGTGAAAAATAGTGAGGTAAACGACCATTTTCGTGAATTGAGAGTAACGGTAATTTATTTCACATTATTGATGAATGTCATAAATGGGCAATTCAATACGAAGAGTTTCTAATAAATTTAACAAGGGAAGAGGCCATAGAAGCAACCGCTATAATTAAGGATACCTGTGACAATACTCAGTCAATCAGAAATAATAAACACTTAGAGACTTAACTCAAGATCCATATTAAGAAGATGAAATTACAATCCAATAATCTGTCACGCTGGACCTTTCTTAGCCGATATGTTCCATATTTCGAAGTGATGGTAATGATTCATTCAATACAGAGTGGCACACTATCATAAACAGGCTGTTTTCTCTTGTATTCCCTCTCCAAAGTTTCTGAATGGGCCAGGTCGTGATAAATCTGAAACACAGTAGTCTCAAGAAGAAGTTCTGTTTCATGTATCTGACTTATTCCAATGTTACTTATGATATGATCATTGATGGTAAGAGTGGTGTTAGTGATGATACGTGTCATTTTAAGTGGTGAAACACCTCGGTCAATTGCCCCAAAGATATGGGAAGGGTGCTTGGAAATAAATAATTGGAATAGGTCACTATGTATTCAAGGAGAAAGAATTGATAGTAATCAGATGGGGTAACTACACGAGATAAGGCGCCTCAGGCTATATCCGGACTTTGAAGGCGATCTCGTTTTTACCCCACTGTCGGCCGTGCTTATATGATTTACTTGGTTTTCCATTTCCAATTTCCGCAAAATTCCGGGACGATGTCTTTTAATGAGCTACGGTTGCTTTCTTCCAAATCCCTGCCCAGTTCCATTCCTACTCATTCATTTCATCTCTCATTAACTCCTTCCATTACTTGAGCTTCGCCGGTCCCGTGGTGTTGGGGTAGCGCACCTGCCTCTCACCCGGAGGTCCCGGGTTCGATTCTCGGCTCCGTCAGGGATTTTATAAACTGACGTGAGGGCTGGCACGGGGTGCACTCAGCCTCTTGAGGTTAATTGAGTAGCTGTCTGACAGTGAGCCAGCGCCCCGATCACGAAAACCAAGATTAACGGCCGAGGGGACCCGATGCGCTGATCACGCGTCACTCCAATATCTTCAGGCCGAATGGCTGGGCAGTGGTCGCTTGGTAGGCCTAGGCCCTTCACGGGCTGTAGTGCCAGGGTTTATTATTATTATTATTATTATTATTATTATTATATTATGTGGGCGTTAGAAAGGACATCAGTCTGAAAATGCTCCGACGTAAAGATTGCGTGAAAAGAGATGTAATGGAATTTTACACATATACATTTACAGGACTTTCATAAGCTAACCCATCAAAGGCACCAACGGTATGTTACTTACAGAAGTTTATTACAGGTTAAATTAACCCTAGTCTCTAGAGAATGAGTAATTGTCAACTTGACTAGAAAATTGAATTAATTATTTCAGAAAACTAATCTTCTTGCAAGATGAAGTAAACAACTGTCAGTTGAAAGAAGAGGGACAGCCACAAGATCTGTAGAGTTCTATCGACAGTCGAGAGGAACAAACAAACTAAAAGAAGGAGTCTAGACAGAAAATCCGCTTTCATTCAAACTACGAGAGTTCTTCAAGTCGGAAATTATCTGGAGAATTAAATGCTTCCTTCAAAAGAAGAAGCCATTGTATTTTGTAGGCTGTTCGTGAATGTAGAAACCAAGGGATTTCAATGAAGAGAAGAGGGAGGGAAAGAACAAGGGTGCTTGATAGAAGTTCATTATCTCGATTTCCTTGCTTTGAGACTAAGGACAAAAACGGTGCTTAGAAAAGAAATATAGGGTTGTTTCATCTCAAGAATATGAGAAGGTTTGCATGATGCTCACTCAACCTGGAACACACACAAACGTAATAACTTATTGTAATTACAGTAGAACCTCGATTTAGCTGACTTTTTGTGGCGAATTTGGAAATTATAACTTCTTAATTCGAAATATTTAAAAAGAGTCCTTAAAATCAACGTGATTCATCTTATAAAAATTCATCAGCCTGTGCTTAGATATGCGCGTCATCTATTGCGCTGCTCTTGGGCGATAAAACAATATATTCAGCAAAGAACATATAGCCTACTTTCTCCTAAGTGTATGGATAAACTTACAGAATCTTTGTCCTTATCAAGGAGTAGACTATAGGTAGAAATATTGGAAGAATTTCTGATCCTTTATATTCCATGAAGCCAAGAATTCTCAGACACACAATAATATTTAGGCAAAACAAAAACAAAAACCTCAGACAGGACATAGGAACTAAGGGGGGAGAAAGGAAAAACCAGTTTCGTCCAGTTAACACCCGGGTTCAGTCGACCACAACTGGTGCTAGAGTGAACACGAAACTGCTCGAAGTCCCAGCCAGGAAGACAACCGGATAAGTATCAGCCTGTATTATTACAGCACAACCATAGATGATTTTTTACAACCATATAATCACCCCCAAACAGACAAACTCCGGATTTCTATCACCATTTTAGCATTTCACCTAACATTAGATATACTACATTTAGCATACACCGACAATTGCATTACCAATACTGCAACTAAATAAATGTACATATTGTAAGTATTTTTCACCTGTATTCTCAAACATAGATGTTATAGCCTAAGTGTAATGGATCTGATGATGATCGCTTGACGATCGAAACTGGTCATCCTAGTATATTTATTAATCTCATGTAATTTATTTCAGGATTAGGGCATAACCCAGCTCTTTTTGGGTACATTCGTGTTGACCGACTGAAAAGCACCAAACATTTGTTTACTTAGGCAACACTGAACAAGTAGTTCCGTGAAGAACTATACAGCCTATTTTCATATATCCTACTTATGTTAATTGCCACTATCAACATACACAATTGCAGTTTGATTGCTGTAATAGATTCGTAGATATTGAGAACCGACTAAATATTTCGGATGGTCGCCATGTTGGATTTTATATATGTAGGTTCTAGAGTTATGTACTGTTACATGCAGTTTATTGTGAACGTGTAGTATTCAAACTTCAATCGCATAATTAGGACACAAGAAAAAACAAGGAGATTTAAAAAAAATTCACAGCTGCCATCTTGAGGTTATGGAAACAATTGAAATAAATTAGATGCCAGTGGATTAACATTCGGATAAAGATTTACTGTATCAAGTTTCACTGCACGCGGAAGGTTAAATTGCGAGAAACGTCCATGTAAATATTTATAATTCGCGTCACCGCCATGTTGGATTTGTGATCACCAGGCTATTTAAAGTCCTATAGGTGAACTTAAGTTCATAGCCCCTATGAACATTAAAAAAAAGCAGTTTGATTGCTAAAATAGATTCGTAGATATTCAGTATCGTCTAAATATTTCGGATGGTCGCCATATTGGATTGTTAAATGTATAGGCCATAGAGTCATGTACCATTAAGGGAAAATTATTGCGTAGGTTCATTATTCAAACTTTCACTTCGATCGCATGACTACATCAAAAGAAATAAAAACTTAATTTTAAAATTCGCACTGCCGCCATCTTGAGGTTAAGTAAACAATTGAACTAAATTAGATACCAGTGGATTACAATGTGTATAGTTATTTCCTGTACCAGGTTTCAGTGCGCTTGGAACATTAAATCGCGAGAAAGGTCTATTTAAAATGTTCAAAATCGCTTGGCTGCCATGTTCGTTTTGTAGTTAACCGGTTTTTGAAAATCTTATAGATGGACTTCCAGTAGTGCCCTTTATCTCCGTACAAAATTTTAGGGAGATACCGCTAATAGTTTCAGAGATATAGAATGCCGGTGAAATATTTCGCACATCCGCCATCTTGTGATTATGCAAACAATTCAACGAAGTTAGATGTCGGTGCATTACAATGTATATAAACATATACTGTACCAAGTTTCATTGCGTTTGGTTGGTCAAATCGCGAGAAACGTCTATTTAAAAGTCGCAAATTCGCTTGGCCGCCATGTCGGTTTTTTAGTTACCAGATTTTCAAAAGTCACATAAGTGAACTTATAGTAGTTCCCTATATCACCATAGAAAATGTCAGGGTAATATCGGTAATAGTTTCGGAGATATTGAATACTGGTGAAATATTTCGCACAGCCGCCATGTTGGATTGGTGAGTCGTAACAAAATTTGAAGGGCACGGTCGAGGTCGCCGGGAATAGTGCTATGAACTTTCCGAGTTTCATTGAAATCGCTCCTGCCGTTTAGATTTTATTAGGGACACACACACTCACGAATCACACGCACACGCACACACACACGGACAAAAGGTGATCTCATAAGCCTATTTTTTCAAAATTGAAAATAGGCTAAAATGTCTTCAAACCCCACAATATTTAGGCACATTTCAGCTTCAAGGATAACACTCACGCAAGGGATGTAGAAATCAGCAATTGTATAGTTACGATTACGACAATGACGGAGATAGATGGACCAATAGTGAGACCTCTCTATTGCCGGTAGAGCTCATACCATTAAGTGCCAATATCACTCCACTGTTTGCTACACTCTCCATAAAACAGTAATTGGATGCAATTCAGTCACAATGGCCACAAATTATCGTCGATGGGGGCGGGTTGATTCGGTTCCCACTATCCGACATCCTGGAATCTTTTACTATGGATTTGTTTCATTCAAGGCATCGGCTGGGATTATGACATTCTAATAGGCTCCAGCCACGTTTCTCTTCTGTTTATATTGTTACGAGTGCTAGACAGCTTCGTTGCCTCGCGCGTGACTCAGACCGCCCCAGGCCATCCCTGCCTGTGTGTTACCAGTGCCGTACGCAACGGGGCTGCATGAACAAAGACATGGTCCAGAAGGTTCATGGCCCACCTAGTATTGGAATTCTCGAGAAGGTCTGAGAGTAGCTGTGAACCCTGGTATACTCTGGAAACATCCGTTGAGCCATCAGCCCCGATATATAAAGAGCTATCCTGGCCGGTGACGACGGACTGTGTTTATACCTGTCCAAAAGAGGTAATGCGGTGGCGTGTGAATTGCGAAACAGTGTGTAGTATTCAAAAACAGTGAATGTCAGACTGTGGCTTGTGAACTTGAGGAAGAGTTGTTGTTATTTCTTGCGAGGACACCGGTCTCATTAGTGAGGGATTAACTGCGTGAGCAAGTGAAAGGGTGAGTGTCCTCCATAAGGGAGCAAACTTGAAAAAGACAGCTAATTGTTTCTATTTGCTTATTGTGCGATGTAACTTTATGACCTGCAATAAAGCTAATATTACTTTAAAGGACCATTTGTGTTGCGCTTTACCTACTTTGATCCAATTAACGAACTTGCTACTAGGGGTAGCACGTATCAATATGTCTCAAATACACATACAACTGCGCACTTTGCATGAGCAGACGGGTTATCAGACTGACATGACACCCTCATTTAGATATATGTGAAGTCATTTTTCAGTGTTGCCTTATACAGTAGTAGTTTTCAGTCGGCCAATACAAAAATCATTCAAATTATTGGAATATGTGGAATAACCTGAAATAAATTACATGTGTAGACTGTTTATAAATGCTAGAACTCCTTCAACGATTTGGAATTGACAATAGTGACGTACGAATCATTGCCAATCTCTACTGGAATCAACGAGCGAACATTCGGGTTGATAATATGTTGTCCGATGAAGTAACAAGATGTTCAGTAAAGAACATATAGCCTACTTTCTCCTAAATGCATGGGTATTGTTATAACTCTTTGTCCTTTTCAAGGAGTATAATTGAATGTTGGTTGTAGTAGCTTGTTGAAATACAACGTGCTATAGGGATATTAAACATGAATATGAGGAGCCCTTTGCTAGTGCTACCTCTGTAAAAAAATCATTCAATTCGGTTTCACCGTGTTTGAATTGATATGGGGAATGGATTTACACATACTTGGCCACCATCTGCAAACTATTGGGCAGATGATCTTGCAGTTTGGTCAGGATATGCTTTCCACATTAAGATATGTTGTTGCAAAATTTGGTAGAGACTAGATTATTAGGTTGGTCGTATTTACATTTTAGCTTTTAACACTTGGGTGGCCGCGATTACGTTTCCGTCAAGATGGCGGTGATATAAAACATGACACTGAGGTGCCCTTTGCTAGTGCTACCTCTGTACCAAATTTCGTTCCATTCGGTTTCGCCGTGTTCGAATTGATAGGGGGAATCGATTTTCAAACAAAGATGGCCGCTATCCGCAAAATATTAGGCTAATGACCTATTATTTTGGACAAAGGATGCTCCCTCCATAAAGGTATGTTGTTGCAAAATTTGGTAGAGATCGGATGATTAGGTTAATCGTAATTTGATTTAAGCTTTGAACATTTGTGAGGCCGCCATTACGTTTCCGTCTAGATGGCGGCGATATAAAACATGACACTGAGGTGCCCTTTGCTACTGCTACCTCTCTACCAAATTTCGTTCCATTCGGTTTCACCGTGTTCGAATTATTAGGGGGAATCGATTTTCAAACAAAGATGGCCGCCATCCGCAAACTATTAGGCTAATGACCTATTAATTTGGTCAAAGAATGCTTCCTCCATAAAGGTATGTTGTTGCAAACTTTGGTAGAGATCGGATGATTAGGTTAGTCGTAATTTGATTTAAGCTTTGAACATTTGTGTGGCCGCCATTACGTTTCCGTCAAGACGGCGGCGATATAAAATATGACACTGAGGAGCCCTCTGCTAGTACTACCTCTGTACCAAATTTCGTTCAATTCGCGTTTACAGTGTTCGAATTGATAGGGGAGGACAGACATTCAGAGTCCACACACACACACACAGACTCACACACATACACACACACAGACAGACACACTTTTTTTTCGCCCTGTGTTGATCTCATAAGTCTACTTTCATTTTTTGCAAAAATCGAAAGTAGGCTAAAAATTCGACGTGGTGTTCCACAAGGCTGTGTGCTGTCTCCAATGTTCTTCAACTTATATTCGGAGGCAATCATGTCGGAAACCTTGGATGGGTTTCATCAAGGCATTGTCATCAACGGCACAGTCATCAATAATTTCCTATATGCAGATGACACAGTCTTGATCGCTGGAAGCATTGAAGATCTCCAAGCATTGCTGAATCACGTGAACGCAGTTAGCAATGATTATGGCTTAAGGATGAACATTCGCAAAAAAATCATGGTTGTAGCTAAGAAGTAATTGATTCCACATTATCAGTTACTGATAAAGACATCGAACGAGTTCATTCGTATAAATATCTAGGATGCTACCTGAATGACAAATGGGACTGCAGCCATGAACTCAAAGCTTGCATTGAGCAAGCCAGGGGTGTCTTTATCAAAATGAAGAAAATACTGTGTCACCGAGATCTTAGTCTGAGAACGAGACTACTTGCCCTCAAGTGTTACATAATTCCCACACTAATGTATGGACACGAGCGGTGGACGTTAACCAAAACCTTGGAGAAGAAGTTGGAAGCATTTGAAATGTGGCTGTATCGTCGCATGCTTCGTATATCGTGGACCGACAAGGTGAGAAACACCGAGGTACTGGATCGGATGGGCAAGGAGATGGAGGTGCTCTACAACATCAAGCGAAAGAAGCTACAATATTTTCGCCACGTGATTCGAAATAACAAGTACCGACTCCAGCAGCTAATCATGGAAGGCAAGATTGAAGGACGGCACAGACCAGGGGGGAGGGGGGAGGAGGAGGATCTCCTGGCTCAAGAATTTGCGGGAATGGTTTGAACTTGACTCAGCATCTCTGTTTCGAACGGTAAAATCGAGGCAAGAGATTGCAATGATGATCGCCAATCTTCGACACGGAGACGGCATATAAAGAAGAAGTAGAAGAAGAAGAAGGAGAAGAAGAAGAAGAAGAAGATGATGATGATGATGATGATGATGATGATGATGAAGAAGAAGAAGATGAAGAAGGTTTATATATACTGTACCTTGGGGTATTGTCTTTCACGGCCGGTGAATCAAAACTCAGCAATTTTTCTAGGTTTGTGCCGTGTCTTGTGTGGGGTTTCGCCCAGGACACAAAGCTGGCTCATCAGTGGACTCTTGGTGTTCCCGCCCGGACCACCACTGGCCGTAAAAGCCATTATACCATCTTTCTGGAAACCTTCATAGGAAGGTTATGGCTGCTTGAGCTTTTAGTTCTCGCAGTTAAGGGGCGCAGGTGAGCTTCATAAAAAGGAAGATAGGGCGCAGTTCGCTACTCCTGTAGGGGTCCGAGTGGGGACACCAAGAGCCCACTGATCAGCCGGCTTGGTGTCCTAGGTGAAACCCCACACAAGACTCTGCACAAACCTAGAAACATTTCTGAGTTTTATATGTTTTGTTAAGAACTATTGAAAAGAAAAACAAGTAGTTACGTGAAGAACTAAAGCCTATTTTCATATATCCTATTTATATTAATTTCCACTATCAACATACAACATTTCAGTTTGATTGCTGTAATAGATTCGTAGATATTGAGAACCGTCGAAATATTTCGGATGGTCGCCATGTTGGATTGTTATATGTATAGGCCATAGAGTCATGTACCATTAAAGGAAAATTATTGCGTAGGTTCATTATTTAAACTTTCACTTCAATCGCATGATTATAGACACAAAAAATAAAAACTCAATTTAAAAATTTGCACAGCTGCCATCTTGAGGTTAAGTAAACAATTGAACTAAATTAGACACCAGTGCATTACAATTACAGTGCGATTTAACCATCCAAACGTAATGCAACTTGATACAGCAAATTTTTATACACATTGAAATGTACAAGGGTCTAATTTAGTTTAATTGTTTACTTAACCTCAAAATGGCGGCTGTGCGAAATCTTTCACTGGCATTCGATATCTCCGAAACTATTACAGATATCACCGTGAAATTTCGTACGGTGATAAAAGGCACTACTACAAGTTCATCTATGTAATTGTCAAAAACCTGTTAAGTACAAAACGAACATGGTGGCCAAGCGAATTTGAAACATTTTAATAGACTTTTCCCGTGATTTAACCATCTGAGCGCAGTGAAATGTGGTACAATAATTGATTATACATATTGTAATGCAAGGCATCTAAATTAGTTCAATTGTTTACATAACCTCAAGATGGAGGCTGTGCGCAGGGGGTGCCAACCAGATAGGGTTTATTTGGTACCATCGGTGTAGTACGTCAGTCAGCCGTTTGGAGCTGTATATTGTGTTGTCAACATATGCATGATACAACATTGTAATTAAAAGTGAAATATATCCAAATATTCAGTTTATACATTTACTGAATATACTCTGAAGTCTTAACCGACATTTCCTTGTATTTATCTTGCTCACAGGCGATAATTACGGCACTTATCATTAAATGAACATTAATTCTACTGGGTTGGCGGCAGTGAAATCATGGCTGGTCTGTTTATGTGTTGATGCTTGGTATGGTTGGTTACATGTTGTGAAATGATATTGGCCGTAAATAAGCTAATGTCTTCTTTCTCATCTTTCTTACACCACATCCTCTTCGTGGTAATGAGAAGTAAACAGTTCTTCTTCTGCTACGGCAAGTAAGTACGATTATTTTAAGAATTTAAGTTAAAACGTGTTTCTGTATTGGATGTGAAAAATATAGGCCTATTTTTGAATTCATATTAGACGCAGGCGAAAGCCAACAAGTGACATTCTACTTGACATATCAATTAACTTTCACTATTATTTATGCCATAGGTAGACCTACCAAATTCTGTGAACTGTGCCTATCACCGGAGGAAGGAGAAGCACAAATCGTGAATTGCTGTTCTCGAAATAGCAGAGGGATATGGCAATTACTCTCCTAAGAAATGATCCAGTCTATGACCAGGTAAGAAGTCTATGTAACCGTAATGTTTTTGCCATGGAGCTAGGCAGTGGGTAGTGGAACTACTGTGGGCTCTCGTTATGGATTTTTTAATAGGCCTGTAATTACAGATTATTAAAACTGAACATACACCCCCATGATCTAATAGATCTAATCTCTAATGTCCTATATCATATAGTCTTGTACCAATGTGTAATTATATACATCAATGTGTTCTTGTCCTGTGGGACCAAGACCAACGTGGAAATCTATTTGCTAAGTCATGGTGTTAAAGTAGACCTACTCGTGTAATGATCTGCGACCCAAATACCATCCAAATGTACCTGTCCCCCTCTAATAAGCCAATAACAAACAAATGTGTGGATGTGTTACCTTGCATATTCATGCTATGGGCACTTTTTATTTATATTTGTACATACACAGGGAAATAAGCTGTACGGTTTAAGTTATGGTAGGAATGCAGTGTTTGGCCAAGGTGTCCAGTTGGGCGAATAGTTTGTAATTTGTTTTAAAGAACTCTTCACCTTGTACAGTATTATGTATTGCCTTTCTAATTCACTTCGTCCATCCCAGAAATAGGGTTAAAGTCTTATATTCTGTAAGTTACTTGTAGTTATTTCATTTATATGTCTTGTTTGAGTCTCCCAATTCAGAATAGGTTACTGTAATAGTGACCTACTTCTCTCTGCTTTGAAACTTGTGATGTAGCCTACCAATAAAACCATGGTACCGAAGGCTGAGAACTCCACCCTTATCTGCCAATTTTTATTTTATACTCTTGGTAATAAGTGTTAGGTTCTGTCGATGATTTTCTGTAACAGCGAGATAGATACAAGACAAATATAATTGATTTATTTTATGCCAATGTAATGGTTGATATACCTATAGGTAGTATTTTATTCCCACACGTTATTTACAATATTTTTCAACACGTAGGATGGCAATGTCTAAGCTTACATGGAGGCATTGTTTCATCAATTGATTGTAATAAGACCACCTTGTGGTGTGGTGGCTGCAACTCCTGAGGTCCTAGGCTAGTTTCCAAGCTTGATCAAGTAATTTAATTCTGGTCTGAGGGTTGGAACGGCGCACACTCAGCTTTGTGAGGCAGAACTGAGAAGAGGTAGGTTCGATTCTCACCTCGGCCATCCAAGAAGTCGTTTTCCAAGGTTTCTCCACTTCTACTCCAGGCTAACACTGGAATGGTTCCCAACTTAAGGCTACGGCTGCTTCTTTCCAGTCCTTACCTGAATAACAGAAAGTATACACACTACTACAGATACCACAATAACACAGATTATCATACAAATCCTTCACACTTCCAAATACATGGGGCTAAATGAGTATGCTCTCGAAAGCCCTAATTGAATTAATATCCAAAACAATGATTATTTTAAAATGTAGTTATAGCAGGTGCAAACATACACATATCAGCAAATTCAATTTCTCCGTTTCAAGCATTACATATTTATTAAGTTAACTGTTTCAACCTATAAACTTGTAAGTGTTGTAGGAATTTGAGATTCATCAGTGTCAGCCATGGCATCAAGGAGGAACTAGGTACATTATCATGTGCTGTAGCCTACTGCTATAACTTGGCAAGAAAGAAGAAAAGAACTTGCCTCCACACATACTATTAGGGGGACCAAATTTGATTACTGTAATTTTGCTAAGTTTGATCTTGGCTCTCGCTGTTATTTTTTCTTCGTTGACAACTTTTTAAATAAAACATGATGATTTCCAGCAGTATTGAGTGTTTTTCTTGTTTTTCATTGAAAGTCCTATTTCTCCTTTCCCCTTCACAGCATGTCATAGAATTTACTGTATTAGTTTGCGATGATATTTTTGATGTACTTAACTGTATTTCACCCTTCAAAATTGGTGAACTGGATATATTTTAAAGGGAATATGAAATGAACTAATGTATATACATTTTGTGTTTTTGTTTTGTTTTGAAAGTTCAGTCCTCTAATGAATTTGGCACTAACTACACTAACAATTTTAGTGTAATGAGGATCTAGTTCCAAGATATGAAGTTTTAAGATATGAATATTCTCCCTTCCCAGTACTTTTCCTTTGTAGTTTATTCTAGGAACTAATTGGTTATAATTGGGCCTACTGTGGTTTATTGGAAGGGACCAAGTTTTTAAGCTGAGTAATAATATGCTGCAGGCCTTGTAGTAGCCTAATTCTTGTCACCAATGTAATATGCTCCAATTGCAAGTGAAAGAAATTTAAACATGTATATTATTGATGAAGTTATGTCCTAAATGCTGTGATTGTTCATTTGAAAGTTCCGGAATTCACAATTTCCCACTTTGGTATTATTTTTATTAATTTATCTGTTATTGATATTTTAAATGCGATTTATTTCTTGTAGATCATATTATCTCCACACCTAAAAACGTGCTATAAGTATTGAGAAGATTGTGATTTTCGGAACATTGAAGTGGACAGAGTAGTACGAGAATTTAGCGGAACGAGGGGAGGGGGCTGGGAAGACGGGTGGGAGGGATAGTGTTTACAAGATCTGCCCATAGATGGCACTACGGGTCGACATGTTGCTAGTACGTCAGTCACACACCAGTCAGTGCTGAAGTCTTGGGTGCCAAGAATTAGCATGGCTGTCGGCCATCTGTAGTAAGGTAATCTGTGGCTGTGCAAAATTTAAAAATTAAGTTTTTATTTCCTGTGTCGTAATCATGTGACCGAAATTGGAATAATGAAGCTACGCAATAATTTTTCTTTAATGGTACATAACTCTATGGCCTATACATATAACAATCCAAAATGGCGAGCATGCAAAATATTTTGACGGTTCTCAATATCTACGAATCTTTTACAGCAATCAAACTGATATTTTTTATGTTCATAGAGGCTATAGGACTTTCAGTATCCTGGTGAGCACAAATTCAACATGGCGGCGACGCGAAGTATAAATATTTAAATGGACGTTTCTCGCGATTTAACCATCCGAGTGCAGTGAAACTTTGCACGTTAAATGCTTATGTAACTGTTAATCCACTGGCATCTAATTTATTTCAATTGTTTTCATAACCACAAGATGGCAGCTGTGCGAAATTTTTAAATCTCGTTTTTACTTCTTGTGTTCTAATAATGCGATTGAAGTTTGAATACCACACGTACACAATAATCTTCAGGTAATAGTTCATAAATAGAATCCAACCTGGCGACCATGTGACATATTTAGACGGTTCTCAATATCTACGAATCTATCACAACAATCAAACTGACATTTTGTATGTTGATAGAGGAAATTATCATGAGGATATATGAAAATAGGCTGTATAGTTCTTAAAGGAACTACTTGCTTTTGAAATTCAAGTAAGGACTACTAGTTCAGAACTTTGCTGCTAGACACCACTGCAGTCGGCTCCTGGCATCGAACGTAGGAACCTAAGAGCGTTGTTTACATTCTTAACCAATATCATTCTGCTTCACACAAGTGTAATTAGTGGAAGGTTCTTTAACATGCCATAAATCTATGACATTGGACCACCGGCGTTACTTCCCCTCCGAAGGAAGGCATACTGAGGGATTTTTAACGGTCTTAAAAATCCGACATGTGACTGAAGTGCGGCAACAACAACAATGTGTAGACATTGTTAGGTGGTGTATCTCTATAGCTTGGAAGGAAGACGATATAATGAGAAGGAGCCCATGGGAGAAAAATATAAACTCTGGAGTGCTATAGACCCTAAAATCAATATGAAGCTCAAGAGAAAATTGTATGCCTCATGTGTCAGGCTTCGGCTGATATAATGGTTTGGAACTGTACGAGTCACAAAGAGCTGAAGAGAGAAAAATATCAGGTTGCAGAAAATAATATCTTAAGAAGCATATTGTGTAGAAAGAAAAAGTCAGACAGGCTTAGACTGATGGAACTGCCTGAGGAATGAAATGAACAAAATAGAATACCCTCTGTTCTTAATCTCGGATAAAATATAATCTGAAGACGTTTCATGAGGTACATGGTTATATGAATGCTATTTAATTTCAAAGAACTCAGATTTTTTAAAGATTCACAAAACTGGTTATCTGAGCAGAATGTAGACATTCCACAACATCAGATGTTGTTGTTTGAGTCTTCAGTCTTTTGACTACAGAGGTGTGCAAATGATTAGACTTGTTGCTAGTTTTCCAACATTTCATTTATACTTTTTATGGCTTAACTTAATGGAGTTGAAATGTTAGTGTAGCGCTAAAATTAGCCCAAATGTTTAACCAATTGTCTTAATTACATTTTATTCTAAGAATATGACTGTAAAATGATTTTTTATAATTTCCACCAAAAAAAGGAGGAGCCTTGCTAATGCTAAATGCCACACGTTTTTTACTACTTTATTCTAGTTTATGTGTGAATCTAGAGCAGAGGGAATTCAAATCTTTTATTACTGATGATCCACTCTTGAGTTATTCAAAGATCCGTGGACAATGGTTTGAAATCGTCTGATTTAGAGGGTACATTCCAAACTGACTGATAAACCAGAAAATAGATCCAGTCAGGTATCCTTCAGAATCTCCAATTTCGAAAATTTTCAGATGCAATTCCTTATGGGAAAACTTTTAAGTCTATATAGGAGAAAATATTACTAAGTGGGGCAATAATATAAACATATTTTAAATACAAATTTAAGATTGTTTCAAATTCTATATTTAAGTCGAATAATTTGCACACCTCTGTAGTTTGATGCAGCGCTCCATGCCTCCCTGCCCTGATCAAATCGTTTCATCTGTACATAGCTACCACCCCCTACATCCGAAGCAATTTGTTTAACATATTCTAACCTTGGTCTACTCCTAGAATTCTGATCTCCAACCCCTCCCCCAGGGGCTCACATCTAGTAGGACGTGGGTTGGCGACCACGGGGCCCCAACTGAGTACGGCATTGCTTCCACTCACTTGTGCAGGGCTCCTCTACGTCTTCTTTCCTGTTGACCTCACTTGGTCAACTCATGTTCTCTTCTGACCCCGACGGTATTAGTGTATCCGAGGCCTAGCGAGTCTCTTCCTTTCCCACCTTAATTGGCCCTTGTCTCATATTTTCTGATACCCTCCTCCTTCGAGGGGTCAGTGTTCATTTACTTTTCCTGTTATCTACTGCCTTCTGGTCAAGGCCCTGAAGGAGGCAGGGTGTATGTATCCCCACCACTTCTGGTGCACCCTCGATATTGCTACACCCTTAGGGGCTCACGGCTGGTGAGTTCGGGAGTTGGCGACCCCGAGGGATTCCGAGCTGGGTCCGGTTTTTCCCCTTTTATCCTTCACCTCTGGGGCGAACCCTCTCCTCTTTCACTTTCCTATCTGCCTTTCATGACTCTCCTTCCTTCCAAGTCCCTCAATCCGCATTCTTCGAGGGTTGAGGGCATTTCTTTTCCTCCTGTCCCTTATTTGCTTTATTCTCCTTTTGTTTTCCATTTCTTCTTCTAGTATATAAGTTAGTAGTTAGTTTTAGTTACAGTTCACATTTCATTACCTTCACGATCACCCAAACCATTAGGGGCCGATAACCTAGATGTTAGGCCCCTTAAAACAACAATTATCAACATCATCATCATCATCATCGATCTTCAACCCTTCATTCGATAACTAAGCTTGCTATTCCTGGATGTCTTAGTACGTGTCCTACCAACCTATCTCTTCTCTTCATTAGCAGTCACTAGAAACATCTCTCCTCTCCCACTAGTCTTAATACCTCCTCATTTGTAACCTATCTACCCATCTGATCTTCATAATTCTCCTGTAACAAAACATTTCAAACGCTTCAATTCGGATACTTGGATATTCAGATAAGTATCAACAATAGTTCTTTGAACACATTAATAGTACACAATATTTTATGTTGTAGTTATAGCTTTTAATCATCACAACATAGTACAGTACGGCTCCCAGCTCATGATCCCTGGTGGGAGGGGAAGATTGAGGGAGGGAAAGTAGAGTGGAGTGAGTGTGTAAGGGAGAGCCCTACAGGGTGCGAGACAAGGAAACGTTTCCGAATGCTCTTATGAAAGCATTGTACCAATATACACCGGCAGTGATTCGAGTGATAGTGATGTTTCTAGTTCATCTGACAACACGGTTTCCAGTGAAGCTGAACAATACGCATACGCTATATAACAATGTTGAACATTGTAAAATGTTGTCCTACTGTTTCATTATGTGGATGATTGTATGTCCTAACCGCGAAATACCCTTACCAGAAAAATTATTATAAAACGAGTTCATTGCCTGAGCTCCACTGGTGTTAACAGTTACTTGCACAATTTTTTATTCCATCGTATGATGCATTCTATTTATAACTACATCATTCAGTAGTTTTATTTTATTTCTTTATCGTTTGACTATATAATCAATACAAGATTTCAGAGTACAAAGAAAATCACTTTAAAATCTACTGTACATTATTTCTACTATTTACACTATTTACAGTCTCAGGTCTAATGAGTCTATCCATTGGACCACGTCAGGTGTCGCCAACAGGAAGTCGATCCAGTCCCCTCCATATGCCCTCAGAGGACAGTCAGTTGTAATGTGTTGGATGGTTTGATTAGGAGCACCACAATCACACTGAGGAGACAAAATTTTTCCCCATTTGAACAAAGTTCCATTGCATACTCCGTGGTTTGTCCGAATCCTATTGAGAGTTGCCCAAGCCCTCCTAGGCAGATCGGAACCTGGAGTGGATGTTCTTGTAGGGTCCAGGAAGGAGCTCGACTCAGGACAAGCTTTTAGTGTCCATTCACTAATCCACTGCATGCTGGAATCAAAATGGTTTCTTACAAGCCTCTGGGCATGACAAATGGGTGGCTTCCTGGATTTGATCCTGTTCATTTGAAGAGAGGGGATGTCTTCATGAAGAGGTAGTGTAGGGTCATCCATAATCTTGTAGTACTCCCGTAGCAAGGCAACTTCTCTACGAAGTTTATAAGTTGCACACTACTTCACTTGTTCTATCAGTTGACGCGAGGTTCTGCTCTCAGCAGCTGACTCGCCAACCCGAGGATAGAGTTGTTGTTGATTATTAGGGGCTTTGCAACATCGTGGTCATGTACGTCCGTGTACTTGGGTGTTAAGTTATTTGATCATTTGTGTCACTGTGATGTCGTTACTGGTGTGTGTATTTGCAATCGAAGTAGGATTTGGATAGTAAGTGACCGTTGCCTTACGTGAGGTACCATCCCGGCATTTGCCCGGAATATAACTTGAAAATCACGGAAAACAACTTCCAGGATGGTTGATATATGATTCGAACACTCCTCTTCTCTGTTTTGCTTCACGAGGCTGAGTGTATCCCGTTCCAGAATGAAATATTTTGGCAGAGCCGGGAATCAAACTCAGGCCACCACGGTGACAGCCGAAAATGCTAGCCACTGCGAAATGAGGCAATGATTCACTGGAAAGATAAAGGGAGGTTCGAGTAAGAAAGAAGGAAGCCAAAGCATTCAATATCAAAGTTCAACTCTATCGCGAATTTGGTATCAAACTCTTCTTAGGGGATTTTCTTCATCATTCCCCTGCATTCATCTGCCATCATTTTGCAACTTGGTGGAAGTGAGACGGTTCCTGATAGTGTCAAGCAAATTTGAAGCAATGGGGCAGGAATTTAGTATGAAACCAGTGACGTGAAACTGCCAACAGCAGCCTACGGTGCACGAGGGAGACTGACGAGTGAAATGCATTACACTGCCCTGTTAAGTGAAAAAAGCCATTCCAGGAACATGTTCATGAGAAAGTGAGATCGCATTTCGAGTGTACAAAGTTCATAATCATAATAATAACAATAATAATAATAATCATCATCATAATAATGTTATTGGTTTTACGTCCGATTTAACTATTGCGTCTTTTAGAAACGCCGAGGTGCCAGAATTTCGCTCCGAAAGGGATCTTTAACACACCAGTAAATCTACTGACACGGCTCCCTTGAATTTGCGCACCCTCAAATGCCAGCTGACTGCTCCAGGATTGGATCCTGCAAACTTGGGCACAGCAGACGAGAACTTTACCACTGATCAACGCAGCCAGTTTATGTAGGCCTATATAGAAAGATCACACTCACAGTTGCTTTATTGGAAATATGGATATTCCGTTCCACGGGCCAAAACAACGCTGATCTGGATCCATTGTTCCTGTACATTTCTGTGCGTCCATGTGTTATTCAGTTTTCCGCACCACGCTCCTGATAATAATTGAGTGATAAATACATAATAAGAAAAGAAATAAATGCGTCCATAGGGAGAGAAAGTGCTTCCTTCTATTCTGCCAGTCTTCTAACATGGTGGGAACTCTTAGATCCAGTTTACAAGTATTAGCCAATTACTGGCATTGTAAAACATTGTGACTTACATTGTTAACTTACACTGAACTAACTGAACATTTTATTTACTATTTATTTTATTTGAATTGCGGACAATGGCCATAGCAGGGTATTTAATTGAACGCCCGTAGGCTCCCCATCAAGTTCAATTTCAAGTAGTTCCAACTTTGGCTACCAGAGACGCCACTGTCGCTGACATCTAGCGGGGAACGTTGGATTTTGATGGAGCGTTTCTAACCAAATAACCTACAAATTTAACTACATACTTATCAATTGTAGTGTAGGTTCTTTTACATGCCATATATCTTTGATACGGGCCCTCCTGCTTTACTTCCCCATCTAAAGGAAGGCATACTGAGGGATTATTATTTATTGCATTAGTCAACAGACATACGGTAAACATAAGAATTAAATAAACGAAATGATCTTATTGGAATTTTAACTCGTCCTAAGCTGATAAAATTTTCTGAAATACTCAATATTTTCTTATGTCTTTACGGAAACTGTTCTTATTTATCGAGTAAGAACACCCTCATTATTATAGTCTACCGTAGACGGATTTAGACAGCTCCTTAACCCGGTCCATGAGGCAATTATAATTGGCTACATGGATAATTCTTGCCAGGCGCGTCCTCGTCGCGGGGGTGGGCAACGGTACTGTAATATACCATGGAACTACAGTACCGGCTAAGTTCTGGTGAGGACCCAGTCTTATGGGGTATAACCTAGGCCCCGTGCACAGGGTTACGTGCGAAGACCTCAACGGAATCTGCAGCGGAGAAGATGGACTTCGGAACGGTGGAGATTGCGGAAGAGGCAACCCAATACTCTGGGAATAGTATGAGTACAGCATCAATCGGCAGCGTCTGTTTCCCAGGTTAGGGGCGGCTGCAAGGGCGTCTGTTTCCCATGTTAGGGGCGCCCTGTATAATAGCTGGCAGTAGCTTCATAAAATGCCTATGGGAGTGGCGACCCCATCGTAATAATAGCCTAAAATGGAAATGGCACTTCAAATGATTCGGAGAAGGTTAGGGCGTACCCTGCAGGCGACGCGCAGTTCTTTTGGTACTGGGGGAACTGTGAGAAATGGGCGACCAGTAACCGAAATGAAAGTGGGAATCATGAATGTCATGACCCTGACAGGCAAGGTGGAGGAGGTGGTAGACTTCATGGAGAGGGACAATGTTGGATTGATGGGGATGAGTGAAGTGAAATGGAAAGGTAAAGGAAGGAAGAAATTGAGGAAAGGATATACATTATACTGGAGTAGTGGCCAAGAGGCAAAAATGGTTTGGGACTGATAACCTCGAAACAACTGGAGGAGTATGTTGAAGTGGTCGAGTGTGTGAGTGACAGAATAATGAAAATTAGAATGAAGATGAAAAATGACGTGATGGACTTCATACAAGTGTATGCACCACAGACTGGAAACAGAGAAGAAGATATTGAAGTATTCCTGGAGGATGTAGAAAGAGTAATTTTAGATGTAGAAGTGGTGATCATGGGAGATATGAATGCACAAGTCGGAAACGAGAGACAAGGAAAGGAAGAAGTCATTGGACCATATGGATATGGGAAAAAGAACCGGGAAGGAGAGGAACTTGTAAACTTTTGTGAAAGGAATGGACTGATAGTGGGTAATTCATGGTTTCGGAAGAAAAACAGCAGGAAAATTACGAGATATGGTTGGGGCGATAGAAGAACAAAATCAGTAATTGACTACTTTCTGGTGGAAAGGACTAATTGCAGAAAGCTGATAGATGTGACAGCTTTACCAGGAGAAGCATTTGATGGGGACCATAGAGCTGTGGTGGCAAAATTTAGATGGGAAAAATTGGAAAACCTAAAGGAGATCAGAGAAAATAAAATAAAAGTATGGAAATTGAAAGACAAAACTATACAGGAAGATTTTCAGGAGAGATTGAAGCAACAAATCCCAGTTACTGAAGTGGAAAACATAGAAGAGGAATGGTCCCACTTTAAAAAGGCATATGTTGGTGCAGCAGAGAGTGCTTGTGGTAGGACGTCAACAAGAGTGAAAGAGAAGGAGACACCGTGTTGGAATGAGGAAGTGAAGAAAGCAGTGAAAGAAAATAAGTCTGCATGGAAAGAATGGAACCGAGATCAAGCAGAAGAAAGCAAAAGGAAGTATCACGACAGCAAACGGAGGTGTAAGAAAGTGGTAGGAGAAGAAAAGAAGAAAAGTTGGGAAGAATTTACACGAAGAATGGAAACAGATGTAAGTGGCAGTAAAAGGATGCTGTATGGGCTTCTAAGAAGTAAGAGGAAAGAAAGAGTTACCACAAAGTTGGTAAAAAAGGAAGATGGAGAGTTGTTAACACACCCAGAAGAGATAAATGGACGATGGAAGGAGTATTTCGATAAGTTATTGAATGTGAGCAATTGTACTGGTGAGATGGAAGTGACACAACCTGACGACTCTATAACAGAAGATGATATAACAATGCTGGAGGTGGAATTAGCAGTACGGAAAATGAAGATGGGAAAAGCAACAGGGGTGGATGAAATCAGTGTAGAAATGATAAAGGCTGCTGGACCTGTTGGTATGCAATGGTTGTATCGACTGCTAAAGTGTGTGTGGAAACGGAAATGTGTACCAGAAGACTGGGAGAAAGGGCTAATAATACCAGTGTTTAAGAATGGGTACAAGAAGGTGTGTGATAACTATAGAGGGATCACCCTCTTATCACAGATAGTAAAAATACTGGAAAGGATATTAGAAAGAAGAATGAGAAGAAAGGTGGAAGGAGAGTTGCAAGAGGAACAGTATGGCTTCAGGAGTGGAAGATCCACAGTGGACCCAATCTTTAGCTTGAGGCAGGTGATGGAAAAGAACTGGGAATATGGAGAGGATTTGATCATGACTTTCATAGATCTAGAAAAGGCATATGATAGTGTCCCCAGAGAGAAGGTATGGGAAACCATGGTTAAGAAGAGACTGGGAAGAGAAATGTTGGAAATGGTGCAAGCAATGTACAACAACTGTGTTAGCAGGGTACTGACCCCAGTTGGAAAGACAGATTGGTTTAGGAACAAGACTGGACTAAGACAGGGGAGTGTGCTGTCACCTCTCTTGTTCATAATAGTGATGGATGACATTGTAAAGGAAACAAAGGAAGCATATGGACATAAAGAAATGAAGTTACTGTTATTTGCAGATGATATTGTGGTCTGGGGAAGGAACACCGAAGAAGTGCAAAAACAACTAGATGCACTGAACGAAAATATTCAGAAGTACGGCCTGAAAATCAGTATAGAGAAAAGCAAGACCATGGTGATGACAAGAGGGGAAGGACAAGGAAAGGGCACTGTGAAAATTGGAAGTCAGAGTTTGAAAATTGTGGACACGTTCAAATACCTAGGAAGTGAATTGATGCAAACTGGTAGGTTGGACATGGAGATTGGCAGGAGGGTACAGCAGAGCAATGCATTCTATCAAAGTGTAAGAAAACTTGTTTGGGATAAGGAAGTACCAAGGAAAAGCAAGGAGGTAATGTATAAAGTGTACTATGTTCCCATATTAACTTATGCAGCTGAGGCTTGGACCCTGACAAGCAGGCAAGAGAGTAGAATCCAAGCCAGTGAAATGAAATTCCTAAGAAGTATGATAGGAAAGACAAGGAATGACAGAGTGAGGAATGAAGATGTTAGGAAGGAAGTTAGGATGGGAAAACTAAATGAGAGAATTGAGAAGAATAAACTAAGGTGGTTTGGACATGTAAAGAGGATGGAGGAAAATAGACTACCAAGACAGATGCTGGAGGCGAAGTGCAAGGGTAAGAGAGCAAGAGGAAGACCTAGAACAAGGTAGATTGATTCAGTGAAGAACAGTGTAAGAAAAAGAAATCTGGACTGGGACAAGATCGTGGAAGAAGAATGGTGGAAGGAAAGAGGAAAGTGGAGAAGTGCCATAAATACCCCGACCCGGCAGGAGCTGGATAAGGGGAAATTATGATGATGATGATGATGATGACCGTAGATATGAATCTTTCCAGTTGGCCAACACAAATTATGCCCAATTACATCAGACGGGAAAACAAGTACATTCTTTGGTCGACACGTGATCATCATCAGATCCAGCTGACTTAGGATTAGATTAGGTATGATATTTATGTATTACACTTAAGTACAAATATTATATATTTACATTACGAAAGTTTGTAAAACTTGCTGGATTTTATTGTGTAAAGCTATAATTTAAATATGACCGCTGCGCACTATAAACGAGGGCGTGTCTCGTACCAATTCCTAGCTACAGTTGAAAATGCTCACACTAGTACTGGCATCACGATAACACAGGTTATCCGACTCACACTCTAAATTACACAGGACATAATGACCACCAATGGACAAACTCCTAAATGAATCAACAACGAAGCGTATTATTAACTTAGTATGGGTTTTTAAGACCGTAAAAATCCTTCAGTATGCCTTCCATCGGAGGGGAAGTAAAGCCGGCGGTCCGATGTCATAGATTTATGGCATGTATAAGATCCTTCCACAGACTAAACTTGTGGGAAGCTAAATTTCTAGGTTAGATTTCGTTGGAACGGACTATCAAAGTTCCAACGTTCACCACTAGGTATCAGTGACATCTGGTAGTGATAGTTGGAACTACTTGAAATTGAACGGAACATGTAGCTCACCCTATGGGTGTCCGCTTGAAGCAGCTACAGCCTCTGGCCAGCCGAACATGTCCTCGGACACTCCCGGCACTAAAAGCCATACGATAAATAAATAAATAAATAAATAAATAAATACTTAGTATGGCTGCGGGAAACTCTGCCCCTACGTGGAAATGTGCGTTACTGTCTTGTGCGGCGTTGCTAGAAACTTAA
The DNA here is from genome assembly GCA_946902985.2 of Meconema thalassinum. Lineage (NCBI taxonomy): Eukaryota > Metazoa > Arthropoda > Insecta > Orthoptera > Tettigoniidae > Meconema > Meconema thalassinum. The sequence goes on along the minus strand of OX336388.2, from coordinate 2,011,200,058 downwards.
TGGGAGTCAAATGATGTGACTTGAGTCATATGCCAAGAGATGTCTGAGGGTACCGTTAATTCACGACACAAGCTACTGTTACATGCAAAGAACAATGACTGGCATTCTTAATGGCGTTATTATCCTATGTTGAAGAAGTGACGACTACATCGTTACCGGTCATTCACAGCCATAAAGGACTTTTAACGGTATAATAATAAGTCTTTTGTCAGTATATTTCTTCGAATCAAGAACATTGGTTTCTTTGTATTTCATATCAGTTAAATTTACAAAGAAAATTAAGTAAATCCAGATGTCTTAATATATTTTGAATTTATATTGTAATCTTCAATCGGTCAACACAAAATAATTTAAAAAAAACAACAGGAATATGTGAAAACATAACCTGAAATAACATACATGTAGGCTAATTGCTGCTGTTTGAGTCTTCAGTCTTTTGATTGGTTTGATGCAGCTTTCCATGCTTTCTTGTTCTGAGCTAGACGTTTCATCTGTACATAGCTACCACACCCTATATCCGAGGCAATCTGTTTAACATATTCTATCCTTGGTCCACCCCTACAGTTCTTGTCCTCGACCCTTCCTTTACTTAAGTTTGCTATTCATGGGTGTCGTAGTATGTGTCCTACCAACTTATCTCTTCTGTTCATTAGCAATCGCCACAAACATCTCTCCTCTCCCAATCGTTATCTACCCATCTGATCTTTATCAGTCTCCTATAACACCACATTTCTAACGCTTAACTTCTACTCTTTTCAGCTGCTCCATCAGTTCAAGTTTCACTGACATAGAGTGCCACGCTAGGTAATTAAGATATATACATTTTAATGGGCTCTTGGGAAAGGAGAAACCTAACGGATGACATGTTTCGCTTGTCACGTGAGCATCACCAGAAACAGTTAACAAGACAAATAGCTCTACAAAACACTACCGAACCTACAGTGGCACCCACAGATATTTTCTGCTCTCCAAAATCCAAAAATTAAAACCTCTCAGATACTTACTGTCGACCAAAATATTATGTGTACTCGAGTTTGAAGGTTGTTTGTGAAGTAACCAATAGACCTAAATAAAATCCATTAACATCCTCATTTTCGTCGTTCTAGTATTTTACGTCAGTTCATGTAGGTTTCGAATTTTTAATTTATATTTTAATATTATTTATCGCAGTTGGAACATAAAAAGTGCCCGTTTTTAAGCGTGTTTCAACCATGCATCACATTTAAGAATTAATATCTCTCAGACTCCTCATCAGATCGAATCCAATGTTTAACACAATATACATTGGAATGTTGTATAACTGGTTTATTAATTTCAAAATTTTGAGTGTCCAAAAATCAAACTTGTTATCATTTTTGTAAGGTAACTTTTTCTCGGCTCAGGGTGGTTGGAAATATAGTTCTTGGTTGCGTTGTAATCCTTATACATCAAAAAGGTATGCCGTATGATTGTGAAATACGTAAATTAATTCACTTATTTGATATCGGATTGTATTTGTACGGGGAATTAAGACATGGATGACCAGTTAGCCGCTCCGGTGAAAGCTGTACAACGTTGCCAAGATGGGCTCCATCATGCGTCATGGTGCGCCTCGCTCGGAAGTGATGGGCTCCATGTCAGCAACGCTGTACAGCATTTCCCGGAGCAGCTATCTAGTGAACCATGTCTTAATTCCACGTACAAATAATGCAAACCGATATAAAATAAGTGAATTAATTTAAGTATGTCCAGTCATACAGCATAACCTTTTGATGTATAAGGATTACAACGCAACCAAGAACTACATTTTCCAACGACCCCGAGCCGAGAAAAGGTTACCTTACATAAATAATAACAACTTTCGTTCTTGAACACACAACATTTTGAAATTAATAAACCAGTTATACAACATTCCAATGTATATTGTGATAAAATTTGGATTCGATATGATGAAGGGTTTGCGAGATAATAATTCTTAAATGTGACGCATGGTTGAAACACGCTTAAAAACGGGCACTTTTTGTGTTTCAACTGCGATAAAAAATATTAACATATAAATTAAAAATTCCGAACCTACATGAACTAACGTAAAATAGAACGATGAAAATGATGATGTCATTGGATTTTATGTAGGTGGTTACTTCACAAACAACCTTCAAACTCGAGTGCACATAATATTTTGGTCGACAGTAGTAAATGTGGTAATTACTGCCAATAATGATTAATGTATAAAGCACCAGAAAAAAACTAATAATTTTAATGTTGCTGAACTTAGAAATGACGATCCCATCCATCAAAACAGTCTTCCTTCCCTAACTAATTTATGAAGGTGTAGCGACTATTTCTGTAATTCACTAAAGAAATAAACCCAAAATTACTGTAGAATTGTAAATTAATACGCGGAAATAACATACAAGTACTCTACTGTGATTATAGTAAAATAGTACGTTTTGGAACAAGGTTATAATACCAATTATTAAGACACGAGTATGTTTATAAAATAAGTGAAGCGAGTTTTATAATTTCCATACGAGTGTCTTAATTACCATTATTGGCGATTTGCATACGACTGTTTTTGTTCGACGATAATTATACGTTTCTTTTATGTTCGAACATTTATTCATAGATATCTGTCGCGATACCGCCAGGTGCATTTACTGAACAGATCGCATGCGTGTATCACAGACCTTGGCAATGTCATATGTTTTTAGCCTCCATGACGATCTAGTGCCGTTCTAATATCACCACCAGCATTCACTAAAATTGTCGCAGAACTCCTATGAAAGCAATGCCCTGTGTAGAAATAGGAGTTGGGTATATTAAGGTAGTGTGCTATTTCTTTTCCCATATTCCCCAGTTTATATATGCCAAAATATTGAACGATGCACTTCCAATTACGGTAACTTATAAAGAAGGATGTTTCAGTGGCGTAGTCGGTAGCATTCTGAGATTCTATGCCCAAGATTGCGGGTTCAAACCCGACCGAAGTCATTGGATTTTTTAAGAGCGTTAAAATCCTTCAGTATGCCTTCCTTCGGAGGTGAAGTAAAGCCGGATGTCCCATGTCATAAATTTATGCCATGTAAAAGAACCTTCCTTTAATGAAACTTTTGTGATTCTAAATTTGTAGGATAAATTTCTTTGAAACGCTCTATCAAATTTCCAACGTTCACCGCTAGGTGTAAGTGACATCTGGTAGTGAAAGTTGGAACTACTTGAAATTGATCGGATCTTGTAGCTCACCTGGGTGTCGGCATTGAAGCTGCTACAGCCTCTGGTGAGCCAAACATATCCTCGGACACTCCCGGCACTAACAGCCATACGCTAAATGAAAATGAAAATCCACAGCCTGCTTCCAGTCTCCGACCGGGTCAGGAATGGAATGAATGAAGCCCCCATCTAGCGGCGAGGATATGAACTGTGCCGGCTGACGAAGCCTGTCGCACTCCCCTGGGGCAATGATTAAATGAATGACAGATGAAATGAAATGATAGAGGAAAGTGTTGCTGGAATGAAATATTGACAGGGAAAACCGGAGTGCCCGGAGAAAAACCTGTCTGCCTCCGTTTTGTCCAGCACAGATCTCACATGGAGTGACCGGGATTTGAACCACGGACCCAGTGGTGAGAGGCCGGCGTGCTGCCGCCTAAGCCACGAGGGCTTATCCTTTACATTGTCATCTTTCAAATCATGTAATTCATGTCACTTGTGTCCGACATGTTTGATTTTAGAAACAAGTGCTTTGAGCACACACGCGAAGTAACACTTACCTAATTGGTCTAACAGCTGTATCGTGTTGAAAATCATGAACTCTGATTGGTGAAGAACCTGTACGCTAATGCAAACTTGAACTATAATGGGCCTCATTATGATGCAGTTTTCTGGCATAAAATAGTACAATATGCACCGAGCCTATAATGGCAATAATTACCATTAGAGGCGAGTTGCATACGACTGTTTATATTCGACGATAATTATAATTTTATTATATGTTCTAACATAAATAACCTATTCTTATATATCTGTCGAGATTTTGTCGGTTGAATTCTTCTTCTTGGAAATTGTGTGGGCTCAGCATTTGATCTCTACCCTATAACGATCCCCAATACTTTGAAACATTGTTTAACCGGAAATAGCTCCAATAGATAGCGCACAGGTACTATGTTGGACCATTTTGTTAGTTTGTTCAAATAACACAAAATAGGTTGTTACAAACGCTTTAAAATTAAAATATATCGTATTATCAACTAGTTATTTTTCAAATTCGATGCGTATAGAATGTCAACGGAAGGCAAATCAATATTGAGTCCCAAATAGAACAGTTAGGACATCTGGCGGAAACGTTTCGCATAAGAGATCCGTTTACTGAACAGAGAGCTGGATTATAATTTCCGTGGAACTAATGTCATAAGCCTGCTTCCTACATGACGTACTGGTGTGTTTATGTCAACAACAGCATTCACTAAAACTGTCGGCGAAATCTTACGAGTATGTAGAAATTGGAGTTGCGGATATTAAGGTGCAGTGCTATTTCTTTTGCAATATTGCCCAGTTTGTTTCTGCATTGTAACTAGAATGGTTGACCCAATATAGGCTACATTGTCAACTTTCAAATCATGTAATTCATGTCCGACATGTTGGATTTTGTGTGCATGTCGGAAGCTATCCTTACCTAATTGGTCAATGAATCAAAATATTGATCTCTGATTGTTTCGAAAAACTGTGTTATAATGAAGAGTTGTACTATAATGGCCCCAATTATGAGACAGTTTTCTGACACATAACACAGGGACATTCTCGCTCACGCGCTCCGCCAGTGACGGCTCAGTTACCAGCGACCGTGCCCACATATAGGCCTATACGGCAGAATACGGTACTTAAAATCAGTATCATGCATTTTTGTCCACCATGTTTACAGTAGATGCTGAAAATGTTCCCCATCCGCTGCCAAACATAGTCGGCATCTCATATTAGCCATATTTAGGATAACTTCAAAAGCTATAGGACCAGATCATATATCTATTACGCTATTGAAAAGGAATATGGACCTCCTCATGCCAGTTTTATTGCATATATTTAACTAGAGCCTGCAAATGGGTATTTATCCGACACAATGGAAAAATAGCGAACATCAAAGCTATACCAAAATTCACGAACGCCTTAAACTGTAGTGACTTTAGACCAATAAGTATATTGTGTGCAATTGGGAAAGCGTTAGAACGGATTGTTTTTGATCAGTTTTATGAATATATAAATTCCAACAATATCCTAAAGCCGAACCAATCTGGATATAAATCAAAACATAGTACTCTGACAGCCCTTATCAAAGTCACAGACGACATTCGTCTAGCAATGGACCGGAAGGAAATAACTATATTATCTCTATTCGATTTCAGCAAAGCTTTTGACAGAGTTCACCATGAGATCCTACTAGTTAAATTAAGAAATGTAGGCCTTTCAAAGTCAGTAACGAACTGGTTTAGGTCTTACCTAACAGGCAGATGTCAGAGAGTAGTTCTAGCAGATGACAATGTTTCAGAATGGTGTGAAGTAACAACAGGTGTGCCGCAGGGTTCGGTCCTTGGTCCACTCCTGTTCTCCGTGTATATAAATGACCTTCCATCTGTCCTTAAATTCTGTCAACATCATATGTACGCAGATGACCTACAGCTTTATCTGCACACGGATCTGAAATCCATTCATTTGAACGTAGCCCTAATTAACAGTGACATTCAAAGCCTATCTCAGTACGCACTCGATCATAATCTAATACATAACTTTGAAAAAACGCAACCGATCATCATCGGCTATACCAAATTACTCAGTTCCCTACCTGACCCATATCACCTTTACAGCTTGCATCCCAAACAGTTCCGAACCAGTCAGCAGTAAGAAATCTGGGAGTTATTAGCCTACTTTTCACATTTTGCAAAAATGAGGAAAAAGTAGTCTTATGAGATCGATCCGGGAAAATGTGTGTCTGTCTGTCTGTCTGTCTGCCTGTCCTTCTGTCTGTCTGTCTGGCTGTGTGTGTGTCCCCCCCTATCAACTCCTAAACGGCTGGAGCAATCGAAATAAAATTTGGTAGGAGTAAAGATCTATACCTGAATATCACACGGCCATATTTGAAAATGATGTCAGTGCTACCAACTGCTGAAAAATCGCAATTGAAATTTGAGCTCCATGTTGGATATCTTGGAAGGTATGAATGGGAGCTATTTCAAAATCGGCACACATATAGATAATAATATTGCAGTTTAATTTCCAGAAGGCCATACATGGCAGTGTTGCCAAAATGATTATAAGCCTACTGATAAGTCCAATATTTAAATGCATATAACTTCTACACTATCAATTGGAATTCAACCAAATTTCGTATGTTGTATGTGTACATAACCAGATATGACTGAACGTATTCTTATGAACCACCAGTGCTGCCAACTGTTAAAAAATGCTCTTAATTTCTTTTATCCAAATACCAATATATATGAGAAAGTATGCAAGCCGACAGCTTTAAACTATGCACACGTATAGTAGGCCTACATGACATTCTATATTAATTTGGAGTAACTTATATACGTCAGTACTACCAACATGATTCTATGCCTGCTGAGAGGTCCAACTTTAAATACATGTAACTTCCATACTATCATTTGGATTTCAACCAAATTTCGTATGTGCTATGTGTACCATAACAGCTATACTATGCGTATTCTTAAGAGCAACCAGGGCTGCCAACTGTTAATAAATGCTGCCTCTATTTTGTTACCCTAATATCAATATATCAGAAAGAATGCAAGCCAATACCTCTAAACTTTGCACACGTATAGTACCTGGCATTCTAGATTACTTTGGAGTAACTAATATACGTCAGTGCTGCCAACATGATTCTAAGCCTGCTGATAGGTCCAATTTTAAAATGCATGTAACTTCTATACTAACTAATGGATTTCATTCAAAATTGGCACAACAATAGATCATATTATTTCAGATTATTTCTGACCAATACATGCTTGACACTGTTGCCAACATGATTTTACGCACGCTGTTAGATCCAATGTTTAACTGCATGTAACGTCCATGCTATTCATTGGACTCCAACCAAATTTTGTATTCTGTACCTTAAGAGATGGAACTAAGAATATATTCATTCAGTCACCAGGACTGCCAACTGTAGCGCTCTATTAGGCTACATTATGCCAGGTATACAGTATTTCGAACTAATTAGAAATTTCGATATTACCAACTTAATTTCGTCATTATTCTAGATAGATCCATATCGATTAATCATTGGCATGAATCTTAAATTTTAAGAAAAGTAGGCTCTTTAGTTCGTCACGGAACTTCTTGTTTTTGACTCTCGATTATCGTGGCAGGATCACACAAACATGATTCTGAAAAGGGTTGCATCGTCATTATATCAAATTAGGCGAACTTGCTTCTATTTGCCTCAAAATGTACGAAAGATACTGATACAGAGTTTGATATTACCAATATTTGACTATGGATCTATAATTTACCATGATATAGGAGATGTCCTCAATACAAAATTGCAAAGATTGCAAAATGCTTGCTTGCGGTTTGTTCTCAATGTACCAAGAGAGTCTCATATAACTCCATTTTACGTCCAGATTGGATGGCTAAAGTTAAAGGAACGAAGACTGTATGCCATGGCTCTGACTGTGAGGAAAATTCTAAAATTCAAAATTCCGTCTTATATTTACTGCACACTAACTCCCATGCAATCAGTGCATAACCGTGCGAATAGACACACTGCACAAATGCTCCAGATACCCCATCACAGAACCCAAAAATGCAAAGGTTCATTCCGTATTTCAGCTAGTATTCTCTGGAATAAATATAAATTGCACCAGTATTCAGGACTTCCTATCAGAGCGATAAAACACTCCCTTCATTGTAATCTATCAGCTATACAATTATCATGTTCAAGGTGAACGGATGTAATAACAAGAACTCCTATTGTCAAATGTATGTTTAGGTTAAGTTTGCTTCTTTCTTCATTTATTCTATTGTATTTAACCGCTCTCTGAATGAAGAGAGCTGCATAAAGGGGCTTTGTAGCCTCAGTGGCCTGTACAAGAAAAACAATAAATTCAAATTAAAAAATATGAAGTTTCCGGTTACTCCGGTTAATTAATTAAGCTTCAGTAATGGCGGTCCCATGTCAGAGATTTATGGCATGTTAAAGAACCTTCCACTAATTGCACCTGTGTGAAGCTAAATTGGATAGGTTATTGTAAACAACTCTCTTAGGTTTCTAAGTTCGTTGCCAAGAGCCGACTGCGGTGGCGTCTAGCAGCTGAGTTGTGAACTTAGCCTAGTAGTCGTTGACGGTGGCGCTTGGCGGCAAAAGTAGGAACTATTTGAAAAATTCTAAGTTGCAGTACTTAAATTAAAAAAACAGATAACACACACTAATACAGTCATCACAATTAACACCGGTTATCAGACAGATTCTACACACACCCAAAGTACACGGGGCTACATGACCGCGTTGTCGCAGCCCCTAAACTTAAGAACTAACCAACCAAGCTTCAGTAATGAAATAACGACGTCTATTTTGATTGTTTACTGAACCTGTGCCTTTGAATGTCTTAGCAAGTTGTTTTATTGTCAGATTTATAGGAAATAAATAAATAAATCCCTGGAAATTTCACTCGAAACTTTTCTATTGTTCCAGTGCACGATTTCATCCACTTTGTGTACGTATTGTGCAGATATAAACGTTCACGTAATGAATATTTCACATAAGGCATTACAGCACTATACACAATCACAATAAAAGGCTATACAATACGATATACAGTACACAGTAGCTTTATAAAACACTCAATTAGCTCGGAGCTCACACGTCTACCGCAGCAAGAGCATGGGAATACGGCCGGGACCGCGCGAGTCAACCTGTAGCAGCCGGCTAAGGTCGAGCGGAATCGCCTTGCCAAGCAAAAATAAAGACCCTGTATTTACATATCGTCATCGTCAAACATAATATTTGCATTTCGCCATGGTCGACCATAAAGCTATAACTACAACATACGAAATGTGTTTGTCTACTATTGATGTATTGAAAGACCTTATGTTGATACTTATAAGAATTGCATAATGTCTACAGGCTGTTCAGACAACGACTTTCCATGTATTGCTATATTTTTATGTAACTTTGAATACTTTGGAATCGATTAGCTTTTATAAAAGGAATTCTCTCTTCAAATAGTCCATAACAATGTATATATGAGTCGTCCAGTTGCAAAACTCGCTTATTCCACTTGTGAATAAGGATCATGTCGTAAAATTATTTATGTTCGACCCTCACTATTATGTGTTAGAAAACTGTATCATAATGATGGTCATTATAACACCGTTTTTCATCATGACACAGTTTCTCCAGCCAATCAGAGCTCGTTCATTGACCAATTAGGTAACGATACCTTCGCGCATGCACTCAAAATCCAACATGTCGGACATAAACACAACATCGAACTATAACAAATTACCGACATGGAATACGCACCGTCCACATGTTCGCGTAAATAAACTGGCGAATATGAGACAAGAAATAGCATTGTACCGGTACCTTAATATCCCCAAAACCAATTTCTACACAGCGCGTGGTTCAGTGACTTCAGTGACAGTTTTACTGAATACTGGTGCGCAATCTGAACATATGGTATTGAAGCACACAGAGCGCATGCGTCGGTTGTCCAGAAAGCTTGGACAAGAGAGATATACTGCCCACCGCAGCACCCGATCACAACATTCTACTGTAGTGACTGAACAGATATTTATGAATAATTATGTTAAAACATATAATAAAGTTATAATTATCGTCGAACATAAACAGTCGTATGCAACTCGCCTATAATGGTAATTAAGACACTCGTATGGAAATTATAAAACTCGCATACGCTCGTTTTATAAAAATACTCGTGTCTTAATTATAGCCATTATAGGCTCGTTGCATAATGTACTATTATTTAATTAGTTTATTTTAATTTTTGTTTTGTTTCTTGTTTTGTTTATTTTTATCTTGTTTTGTTTTATTTTGATTTTGTTTTGTTTCAATTTATTCTGTTTTTATTTTGTTTTGTTTTATTTTGATTTTGTTTTATTTTGTTTTGTTTTATTTCGATTTTCCAGAAAAGGAAACATAAAACCAAACACAAAAAACACGAAGCAAAAAGAAAAATTAAAAAACAAAAGCAAAAGCAGAAAACCAAAAACAAGAAACACAAAGCAAGAAGCACAATTTTAAAAAGGCAAAAGCAGAAAACGAACACAAAACCAAGAAAGAAAAGCAAAAAGTAAAATTCAAAAGCAAAAGCACAAAGCAAACACAAAACCAAAAACCAAAAACACAAAGCAAAAAAGTAGAAATCGTTATTGTTTTAAGGGGCGGAACTACAAAAGATACGCGTGGCAAAGTCCACAGAAACGTTTCTCATGAAAATGAGTCTTATTCACAAGTGGGTGCTATACGAGTTTTGCAACTGGACGACTCATATCATAATCATATGTAATGATACTCAGGTTGTTTTTTCACATATTACAGTTCTTACAATATTTTGTGTTGACCGACTGAAAACTATAATATTAACTGCTAATAACGCGACACTGAAAATGGCTTCAAAGCTATTTTTAATCTATTTTGCTGGCTTGCCACGGTGGGTGAGGGGTTATCGTGCCGGACTATCAACCCCAAGATTGCATGTTCGCTCCTGGCCATGGTAAATGATTTTTGAAAGGCGAAAAAAAACTCGACACGCATGTCATCCGTTGTGGGCATGTTAGAGGACCCATTTGAATTCAGTAGGCCGTTTTCATAATGGCAAAATTAATCTCGGGATTTTTCGCCAATACAAACGTTCCTCCATTCTCTACTAAAAGCCCTATAATATCAAGGAGCTTAGATATCTAACCTCCTTGACTTTCATAGCGCTCCATGGAACAACAAAATTTGACATGGAAGCTGCCCTCTGGGCGTCAAATAGTAACACTTACACCCGGCGCCCGAGGCCATACGATGAGAAAACAAGAATTACCGTGACGAACTAAAAAGCCTACTTTTCTTAAAATTTAAGAATCATGCCAATGATTAATCTATATGGATCTATCTAGAATAATGACGAAATTAAGTTGGTAATATCGAAATTTCTAATTAGTTCGAAATACTGTATACCTGGCATAATGTAACCTAATAGAGAACTACAGTTGGCAGCCCTGGTGACTGAATATATTCTTAGTTCCATCTCTTAAGGTACAGAATACAAAATTTAGTTTAAGTCCAATGGATAGCATGGACGTTACATGCAGTTAAACATTGGATCTAACAGCGCGCGTAAAATCATGTTGGCAACAATGACATACATATATTGGTCAGAAATAATCTGAAATAATATGATATATTGTTGTGCCAATTTTGAATGAAATCCATTAGTTAGTATAGAAGTTACATGCATTTTAAAATTGGACTTATCAGCAGGCTTAGGATCATGTTGGCAGCACTGACGTATATTAGTTTCTCCAAATTCATCTAGAATGCCAGGTACTATACGTGTGCATAGTTTAAAGCTGTCGGCTTGCATACTTTCTGATATATTGGTATTTGGATAAAATATATTAAGTGCATTTATTAACAGTTGGCAGCCCTGGTGGTTCTTAAGAATACGCTCAGTCATATCTGGTTATATACGCATACAACATACGAAATTTGGGTGAATTCCAATTGATAGTGTAGAAGTTATATGCGTTTAAAAATTGGACCTATCAGCAGGCTTATAATCATTTTGGCAACACTGCCATGTATGGCCTCCTGGAAATTAAACTGAAACATTATTATCTATAAGTGTGCCAATATTGAAATAGCTCCCATGCATACCGTCCAAGATATCCAACATGGAGCTCAAATTTCAATTGCGATTTTTCAGCAGTTGGTAGCACTGAGATTATTTTCAAATATGGCCGTGAGATATTCAGGTATAGATCTTAACTCCTACCAAATTTTGTTTCGATTGCTCCAGCCGTTTAGGAGTTGATAGGGACACACACACACACAGCTAGACCGACAGACAGACAGAAGGATAGACAGACAGACAGACAGAAGGACAGACAGACAGACACACATTTGCCCGATCTCCTAAGTCTACTTTTTCCTCATTTTTGCAAAATGTGAAAAGTAGGCTAAAAATGCCAGAGTTTCGCCGCAGTGTACCATTGGACTCATCATTTGATATCCCATCTCACCAAGACGCTAAATATGTTATGCTGGGTAGGATATTCCAAGGCTCCCTGTGATGCCACTAGCAAAGCATGTGCTATAAAGAACATTACTCTCTTTATTCGAAAAATTGCCTCTCTGGCAGATTCAAATGGATTTTATACTCCTGTTGCATTTCATGCCAATTGAATGTAAAGGTGGGACGGTGCAGGCCAAGGGAATGAGTTCTATTCGAAAGTGATTCTTATCACTTTACATTGATCATGGTTGTTGTTTTAAAGACCGGAACAGTGAGGTAGCTGCTCCACCCTAATACAGACTGAATGTATTTGTTAGTTTATTAATTATTATATTAATTATTGTTATTTTAAGGGGAGAATAGCAAGATCATCTGTACTTCCAGTACATGGTTGATGGGTACACGTACAGTATACGGATGTGCTCTTGCTATCATATTTTCTATATATTTCTATGGTGTGTACGAGATTTCTACTCACAGGTTTTGTTATTGTTTAACTTTAGGAGCTTGGACACCGTGGCCATTTAGCCCCGTGTACCTGGGTGTGTGTGGATTTTTTCTTAAAACCTGTGATATTGTGAGGGCTGTATTACTGTGTGTATTTGTAATTCACGCGAGGTTTGGGGATGAGGAGACCGTGGCCTTAACTTAGGATCCATCCCGGCTATTACCTAAAGTAGAAGTCAAATAGCACGGAAAAGCACTTTGAGGATGGTTAAGTTAGGAATGGAACCCACCTCTTTTTTAGTTTTGCCTCAGGATTATTGTCATAATGCAACACTTTACTTCTAAGCTCTTTATACAAAATACGGAGGAATGCCTATTTAACTACAACTTCAAGCAAAATAATATTTTATAATCACAACTTATAGGGGCAGTTGAACTCCGTGTTATGTTCCTTAAAGGCAATCACCATCACACCAATCACAATAATTACAGCCTTACAATAACACCGAGCCATACTTGGTGCTGATAGCTCATTTGTTCATTGATGTTTCTGATTGGAAACAGTAAAACCTTCAATCTCTTTTCAGGTTTCTTGTATCTTCATTTCATGTACGTTTCATTCATGAAGATATTTATGCGTCATATACCTGTGAAGGACAACTCATCGACATGAAGAAGGAATGCAGTTACGCATACGCTTTATGACGTCCTCTCAACGACTTCAATGTAATGCCCATACTATAACTATGGTTAGGGATACTGGAACATCTACGTTAACACGTCCATGTTGTACATTGGTAAAATATGAATAATTTTTATGGATCCTTTTTGACTTACAATAGTTGAAATATACAGTAAACAGTGACTTATGTTCCATTGCTTTCCGCTTTGTCAATACTTGTAATGATATTAGTAACGAGGACATGTTTTGAAACAGGTGAGGTTTCTTTATCAGCTCGTGAAATGTGGATTTAAAAAAACGTGTAGACATATAATTAGTAGTGAAAATTTATCAATCGTAATATCTAAGAGGCTTATATTGATGTAGGCCTGTATAGACCTCTTCCATCATAAATTTTGGGGGCTTTGGTGGCGTAGTTGGTAGCATGCTGAGCTTCTATGCCCAAATTCACAGGTGAAAACCCATGACATAGATTTATGGCATGTAAAAGAACCTTCCATTAACTGGAATTGTGTGAAGGTAAATTTGTAGGTTAGATTTGATTAACGCTCAATAAGTTCCAACGTTCGCCTTAAGTTAGAAACTATCCCGGCATATTCCGGGACTAGAAGAGGGAAACCACGAATCGCACATCCAGGATGGCTGAGTAGGGAATGGAACCTCACATCTTCTCAGTTTTGCCTCAGGAAGCTCAATGTACTCCATTATAGTCCTCATACCAGATTTAAATGTCTTGGCAGAGATGGGAATCGAACCCGGACCTCCGGGGTGACAGTCAAAAATGTTACCCACTATTCCAGAAGTTGGACTCGTGATTAGAAGACAGCTTACGTAAAAGCCTGAACCCCTGAACCTCTATAGCAAATACAGGGAGCGGAAAAAAGATCTGACGGTTTTTAAATCACAACAACACAAACATTTTAAATGATACAAACTCTTTTATCTAATATATAAAAGTGAAAGTCTGTATGTATGTATGTATGTATGTATGTATGTATATATGTTGGTTCCGTATACAAATCTACACCGTTCCACCAATCTCAACCATATTTTGCATACATATAGTTTAGGACCCAGAAGGAACCGCTGGCTACATGAATTTTCGATAGTCTTTCTCATTCTTCTGATTTCGGCCCTTTTTCACTCAAAAACAGGCTAATCAAGTCATAAAATATACTCATGAAGGAATGGCAAGGCAGATAGTTTCCATGGCAACATAGCTCAAGTCGAGACACGGCCGTCTGGATGCCAATTGCGCTCTGCACTACCGGTATAGAAAATGAGGATCTTTACTTGAAATCCCGTTAGTTACTCAACTGCTCACACAGCACTGTCAACCGAGTATAGCATAACAAAGACTTGACACTATCTACTAGATATTTGTCAAATACCACTCACTCACTCACTCACTCACTCATCACGAAATCTCAGAACCCACCCAACGGATTGGAATGAAATTTGGTATGCAGCTTACTCAAGGGCCGCAAACGCCCACTAAGAAAGGATTTTTGGATATTCAGGTTCTAAAGGGGTGTTAAGGGGGTAAACCTGCATTTCATCGAATAGCAATATCTCCCGATTGGTTTCACTGGGGCATGTGATACTCGGCATATAAACTCATCATTAAAAATAAGAAGACATGTGTCTGAGGGTTTTTCGATGTGGTGTATATTATGAGGTGAAAGGGGTGAAAAGTGGGGGTTGAAAGATTCCTAACGGAGCCTGTATCTCATAAACGACATAGGCGAGGAGTTTGAAACTCAGCGGGAAAAAATCAGCATAAAAAATAAGTAGGCCTAAATAGGTGTTTGACCGGTTTTTTTTTCATAAATCCAATTTAAGGGGCCTATGGCGAGGGGTGAAATTCTGTGTAAAAAAAAAACAGGAAAGAAAGTGTCCTAACCGATTGACTCACTCGCTCTTCAAACTCAGGGGGAAAAACTGCTTAAAAATAAGTATAACTTATATGTGTTCGACAGTTTTTTGATAAACCAAATTAAGGGGTTCATCGGGAGGGGTGAAATTCTGAAGAAAAAAATTGAAAGAAAATGTCCTGACTCACTCACCCACTCATCATCGCCCAGCCAAAAATATTGAAGTTGGAAACATGTCATTTTCGGGATATGTTCGTTGTATGTCAAAACCATACACTAAGGGAGGATTTTTGAATATTCAGGCTCTAAAGGGGTCTTAAGGGGATTAAACCTGCATTTTATTGAATGAAAATATCTCACGAGTGGTTTCATTTGTGGATGTGATACTCGGCATATAAACTAATCATTAAAAATAAGCAGACATGTGTCTAAGGGTTTTTCGATGTGGTGTATTATTATGAGGTGAAAGGGGTGAAAATTGGGGGTTGAAGGATTCCTAACGAAGCGTGTAGGCCTATCTCCTAAACGACATAGGCGTGAAATTTGAAAATCGGCGAAAAAAAATCAGCTTAAAAAATAAGTAAGTCGGTGTTCCACCGTTTTTTCATAAATTAATTTAAGGAGCCAATGGGGTGGGGTGAAATTCTGGGGAGAAAAAGGAGAGAAAGTGTCCTAACTGACTGACTAACTCACTCAATCATCAAACTCAGGGGAAAAAGACAGCTTAAAAAATAATTAATAGGTGTTCAAGCGTTTTTTCATCAATCCAATTTAAGGGGCCCATGGGGAGGGGTGATATTCTGGTAAAAATAATTGAAAGAAAATGTCCTGTCTGACTCACTCACTCGTCACGCCCAGCGAAAACTATTAAAGTTAGAAACATGAAATTTTGGGAGTATGTTCGCTGTATATCGAAAACGTCAACTAATGAATGATTTTTGTTATTCTGGTTTTAAAGAGGTGTTAAAGGGGTAAACGTGCATTTCATTGAATAACGATATCTCATGAGTTGTTTCTTTGGGGATGTGATATTCGGTATATAAGCTAATCATTAAAAGAATCAGACATATGTCTAAGGGTTTATCGATGAGGTGTATATTACGAGGTGAAAGGGGTGAAAATTGGGGGTTGAGGGATTCTTAACGGAGCGTGTATCTCTTAAACGACATAGGCGAGAAGTTTGAAACTCGGCGGGAAAAAACAGCTTAAAATATAAGTAAATAGGTGTTCGACCGTTTTTTCATAAATCCAATTTAAGGGGCCCTTGGAGAGAGGTGGAATTCTGGGGGGAAAACAGGAAAGAAAGTGTCCTAACTCACTCACTCATCAAACTCAGGGGGGAAGAACAGCTCAAAAATAAGTAAATAGGTGTTCGATCGTTTTTTTTTCTTCATAAATCCAATTTAAGGGGTTCATGAGAGGGGTGAAATTCTGAAAAATAATTGAAAGAAAATGTCCTGACTTACTCACTCATCATCCCCCAGCCAAAATTATTGAAGTTAGAAACATGACATTAAGGGGCTATGTTCGTTGTATGTTGAAAACGTCCACTAAGGAAGGAATTTTGGATATTCAGGTTCTAAAGGGGTGTTAAGGGGGTAGACTTGCATTTAATTGAATAACAATATCTCCCGAATGATTTCCTTTGGGATGGGATACTAGGCATATAAACTCATCATTACGAATAAGAAGACACATGTCTGAGGGTTTTTCGATGTGGTGTATATTATGAGGTGTATGTGTGAAAAGTGAGTGTTGAAGGATTCTTAACGGAGCAAGTATCTCTTAAAAGACAGAGGCAAAAAGTAAGAATCTCAGGGAGAAAAATCAGATTGAAAAAGTAGTAGATAGGTGTTCGATCGTTTTTTCATAATCCAATTTAAGGGGCTCATGGAGAGGGATGAAATTCTGGGGAAAGAAGTCCACTAAGGAAGGATTTTTGGATATTCACTCATCATCCCCCAGCAAACCTATTGCAGTTAGAAACTTGAAATTTTGGGGATATGTTCGTTGTTTGTCGAAAAAGTCCACTAAGGATGGATTTTTGGATATTCATGTTCTGAAGGGGTGTTAAGGGGGTTAAACTTGCATTTCATTGAATAACAATATCTCACGAGTTGTTTCATATGGGGATGTGATATTCGGCATACAAACTAATCATTTAAAATAAGCAGACATATGTCTAAGGGTTTATCGATATGGTGTATATTATGAGGTGAAAGGGGAGAAAATTGGGGGTTGAAGGATTCTTAACGGAGCGTGTACTGTATCTCTTATTCAACATAGGCGATAAGTTTGAAATTCAGCGGAAAAAGCAGCTTAAAATTAAGTAAATAGGTGTTCGACCATTTCTTCATAAATCCAATTTAAGGGGCCCTTGGGGAGGAGTGAAATTCGGGGGGGGGGGGGGGGGGGGGAAAGGAAAGAAGGTGTCCTAACTGATTGACTTACTTATTCACTTATCAAACTCAGGGGGAAAACAGCTTTAAATAAGTAAATAGGTGTTCGACCGTTTTTTTTTTCATAAATCCAATTTAAGGGGTTCTTGGGGAGGGGTGAAATTCTCAAATATTAATGAAAGAAAATGTCCTGACTGACTCACTCACTCATCATCGCCCAGCAAAAATTATTGAAGTTAGAAACATGAAATTTTGGGGATAAGTTCGTGGTATGTCGAAAACGTCCACTAAGGAAAGAGTTTTGGATATTCAGGTTCTAATGAGGTGTTAAGGGGGGTAAACGTGCATTTCATTGAATAACAATATCTCATGAGTGGTTTCATTTGGGGATATGGTACTTGGCATATATACTAATCATTTAAAATAAGCTGACACATGTCTAATGGTTTTTCGATGTGGTGTATATTATGAGGTGAAAGGGATGAAAGGTGGGGGTTGAAAGATTCCGATCGGAGCGTGTATCTCTTAAACGACATGGACAAGGAGTTTGATTTTCTCCGAGTTCCAATCACCTTAAAAATTAATAAATGAATAAATAATTAAAATAAGTAGATGTTCGACCGTTTTTTTTCATAAATCCAATTTAAGGGGCATATGGGGAGGGGTGAAATTCTGGAATAGAAACGTCCACTAAGGAAGGATTTTTGGATGTTCACTCTCATCGACCAATCAAAACTATTGAAGTTAGAAGAAGGGGATATGTTTGTTGTGTGTCGAAAATGTCTACTAAGGAGGGATTTTTGGATATTCAGGTTCTAAAGGGGTGTTAACGGAATTAAACCTGCATGTCATTGAATCACAATATGACACGACTATGACGCGAGCGAAGCGAGGCTAAAAATGAGATGATGTGTGTCTGTGTATTACTCAATCACGCAAGAACCACTGGTCCGACTTACATGAATTTTACATGAAAGTAGCTGATTTAACTGGTTAACATATAGGCTACTTTTGATTTCAATACTTTGCACTATGGCGACCATTTTAGTGACGTCACTACACCCTTTGGTTTCAAACTTTCATATTTCCATTTCAAATAAAAAGTGAACGCTAAGAAATAGCAAACTTTTGATGGCATATACGAGGTTTAAAATTACATTTTCTATCTGAAAGGTATCTCCAACGGTTAGCGAGTAAACCCTAAATTTGTGCTATAAAACACGGTCAACGCCGAACGGTGTAGTTGGACAAAATGTTCCATCCTTAATCTCCCTCTGCGCAGCACCTCGCCTATCCCCTGTTTTAACTGTCACTTTCACATTTTAATTTATTTATGACGCGTAGCGAAGCACGGGTACTTCAGCTAGTTACTTATAACAGCAAGGTGTACATGTCAATTAATGGAAAACATGAAAGAACAATAGATTTTAACTTTTAAGATTTGAAGATAACGTCTTTCAAATGATGGCCATATTTTGCCCAGCATTCTTCCAGTCTTGCACTGAAGCTTTGCATAGTCATTAGGCTTCAACTGCTGGACAATAACCATTTTATACGGATGAAAATGCAAATCGAAACGCAATATTCGTCTCACTGATCGATCAGACATTAGCAAAGCAGCAGCATGTTTACGAGCTGGCCGCCGTGGACTGGTTTCCACAGCTTGTCTCACTCGCTCAACATTTTCTGGTGTCCTGGCTGACCTTGGACGGCCTGTCGACGTACGTTTTAAGGCTGAACCTGTAGCTCTAAAATTAATCACCCATAACAAAATTGTGTTACGAGATGGAACGCGTCCTCTTCGACTCGCTCAGCCGTACAACGACATAAACCGTCAGATCTTTTTGCCACATGGCAAAAGATGGGCATCATTTGAAAGACGTTATCTTCAAATCTTAAAAGTTAAAATCTATTGTTCTTTCATGTTTTCCATTAATTGACATGTACACCTTGCTGTTATAAGTAATAAATGAGTTTGTATCATTTAAAATGTTTGTGTTGTTGTGATTTAAAAACCGTCGGATCTTTTTGCCGCTCCCTGTACCATGTAGATATTTTACACAGAGATTGAGCGACGTACTGGCTACCATTCTTGACTGTCACCACGGAGGCCCGGGTTCGATTCCCGGCTCTGAAAAGAAATTTAATTCTGGTCTGAGAGTGTAACGGGGTACACTCAGCTTCGTGATGCAACAATGAGAATAAATGGGTTCGATTTCTACCTCAGTCATCCTGGGAGTTGTTTTTCGTGATTCCCCACTTCTGCTCCAGTTGAATACCGGAATGGTTCCTAAATTAAGGCACCAGCCGCGTCCTTCCCAATCCTCATATGAATTACAACCACACACTCTAATACAGCCATCACAATAACTCACGTTATCAGACAAAATTCCACACCCACCCAAGTTCACGGGGCTAAATGACCACAATGCCGCGAAGTACACTCAATGACTCAACAACAGATTGAGCGAATTATTGCGAGAGACAGTCAGTGGCAGTGAACTTTGCCTAACATCTGTGGTGGAAAAGTTACCAGTCACGCTGAAGATACTGTTCCATGCAGTTGACTTGCAGGAATCGCTGATCGTGACGGTACTCGGAGGTGTGGGGGAGCGGACATAGTACACTACTGTTTGTAGAAAGTGAAACACCAAGAACAAGAGATGTGACCACATTGCACTTTATACCACAGATTAGGGACATGACAATACATTACTGATTAGAAGGACAGTCCGGTACATGCACGTTGACGGTCGATCTTCAGTACGGTGTCGCGCCACCACGTGCTGCACTCAGAGCCGCTAGACGTCGTGGCATGGAATCATACAGCACTTGAATACGCTGCTGGGGAATTCCGTCCCACGCGGTTTGTAGGCGCGTCCACAAAGCATCAACAGTGGCGGCAGGTGGAACTGAACCTACAAGTTGCCGACCGACCATATTCCAGACATGTTCGATGGGCGACATGTCAGGCTGGAGCAGAGGGAAGCAGAGGTATTCGTCGTTCTGCGAAGAAGGCTTGCACATTCCTCGCCACATGCCGGCGGGCATTGTCCTGCTGAAAAATGGCCTGTGGAACGGCCTGAAGGAGGGACAGTGCCGCGGAATGTAACACTTCCCTGATGTAGCGGTCACTGTTCAGATTGCCCGCAATACGTAGGAGGCGCGATCGCCTGTTATAGGCAATCGCGCCCCAAACAATTACACCTGGTGTTTGTCCGCTATGTCGCTCGAAAATACAGTCTGCCTGATTGCGTTCTCCACGGCGGCGTCGAACGCGTATGCGGCCATCACTGTAGGACAGGTTGAAGCGGGACTCGTCCGAAAACACTAGATTTCGCCACTCAGCCTGCCAGTGTCGGCGTGCACGTGCCCATTGTAGTCGGAGGCGTCGGTGGTTTCTAGTCAATGGAAGCAGACGTAGTGGCATGCGTGCTGCCAGTCCAGCCCTCAAAAGACGGCGCCGCACCTTTGACGCAGACATGTCCACCCCCGTTGCAGTGCTCCAACGTCGAGCCAACACCGAGGATGACGCTGTTCTGTCCGATACGGCCATGCGGAGAAGATGGCAGTCGTCTCGCGCTGTGGTCACATTGCGTCGCCCTGTACTCTGTCGTCGCTGTGTACGACCTTCCTCTCTCCACTGGATACACATACGCCTTACTGTTGACACAGCGTGCTCCGTACGAGCCGCAATGTCCCGGAACAACAGACACGCCTCCCGGAGCCCAAGCAATCTGTCCTGTTCAACCGCACTCACATGCTGATTGTCGTTCCTTGTGATGTCGGCGAGGTATCGTTGCACATGCTTACACGTTGCCACTTGGTATGACGGCCCCACGCCGACAGAGCTGTGCGGAACACTGACCTGTCCGGTCCCACGACAGAGGGTACTGGTGGGCCTATGTGCACGCCATCTATCTGCGATTTCATCACTTAGTATGGTACCGCAGGCCCACACGGCCCCTGTTCTGGGAATGTCTCCGACCATTTCTTCTGGGTGTTTCACAGGCATTAATATTCTTTTAGTAGAGTGGGCGGCGAGTTACAATTAATTTCCTATTGCCCGAAATAAATTACATGAGTTATTTATACACTTAATAAGACACTTGTCACAAAGTGGGAGGGTTAAATTGGATAACTAGTTTCGTTCATCTAGCGAACATCATCATATCTTGCTATAGTAGGCTCAATTTAAAACAAGCGTTTTAATAAATGTTGTAAAGAATCGTATATTTTAACAAATTATATTTTTAATTCCGTTAGTCTATTACACTTAGAACATGCCATTTGTATATGTCTTAGTCAGATACTGAAATTTGTAATTTAATGAAAATCCTAGGTACTTCATGAAAACCCGACATATGATGTAATAAGGTATAGTTGCACTATTTGACGCACTTATTTATAATGTGACTGACCGATTTAGGCACTTGGTATTAGAAATGATTTTACAATAACAGCCAAGGTACTTCATGAGATCTGGTGTTTCTTGATTGAACTCTTCATGAAATGACTGACGCAATGTAGTTGTACATTAATTTTTAGCCGTCATACACGAACTATTCCAAGAAATGAATTAATACTTGTTTATCATAAATTTACAACAATAAGACAACAATAATAGAACAAAACTATATGAATATAATTATGCTGGCTGAAAAATATACTGTTATCGTTAAATGGCAAAAAATACTCCTCAAGAAACAACAGCCTTTGGAAGCACACTTATCTCACTATGAGGCCATAGCTAACGCTATTGGACTTCCCGTCAGATAATGTACAAAACAGTAGTTCCGTGATGAACTAGATAGCATATTTTCATATATCCTACTTATGTTAATTGCCTCTATCAACTTACACATTTTCAGTTTGATTGCTTTAATAGATTCCTAGATATTGAGAACCGTCTAAATATTTCGGATGGTCACCATGTTTGATTTTTATACATAGTCCTTAGAGTTATGTACTATTACATGAAGATTATTGTGTATGTGTATTATTCAAATATCAATCTATGATTAGGATACCAGAAATAAAAAGGATATTTTAAAATTTCGCTTAGCTACCATCTTGTGGTTATGAAAATAATTGAAATGAATAAGATGCCAGTTCATTAAAATGTATATAAGCATATACCGTACCAAGTGTCACTGCTCTCGGATGGTTAAATCGCAACAAACGTCCATATGAATATTTAAATTTTGCGTCATCGCCATGTTGGATATCTGCTCACCAGATTACTGAATATCCCATAGGTGTCCTTATGTTTATAGCCTATATCAACATGCAAAATTTCAGTTTGTTTACTGTCATAGCCTAGATTAAAAGGAAGATTGTAGTTTTACGTGACCGTTAATCTCGAGATCATAAGCCACGGGACCTCCTTTTAACGTGGAATCCGAACCACAGGACGTGGCATTTCACTTTGAAAATCTCACATGCATTGATCGGGAATCGAACCCGGTCCACCGTGGATAGCCTAGATTAATGGATATTGAGAACCGTCTAAATATTTCGGATGGTCACCATGTTGGATTTATATATATGTAGGCCACAGAGTTAAGCACTATTAGATGAGGATTATTGTGTACGTTCATTATTCAAACATTGATTTTGATCGCATGATTAGAACACAAGAAATAAAAACGTAATTTTAAAATTTCACACAGCCGCCATCTTGAAGTTATGTAAACAATTGAACAAAATTAGATGTCAGTGCTATGTAAATTGTATAGTCATTTGCTCTACCAAGTTTCACTGCGGTCGGACGGTTAAATCACGAGAAAAAGCTATTTAAATGTTTCAACTTCACTTGGCCGCCATTTTCGGTTTGTAGTTAAAAGGTTTTTGAAGGTCACATAGGTGAACGTCTAGTAGTGCCATCAATTACCGTACAAAATGTCTGGGTTATATCAGTAAAAATTACGGAGATATAGAATGCTGGTGAAATATTTCGCACAACCGCCATGTTGGATTGGTGGGACGTAATGATATTTGAAGGGCATCTTTGGGGCGTCCAAAGTAGTACTATGACCTTACCGAGTATCATTGAAATAGCTCCAGCCATTTAGAAGTCATTAGGGAGGGGGTACACACACGGACCCACACACATACACACAAATCCACACACAGACAAACGGTGATCTCATAAGCCTATTTTTTTTTCATAAATGTAAATAGGCTAAAAATTACACTAAGAGACGGCGAAATTTATTCATTTCACGAAACCACGCATCAGGTAGTGCAACTATCTCCTTTTATTCCATATTAATTACAATTTACTTATAACAAGTACTGTAGTTCCGTGAAGAAATATACAGCCTATATTCATTTATCCCACTCATGTTAACTGCCTCTATCAACATACAAAATTTCAGTTTGCTTGTTGTGATAGATTCTTAGATATTGAGAACCGTCTAAATACTTCAGATGGTCGCCAGGTTGGATTTTTTATTTATGTAGCCTACTATTACATGAATATTATTGTGTACGTGTGGTATTCAAACTTCAATCACATGATTAGGAAACAAGAAGTAAAAACGAGAATTTAAAATTTCGCACAGCTGCCATCTTAGATGCCAGTGGATTAACATTTGTATAAGAATTTAACGTGCAAAGTTTCATTGCACTCGGAGGGTTAAATCGCGAGAAACGTGCATTTAAATATTTATACTTCGCATCACCGCCGATTTGGATTTGTGCTCACCAGTATACTGAAAGTCCTATAGGTGAACTTATGTTCATAGTCTCTATGAACATAAAAAAAACAGTTTGATTGTTGTAAAAGATTCGTAGATATTGAGAACCGTCAAAATATTTTGGATTGTTATATGTACAGGCCATAGAGTTATGTACCATTAAAGGAAAATTATTGCGTAACTTCATTGTTCAAACTTTCACTTCGTTCGTATGATTACGACGCAAGAAATAAAAACTTAATTTTAAAATTTTGCACAGCCTCCATATTGAGGCTGTGTAAACAATTGAACAAAAATTAGATGCCAGTGCATTACAATATCTATAATCATTTACTGTACCACATTTCACTGCGCTCAGATGTTTAAATCACTAGAAAAGTCTATTAAAATGTTTCAAATTCGCTTGGCCGCAATGTTCTTCTTGTACGTTACAGGTTTTTGAAAATTACATAGATAAACTTACAGCAGTGCCCTTTATCACCGTAAAAAATTTCAGGGTGATATCTGTAATTGTTTCGGAAATATAGAATGCCAGTGAAATATTTCGCACAACCGCCATTTTGAGGTTATGTAAACAATTGAATTAAATATGTGCCAGTGCATTACAATGTGTATAAACATTTGCTGTACCAAGTTTCATTACGTTTGGATGGGGAAATCGCGAGAAAAGTCTATTTAAAAGTCTCAATTTCACTTGGGCACCATGTTGGTTTTCTAGTTACCAGGTTTTTGAAAGTCTCATAGGTGAACTTCTATTAGTGCCCTTTATCACCGTACAAAAGTTCAGGGTGGTATCTGTAATAGTTTCGGAGATACTGAATGCTGGTGAAATATTTCGCACAGCCGCCATGTTGGATTACTGAGAGACAATGAAATTTGAAGGGCACGGTCGGGGTCGGCCAGAATGGTGCTATGATCTTACCGAGTTTCATTGAAATCGCTCCAGCCGTTTAGAAGTTATTAAGGACACACACACGAATCACACACGTACACACAGACACACGGACAAAAGGTGATCTCATAAACCTATTTTTCATAAAATGAAATTAGGCTAATAAATAATGACCCAAAATCAAATTTTGTTTATTTTCCTTACTTTTATCGTTAGGGGTACTTCCCCCTCTTACATCATATGTCGGCTTTTAATGTAATGCCTAGGACTTTCATGAAATGACGGATTTCACTGTCCGACTACAACGTATAAGCCTGACACAAAATTACACCATAATCCAATGCACTGAATAGGCACAAGAAAACTGTTAAACGTTCGCCGTAGATCTACTTTGATACGCGCCCATTCCCGTGCGAGTCGTGTAGGCAGCTGGTAGTCTTTACTTGCCGTCAGATCACACACACTACTCCTTGATCCTCCCTGAACTGGAGTGCTGCTCATTGAGCCGATTTGTGCCAATCATTGCATTAGTGTATTGTCTCCTTAGGAAATTGTATCCACCCCAGAGAAGACAGCTAACGTTGTGGGTAATCGTGGCCCTCGAAGGTGGATTCATTACCTAATTATCCATTCATTCATTTACTGTATTTGCAAATAGGGGTAATTCCCCGATGGCAAATTGTTCAATTACAGAAAATTACTAACAATAAACTCAATCACACTAAATGTACATCAGTCGTGCTCTAACTACATCGGGGTATTCATACAAAATTTCATCTTTCTTTTAAGTACATCAATAAGTTTGGGGAAAGTCTCTAAATCAGTGGCAGGTAATGAGTTCGAATTATCAATACCTCGAATAGCGAAATAATATTTCCCATAATTTGTACGCTGCGGTCGGCCCTTAATTTTGTGCGAATGTTCTGCTATACTCAGGTAGGTAGATTTCCCAGACGTTTGCTTAGTTCTCCCCATGATGGCCGATTAGTGTAATTGTTAAACATGGCGTATTGTCTGGATTTCGTCCTTCTGTCTTCCAGGGAGTCCCTACTTAGTTTTTCTATCATTCGTGTAACACTAGCGATAGGATTAAAATCGTCGAGCACAAATCTAGCAGCCTTCCTTTGTATCTTCTCCAAATCATTGAAGAGCCCTACCGCTGAGCCGTATTCCAGGATTAGCCTCACGATGGACAAATATGCTAATTCGCTTACTGTGGAACTACTGCCTTTTAATACCCCCATTACAAAATCGATCATTATTACCCCAGGATTAGAACTCCCGAGTGAGAAGATGCCAGTTACGTACTAGATTATGCTGGACGGTGTCACAGTTGGGCATTGAAAATGCCTTTGATCAAACGTTATTGAATTAACACAATTCTAAAGGACATTTCCATCGATAGTACCTTCACATTCAGTATAAAAGTGGCTGTGTACTCCGACAACATCTGATTGACGTAAATCATTTCCAAGTCAAATGCACCCTCCACTTAAGCCTGCGAAGCAGTTCCTTCTTTGTTTTGCGTGGCGCCATATTGAAGCTTAGTCAACGATATTAATTTCATTCGGTCTCCAGTTCTTTCATTAGAAATTGCGGAGAAAGAATTAAAGCGAGTGACCTCCGTTGAAAATTCCTCTTAGTATACAAATGATTATATAACACTCTTACTAATGCAGTATTCGATATTCTTGTTGAAGTTTGTACTGTTCTTATGGAATTTAAGTGGCAATAGAAGTCGTGGTGTTGAGTTACTAACAAGTTGTCCGTGAAAAATACCGTCCAGGCATTTGTTGTGGGAAACCATTGGATAAAAACAGTATATGTACGGACACATGTGGGGTTCAAACCCTCTCGACCCTGAGACAGGAAATAGTCTACCCTATTAGCGAGCACGTTAACCCGCACAGCTACCTTGCCAACCTAATCTTTACAAATACCCAGGGATTCTGCTGTCTGTACATCCGTTTTTATTGCAATATATTCAGAACTGTTTCAATTCCAGGTCAAGTTGATACCATAGTAATGGTTTTTAACTTGTTCTTAAATATTATTTATGTATTTCATTATTTGGTTTTCGGTTTTGTCGAATGTGCAGCCAGCTCTAGTTTATATTCAAGACATGTTGATGAAGAATTGTCTTTGTACATATAAATCAATTTGTTTTGACGACCTTTGTTGAAATGATGCATGAAAAATTAAGAGTATGGCAAATTAGGCACTCAAATTAGACAATACAATCAACCAAACATGTCCAAGGTTTGTTTCGAACCAGCAGCAGACACATAGCACAGTTCAAAACTGCACTCTCTGATCCTCATGCTTTGATTGTAGTCATTATTAATGACTGCAAGCCACCAGCCTTGGCTGTCACTCCAGAGGTCCAGTTGCGATTCCCCCTCTACCAAGAAATGAAGAAATGTAAATCTGGTTTGAGGGCTGGAAAGAAGTTTACACAGCCTCGTGAGGCAAAACTGAAAAGAGACGGCTTCGATTCCCACCTTGGCCAACCTGGAAGAGGTTTTCGGTGGTTTCAAAGGTAAATGCTAGGACGGCTTGAAATTTGGGTTCATGGCTGCCTCAATTACAAATTCACCCACTAATACAGTTACAACAATAACACAGGCTCTCCGAAAAATTAAACACACACTCTAGTACACGGGGATGAAGTGACTACGACAAACAAAGGTCCTAAATGAAAACTACTAAAGTTGTTGTTGATCCTTTAGGAGCTTTACGACACCATGGTCATTCAGCCCCATGTACTTGGGTGTGTATTCAGTTTGTCTGTTTATCTGTGTTTCTTTCATGAAAATTAGTGTATGTAATGTAATTGAGGTAGAATTTGGGAAAGGAAATGGTCGTGGCCTTAAGTTAGGTACCATCCCGACATTTGTCTGCTGTAGAAGTGGAAAACAACAGAAACCCACTTCCAGGATGGCTGAGGTAGGAATCGAACCCACCTATTCTCAGTTGCGCCTCACGAGGCTTAGTGTATTCCGTTTCAGCTCTCAAACCAAAATTTAATTACTTCGCAGAGCCGGGAATTGAACTCGGGCCACCGCGGTGGCAGCCAAGAATGCTAGCCACTACGCAACTACTACTACTACTATAGCAACTACAACATCAACCACCAGTTTAGCTGTGTGGTCTAATCCATGCTTCATGTCTGAACTGGGTAGCTAACGTTCAGAGGTCCAAAGTTCGAATCGCGTTACTAACAGCACCTCTCTTTCTAAGATCTTAAAATTTGCCACACACGGAGCGTGGTCACATTGGTCAGGATGGTTAGACACCTTTGCCTGGACATCAGGAGATTCCGGTTTGAATCCCGACCATGATCACAGTTTCAAGTCTTATTCAACAGATTACTGCAGTCATCACAATCACATAGGACACGTTATACATACACCCAAGAGCACGTGGGTGACGATAAGATATAAACGACAAAAGTTTGAGGATAGCATCATTAGCTTTAATACCGGAGTGCCAGTTCAGAACGGGTTCAATTAAATGGATAATGCCCCCATGAGATGAGGTTATTATGCTGATGCCTTGTGTACATGTCTAGATTAGCATCAATCAATTGGCTACTTGCTTACTTCCTCCTAAATGAATATTCGGGATGCGGGCTGCCCCCAGCCAATAATCCTATGTCAGAGCTATGGGTTATGGTAATAGCCCATTGTCCTACAGGGAGCAGGTTGCTTCTATCATATAACTGAGGGTGTTCAATTAACCTCATTTTGGAGATGAAGAATACACTTCGTTCAATGATTTGCAGGTTTGACTCAAGCATTAGTATTCAGATGGAGGGAATAAAACACTTCTGTGTTACATTTTACATTACCATTGTAGTAAATTATATTTACAAGTAGGAAATTAGATATTTATGATAATAATCTACATTGTCAATACTAAACAAGAAGTTCTGTGACGAACTAAAGAGCCTACTTTTCTTAAAATGATTAATCTATATGGATCTATCTAGAATAATGACGAAATTAAGTTGGTATTATCGAAATTTCTAATTAGTTCGAAATACTGTATACCTGGCATAATGTAGCCTAATAGAGCACTACAGTTGGCAGGCCTGGTGACTGAATATATTCTTAGTTCCATCTCTTAAGGTACAGAATACAAAATTTGGTTGAAGTCCTATGGATAGCATAGACGTTACATGCAGTTAAACATTGGATCTAACAGCGCGCGTAAAATCATTTTGGCAACAATGTCATGCATTTATTGGTCAGAAATAATCTGAAATAATATGATCTATTGTTGTGCCAATTTTGATAGTTAGTATAGAAATTACAAGCATTTTAAAATTGGACCTATCAGGAGGCTGACGTATATTAGTTACTCCAAATTAATCTAGAATGACGGTACTATACGTGTGCAAAGTTTAGAGATATTGGCTTGCATACTTTCTGATATATTTACACTAGGGTAACAAAAAATGAGAGCATTTATTAACAGTTGGCAGCCCTGGTTGCTCTTAAGAATACGCATAGTCATATCTGTTATGGCACACATAGCCCATGCAAAATGTGGTTGAAATCCAAATGATAGTATAGAAGTTACATGCATTTAAAGTTGGACCTCTCAGCAGGCTTAGGATCATGTTGGTAGCACTGACGTAGATCAGTTACTCCAATTCCTGGTTCTGCCAAGAAACTTAATTCTGGCCTGAGGGCTCGTGAGGCAAAACTGAGAAAAGGCGGCTGTGATTCCTACTTCAACTATCCTGAAAGTGGTTTTCCGTGGTTAACCAGGCAAATGACTTTCCTCATTGATGAGCGACGACTCAAACGTAAGGCAGTGCCAGGTGCCGTAAATAACCATTGTTCGCTGCTGGCCAATAGTTGTTCGTTCTTGACCAATAATATGATTCCTCTATCTCACATGTGGACTACAGAATCTGATCCTGGCTGCCTGCTCGCGTGTCCGGTATCCAGTGTTGCACAGTTGCATGCAGTTCTGTCCAGTCCCGCTGCTACGGCGGAGAGTTGACAACACTGTGCATTGAACTAGGAAAGCCCTGGCCCCTCGCAAACATGGAATGTAATCATGGCCGCCCAGCTGGGTTTCAAAAGAGAGCCGCTCGTTAACTAGGAAAGTGAGAGAACTATATCAAACTTAAGTCCACGGCTGCTTCCTACCAAAATATTACCCCAATTGCAAATACACACATTAGTAAAGACACCACAATAACACAGTTTAGCAGAAACATTCTTCACACTTCCATGTAAACAGAGCTGCATGGTCAGGATGCCGCGACGTCCGTAAATAAGAATTAACAACAACAACATGTATTAAGTGTCATTCCCTGAACCTGAAAGAAATTACATGAGATTAATACATTTTATTATTATTATTATTATTATTATTATTATTATTATTATTATTATTATTATTATTATTATTATATTATTATTATCATTTTTCCTCCTTTGGGAGAGCGTGCGAACTTGAGCCAATCACAACTTCACTTCCTTTTATCTTTACTTCCCAAAACTTCTTCATTAATTCACTGTGTTTTTTCTTCATTTGCTCTGGCCATTTTTAGCCTACTTTCGATTTTTGCAAAAAAATGAAAGTAGACTTATGAGATGAACACAGGGCGAAAAAAGTGTGTCTGTCTGTGTGTGTATGTGTGTGTGTGAGTCTGTGTGTGTGTGTGTATGTGTGTGTGTGAGTCTGTGTGTGTGTGTGTGTGTCTGTGTGTGTGTGTGAGTGTGTGTACTCTGAATGTCTGTCCCCCCCTATCAATTCGAACACGGTGAATGCGAATTGAACGAAATTTGGTACAAAGGTAGAACTAGCAAAGGACACCTCAGTGTCATGTTTTATATCGCCGCCATCTTGACGGAAACGTAATGGCGGCCACACAAATGTTCAAAGCTTAAATCAAATTACGACTAACCTAATCATCCGATCTCTACCAAATTTTGCAACAACATACCTTTATGGGGGGAGCATCCCTTGACCAAACTAATAGGTCATTAGCCTAATAGTTTGCGGATGGCGGCCATCTTTGTGTGAAAATCAATTCCCCCTATTAATTCAAACACGGTGAAACCGAATGGAACGAAATTTGGTACAGAGGTAGCACTAGTAAAGGGCATCTCAGTGTCATGTTTTATGTCGCCGCCATATTGACAGAAACTCAATGGCGGCCACACAAATGTTCAAAGCTTAAGTTAAATTACGACTAACATAACCATCCGATCTCTACCAAACTTTGCAACAACATTCCTTTATGGAGGGAGCATCCTTTGAGCAATCTAATAGGTTATTAGCCTAATAGTTTGCGGATGGCGGCCATCTTTATGTCAAAATTGATTCCCCCTATTAATTCGAACACGGTGGAACCGAATGAACGAAATTTGGTACAGAGGTAGCACTAGCAATGGGCACCTCAGTGTCATGTTTTATATCGCCGCCATCTTGACAGAAACGTAATGGCGGCCACACAAATGTTCAAAGCTTAAGTTAAATTACGACTAACATAACCATCCGATCTCTACCAAACTTTGCAACAACATACCTTTATTGAGGGAGCATCCTTTGACCAATCTAATAGGTTATTAGCCTAATAGTTTGCGGGTGGTGGCCATCTTTATGTCAAAATGGATTCCCCCTATTAATTCGAACACGGTGGAACCGAATGGAACGAAATTTGGTACAGAGGTAGCACTAGCAAAGGGCACCTCAATGTCATGTTTTATAAAGCCGCCATCTTGACTGAAACGTAATGGCGGCCACACGAATGTTCAAAGTTTAATCATATTACGATTAACTTAATCATCCGATCTCTAACAATTTTTTTCAACTACATACCTTTATGGAGGGAGCATTCTTTGACCAATCTAATAGGTCATTCGCCTAATAGTTTGTGGATGGCGGCCATCTTTGTGTCAAAATCGATTACCCCTATTAATTCAAACACGGTGAAGCCGAATGGAACGAAATTTGGTACTGAGATAGCACTAGCAAAGAGCATCTCAGTGTCATGATTTATATCGCCGCCATATTGACAGAAACGTAATGGCGGCCACACAAATGTTTAAAGCTTAAATCAAATAACGACTAACATAACCATCCGATCTCTACCAAACTTTGCAACAACATACCTTTATGGAGGGAGCATTCTTTGACCAATCTAATAGGCCATTAGCCTAATAGTTTGTGGATGGCGGCCATCTTTATGTCAAAATTGATTCCCCCTATTAATTCGAACACGGTGGAACCGAATGAACGAAATTTGGTACAGAGGTAGCACTAGCAAAGGGCACCTCAGTGTCATGTTTTATATCGCCGCCATCTTGACGGAAACGTAATGGCGGCCACACAAATGTTCAAAGCTTAAATCAAATTACGATTAGCCTAATCATCCGATCTCTAGCAAATTTAGCAACAACATACCTTTATGGAGGGAGCATCCTTTGACCAAACTAATAGGTCATTAGCCTAATATTTTGCGGATGGCGGCCATCTTTGTGTGAATATCGATTCCCCTTATCAATTCGAACACGGTGAAACCGAATGGATCGAAATTTGGTACAGAGGTAGCACTAGCAAAGGGCACCTCAGTGTCATGTTTTATATCAGCGCTATCGTGATGGAAACGTAATCGCGGCCACCCAAATGTTAAAAGCTAAAATGTAATTACGACCATATCATTATGTGGGAAACATATTCTGACCAAACTGCAAGAACATCAGCCCAATAGTTTGCAGATGGTGGCCAAGTATGTGTGCAAATCGATTCCCCCTATCAATTCAAACACGGTGAAACCGAATTGAACGAAATTTGGTACAGAGGTAGCACTAGCAAAGGGCACCTCATATTCATGTTTAATATCCCTATAGCACGTTGTATTTCAACAAGCTACTACAACCAACATTCAATCATACTCCTTGAAAAGGACAAAGAGTTATAACAATACCCATGCATTTAGGAGAAAGTAGGCTATATGTTCTTTACTGAACATCTTGTTTCCCTATTGTTTCTTTTCTTGAGACTTGTTCAAATTTCATGTTTCTGATGTTATTTCTGAATTGATTTCTGTCCTTAATATCGTCTTCAGAGATTTTGAATTGTTCCAGGTCCTCCTGTGTTTCTCTCATCCAACTGGTCGTTAATTTACTTGTATTAATGATGTTAAACATTTTCTTAGTGTGTTTCTTTTCATCCATACTCCACAGGTGTCCATATAACTGTAGGCTAATTTTCCTAACTTTCTCTGTGATGGTGTATGTATTAATACATCTCTACTTAGTATAAAACAAAGTGCCCGATTCTTGGATGTCATGGGTATTCTCGAGAACCACTGGATGGATTTTGATGCAGATTTCGCAATTCTGTAAAGGATACCTCGAGGAAGGTTTCTGTAGAAAATAATTTATTTATGATCAGAGGATGCCAAGCAGTAACGATTTCAGTGAAAAAGTCGAAGGAAACGGGCGTCCGTGCGCCTTTTAAGCTTACGCTGGACAAACCGTTAAAAATATCAATATACTATGAGTGTAAGAATTGTTCAGCATGAAACGTTCTACGAAAAATTCCACGAGAGCATATCTCTATCTTCAATTCAACGCCAACTATAAGTGTTCATACGATTTCATTTCTTCCAACAATCTCCATTCAATTACTGAGACGACAGTTTACGGGCTAGCACGTAATGCATTCGAACAAACATGATGACCGACTGAAAAGCATTAATTTTAATTTCTTTACCGGAATGGGAATATATTCTGGAAAAATGAGAGTATCTAATATTATTGTCATTTGTACCACGTCTAAGGACTATGTGGCCCATGAAAAGAATTACTACGTGCTGTTTCCCAAGCTCTTGCTTGCGTTTTAAAGTGCATTATTGTTTTTGCAATTAAATCATGCAACAAGCTAGCAACACATTCCTGTGGTTATGCGGCTTTTAGCTTTTAGGTTTAATTGCGCTAATTATAAAATGAATCTCAGTAGGTCTGGGAACCACCACAAACACTACTGGGATTGTGTCTGCTTGAGGTGAAGGCTGGGTGAAGGCAGCTGTTTGTCTCGTGATATTAATGACCGACAGGCAATTAACTAGGCGTTACCTGGCAGTGAGAGTCTGAATTAAAGCCAGCGACATTGCCGCAAGGTATCTGTGGACATTGTCCTATCAAGGCTCGAAAATGTGATACATACCGAATGAACATGTAATAGTAGACTATGTCTCCGGTTCTTACACCAGGAACTCTTTCCTTTGTAATGAAAAGGATTCCCCTTAGAATCAAAATTCACCCAGAAGCCCTGGGTTCGATTCCCGACACCGTCAGTGATTTTAGAAACTGACGTGAGGGCTGGAACGGGGTGCACTCAGCCTCGTGAGGACAATTGAGTAGCTGTCTGACAGTGACGCAGCCCCCGATCACGAAAACCAAGATTAACGGCCGAGGGGACCCGATGAACTGATCACGTGGCACCCCAATATCTGCAGGCCAAATGGCTGGGCAGCGGTCGCTTCGTAGGCCTGGCCCTTAAAGGGCTGTAGTGCCAGTGGTTATTATTATTATTATTATTATTATTAGAATCAAAACACTACATTTTAACAATATACAGTCATAATGAAAAATTCGGTCGCCGATAAATATTTTAACTTTGAGATTTATAAATACCACATGTATTGGCAAAGATAAAAAAATTATGCCTAACTGAAAGTTAGTCCTATGAGATCTATATAAATACGAGTGTTTGTATTCCTTCCCTTTTCAACTTAACTATCCGGTTGTGTCATTATCTAACTCTACCCTTTTAGAATTTCCTGAGTATGGATTTCTCAGGGTTTTCCGCACTTCAGCCAGGAAAATACTGGGTTAGTACCTTATTTCTAGTCCAGAGGCACCTACCTCATCCCCACCCGACTAATTAGTCACCAACCAATGATAATGAATGCATTTGTTTACTCAATAATGTAAATAGAGGACCTCAAGCCCCCACTGAAAATATTTATAAAATTAATTCTTTGGAAATGATTTGGTCATGCCTACACATCTCCCTCAATATTTCAGCTTAACTCCAAATTGATTTGTCATGTTACCTGAAGAGTACTATGTTCTTCTGGCGTATTGCGATCTGAAATAGAGCCATCTGGATCGATTACCGCATCCCGTCATCTGCATTGGCGATTTAATCCAGAACTCTTAAACATTAGTGTGGTACTCGTATGATTAGGCACACACAGTGGAGGCCCCTCTGTATCAGTTCAGGTGCATATCAACCAGTAGTTGCACTTATAAATGTATCCACGCAAGCAGAGAAGGCACCGTTTAATGTATATTTTGAGATGGGTTCGATTACCAACTCATCTGTCCTAATAAGTGATTTTCCTTGGTTTTCTACCAGGCAAATACCGGAATGGTTTGAAACCTAAGGCCATGGTACCTCTTTGAAAATTTCTAGCCACAATAACACATGCACTTGTACAGCCTTCACAATGAAATAGGTGGTCAGACAGATTAACATAAACCTAAGTACACGGGCCTGCATGACTACGATTTCGCAAAGTCCCTAAATAATTCAACTACATTGTATAGGAGCAATGATTCAGCACAAGGCAGTTCTTTGTGTCGTATGAAGAATTGTACGTGCCAGTGTAAAGCTTACGTGTGAAACATCATTTAATTACATCATGGAGTCTACTTGGCAGAGAGCATTATAGTGAATATATCTGCCAAGGGCAACTAAAAGGATTAATATTGAAAGAATGTAATAATTTAAAAATATAACCATTCATTTTTTCACTTATTCTTGGAAAACTTACGCTTAGCTTATTTTAATTATACTATTTATATGAATTACCTTACTGTTCATGTCTGCAAAAATAGACAACATTTCAAGTTCTGATGTTTATGGCTATATAAAGATGAATTCTCATTGGGGCATCTTCTAGTCAACATACCTTACATAAGCAATAACTGAAACGTTCAATCACCATGTCCTATTCATAAAGGGTCACAGAATACACTTCAATCACTTTGGTTTTAACTGATTATATTTCTGGAATGTTCCTTCTGTGACCTTGTGATTTCTCCTACCCATATAATCTGGCTCATACATTTTGTTTTGTAATTCATTCCAGGTCTGCTCCCCCTGTTATGCTTTGTACCTCTCCTGGAGTCTTCTGTTGTGAAGGGATTGCCATCCTCGACTTTAACATGTCAGAGACACTGTCAGGTCAGGAGAATTTGCCATGGAGGAATCTTGCAGCTTTCCTTTACACCATCTTCAATATGTTCATTAGATTTCACTGGTAAGGCTCCCCACACACTCGTGGCGTGTTACAAAATCGGTCTCACAAGACATTTTTAAGCCAATTATGTGGCCAGAGTGCTGTTACCCATCAGTCGGTCAACACGCTTTGCCCAATACGATTGGGCGGGGATATAATATATGTAAGGTATGATCAAAAAGTTTCCGTTTGAGGACGGGAGCCACCACTGGGAACTGGAGTTGAAAGCGTCGACGATGTAGTGGTGTCATCCATCGTCCCCTTATCCCAAGAAGTTCAAGAGCCAACCATCCACTGGAAAGATGATGCTCACCCTGTTCTTTGATCACCGGGACCCCACGCTTATTGATTTCATAGAACGTGGTGTCTCCATCACTGGAAAACGGTACTGCGCAACACTGGAGAAATTATGGCCTACAATTCAGGCGAAACGCCTGAGAAATCTGTGACAAAGTGTGCTGCTGTTTCATGAGAACGCACGTTCCATTACCGCAAAAGTCGTAACGCAGAAGGTACGCCAACAGTCCGGCGTGTCGTTTACTTTTCAAAACCAATTGCCGACATCATAATCCTCCTTCTTGACCTTAATGCAGCCGAATTGAAACGATTTCTCACCCTGTCCAGACGCATCCGATTTTTCGCCCTATACTCCTGATCTCTCCCCATGCGATTATCACGTCTTTGGTCCCTTGAAATAGGCATTGAAGGGTGGACGATTCCTGTCGGACGAGGAAGTGCAGCGGGCGGTTACGGGCTTCTTCACGCAGCAGGACACAGAGTTTTACCACACGGGGTTCTTTAACGTGGTGCGTCGGCGATTTTGCCTGATTAGCATACCGATTCTGAACAGTACGGCGTAAAACAAAAACTTTTCAATCTCGCCTTATGAAAGAAATCCTGAAACAAATTACATGTAGACTATTAATTATTATTCACCGATAAATAAGGGCTATTAAGGATACTTACAAATGTCTGTAAGGAAGTAAAGCCGGCGGTCCCATGTAATAGATTTATGGCATGTTAAAGAACCTTCCACTAATTACACCTGTTTGAAACTAAATTATAGGTTAAAATTTGGCCAACGCTCTAAGGTTCCAACGTTCGTCGCCGGAAGCCGACTGCGGTGGCATCTGGTAACCAAGTTCTGAACTAGTAGTTTTCAACGGTGGCGTTTCGCGGCAAAAGTAGGAACTACTTGTAAAATTCAATGTCTGCAGTCCTTACTTGAATTTAAAACAGATAACACACACTAATACAGCCATTACGATTAACACCGGTTATCAGACAGATTCTACACACACCCAATGTACAAGAGGGTCATGATCGCGTTGTCGCAGCCCCTAAACTGAGGAACCAACCAAGCATAAGTTAGATATACAGTGAGTCCGGGAATGTTCTCCGCAGCGCCTACATGCGTCTGCGAGATCTAGTTACAGAAGTTACGTTGGCAGCACTGCTGCCGCTTGCATCATAACAAGGAAACAGTAAACTTTGTACTCACCACAGCCATTCATAACAGATGCTGGAAGTGCTGAAGACACATACGCTCGCTAATTGCAATACACACTGACGATTTCGACAGGCTACAGCCCACACGTGTGGGATTCACCCTGTCAAGGACACCGTGCTACCAACTAAACCGATGACGCAACCACTCACAGCTGCACGTAGCTACTGCGGATAACATTCTCGGGCGCCCTGTAGTAATAATACTTTAATTCTTAATATTGGCTGAAGAGGACCTCAATACTAGGTCGAAACATGTACCATTAATAAATAGATATGCATTTATTGGGGCATATTTAACAATTTTTATACTTCATCTATCAATACGAATATAACGAAATACTTTTCCTATTGTGGCAAATGTCTCTGCTTTATTTTGTCATTATAAACTACCACTTTTGCTTTGTATAAT
This sequence comes from Meconema thalassinum, assembly GCA_946902985.2. Classification (NCBI taxonomy): domain Eukaryota; kingdom Metazoa; phylum Arthropoda; class Insecta; order Orthoptera; family Tettigoniidae; genus Meconema; species Meconema thalassinum. The sequence continues at coordinate 2,011,161,634 of OX336388.2, read as the reverse complement.
AATTGATAATTTGACACAAACTCCCGGTATTTTGTAATTTGACAGCTGCCAGACTGTTCATGGCGTGGATGGGCGGTCCCGCTGCACATGCGGCCCTGCACAAACAGCGCTGCTTGGGCAGCGGCGACGGAGTTCAAAATATATCCCGTCTAAATACACGTGGAGCGGTAGTGAGCTTCCGCCGACATGCTAATCCACAATTTTTGTTATCATATTGACGTACAGCTCTCAGACGCCTTGAAATATCGTAAATTAGATTTTGATCCAGTAACAGGCTATCCAGTATAATTAACGGGACATTAACTAGATTTAGAGTGTTCATTTATTTCCAATCATGTCATACTTCATTAGAGTAAATTCAAATTAAAGAGCATCCATCGCTTCCATATATCATATACTACTGTATACAGGGTGTCGTAAAATAGATAGAAATTCAAACCACGCATCGGGGTGGGTATGGGGAGCAATATGAGTTAATATACCTGTGGGCGCAAACCAACCGTTAAGACCCTGTGAGCATTTGTAATTTCGAAGAAACTTGGCAACGTCACGCAATGAGCAGCATCGAGTGCGGTATCTTCACGCTTGTGTGCTTTGAGCTGAGCAGCTGACCTGTGGTTGTCGTAGATCAGTGGGCAAGGCGCTGGCACCGTTTAGTGCTCCCATCTGCATCGGGTTCGACTCCGAAAATACTTTTTTCCCCCGATTTGTTTGTTTTATATTTTCCCTTTGCATGACAGATCTTATTGCGCATTAATCACAATAACCTGGTTAATTATGGTTCTCATTTTCAATTTAAAAAATTAAATAAGCTCTTCATTCTTTGTTTATTCGCTCGGCGCGATAAATTCAACTTTGTATTCATTTTGTCCTTATTGTTGTGGGGTTTGAAGCCATTTTTCAGTGTTGCCTAAGTAAACAAAGGTTTGGTGCTTTTCAGTCGGTTAACACGAATGTACCCAAAAAGAGCTGGGTTATGCCCTAATCCTGAAATAAATTACATGAGATGAATAAATACACTAGGACGACCAGTTTCGATCGACAAGCGATCATCATCAGATCCATTACACTTAGGCTATAACATCTATGTTTGATAATACAGGTGAAAAATATGTACAATATGTACAATTATTTAGTTGCAGTATTGGTAATGCAACTGTAGGTGTATGCTAAATGTAGTATACGGTATCTAATGTTAGGTGAAAGGCTAAAATGGGGATAGATACCCGGAGTTTGTCTGTTTGGGGTGATTATATGGTTGTAAAAAATCTACTTTGGTTATACTGTAATAATACAGGCCTATACTTATCCGGTTGTCATCCTGGATGGGACTTGGAGCAGTTTTGTGTTCACTCTAGCACCAGTTGTGGTCGACTGAACCCGGGTTAACTGGGCGAAACTGGTTTTTCCTTTCTCCCCCCTTTGTTCCTATGTTCTGTCTGAAGTCAGTGCAATGTTTATTTGTGTGACTTTGCCAAATCTAGATAAGAATGTATGTTATTGAATACAGGAAGATCTACAACTATTAAAGACCACGGAACTGTCTTCGCCACGCGAGGACTAAAAAGCCATTCGAACTAAGTGCTGCCCGGTCTATTGAAGACGTCCCGGCACCTTTAATACTGCCGCGCAGTCCTAATTATGAAGTAATTATATTTAATTCGGTTTACAAGTGGCTCGTTTCTTATCAAATTATTTCAGTTCTAATTAATAGCGTCATTAAAAAGAGCTGGCATTACCGTAACAGATGGGAGCACACTAAACGGCGGCACAGTCTTGCCCACTGAGCTACGAGAGCCACAGGTCAGCTGCTCAGCTCGAAACACACAAGAGTGTCGACGCCAAACTCGATGATGCTCATTGCGCGACGTTGCCAGGTTTCCTCGTAATTACAAATGCTCACAGGGGTTTAAGGGTTGGTTTGCGCCCACAGGTATCTGAACTCATATTGCTCCTCAAACCCACCCCCATGCATGGTTTGATTTTCTACTTCTTATTTTCCGACACCCTGTGTGTAGCACAGCCTGCTATGATAAGAGTGTGTAGTAAGCCAATGCAAGAATTTCTTTTCAGTTCTCCTACATGTTAAAGAGCGCTATTAAATTATTGTTGTTGTTGGTTCTTTTAAGAGCATTACAACATCGTGATCATATAGACTCGTGTAGTTGTGTGTTTATAATTTGTCTGATAATCTGTGTCACTCTGATGGACTAGTGTGTGTGTGTTTGTAATTTAGGCAGGATTTGCGTAGGAAGTGGCCATGACCTTAATTTAGGTACCATCCTGGCATTTGCCTCGAGTAGAAGTGGGAAACCAATGTGTCATCATGGTTATTCAGCCCAGTAAACTAGTGTGTATTCAACAATGGTACTCCAGATTAAGCTAAAACAATTCTTCTCACTGATTATGTTAATACAACATGTGTTAAGTCTGTTTAACACCGCACTAGACTTGAGAATGTGCAGTACTTTGCTTCTTCCTTCCGCTCACAATTATATGGGTTCATTTGAAACAACCTTGCTTAATTGTGATGTCTTAGTTATTGTTGTTTTAAGGGGCGCAACTACGAGGTCATTTGCCCCAAAATGTGTGATGTCTTCCTTGATGTTCTCCATCTCCAAGTATAGGCTAGCGGCTAGCGTTCTTGTCTCTAGCCCCGGAGGTCCGGGTTTGATTCCTGACGAAACCATGAAATTTAATTCTGGTCTGATTTATGGAACGGGATACACTCAGCCTCGAGGCAAAAAAACTGAGAAAAGGAGGGTTCAATTCCCACCTCAGTGGTCTTACATGGTTTCCCACTTCTACACCTGTTAAATTCCAAGATGGTTCTTAACTTAAGGCCACGGGCACTTCCTTCACTCTCCTCACGTGAAATACAAATGCATACACTCAACTACATACACCACAATAACACAGGTTATCAGACAAATTCTGATACTCCTATACTTACCCCTATTATTGTTGTTGTTGTTGTTTGAGACTTCCGTCTTTTGATGGGTTTGATGCAGCCCCCATGACTCCCTGTCCTGAACTAATCGTTTCATCCCTATATAGCTACCACACCTTACATCTGTGATAATCTGTTGAGCATATTCTAACCTGGGTCTACCCCTACAGTTCCTGTCCTCAACCATTCCTTGTATAGCTATGTTTGCTATTCCTGGGTGTCTTAGTATGTGTCCTGCCAACCTATCTTTTCTCTTCATTAGTAGTCGCCAGAAACATCTGTCCTCGCCCACATGTCTTAATACTTCTTCATGTGTTACTCTATCTGCCATTCTGATCTTCATCCTACTCCTGTAACACCGAATTTCAAACGTTTCTAATATCCTCCCTTCGGCTACACCGACAGTCCAAATTTCACTTCCATAGAGCGCCACGCTCCATGAAAAGGATTTTAAAAATGACTTTCTAACACCTAAATCTATTTGATCACAACAGATTTCTTTTCGGTAGAAATGCTTTCCTTGCCTGGGCCAACCTTCTTTTTATATCCTCCTTGCTTCGTCCATCTGTGGATATTTTGTTTCATAAGTAGCAGAGTCTCCTACTTCCTTTTAATTTTCACCTGTCCATTTGACGTCAAGCGGCTTCGGTGGCGTAGTCAGTAGCATGCTGAACTTCTATGCCCAAGATCGCGGGTTTAAATCCGGTCGAAGTCATCGGATTTTTTAAGAGCGTTAAAATCCTTCAGTATGCCTTATTTCGGTGGACAAGTAGAGGCCGTCGGTCCCATGTCATAGATTTATGGTATGTAAAAGAACCTTCCACTAATTAAACTTGTGTGAAGCTAAATTTTCAGGTTAGATTTCGTTGAAACGCTCTATGAAAGTCACAACGTTCAACACTAGGTGTCAGTGACATCTGGTAATGAAAGATGGAACTACTTGAAATTGAACGGAACTTGTAGCTCACCTCATGGGTATCCGCATTGAAGCAGCTACAGCCTTTGGCGAGCCGAACATGTCCTCGGACACTCCCGGTACTAAACGCCATACGCTAAATCTCTACTTAGTATAAAACAAAGTCCCCGATTCTTGGATGTTACGGGTAAACTCGAAAACCACTGGATGGATTTTGATGCGGTTTTCACCATTCTGTAAAGGAAATCTCCAGGATTTTTATGTAGAAAATAATTTATTTATGATCAGAGGAAGCCGAGCAGTAACGATTTCAGTGGAAAAGTCGAAAAAACACTGGCGTCCGAGTGCTTTGTAAGCTTGCGCTGGGCAAACCGTTCAAAATATCTAAATACTATGAGTGTAGGAATTGTTCAGCATGAAAAGATCTACAAAAAAGTACGTGAGAGCATATGTCTATCTTCAATACATCGCCCACTATAAGTGTTTTTACGTTTTAATTTCTTCCAACCATGTCCATTCAACTAAAGAGGCGACAGTTTACGAGCTAGCTAAGGGCGAGTGTATCATCCCTGTCATAGCCTGGCTAGTGGGCGAACCTATTGCCCAAGATACAGTCAGCAGCAAACCGTCAAGTCGTGTTGAGTTAAGATTTCTGAGAAGGTCGGTTGTGTTTGGATTTTCCCTGGAAGTGCAACTCGGGTTTTCTTCATTTCGCCTGTGAAACACAGTCAAGTTAAGATTGGACGGAAGGGGGATTTGATTTTCATTCATCTCGCCATTCCCTGGAATGCAACTCTCATTTCGACTGTGAACGTTTCGTTCCGCAAAATTCACAGTCAATTTTAGAATGGACGGAAGGGGGATTATATTATACTAGCAGTAGTGCCCGGCTTCGCCCGGTGGATTTATTTGTTTGATGGATGATACTAAATACTACTACAGAACTGGCACATGATACTTAAACTAACAGAAAACTATATTTTAATAATATATCTTTTTGTGGTGTCGGTGGTGGTGGTGGTGGAGGTGGGGGCAGTGGTGGAGGTTGTGGTTGTTGTGGGGGTGATAAGTAGTACAGTATAATGGACTAACATTCAGGTCAATTTCCCGTAATGATAATTATGAATAGGGAAACAGCTATTTACTAACTACAGCACTGACACATGTAATTTACAAACAAATGTACAAAAAAAAAGTCCTCTCGGCACGCCGGAAGGCGGAGGTAGATTTCACCGGACAAACTTGGAGATGGGCGAAAATAGGCAGAATATGCAGGTTTTCGTAGAAGGATCAGACCTCATTTATCGCGTGAAAGTATTTTATAATTGGAGATTAATTAACTTTGTTTGTCTTCATTTTAAACATATTTTAAACATTTTATTGTCTTACGGGGACGGTAACCTTCTTGTCATTTGGAGTCCATTTTTAGCCTATTTTCAATTTTGAAAAAATAGGCTTATGAGATCACCTTTTGTCCGTGTGTGTGTGCGTGTGTGTGTGAGGTGTGGGTGTGTGTCCCCCCCCCCCTAATAAAATCTAAACGGCTAGAGCGATTTCAGTGAAACTCAGTAAGTTCATAGCACTATTCCCGGCGACGTCGACCGTGTCCATCGAATTTTGTTACGTCTCACCAATCCAGCATGGCGGCTGTGCGAAATATTTCACTAGCATTCCGTATCTCCGAAACTATAACGGATATCGCCCTGAAATTGTGTACGGTGATAAAGGGTACTACTAGAAGTTCACCTGTGAAACTTTCAAAAACCTGGTTACTACATAACCAACATGGCGGCCAAGCGAATTGGAGACTTTTAAATAGACTTTTCTCGCGATTTAACTATCCAAACGTAATGAAACTTGGTACAGCAAATATTTATACACATTGCAATGCACTGGAATCTAATTTAGTTCAATTGTTTACATAACCTCAAAATGGCGGCTGTGCGAAATATTTCACTGACATTCTATATCCCCGAAACTATTACAGATATCACCCTGCAATTTTGTACGGTGATAAAGGGTACTGATACAAGTTTACCTATGTATAATTCATAAACCAGTAAAGTACAAAACGAACATGGCGACCAAGCGAATTTGAAATATTTTAATAGACTTTTCTCGTGAGTTAACTCTCTGAGCGCAGTGAAATGTGGTACAGTAAATGATTTTGCAGATTGTAATGTACTGCCATCTAATTTAATTCAATTGTTTACATAACCTCAAGATGGCGGCTGTGCGAAATTTTAAAATTAAGTTTTTATTTCTTGTGTCGTAATCATGCGATCGAAGTGAAAGTTTGAATAATGAACCTAGGCAATAAGTGACCTTGAATGGTACATAACTCTATGGCCTATACATATAACAATCCTAAATGGCAAGCTTCCGTAATATTTAGACGGTTCTGAATATATATGAATCTTTTACAGCAACCAAACTGAAATTTTTATGTTCATAGAGACTATGAACATATGTTCACCTATAGGACTTTCAGTAACCTGGTGAGCACGAATCCAACATGGCGGCGACGCGAAGTATAAATATTTAAATGGACGTTTCTCGCGAATTAACTATCTGAGTGCCGTGAAACGTTGCACGTTTTAAATGCTTATACAAATGTTGATCCACTGGCATCTAATTTATTTCAATTGTTTGCATAATCACAAGATGGCTGCTGTGCGTAATTTTAAAATCTCGTTTTTACTTCTTGTGTTCTTATCATGCGATTGAAGTTTGAATACCACACTTACACAATAATCTTAATATAATAGTACAAAAATAAAAATCCAACCTGGCGACCGTCTGAAATATTTAGACGGTTCTCAATATCTACGAATCTGTTACAGCAATTAAACTGAAATTTTGTATGTTGATAGAGGCAATTAACATGAGCAGGATATATGAAAATAGGCTGTACAGTTCTTCACGGAACTACTTGTTATACTTGTGGTCACACTGTCCTTATGCAAGGTTTCGACACTGATGTGTAACTATGTAACGGTCTGTTACTTCTTCACGCAAAATTATATCTCCCGCAGAGATGTTGGTTGGTTCCTCAGTTTAGGGGCTGCGACAACGCGGTCATATAACCCCGTGTACTTTGGGTGAGTGTAGAATCTGTCTGATAAACGGTGTGAATTGTGATGGCTGTATTAGTCTGTAATTCAGGTAAGGAATGCAGACGCTAAACTTCAAGCAGTAGTTCCTAATGTTGCTACCAGATGCTAACGTCAACGCCACCCAGCTGTGAACTTGGCTACTGGATGCCACCTCAATCAGCAACTCGCAACGAACGTTGGAACTTCCCCTCCAAAGGAAAGCTTACTGAGGGATTTTTAGCGCTCTTAGAAAATCCGACGACTTTGGCCGGCTTTGAACCCGCGACCTTGGGCATAGAAGTTCAGCATGCTACCAGTTACGTCACCGAAGCCGCTTCACACTTCTGTCTGTTAGGTATCCAGCCCGAAGGCTGGTTGGATCCTCAAAAAGCACCGCCGTTACGTTATGTGAGTAGATACCCACAAAAACCCAAGGCAGCGCTATATTGAGGCGTTCTAGGCAAGAAGAGGAGTGAGGTAGTTTGCCACTGCTTTCCTCACTGAGTCAGAACAGTAGTCCTAACCCTATGAGTAGAACCTTTCACAGCATCCACAGGCACTGAATGTGCCCTGAATGCCATTACTAAGCATCACCCATACCTCAGTAGCTTCCATATAATCACAGCCATGAGTGAGACTGAGACATCGGTGAAAAGCCAGGAAATCTGAATCTGATCTCGCGCAAGTGCGTTGTCATGGCAACGTCTGATGGCTCATCCCTCATCAATTTAGTAGTGTTGCCATGTCAACCACTAATAGCTCTTGGCATTTTCTTATAATTCCGAAATCATTTTTCTCATCCCTTGGCGCAATGGTGGCTCATATCAAAAATTCTTTCAGACAAACGTTTTAGGTAATTATTAGGGGAATATTGTCCATTTTGTACGGTTTTGATATTGTGCCTATTAACAGAGATATGATTAATGTTTCCCGAAAAAAACACTTTTTCCCACCCCTTTGGTCAATGGTTGGTGCTATCAAAAAACGTTTCAAACATAAATTTCTGAGCTTTATCCGACACATAGTATGAACTTTGAACGGATTCGATATTTAACATATTAAGAGAGTTATAGCAATATTTCATTTTTTCGAAAAAAAAAGTCCCCCATTTTCATCCCCTTCGACCGATTTAGCCCAGTAACGAACTCGTCCGAGATTTTATGGGTATACATATTCGGTAAAAAATTCAAAGTGATTGGTGCAAAATTACGGCAGTTATCGTGTCCACAAGAAACTGATATACATATATACATATATTACATAAATTATATATAAACTTTTGAACTGACGGTGGTTTTGGGGTCTGGGGGATGTGAAACGCGAAGATATGTCGAAATTTTCCGGAAATCGAAACATGGTACCCATTGCAATAGTTAGCTTTCTAATGAAATCTACCTAAAATACTGCCGTCAACGACGCCTAGCTGTGAACTTGGCTACTAGATGCCACCTCAATCAGCAACTCGCAACGAACGTTGGAACTTCCCCTCCGAAGGAAAGCAAACTCAGGTTTTTTAGCGCTCTTAGTAAATCCGACGACTTCAGCCGGGTTTGAACCCGCGACCTTGGGCATAGAAGTTCAGCATGCTACCAGTTCCGATACCGAAGTCGCTTCCCACTGACATATGAAAACTGAATGTGATCTCGTGCAGTGGCGTTGTCATAGCAACTGCTGATGGTCATCCCTTATCAATTAAAAGTAAAGTTGTCATGGCAACCTCTCTTGGGACTTGGCATTTTCTTATAATTTAAATCATTTTGTTCACCCCGTGGCGTAATGGTGGGTCATATCAAAAATTCTTTCAGACAAAAGTTTTAGGTAATTATTGGAGGAATATGGTCCATTTTGTGCGGTTTTGATATTGTGCCTATTAACAGAGATATGATTAATGTTTCCCGAAAAACCCACTTTTTCCCACCCCTTTGGTCAATGGTTGGTGCTATCAAAAAACTTATTTGACATAAATTTTTGGCACTTATCCGACACATATTATGAACTTTGAAGGGATTCGATATTTCATGTATTAAGAGAGTTATAGCGATATTTCACTTTTTCGAAAAAAGCCCCCCATTTTTACCCCCTTTGACCGATTCTGCCCATTAACGAACTCGGCCGAGATTTTATAGGGATACATATTATGTAAAAAATTCAAAGTGATTGGTGCAAAATTACGGCAGTTATCGTGTCCACAAGAAACTGATATATATATATATATATATATATATATATATATATATATGCATATATACATAAATTATATATAAACTTTTGAACTGACGGTGGTTTTGGGGTCTTGGGGATGTTAAACGCGAAGATATGTCGAAATTTTCCGGAAGTCGAAACATGGGACCCATTGCAATAATTAGCTTTCTAAAGAAATCTACCTAAAAGATAGAACAGTAAGTGAAACAATAGTCACTGCCTAGGGCCTATATATCATTGGCTGTTAGAAATGTAGAGACCAATAGTGTCGTCTTTTGTCGCATAGCGCCGTAGGAAAATAATCAGAACTCTTTGGCAAACTTCGGCTGTCCCGAGCTACTGAGGTAGCAATAGTATCATTTATCGCCACAAAGCGCTTTACGATAAGTTTCAGAATAAATGAAGGTAAATTTGAACGCACCAACGATTATTGCAGCTGATAACCACAATGTACTACACCAACACCATTGCACTTATACAGAGGCATAATATTTTCTTGATGATAACTGTTTAAAGGGGTCTAAGAAATCTTTTTGCACGAATTACCCCCCGTGACTGCAATTTATAAACAGCGCAAGATGCAACTATTTTCGCAATTCTGCACCAGAACACTGGTAGGGGAGACGTGATGCATCGCGAACTGCCCTTCAACAACACACTTATTAAAATACTCTTACAGTTACACTACTACGGACATGAATGGTTCCAGGGCCTTAATACGTGGTTTTCAAGTTAATTTTGTCTATTATTCTAAATGTAGGGAATGGGGAACGTTGTCCTAAATATCAAGTGAACAGTGTTACCAGCAGGGTTTCAAAGTGTATGTAAAATTTGGTGCAATTAAGAACAAGAAGTTCCGTGACGAACTAAAGGCCTACTCTTCTTAAAATTTAAGATTCATGCCAATGATTAATCTATATGGATCTATCTATAATAATGACGAAATTAAGTTGGTAATATCGAAATGTCTAATTAGTTCGAAATACTGTAGCCTATACTAATAATAATGTTATTGGTTTTACGTCCCTTTTAGCTACACTGGCTTTTAGAGACGAAATACTGTATAATTTTCAAAATGTAGCCTAATAGAGAACTACAGTTGGCAGCCCTAGTGACTGAATATATTCTTAGTTCCATCTCTTAAGGTACAGAATACAAAAATTGGTTGAAGTCCAATGGATAGCATGGACGTTACATGCAGTTAAACATTGGATCTAACAGCGCGCGTTAAATGATGTCGGCAACATTGACATACATGTATTGGTCAGAAATAATCTGATCTATTTTTGTGTCAATTTTGAATTAAATCCATTAGTTAATATAGAAGTTACATGCATTTTAAAATTGGACCCATCGGCAGGCTTAGAATCATGTTGGCAGCACTGAGGTATATTAATTACTCCAAATTAATATAGAATGTCAGGTACTATACTGTGCATAGTTTAAAGCTGTCGGCTTGGATACTTTCTGATATACTTGTATTTGGATTTTTAAAAATGAGAGCATTTATTAACAGTTGGCAGCCCTGGTGGCTCTTAAGAATACGCTTAGCCTTATCAGTTTATGTGCACATAGCACATACGAAATTTGGTTGAAATCCAATTGATAGGGTAGAAGTTATATGCATTTAAAATTTTGACTTATCAGCAGGCTTATAATCATTTTGGCAACACTGCCATGTATGGCCTCCTGGAAATTAAACTGTAATATTATTATCTATACGCGTGCCAATTTTTAAATAGCTCCCATTCATACCTTCCATGATATCCAACATGGAGCTCAAATTTCAATTGCGATTTTTCAGCAATTGTTAGCACTGGCATCATTTTTAAATATGGCCGTGAGATATTCAGGTATAGATATTTACTCCTACCAAATTTTGTTTCGATTGCTGCAGCCGATTGGGAGTTGATAGGGAGCGACACACACACAGCCAGACAGACAGACAGAAGGACAGACAGACAGACAGCAGAAGGACAGACAGACAGACAGACAGACACACATTTGCCTGATCTCATTAGTCTACTTTTTCCTCATTTTTGCAAAATGTGAAAAGTAACCTAAAACGGTGTAGATTTGTGATGAAGGGTCCAAATGCAGGGAATGGAGGGGTCTGTCCAAAATTCCATGCAGTCAGTGTTACTCGCAAGGTTCCGAAGGGTAAGTATACAAATTGCCGTTCAGATCGGTGAAACGGTATAGATGTGTGCCAAACGGCCTAAATGCAGGGAATGGAGGGGTCTGTTCAAAATGTCATGCAGTCAGTGTTACTCGCAGGGTTCCAAAGGGTAAGTATACAAATTGCCGTTCAGATCGGTGAAACGGTATAGATGTGTGTCAAAGGGAATAAATACAGGGAATGGAGTGGTCTGTCCGAAATTTCATGTAAACAGTGTTACTCGTAGGGTTCCAAAGGGTAAGTATAAAACTTTTGGTTCAGATCGGTGAAACGGTGTAGATTTGTGCCAAATGGCCTAAATGCAGCGAATGGAGTGTTCTGTCGAAATTTCATGGAGACTGTGTACTCGCAGGGTTCCAAAGGGTAAGTATACAAATTTTGGTTCTGATCGGTGACACGGTGTAGATTTGTGCCAAAGGGTCTAAATGCAAGGAATGGAGTGGTCTGTCCGAAATTTCATGTAAACAGTGTTACTCGCAGGGTTCAAGGGGTAAGTATACACATTTTGGTTCAGATCGGGGAAAAGGTGTAGATTTGAACCAAAGGGCCTAAATGCAGGGAATGGACTGGTCTGTCATAAGTTTCACGTAGACAGTGTTACCATCAGGGTTCCAAAGGGTAAGTATACAAATTTTGGTTCAGATAGGTGAAACGGTGTACGTGTCACTAACCATAACGCCAGCGCATGCAGATAGAGCTGTTCGGGAGCACTTGTTATACCGACTTACTGAACAAAAATCAATCTTGAAGGTCACCTGAGAGGTGTAGCCTAATGTTACATAGCCTAAACTATTCCTCTTGAATCAGTCTATCAAATAAAAAAAGAATTTTTCGAATCAGACTGGTAGTTCCAGAGATTAGCGCGTTTAAACACATAAACACACAAACACACAAACTCTTCAGCTTTATTTTAATAAAATGGATTAAATTATACTGATTGGCGTATAATCTCTACTTAGTATACCGGGTGAGTTAGTCGTGGTCGTTACGGCATGACTGCTGGCAGTCGCTCACATCCGGGAGGCGAGGAGGTTTGAATCCCTCCGCCGGCAACCTTGAAGATGGTCTTATGTGGTTTCCCATCTTCCTTCCAGGCAAATGCCGGGGTCTGTCCCTAACTATAGGCCACAGCCGCTACCTTCCAACACCTCGACCTTCCATTCCAACTTTCCTCCCCAACGGTACTTGTAGCTCACTCATTGGGTGTCCGTCTCGAAGCAGCTACAAAAACTGGCGAGCCGAACATGTCCTCGGACACTAAAAGTCATAAAGCCATACGCTTAAAAAAAAAAAAAAAAAAAAAAAAAAACGTTTTCACCATTCTGTAAAGGATACCTCGAGGAAGGTTTCTGTAGAAAATAATGTATTCATGATCAAAGAAAGCCAAGCAGTAACGATTTCAGAGAAAAAGTCGAAAAATAATCCTGGCGTTCGTGCGCTTTTAAAGCTTACGCTGGGCACCGTTAAAAATATCAGTATACAATGAGTGTAAGAATTGTTCAGCATGAAAAGTTCTACAAAAACGTACGGGAGAGCACATCTCTATATTCAATATATCGTTCACTATAAGTGTTTTTTAGATTGGACTTAAACGGGATTTGTGTTTCATGCACCTCGCCATTTTAAAAATACGTCTGAAAAGAATTTGTTGCACATGCATCTCCATGATAATATAGTTAATAGTCCAGTCAGTGATTTTAACCCATCATGCCGAGACGTAAAACGGATATAGATCGTAGTTCATTGACATAGTAAAGAAGCGCTTATCACGTAAAGCATTCACAACTGTTCCCGGGCGAAGCCGGAGCGGATTGCTAGCAAATAATAATTTGACGTCAATAGGAGGCTAAATGACCACGATGTCCGAGTCCCTCAAATGAAACAACAACAACAGCCTTTTTGTTGTTCCGTCATTTTAATATGGATATGTGTTGGGCAGAGGATCTATCTGGGAGTAGCATGGACAGTTTTACGTCGACAAAGTTTCAACTCTTAGTTTTGTGTTTGTGTTTTGATGGCATATACGAATTTTAAAATTTAATTTTATATCCGAAAGTCCTTATCCTTTTTCGTTTTTCTCCAACGGTTAGCGAGTAAAACCTACATTTGTGCTATAAAACACGATCAACGCCGAGCTATGTTAGTCTATGTTAATCCATACATGAACTGTTTTATTTATAGAGGTGGTTTGTGTGGTCTGAAACGAGGCGTGATTTTGGGTATAATTTTATAATTATTTTTATTTCTATTTTTTTATTTAGTCAATTTACCCTCTAGGTTGGTGGTTCCCACGGACTCAGCGAGGAAACTCACCACTACTGCCTCTATGGGCAGTGTCCTGGAGCCTGGAACATCTGGTCGGGATGGATACAACTGGGGAGGTGTGATCAGTACTTCGCCCAGGCGGCCTCACCTGCAAAGCGAACAGGGGCCTCATGAGGGAAGGGACTGGAAGGTTAGGATGGATAGGCAAGGAAGAGGGAAGGAGGTGGCCGTGGCCTTACTGTAGGTACCATCCCGGCTCGACTCTTAGTTACCATGGCAAAACGTGCTAGCGAACTTATTTACCACTCGTTGAAGCATGCGCAGTCACCACAAATTAGTCGAAGCTAGTACTTATAATACAAATAGACTAATATGAACGTATCAATAATTTTATATTTTGGTTGGTTTTTATAAGTTAACATTTTACCATGCTGTACTTCGGATTTGATCCCCAACGGTCTGATAAACAGACAAGTGTCTATACAACTGCGCCATCACGGACAATCATGTGCAATTGTAATTGGAGCTCGGACTGAAACGAAAGGTCCGTGGCATTGAGTTTGTAATTATCCCGACAGCTGCTTGTAGTAGAAGGGGGTACACCACGGAATACCACTTTTCAGATGACCAAGAGTAGGTTTTGAACTCAATTGATTGTCCTCATGAGGCTGAGTCATCCGATTTTAGCGCTCATTCTTCCTGGCAGAGTTGAGCATCAAATCCAAGCTGTCTGATCGGGGAACCACTTTGTTTAGCACTTGGCCACGCGTATTTACTGGCAGTTTATAATGATCGTTTCAAGGAGAACTTGTGTAAGTAAAAAAGCAGTTTTAAACTCTCGTGAGCGAAGCAATCACAAGGGTAGAAGTTGTTGTTCCTTCGTGTAGGGGCTCGGGTCATTTTGTTCATCAATCCAAGGTAGTGAGTGTGCGTTGAACTTTTATTAAGTTATACACTGCTCATGAAATGTTTGGAGGACTTCCACCCTCAATTGTATGCTGACGCTGCCATAGTGGAGTGAGACCTCTTACCCCAAGATAAATTAACTTAACGACTTGTTCGTTTTTGAATGATATTTTTTTTTTGTTTTTCGGTAAATTTTGTTTATGTTTATAATTTTTATTTTTATTTAATTTTGTTTTGTTTTTGTTTATTAATTTTGGGTCTTTTTAAATTTAGGTGTCCATCTCAAAATTTTAAATTCAATTCCAAATTTTTATTCTTTAATCTGTGTTAAGAGGGGCAGATGACCTCGTAGTTCCGATCCTTAAAACAACAATAACTCACTAACTAACTAAACTTGATGGTCTCATTCAGAGCATGCTTCCTCCGTGTGCGGTGAGGACTACTAAAGACTGATACTGATCATCATGTGATACAGATTTTCAATGTTTTTTTGTTGTTTTGTTTTCAAAAGGGACACTTGGAATCGAGTTCGCTTTGTTTTCGAAACGTTTCATTGTTATCTAACCACGATTGCTGTTATCCAGCCCCGTGGTGTTGGGGTAGAGCGCCTGCCTCTCATCCGGAGGCCCCGGGTTCGATTGCCGGCTCCGTCAGGGATTTTAGAAACTGACGTGAGGGTCGTAACGGGGTGTATTGAGCCTCGTGAGGACAATTGAGTAGCTGCCTGACAGTGAGGCAGCGCCCCGGTCACAAAACCAATTAACGGCAGAGGGCACCCGATGAGCTGACCACGTGTCACCTCAATATCTGTAGGCCAAATGGCTGGGCAGCGGTCGCTTGGTAGGCCTAGGCCCTTCATGAGCTGTAGTGCCACGGGGTTTTGCTTTATGAACTACGATTGTTATTGTTTTCAGAAGGAATGATTTTTAGTTTATTAAAAGTTATCGTATAAACCTCTATAGGTTTACTATAAGAAGTCATTGTAGTAAAATGTATGCTAGTCCAAACTTCTGTTGATCAATGTAGAAAGTTTTTCAGTCGGTCAACACAAATTGTGACCAATTACATTAGGCGGGAAAACATGTTTTAAAACACCATAAGCTGAAGGAAATACTGCATGAGAAATGTATCACGAAATAACGCCCTTTAATGCACAAAAAAGTGGGATACTTAATTGGATGACTAGTTTCGATCGTCTCATGGTCATCATCAGCTCCTACTCGCTTAGGCTTAGATAAGGTACGATGATTATGTATTACCAAACCAAACTCCGTGGCACTACAGCCCATGAAGGGCCTAGGCCTACCAAGCGACCGCTGGCCAGCCATTTGGCCTGCAGATTAAGGAGTGGCTGGTGGTCAGCGCATCGGGTCCCCTTGGTCGTTAAACTTGGTCTCCGTGTCCGGGGCGCTACTTAACTGTCAAACAGCTACTCAATTACAATTAAGTACAAGTTCTTCGGGCTGCTGACCTAGGAAAGGAGCGGAACCCTTGAAAGCGCCTGACGCAGTTTCCGGTGAAACGTCGGGAGATATCCTGTCTGGACCACGGCCTACAAGCCCGAAAAACTTGTACTTAATTATG
This sequence comes from Meconema thalassinum, assembly GCA_946902985.2. Lineage (NCBI taxonomy): Eukaryota > Metazoa > Arthropoda > Insecta > Orthoptera > Tettigoniidae > Meconema > Meconema thalassinum. The sequence continues at coordinate 2,011,145,537 of OX336388.2, read as the reverse complement.
AACGCCGGCCGTGAAAGCCTAAGCTGTTATATCAGCTACTCAATTGTCCTCACGCGGCTAAGTGCAACCCATTCCAGCCCTTACGTCAGTTTCAAAAATCCCTGATGGAGCCGGAAGCCGAGAGCGGGGCCTCCATGTGTGAGACAGGCGCACTACCCCAACACCATGGGGTCGGATTTATGTATTACCGTGTCAATGCATGTGAGATTTTCAAAGTGAAATGCCATGTCCTGTGGTTCGGATTCCACGTAAAAAGGAGGTCCCGTGGCTCATGATCGCGTGATTAACGGTCACGTAAAACTACAAACTTCCTTTCTTTATGTACTACACTTATGTACAAATATATATACAATCTTTAGATTACGAGGGTTTGTGAAAACCTGTGTAGCGTGTCAAACTTATTTTCATATTATATTATTGCTCACTTGGTCTGGAGCACGTCTGTTGTTGCTTTATTATTAATGTACTGTAGTTTATGTATGTTAACCCGTAATCTATTGACTTATTATTGTGCTGAACTTCAGGAATGATGTGGTCTACACTATTTTGTTATTAATGGTTCTAATTCAACCGTTCCTGTTTAAACTGGTGACCTATTTTAATGTGGTTAGCTTGCCAACGTAGCGAGGGCACAAATTATACAATACACTAGAGTTTAATAAGGTTATGTGAACTTAGCTGGTATTTGAACACTGAGTCCTATACATTCCCCGTTACCACACACTGTTCGTTTTCGAACATCGATCTAGTAGATCAAAAGTTATTTTGTGGGTTGGTCACACACGCACACGGACAAAAGCCAATCTTATAAGCTTATACAGAGAGAAACTTTTGCTGGAGCAGGGCCAACGGCCAGCTACCAGGCTCACGTACGCCTTCCGCCAGCCAACTGAATTCGGCCGCAGATTGCGCGGAGGTAGAAACATTAACTTCAACCTAATGAGGCGAGGTAATGAGGGTCGCTAAACTTTCATCAACGAGGGTGTGAAGTGTCAGTACAAAGATAGGAAGGTAACATAAACAACAGCTTCCTGCAATATTTAATTAAAGAAGCACAGATGATTTTTTATTTATTGGGAGTCTGGATGACCTTACGTCACCAGTAAAAGGTTATAACTTACAGAAAATGCTGAAAAATTTCTCCTTCAGCTAACAGACAGTAATTTTTAAAGTTGCATCGTTACATTATGTAGCTGGTCCTAAAATCCTGCGTGTTTACTGTGATTAATCGAAGCATAGACCTAAGCCCGTTTGATGTTTAATTGTGGGGTAATTCAAAATACAAAGTGTACACATCAAATACACGTACTCTAGTGGAGCTGGAGAACAATATACGGCAGCAGGGAATTACAACGTGTATACGCTAATTTATTTACACGGTACAACGCCTGTCTGTCAGCTGATGGAGAACATTTTCAGCATCTTCTGTGAAAAGGTTAGTTCTTTAATTATGATTTGCTGGTGAATTTAACATTAATTAATGTACTCTGTTACGGTTTCCAACTTTGAGAACTCTGTGGCCCGAGTTCGGTTGGCTAGCGGAAGGCGTACAAGCCTGGTAGCTAGCCGCTGACCCCACTCCAGCAAAAGAATCACCCTGTATATCATAATGATGAACTGCCGCAGAGATTTTGTCATTCCATAATGTGTTTGAGGAATTCGTCCCTGAATAATTGACATGTGCGCTATCTATATCATTCAATATAAATCATGATGGTAAGCACCATTTAATAACAAGATGTTCAGTAAAGAACATATAGCCTACTTTCTCCTAAATGCATGGGTATTGTTATAACTCTTTGTCCTTTTCAAGGAGTATGATTGAATGTTGGTTGTAGTAGCTTGTTGAAATACAACGTGCTATAGGGATATTAAACATGAATATGAGGTGCCCTTTGCCAGTGCTACCTCTGTACCAAATTTCGTTCAATTCGGTTTCACCGTGTTTGAATTGATAGGGGGAATCGATTTGCACACATACTTGGCCACCATCTGCAAACTATTTGGCTGATGTTTTTGCAGTTTGGTCTGAATATGTTTCCCACATAAAGATATGGTGTTGCAAAATTTGGTAGGGACTAGATTATTAGGTTGGTCGTAATTACATTTTAGCTTTTAACATTTGGGTGGCCGCGATTACGTTTCCGTCAAGATAGCGGTGATATAAAACATGACACTGAGGTGCCCTTTGCTAGTGCTACCTCTGTAGAAAATGTCGTTCCATTCGGTTTCACCGTGTTCGAATTGATAAGGGGAATCGATTTTCACACAAAGATGGCCGCCATCCGCAAAATATTAGGCTGATGACCTATTAGTTTGGTCAAAGGATGCTCCCTCCATAAAGGTATGTTGTTACTAAATTTGCTAGAGATCGGATGATTAGGCTAATCGTAATTTGATTTAAGCTTTGAACATTTGTGTGGCCGCCATTACGTTTCCGTCAAGATGGCGGCGATATAAAACATGACACTGAGGTGCCCTTTGCTAGTGCTACCTCTGTACCAAATTTCGTTCATTCGGTACCACCGTGTTCGAATTAACAGGGGGAATCAATTTTGACATAAAGATGGCCGCCATCCGCAAACTATTAGGCTAATGGCCTATTAGATTGGTCAAAGGATGCTCCCTTCCAAGGCCGACCGGGTTCGATTCCCGGTCAATGCATGTGAGATTTTCCACGTGAAATGCCATGTCCTGTGGTTCGGATTCCACGTAAAATGGAGGTACCGTGGCTCATGATCGCGAGATTAACAGTCACGTTAAACCACATGCTTGCTCCCTCCATAAATGTATGTTGTTGCAAAGTTTGGTAGAGATCGGATGGTTATGTTAGTCGTAATTTGATTTAAGCTTTAAACATTTGTGTGGCCGCCATTACGTTTCTGTCAATATGGCGGCGATATAAATCATGACACTGAGATGCCCTTTGCTAGTGCTATCTCTGTACCAAATTTCGTTCCATTCGGTTTCACCGTGTATGAATTAATAGGGGGAATCGATTTTGACACAAAGATGGCCGCCATCCGCAAACTATTAGGCTAATGACCCATTAGATTGGTCAAAGGATGCTCCCTCCATAAAGGTATGCAGTTGCAAAATTTGGTAGAGATCGGATTATTAGGTTAATCGTTATTTGATTTAAGCTTTGAACATTCGTGTGGCCGCCATTACGTTTCAGTCAAGATGGCGGCGATATAAAACATGACACTGAGGTGCCCTTTGCTAGTGCTACCTCTGTACATAAATTTCGTTCCATTCGGTTCCACCGTGTTCGAATTAATAGGGGGAATCAATTTTGACATAAAGATGGCCGCCACCCGCAAACTATCAGGCTAATAACCTATTAGATTTGTCAAAGGATGCTCCCTCCATAAAGGAATGTTGTTGCAAAGTTTGGTAGAGATCGGATGGTTATGTTAGTCGTAATTTAACTTAAGCTTTGAACATTTGCGTGGACGCCATTACGTTTCTGTGAATATGGCGGCGATATAGAACATGACACTGAGATGCCCTTTGCTAGTGCTACCTATGTACCCAATTTCGTTCCATTCGGTTTCACCGTGTTTGAATTAATAGGGGGAATTGATTTTCACACAAAGATGGCCGCCATCCGCAAACTATTAGGCTAATGACCTAGTCATTTGGTCAAAAAATGCTTCCTCTATAAAGGTATGTTGTTGCAAAATTTGGTAGAGATCAGATGATTAGGTTAATCGTAATTTGATTTAAGCTTTGAACATTTGTGTGGCCGCCATTACGTTTCCGTCAAGATGGCGGCGATATAAAACATGACACTGAGGTGCTTTTTGTTAGTACTACCTCTGTACCAAATTTCGTTCCATTCGGTTGCACCGTGTTCGAATTAATAGGGGGAATCGATTTTCACACAAGGATGGCCGCCATCCGCAAACTGTTACGCTGATGGCCTATTGGTTTGGGCAAAGGATGCTCCCCCCATAAAGGTATGTTGTTGCAAAATTTGGTAGAGATCGGATGATTAGGTAAGTCGTAATTTGATTTAAGCTTTGAACATTTGTGTGGCCGCCATTACGTTTCCGTCAAGATGGCGGCGATATAAAACATGACACTGAGGTGTACTTTGCTAGTGCTACCTTTGTACCAAATTTCGTTCAATTCGCATTCACCGTGTTCGAATTGATAGGGGGGGGGGGGGTGACAGACATTCAGAGTACACACACTCACACACACACAGACACACACACACACACACACACACAGACTCACACACACACATACACACACACACAGACTCACACACACACATACACACACACAGACAGACACACTTTTTTCGCCCTGTGTTGATCTCATAAGTCTACTTTCATTTTTTGCAAAAATCGAAAGTAGGCTAAAAAAGATAGTCATGGTACAATTCAATTCTTCCAAGCATTTGAATAGGATGCCAGAAAATTATGATTTTAAAACTTCGCACAACCACCATCTAGAATTTTTGAAAATAATATTTAGTAGCTATGAATGCCAATATATTTATTTCTGTATGGGGTCTTGATTTGCCAATTTTCATGATTAAATCACCTGAACAGTCATTTCAAATATTTGAACTTTCTTGTTTTAGTGTTTATCATGTTTTCAAAGTTACACATGAGATTATGTAGTCGCTGCTCACCATACAGGATTTTAGTTTGATTGATGCAATGGATTCGGAGATATTGACTACTGATGAAATATTTTACGTGGCTAACATGTTGGATTGCTGACGGTAATGAAAATTTGACAGAGAAGTCCGATGAAGGAGCTCACTTAACACAAAATTTTATTAACATCGCTCTAGTCGATCAATTGTTATTTTGTGGAATGAATACACACGGACGAAAGCCGATCTCATAAGCTTGTATATCATATGATAACAAGTAGTACCACGAAACACTAAACAGCTTATTTTCATATATCTTACTTATGTTCTCTATCAACGTATACAATTTCAGTTTGATTGCAGTAATAGATTTTTAGATATTGAGAGCCGTCTAAATATTTCGGTTCGCCTTATTGGATTTTATATGTAGGCCATAGAGTAATCCAGTATTAGATGAAGATTATTGCGGGGGTTTATTATTCAAACTTCAATCGCATGATTAGGACAAAAGAAATAATAAAACGAGATTTTAAAATTTCGCACAGCCACCATCTCGAAGTTATGAAAACAAATGAAAATAATTAGATGTTAGTGGATTAACATTTGTATAAGCATTTACCGTACCAAAAGTCACTGTGCTCGCATGATTAAATCGCGAGAAACGTCCAAATAAATTATTAAATTTCGCGTCGCAGTCGAGTTGGATTTGTGCTCAGCAGGTTATTGAAAGTCGCATAGGTGAATTAATGTTAATAGCTTTCATCAACATACAAAATTTCAATTTGAATGCTATCTAAGATCAGTAGATATTGAGAACCGTCTAAATATTTAGGATGATAGCCATGTTGGATTGTTATATACGTAGGCCATAAAGTTTGTACTGTTAGATGACGATTATTACGTACGTTCATTATCCAAACGTTGATTTCAATCGCATAATTCGGGCACAGGAAATGAAATCTTAATTTAAAAATGTCTCACAGCCGCCTTATTGAGTTTATGTAAAAAACTGAACTAAATTAGAAGTCAGTGCATTACAATGTGTATAAAAATTTGCTGTATCACGTTTCACTGCGTTAGGATGATTAAATCGCAAGAAACGTCCATTTAAATGTTCCAACTTCGCTTGGCCGCCATGTTCTTTTTATTCTTGAAAGGTTTCTGAAAGTCATATAGGTAAACTTCTAGTAGTTCTCTTTATCATCATACAAAAGTTCAGACTGATATCTGTAGTAGTTTCGGAGATATTGCACGCTGGTGAAAGTTTTCGCACAGCAGTCATGTTAGATTGGTGAGACGTAATACAATTTGAAGGGCACAAATGGGGTCGAACAAAATAGTTCTAAGACCTTATCGAGTTTCATTGAAATCGTTTCGTTAGGGGACACACACACGCGTACACGGACCAAAGGTGATCTCTTAAGCTTTTTTTTTTTTTTCATAAATGAAAGTAGGCTAAAAATGAGCCAAATTTTTCACTCTTGGAAATCCTTTAATATCTATTCATTATAATTAGAGCCACTTCCAACATATTCTCATATTACACTCTATTCCCAAGAAAGGATAACTTGAACGTTACTGTGAGATTGGACAATGCTGCTCTAGGACTCGTAACGTGAAGGGCAGAGCTTTAACAGATGAGATGATGTGAATTGAGCCATTGTGCAGCGAGAACTCTATCTATATAAAGTGAAGAGAATCTCTTATGTGGAACGTTGTGATCAATGTGGTTATTTGGGGATCCATTTCTTTCTCCAATAAGCAATATTACGTGATCTTTAGACAGGGAGTTTTGAGAAACCCGATATTGGCTGACTGAAATACAAGTGCAGTTCTCACGAGCTTCGTGTATTGGGTTTAATAAAGTAGTGAGAAGGCAAACTAAAGCCTTACGTCTAATAAAACCACTGCACTCTGTGGTTTCAGGGTATTGACAATCCGGAAGAAATCTGGGGTTTTATTTCCAGTCTCTGCTAGCGTGATAATAATCAAGGCAGAAACAGTGACAGATAACGGTTAAATCACTAAACATTGACCAGTAATGAACATACCTGTTTACAGGAAATGCAGGATATGTTCTTCATTAGCTCACAAATATGTACTGTACCGTAATTAATTCTCAATATGCGAATGTGTTCAGATTTATTATGTTAGAATAACTACTGTAATACCGGCCACGGTACCTGAGAGCGCTGACGCGCTAGCTCTTGCTTCGCTGGCATCAAGAGAGCGTGGGTTCGAGTCCCACTTCGGCCTCCTGAAAATGGTTTTCATGGTTTCTCATTTTCTCCCCAAGGTAATTGCCGGGACTTCTTTCCAAAATCCCTTCCCTGACACTTCCTTAATTAGAGCCAAGATAGCAGTCGCCTGGGCAATCGGCGTATCACCGTGTATCTGCTGGCAAAATGTATTCAGCTCCTTTGCGACGGTAGAGGAATGATCCCTAGCCGAGTTCTTGGGTTAAGCCAAGCTGTGAGGACGAGCAATTTGAAATAATAATAACAACGATCATAATAATTACTATTATAACCGAGGTCACCTCCGTAGCGTAGCGGTCAGCATGGTTAGCTGCCGACCCGGAGGTCCTGGGTTCGATTCCCGGCTCTGCCACGAAATTTGAAAAGTGGTACGAGGACTGGAACGGGGTCTACTCAGCTTCGGGTGACCCAAATGAGTAGAGGGGGTTTGATTCCCACCTCAGCCATCCTCGAAGTGATTTTCCGTGGTTTTCCACTTCGTCTTCGGGCAAATGCCGGGATTGTACCAACTGAAAGGCCACGGCCGCCTCCTTCTCGCATCCTTGCCTATCCATCCCAATCTTCCCCTCCCTTCCCATCCCTCAGAAGGCCCCTGTTCGCTTTGCAGGTGAGGCCGCCTGGGCGAGGTGCTGGTCACACCTCCTCAATTGTATCCACTCCGACCAGATATTCCCGGCTCTAGGACACTGCCCGTAGTGGCAGTAGTGGTGAGTTCCCTCGCTTAGTCCGTGGGTTCCACCAACCTGGAGGGTAAACTCGATAAAACAGAGGTAGATACGCTCTCTAAAGCACAGCGCTAGGCCATGGGGCTAAGCTATCTGCGGACTTGGTAGACGTGAGTTCGAACCCCACCGTTGGCCGTCCTTGAAATGGACTTTCGTTGTTTCCCAATGTCACCTCCAGACAAATGCCGGGACCGAACCTTCTAATAGTCCACGGCCGCTTCCTTACAGATCCTTGCACAGTTACAATGAACTTCATTCATTTCATCTCTCATTAACTCCTCTCATGAGTTTGTCGGCAGGAAGGGCATCCGGTCGTAAAAACTACCTACTGTATGGACACTTTTTGCGTCTCATCCCCCACCCTATTTAAGCAGGAATAATAAGGTGTAGGCATACACACACATAAAATATAGAGGAAAATTTCTAAACTTACCGATACCATGAGAATGAGACGAATTCAACTTTGGAAAGAATGAATCATACGAGACTTACTTAACGAATCCACAAATTTCTGCAGATCAAACGTACAAGACCAAAGTGGTACAACAGGTGGAGAGGGACCTAATGGAGATGGGATCGCCAGATCTGATGAATAGAACTGTAATCAGGAATATTGTTCACACAATGGGATTTCAGGAAAATCAGAAGAAACCAACACGACGTGCATTGTCGGAGGAACAGACACTTCAACAATCCATGCATATGAAGAGCTACTGGGCAAGGAGGAAGGCTCAGCATACGTTGATTCCGCGTGGTCCTAAGTGACCCATCCGCGAGAAGAAGAAGAAGAATAAGAAGTGCCAGTAGACGTAACAGGGTTGTTATTCGTATAGTAATAAAGTTATCTCATATGACCGTGATTCTCTCTTCCCATCATTCATGTTGTGTACCTGTGCGATGTACCGAATTTATCCTGTGCCTTGCGTGTGTTTTGGTGACATCCGAATTTGACACCACAATTAGGCAGGTGTGGTCATGAAGATTTTCTAGGACCGATTTATGCTTTTGCGCGGTGCACCACTTTACTTTTCCATAATAGAAGCGTTATGAACAACATTATTTTAATATTCACTTACGTCGACCAAGTCTAATGCATGAGAGGAAATAGCTGGAACTCAAGTAAAATTTCACCCAAACGTGTAATGAACTACAGACTAATAAAAGCCTGTCGGAAGCAGGCATCAGGGTGAACGAACGTACGATCTCCATGGGTGCAGGAAATGAACTCTACACGAGGGAGGCCAAGGCTATGTCTCGCAGAATACTAGTGTTAATGAATGAGTCAGTCTAGTGAATGGCTACGTTAACGAATGACATTCTGGTGCCAATTAGCAGACATTAAAAGGAGAACAAATTAGAGGAAGAAAATAGAGAGAAAATGTCTTCTTTCTGAAAGGTAAGAAAGACGAGGACGTCCGTATTTAACTTGTTGGATGGTAGATCCACGAAGGAAGATATTTACCTTCCGACAATGCGTTACAATCAGCATATTAGTGGATCAGTGCCCGCATTCACACCTGGAATTGTAATTTTAATTTCTAATGCTGGCTTTATTTTAGGGGTGCAAATTTGACAAATCTAAGCCTAATAATAATAATAATAATAATAATAATAATAATAATAATAATAATTTTCTCATTGATATCACAGTGTCCAATTCCCATAATCTGCAACACACATCCTGTGAGATCACCATGTATCTGCTGTTGGCTAAAAAATACGGCAAATGTGGGGACAGGAAAGTATAGTGGTTCTGCCCATAGTCAACTCTTCTACCGGCATCATCCCTAAATCATTGGCTCGCAATCTAGTAATATTGGGAACTTATCCTGGTCTACAGATCATCATGCAGAAGGCCGTCATCCTGAAGACCTGTTCCGTAGTTCGCTCGTTTCTCAATGTGTCACCCTAAAAGAAATTATCATAATCTTGCAAACAAGCCGGAATATATTAGTCTCACTTATGAGGTGAAATGAATTAAATAACACTATTAATAAAAATAATAATAATAGTTATTGTTGTTGTTTGACTCTTCAGTGGTTTGACTGGTTTGATGCAGCACTCCATGCCTCCCTGTTCTGAGCTAATCGTTTCATCTCTACATAGCTACCGCACCATACATCTGTTTAACATATTCCACCCTTACAGTTCTGGTTCTCCTCCCTTCCTTCCATAGCAAAGTTTGCTATTCCTGGGTGTCATAATAATAAGTGTCCTACCAACCTATCTCTCCTCTTCATTATCAGTCGTCAGAAACATCAGTCCTCTCCCATTCGTCTTAATACCTTACTATATCAACCCATCTGATCTTCATCAATCTCCTGTAGGATATTTCAAACGCTTCTATTCTACTCTTTTTCACTACGCCAACAGTTCAAGTTTCACTATACTCAAAAGTGCCACCGTCAAGACAAGGGTTTTCAAAAATGACTTCCTAATACCTATACAGGGTCTTTCATATAAAATAAGAGCGCCAAGCGGCAGCTTTGTTAACCACAGCTGCGGTCACCTTGGCCGAGCTTGTGGCATGCCAAGGCTCCCTGCTTTAAGCGTGTGTACAATCCTATATGATGCAGCGGCCTTGCTAGCATGTGTACAATGCTGAAATCTTACTTTAGTTATTAGTTAGTTATTGTTGATGAAACCGAAACCCCTACTAGTGCTAATTTTGTGAGTGATTTATTCGGAGACCGTTCAAGATTCTCGCCAATGCCATCTAGCTCATCCTCTGTTAAAACTGTTCGTGTGCGGGCATGTTTTTTATTGAGCACCGATCCAATAGAGTCAAACTTATTTACAATTACGTGAATCTGTGCTAGTGAATGTGGCACTTCATCAGGAAATTGCTGAACAAATGCATCACGTACCCGCCGAGCCGACTCGTACTTAAAATAAGGTTTACATAAAAAAACAAGATGTTCACTAAAGAACATATAGCCTACTTTCTCCTAAATGCATGGGTATTGTTATAAGTCTTTGTCCTTTTCAAGGAGTATAATTGAATGTTGGTTGTAGTAGCTTGTTGAAATACAACGTGCTATAGGGATATTAAACATGAATATGAGGTGCCCTTGGCTAGTGCTACCTCTGTAAAAAAGATTCATTCAATTCGGTTTCACCGTGTTTGAATTGATCTGGGGAATGGATTTGCACACATACATGGCCGCTATTTGCAAACTATTGGGCTGATGACCTTGTAGTCAGTCATAAGATGCTTTCCACAAAAAGGCATGTTGTTGCAAAATCCGGTAGAAATCAAATTATTAGGATGGTCGAAATTTGATTTAAGCTTTTAACATTTGGGTGGCCGTCATTCCGTTTCCGTCAAGATGGCGGCGATATAAAACATGACACTGAGGTGCCTTTTGCTAGTGCTACCTCTGTACCAAATTTCGTTCAATTCGGTTTCACCGAGTTTGAATTGATAGGGGAATCGATTTGCACACATACTTGGCCACCATCTGCGAACTATTGGGCTGATGATCTAGCAGTTTGGTCAGAATATGCTTCCCACATAAAGATTTGTTGTTGCAAAATTTGGTAGAGACTAGGTTATTAGGTTGGTCGTAATTAAATTTTAGCCTTTAACATTTGGGTGGCCGCGATTACGTTTCCGTCAAGATGGCGGTGATATAAAACATGACACTGAGGTGGCCTTTTCTAGTACTACCTCTGTACCAAATTTCGTTCCATTCGGTTTCACCGAGCTCGAATTAATAGGGGGAATCGATTTTCACACAAAGATGGCCGCCATCCGCAAACTATTAGGCTAATGACCTATTAGTTTGGTCAAAGGATGCTCCCTCCATAATGGTATGTTGATGCAAAATTTGGTAGAGATCGGATGATTAGGTTAATCGTAATTTGATTTAAGCTTTGAATATTTGTGTGGCCGCCATTACGTTTCCGTCAAGATGACGGCGATATAAAACATGACACTGAGGTGCCCTTTGCTAGTGCTACCTCTGTACCAAATTTAATTCCATTCGGTTTCACCGTGTTCGAATTAATAGGGGTAATCGATTTTGACACAACGATGGCCGCCATCCGCAAACTATTAGCCTAATGACCTATTAGATTTTTCAAAGGATGCTTCCTCCATAAAGGTATGTTGTTGCAAAATTTGGTAGAGATCGGATGATTAGGTAAGTCGTAATTTGATTTAAGCTTTGAACATTTGTGTGGCCGCCATTACGTTTCCGTCAAGATGGCGGTGATATAAAACATGACACTGAGGTGCCCCTTGCTAGTGCTACCTCTGTACCAAATTTCATTCCATTCGGTTTCACCGTGTTCGAATTAATAGGGGTAATCGATTTTGACACAAAGATGGCCGCCATCCACAAACTATTAGGCTAATGACCTATTAGATTTGTCAAAGGATGCTTCCTTCATAAAGGTATGTTGTTGCACAATTTGGTAGAGATCGGATGATTAGGTTAGTCGTAATTTGATTTAAGCTTTGAACATTTGGGTGGCCGCCATTACGTTTCCGTCAAGATGGCGGCGATATAAAACATGACACTGGGGTGCCCTTTGCTAGTGCTACCTCTGTACCAAATTTCATTCCATTCAGTTTCACCGTGTTCGAATTAATAGGGGTAATCGATTTTGACACAAAGATGGCCGCCATCCGCAAACTATTAGGCTAATGACCAATTAGATTTGTCAAAGGATGCTCCCTCCATAAAGGTATGTTGTTGAAAAATTTGGTAGAGATCGGATGATTAGGTTAGTCGTAATTTGATTTAAGCTTTGAACATTTGTGTGGCCGCCATTACGTTTCCGTCTAGATGGCGGCGATATAAGGCATGACACTGGAGTGCCCTTTGCTAGTACTACCTCTGTACCAAATTTCGTTCCATTCGGTTTCACCGTGTTCGAATTAATAGGGGTAATCGATTTTCACACATAGATGGCCGCCATCCGCAAACTATTAGGCTGATGACCTATTAGTTTGGTCAAAGGATGCTGCCCCCATAAAGGTATGTTGTTGCAAAATTTGGTGGAGATCGGATGATTAGGTTAGTCGTAATTTGATTTAAGCTTTGAACATTTGTGTGGCCGCCATTACGTTTCCGTCAAGATGACGGCGATATAAAACATGACACTGAGGTGTCCTTTGCTAGTGCTACCTTTGTACCTAATTTCTTTCAATTTGCGCTCACCGTGTTTAATTAATAGGGAGGGGGGACAGACATTCAGAGTACACACACTCACACACACACACACACACACACACAGACAGACACACTTTTTTCGCCCTGTTGTGATCTCATAAGTCTACTTTCATTTTTTGCAAAAATCGAAAGTAGGCTAATACGATGTTGCAATGATAAATGTCTCACCATGTTAGCACTTAAGGTTTAGACTGGCGACTGAGCACCTGCACGCTTATTGCAAGTCAAGTGTTTGGTAATGTCAATCTGTTATTTTTATACAGTCCATCGGAACTAAAAAAATAATAATAAAAAAACAGCCCTCATATGTACTATGCGCGCGCTTTCAATACTACAGCAGGGGGCTTGGCGCGCCGCAAGCTCGGCCAAGGTGCCCCCAGCTGCGGTTAACAAAGCCGCCGCTTGGCGCTCTTATTTCATATGAAAGACCCTGCATATGTAAATATATTTATTTGATGTCAACAAATGTATTTTCTGTAGAAATTAATAGTGTGTGCGTATGTTGTCTCCCCCGTATTATTCCCGTTTCCAACGGGGTCGGGGATGAGATGTGATTAAATTCTATGTGGCGGATAGTTTTACGGCTGGATGTCCTTCCTGACGCCAAGCTCATGAGAGGAGAAAATGAGGGATGCAATGAAGATGAATGAAACTGAGCAAGCGGCCGTGGCCTGTCAGAAGGTACCGTCCCAGCATTTACCTGGAGTTGAAAATTGGAAACCATGGAAATCCACTTCAAGGATGGCTGACGGTGGGGCTCGTACCCACGTCTACCGAGTCCGAAGAGAGTCTGGCCCCATGGCATTGAGCTGCGCGTTAGCGACCGTAGCTACCGCTGTCGTTTCTGTAGATAATAATAATAGTACAGTACGTAACTAGATAATATAGTTAAAACTGTCACGGATTTGAGAAAATTACAATGCCTGACATGGCTACCTTCATTTTCGAGAGGTGTGCGTTAGGCAAGTCTAGTAGGCGAAGCGCTGTGATCAGAGTAGGGAGATAGTTTTAGATAAATTGCGGAGATTCTCTATCGAGACGTTACCAACAAGTGTATTGACCGAGTGCTTTTATGTCAAACAATACAGGGCGCATATAATTATGTCAGCGAGGTGACCAGTGACAGTCGATTGCTGCCATAGCTTGGTGCAGCTGAGTTCCCGAAAAAGCTTGCAAGGATCTGGGATAGATGCGCGCATGAGAAGCTGCTTCAGATCGAGTCTGGTGGTAGAAACCTGAATCGGTAAGTGCGGTAAGTGTGAAGACTCTGTGAAAAGTGCACATTTGGAGTACTATCGTTACCTGCGAACAGAGTGGAGTTGCATCCTGAAAATTCTGGTGTACATTTTAGCTATAAAGTAGAATAAATTTAGTGAGGATCATTCACGCTACGAGATGCGTTTGTTTATTCATGAGTGAACCCTAAAACCCGCACAAATGTTTAAGCAGATAATCAAATTCCTGCCTATATATATGGTTTTTTGGTTCCTTAGTTTAGGGGCTGCGACAGCGTGGTCATGTAGCCCCGTGTACTTTGGGTGTCTGTAGAATTTGTCTGATAACCGCTGTTAATTGTGATGGCTGTATTAGTGTGTGTTATCTGTAATTCAGGTAGATGACTGCAGACGATTAATTTTTTCAATTAGTTCCTACTTTTGGTACCAAATGCTACTATCCACGACACCTAGCTGCGGATGTGGCTACTAAATGCCATAGCTGTCAGCACCTGTCGGCGAACGTTGGAACTAATACAGCGTTATCAAACCAACTTACAAATTTTAGCTTCCACAAGTGTAGTTAGTGGAAGCTTCTTTTTCACGCCATAAATCTATGACATGGGACCGCCGTCTTTACTTCCCCTCCGAAGGAAGGCATAGGCCTACTGAGGTTTTTTTAACACTCTTAAAAAAACCGACGACTTTGGCCGGGTTTGAACCCGCGATCTTGGGCAAAGAAGCTTAGCATGCTACCAACTATGCCATCGAAGCCGCTTGAAATATTAGCAACCATTAATACTGTTTTGTAGCTGTTGCAGTTTAATTTGAATTACCTAGACATCGTGATCATTTAGACCCGTGTGCTTGGTTTTATGTGTGTATAGAATTTGTCTGATAACCTGTTTACTGTGTTGTCTATAGTAGTGTGTGTATCATAATTCAGGTGAGGATTAGAAAGGAGGCGGCCGTCACCTTTATTTAGGAATCATCCTGGCAATTGCCTCGAATTTCAGTAGGAACCACGGAAAATCACTCCCAGCATGTCTGAAATGGGATTCGAACCCACCTCATCTCCGTTTTACCTCATGCGGCTGATCCCAACCCTCAGACAATAATTAATTTATTGGTAGAGCCGTGAATCGAACCAGGATCTTAGAGATAACACCCATGAATGCAAGGCACTACGCTACGAGGCGGACCATTAAAGAACTCTAAATCTGAAAATTTTGTTCTTTTGGGGCTTGAGACTTCTGAGCCCAGGGTGTAAAAATATGTGAACTTTTGTCACATGAATTGTACTATAGATATGGCTGCATGTTATTGTAATGTGTGGTGTGCAAAAATTGTCCAGTCAAAAATATGACTACAGTAAATCAGGAATAATTGTCTGTTGCCGCTTTTCATTCGGTCAACACGATTTTGTCCAATGAATTGGGCGGGGTACAAGTTATAAATATGTAATCAAACTCCTGGAAAAAATTACATGTAGGCTACTAGTTTGTTATCACACTTTATGATAACCAACTAATATATGAACTTTTTTCCAGGAGTTTGATTACATATTTATAATTTGTACCCCACCCAATTCATTGGACAAAATCGTGTTGACCGACTGAAAAGTGGCAAAAGAGAGTTTGTATAGGCAACACTGAAGAAAGAATGGCTTCAAATTTCCACAAATCAGGAATAACCCATGAAATGCAAGAATTAATGTTGGTATTTATCGTATGGCTTTTAGTGCCGGGAGTGCCCGAGGACATGTTCGGCTCGCCTGAGGCTGTAGCTGCTTCAAGCGAACACCCATAGGGTGAGCTACAAGTTCCGTCCAATTTCAAATAGTTCCAACTTTCACTACCAGATGTCACTGATACCTAGTGGTGAATGTTGGAACTTTGATAGAGAGTTCCAACGAAATCTAACCTAGAAATTTAGCTTCACACAAGTTTATTCTGTGGAAGGATCTCTTACATGCCATAAATCTATGACATGGGACCCCCGGCTTTACTTCCCTTCCGAAGGAAGGCATACTGAAGGATTTTAACGCTCTTCAAAAATCCGTCGACTTCGGCCGGGTTTGAACTCGCTATGTTGGGCACAGCAGTTCAGCATGCTACCAACTACACCACCGAAGCCGCTTTAATGTTGGTAACTGAACTCCGATCCTCCAACTTGGGTAACTACTGGTCACACAGGAATCGATGTTCTCGGTATTTCATCCCTTTAATCCAGGGGTTCCCAACCTGGGGGCGTGGGGCTTTATCAAGGGGGCGTGAAGTGATTTCCGATTTAAGTTTTTTAAACTCGAATATTACAATTTTGTGTTTTTTAAATCTCTCCGTGTGATTGTCGCACCAAGTAAAACGTTCAAAAGGACTGGTAATTGCCAACTGTCGGCCCTAACCTGTGCGGAGTCGTGAGGTTGGAGGTGAAATAAGGAATTTGCTGTGTTGTAAGGAGCAAAATCATGCCAATTTTATCGTCTCGTTGGCATAACTTTGTGATTTGTTTGGAACTTTGAACAGTTTGAAGATAAAGCTCCAAGGCAAAAACTCGAATATTATGTATTCGTGAAAAGAAAAAAAAAACAGTTATGGAAACGCCGGCTTCAGTTGAACAACTTCTCATCCTTCCACCGCCTTAATGAAACTTTGTCGGAAAATGAAAGTGATCGTAATAAACTTAAGGTGCAAATTCCGTCACATTTGAATTCCCAGGCAAAAGAATTAAACTTCTACTTTCCTGATATATCGTCGGAAGAATGGTCCTGGATGTTGACAAGAAATTCGTTTTCCTTTGACATTGAAGCACTGCCAGCACAGCTTCAAGAAGAAGTCATAGATTTGAAGTGTGAATCAAAGCTAAAAGATGATTCAAAAATATTAGGACTGGGCGACTTTTGGGTAAACTGTCTTGCAGTGTATCCTGTAATAGCCAAATTTACATTGCGAGTCACTGTTCCCTTTTCAAAGACATATTTCTGCGAGTCAGGATTTTCAACGCTGAGGGTCATAGAAACAAAGCAGCACTGTCGGCTTGATGCTGCAAGTGATCTCCGCTGTGCTCTGTCAAATATCAAACCAAACATACCGAATCTTACCAAGAGAAAACAGTGTCAACCCTCTCACTGACATTTGTTGACTAATTTAAGGAATTGTTGTAAAAGTGTGTTCTTTGTATTGTGCTAAAATGAAGTTAGTATGTAATTGATTGGCCTATTCCATTAAGTAGAGTTATTAAGTTAGGTCTATATTCTCCGCGTCAATCGAAGAGGTTATAGAAGCCTTGAGTGGAGGGGTGGGGTGGGAGGAGAAGGGGGCGCGATAAACTCCCGTATCTGAAAAGGGGGGCGTCAGCTGACAAGGTTGGGAACCACTGCTTTAATCACTATCACGACCCCCACCGCTACTTCTACTGTTCCTCGAATCGTGTCGTTTTCTCATTCAAGGATGCCTTTTAATAAACATGAGTGTTGCCTTGCGTGTATACCTTCTCCACCCCTAGGACTTTCCGGCCACGTTTCCCTCAGGTGTCATATTTCATTGTGGATCACGGTGTCTGCCAGAGATATGGCACCAGAATGTGAAATTAAGTCTACTAGGCTCTAGAACTGCTTTAGGGATTAACAGGAGAGAGACTGCTGTGTGATTCTGAGGTTTAAAGTGTGGAATTCTTAATGAATACGAATTGCCTGCAATTTTCTGTGGATGTACTTCATTAGTGGAAGTCTCTGAAGGGCACACGTCACTCCGTGGGGTAGCCATGTGAGTTAATTCGCGCACTACGATTACAATGGGGAGATGGTTGGTTGGTTGGTTCCTTAGTTTACGGCAGGCCACGCCAACTCAGGTGTTTCGCGAGCACCAGCCGGCACCGGCAAAAGCTCCGGTGCTCTGGTAAAGTGCCGGTGGGGTGGGGGAAGGCGAGGGAGGAAGTGTTAGGAGAAGAACGTGTAGTGGCAGCGCTTAGCGAGGCGAGAGTCTTGTTGTTGTTGTTGTTTGGTGAATGGGGCTGGGCCAATCAGCGCGCGTCAGGCGGCGTACCGGTATGAAAACGAATAATAATAATTGTGTGTACAGACAGAAATAATAGCTCTATTGCGCTCCTGATTTTTCTCTAATTTTCAACATTCTTTGTTTATATTTGGCATCGCTTTGAAACCACTAATTTTTCGATATTTGGAACAATCGTTTTGGCAGTTGCCATGCGAAGTATAGCTTCCGAGGAAGCATCAGACAAACTTGACATTGTTTTGTTAATATTCATAATTGTAAACATTTGTTCACAAACGAAAGTTGTTCCAAACATAGCAACAAATTTTAGGGCAAGGGCATGAACACTCAGGAATTCTTGTTCCTCAACGCCTTTATAAAATTAAATCAAATCACCATTGTGCTACCGTCACTACACGGGGAGGAAAGAGGGGAGAGAAGGGAGAAGCACCGGTGGTGCTCGGTGCGGCACCGGGGCGCGAAAGCACTATGTCTGCGTTGGCGTGGCCAGGTTTAGGGGCTGCGACTGTGTGGTCATGTAGCTCCGTGTACTTTGGGTGTGTGTAGAATCTGTCTGATAACCGGTGTTAATTGTGAGTGCTGTATTAGTGTGCGTTATCTGTTTTAATTCAAGTAAGGAATATAGAAAATAATTTCAAGTAGTTCCTACTTTGTCACCAAATGCCACCGTCCACGTCAGCTAGCTTGCGGACTTGGCTATTAGATGGCGTCGCAGTCAGCACCCGGTGTTGAACGTTGGAACTAATAGAGTGTTACCAATTCTAACCTACAAATTTTGGCTTCACACAAGTGTAGTTAGTGGAAGGTTCTTTTTCATGTCATAAATCTATGACATGGGACCGCCGGCCGGCTTTACTTCCCCTCCGAAGAAAGACATACTGAGGGATTTTAACGCTCTTAAAAAAATCCGACGACGTCAGCCGGGTTTGAACCCGCGACCTTGGGCATAGAAGCTCAGCATGCTATCAAATACCCCACCGAAGCCGCCCAATGGGGAGATGTAACAATCCGGAGATCCTGAAGTTAACAGCGTATATCCTTGAGAGTGGTTCCTCATTACATTCAGGCAAATACCGACATGTTATCTTGTTCCAAGTATCAAGGAATTTACCCCCAATCACTAACCCTAACAATTACAGTTTCACACAACACTAGAATGAGCACAAAAGCACACGTGATCATGCAAGTTCTCCTCACACATCTAACATACCTTGCAGTGTAGCAGTGAATGTTAAATAGCTCACTACGACCGTAAGAGGAGCTGAAGTTTGCCTTGTTGAAGGCTCGAATCCCTACACATATACAGGTCATCCTGAGTGTGGTTTCTTCTACACTATCTGATTTGAAGCTCCAGGGCGCCTACTTCAATCTCTTACCATCATTATAGGCTATTACAGTATCCACCGAAACACAGATTATAAGCGTATGTAGCACACATCCAAGTTTAACGTAGCAGATATCCAAGATGTTCCAGGTTCCTAAAGTGAATTAACAACAAGTAGGTTATACACGTCGAAATTTCACGAAACTACAGTCGTTGTTCAGAGAGCTTCAGCCATCACTTATGTAATAGTTGTTGTTTCATTTGAGCGGCTTGGACATTGTGGTCATTTAGCTCCAAGTACCTGGGTGAGAGTATAGAATGTTCCTGATAGCCTGTGGTATTATGATGTCTCTAGTATACTTCTGTAATAGTTACAATTAGCGGGGTTGCTACAAGAACAAGGTACTGTAGTTAGTTATTGTCGTTTTAAGAGGCGAAACTACGAGGTCATCTACACCTAAAGAACAAGGTACGTCCTCTTTTTGGTCATAGCGAGGTTGTTGATGTTGATTCTTAAATGGGCTTCCGACAACGTGATCATGTAGCCCCGTGTACATGGGTGTGTATAGAATTTGTCTGATAACCTCTCTCACTATATTGTCTGTACTCGGTACTAGTATGTGTATTAAATTGTAATTGAGATAGGATATGGATAGGAAGCGGCCATGGCCTTATGTAAAGTAACATCCCGGCAGATGCCTGGTGTAGAAGTGGGAAACCATGGATAACCGCTTCCAGGACGGCTGAGGTAGGAATCAAATCCATCTGTTCTCAGTTTTGCCACACGAGGCTGAGTGTACTCTGTTCCAGCCCTCAGACCAGAATTAAATTTCTTGCCAGAGCCGGGATTCTAACCCGGGCCTCCGCAGTGAATAGCTAAAGGAAGTAGGAGACTTCTGCTATTTAAGAAGCAAAATAACCAGTGATAGACGTAACAAAGAGGATATACAAAGTAGGATGGCTCAGATAAGGAAAGCATTTCTACAGAAAATAAATCTGTCTATCTAATTATTATGTGTGTACTGCTAAAACAGTCAAACGCATTGACACCGTTATATAATACTGGATATCTACATCTACATTACGTATTAGAAAGTCATTTATAAAAGTCTTTGTCTGGAGAGTGGCACTCTCTGGAAGTGAAACTTACTCTTGGTGGAGTAGAAGAAAGAAAAAAATGCTTTTGAAATGTGGTGTTACAGGATAATGATGAAAATCAGATGGGTATATAGAGTAAGAAATGAAGAAGTGTTAAATGACGAATGGGCGAGGAGACATTTTACTGGCAACTGCTGATGAAGAGAATATATAGGTTGGTAGGACACGAAATTAGTTATTGTAGTTTTAAGGGTCAGAACAGCGAGGTAATCTGCCTCTACTAGGACACACACTAAGGCACCCAGGAATAGCAAACTAAGTTATGGTAAGAAGGGTTGAGGACAAGAGCTGTGGGGGTACAGTAGATGAAGGTTAGAATATGTTAAAAAAAAGATTGTCTCGGATATAAGGTGTGTTAGTTATGTGGAGATGAAAGGATTAGGTCAGGACAGGGAGATATGGAGGGCTGCATCAAGCCAGTCAAAAGACTGAAGACTCAAACAACAACAACAACATACAAGAGAATCTAAAGTAATTCCTATGTTGGCATATTGGCTTTGACGGCCAGTGAATTAAAACTCAGACATTTGTTTAAGTTTGTGCCATGTCTTGTGCGGGGTTTTGCCTAGGACACCAAGCTGGCTCATCAGCGGGCTCTTGGTGTCCCCGCCCAGACGCCCACAGGAGTAGCAAACTGAGCGCTACCTCCCTTTCTATGAGCCAGCTTGGTGTCCTAGGTGAAACCCCACACATGGCACGGCACAAACCTAGAAAAATTGCTGAATTCCTATGTGTTCGTGAGATTTCTATATGCATCCACTGTATATTGAGGACATTCCAAGAAAAAAGAGGGATTCAGATGGAATGTGAAGCAAGTGCAAGTGTGTGGACATTGGCTTTATTCCCATGAACGGGGTGTTAACATATGCAGTCCTGTTGTATTGACACGAGGGGATTTATGCGACAGTTGGAACATTCTTTTAGCAGTGCCATTTGTTCTGTCAATGGAAGGGTTGTAGTGTCAGATAATACTGGTCGCAATTTTGCACGAGTCGATGAGATAGTTCCTGATAAATCCGTCATTGTATTATTCAGCTGAGTATCGATCTTATTTTTGTGAGTACGGTTAAATCCACAATGGACTACGATATATCGCTCAAGAGCTGTTTGTTCTGAGGAAGATACGGTTGTATTCCAACTTGCTTTTTGGAGTTTGAGCGGAATATTATCACGGGTTTTGTCCTTTGCTGATGTTATGTTGAGATGTTCACTGTAAGCCAATTGTTGATCTAAGATTTTATTTACTCGAATCAGAGACAGATAAATAATATTGTACATACAAAATCAAAGGAGAAACATGGAATTAATCAAATTGTCTTTGCTCAGAAACGAGCAATAGCAATAGCATTTTCTTGTGCCTTAAACAACTCCTCCTCACTGCAAGAATCAGGGCTGCATAAGCACTGACGCAGATGCATTGTTGTCTGTACCTCTCCACATTCAAAAAGTGTTGATTCTTGTAGGTATCCCCATTTCATTAGGTTATCCTTAGTTTTGCCAACACCTGCACGTAATCTGTTTAATGATTTCCAAGTGGTCCAATCCAAGTTGTGCCCGGCTGGTAAGCATTCTGCTAGTGTTACCCCTGTTGGAAGATGATTGATTCTGCTGCCCACAGCTCTTCTCTGGCTTTGTTGGAGGATGTGGGAAGTGGAGATGTTGACTGTAAAATGCTCTTCCTAGATTTCAATCAATGTCTTGGAGGAGTATATCCGTGCAGCGGGTGTAGCTCACTTTCTTCCACTTTCTTTCTTTCGGCATTTCCGGCTACTACCCGACGTATTTCAGGGGGAGCAATGCCTGCCATGTAGTACAGCTTGCCGGCGGGAGTCGGTTTCAGGTATCCTGTAATATTACTTGCAGTTTCATTAAGAGCTACTTGATCTAAGATAAAAGCAAGATATTTTCTGTGCGAAATAAAAATTCAGAATTTGTCCGTTGAATTCTACCCAAGAAGTTTAATTGGTCTAATTGTTGCTCAGGTAGAAGCAACGGACCTCAGTTTTGGTTATGTTTGATATAATTTACCAGATATCGATGATCTTTGTGTGATTATAGAGATTATCCGTTAGGATACCTTCAGCTGTTCTGAAGTCACGTGACTGAGTAGTTATGGTATTATAAGCTCATTAGTGTGCTTTCTAATATTAGTGGCAGGAATATCTGCTGTGTACAGGTTGTAAGCAGAAGGGGAGGACTGATCCATGTGGTGATTCGTCATTCCAGTAATAATACTACAATTTAGATGTACTTCGAACTTCCTGACACATAGTATGCTATTTAGTAAAGAGGTAAAGTTCTAGTAAAACGAATTATTTTCAGTCGGTCAACACATTAATGGTCCCAATTCAATTGGGAAGGGAGTAACACATATCTACTCATACCTGCTGACTTGTAAAAATTACATGGATTAATCATAAACTTTATACACCCTTCTGGAAATAAAGATGGAAGGGGGTTAATTGGATAATAATGTTTCGTTCGTCAGACGAACATCATCGAGTCTTAATATCTTAAAGTCTATTCTAAGGTTTGGCGGATATGAATATAACACTTATGTCCAACAATATGTAACATTAATTGTGGAAACATTTATTAGTCTACGTGTCAGATTTTCACTTGTGATCTCCGAGCTTACATCACTCCTGTAGCCCATTTATTGCGTTTGCGTTGTTGGTACTGGTTATGTTGTGAAGACATTCAAACATACTGACGCCGTTATATAATACTGAAGTAAGTCACTTATCTTATTACTAGAAGAAAGTCAGTGCCTGTGGATGCTGTGAAAGGTTCTACTCATTGGGTTAGTACTGATGTACTGACTCAGTGAGGAAAGCAATGGAAAACTACCTCACTCCTCTTCTTGCCTAGTAAGCCTCAATATTGCGCTGCCTTGAGTTTTTGTGGGTATCTACCCACATAACCTAATGGCGGTGCTTTTTGAGGATCCAACCAGCCTTCGGGCTGTGTACCTAACAGACAAACAGACAGAAGAATCTCATTGTTAGCTAAAATCCCTCAGTATGCCTACGGAGGGGAAGTCATAGATTTATGGCATGTTAAAGAACATTCCACTAATTACACCTGTGTGAAGCTAAATTAACTTATAGGTAAAGCCCTGCGTGGATGTGGATATCCGCGGATAAACCCGCGGATATCCGCAACATTTTTCGCCATGCGGATATATTTTGCATGGCTTTTCGGATAGCGGATAAGCTGCGTATAATGTTTGAAGTAAATTTGCGGTTAGTTTTTAGAATACAATCCGAGCTTGTTGAATACCATGGGGAAAGTAGGGTAATTGTGCGCAGCGGGTAATCGTGCGCACCTATGTTTTTCGAGTTGGTAGTACAACTAGCAGCTCAGTTCACTGCTACCTTATTAAAGCTGTCATCGTACCTATCAGATAGGGACAGTCAGCATGATGCCAGTCGCTATGTGATAACCGGAGGCTTGGATGAAAAAATTGCATGTTATTTTATGTAGCCAGCAAATAAGAAGGCAAGCCTACAGTTGTGATTCAATTATTTAAAATTAAATGTAGTTTTAAATGCCAGTGTGTACATTGGTTTTGCATGTATTTATTTTTCAATATAATAGATTAGTTTACCGGGATTCAGTGAGTTACGTTTTAAAAGCAGAGTGGGGTAATTGTGCGCAGAGCATATATGATACAAGTAAATACAACGCGAGGTTAATGGAAAAACGGAGAAAAACTTCTACCCAGCAGAAAATGTGCAGAAATTTCGACGTGTAATTAGGGATGATGGGAGGAAAAGAAGCGAAGTGGGGAGAAGTTTCAACATTCCCCAGTCAATCCTACCAAAGCAGTTGCTGCAAAATTGTCTTGCTCCACCTCGTCTAGTCCGTAAATCTGTTTTACCAACGAAATGGAGTCATAATTATCCGAATACCTTTTGACATTGGCAAAATTATTTTATGGCTTAACGCCCACAAAGCTTGCCAGACGGTTCGAGTTCAAGTTTGCAGAGGAGAATAAGTTTCCCCATAATTTCCATAAAGTTAAAAGTCTAGCAGGCAAATATTGGTTGCATGAGTTCTTGAAGAGATATCCTGCATTAACGTTGAGACAACCTGAAAGAACAAGCCTAAATTGGATTGCCTCCTTTAATGCTGACGAAACAAAGATATTTTATTATAATATCCAAAACTGCAGAATTTTAGTATCATTGCATTGTTATGCTTTTGTAAAAAGCATTGAAATATTCTAATGTTAATACACAGTGCAAGTTTCTGCCAATTCACATTGTATTAGTATGGCTTTCCAACATTCATCCCACGCGCACAATTTTCCAACCCATGCGCATGATTACCCTGGAGGGTGGTTAATCGTGCGCAAATGCATATTTGCGAGATTTCGAATTAAAGCCCATCAAATTTATTTTGGAATTAAATTTGTTTCTGCACACCGAATATAGAGTTACTAAGGCTCCCTTATTCATAACTGCAGTTGTGTTATCTATTATTTCATCATCACAAGACCGATTCTTGCTTAAGTGCGCACAATTCCCCCACTCTCCCTTACTAGGGCCCGGATGTTTATGGCATATCATATTTTTCCGTTATGGTTTTTCATGACAAATGTAAGATGATGATTTACGCTAATCCCATTCAAATTATGTCATTACGAATAATCAACACTCCGAACTGAAAAGGGTTGCAATTCTGGCTGTGTAACATTCATTTTAGACATAGCACATGTCATACTGTACAGGGTTCGACTTGCTGCTCAAATGTCTAAAAGATAAAGTATAAAGCAACACATTGAAAATATTATTGTAATGCCAGTAGAATCGGATAACAAACGTGTGTGTAAAAGTCGCGTGGATGCGGGGCGGATGCGGATAACGTTTTGTCTATCCCCGCAGGGCTCTACTTATAGGTTAAACAACGCTCTTAAGGTTCCTACGTTCGTCGCCAGAAGCCGACTGCGGTGGCGTCTAGTAGCCAAGTTCTGAACTAGTAGTTGTTGACGGTGGCGTTTGGCGGAAAAAGTGGGAACTACTTGTAATTCAATTTCTGCAGTCCTTATTGAATTAAACAAGAAGTTCCGTGAAGAACTAAAGAGCCTACTTTTCATGCCAATGATTATTCTACAGTAAATGAACCTACCTAGAATAATGACGAAATTAAGTTGGTAATATCGAAATATCTAGTTAGTCCAAAATATGCCTGGTATAATGTAGCTTAATAGAGCACTACAGTTGGCAGCCCTGGTGACTGAATATATTCTTAGTTCCATCTCTTAAGGTACAGAATACAAAATTTGGTTGAAGTCCAATGGACGTTACATGCAGTTAGACACTGGATCTATCAGCACGCGTAAAAGCATGTTGCCAACAATACCATGCGTGTGCTGGTCAAAATAATCTGAAATATTATGTTATCTTGATGTGCCAATTTGGGATGAAATCCATTTGTTAGTATAGAAGTTACATGCATTTTAAAATTGGACATATCAGCAGGCATAGAATCATGTTGGCAGCACTGCCTTGTATTAATTACTCTGGCTTGCATACTTTCTGATATACTGATATTAGGGTAAAAAAAATATAGACAGCATTTATTAACAGTTGGCAGCCCTGATTGCTCTTAACAATACTTATAGTCATATCTGTAATGCTACACATAGAACATACGAAATTTGGTTGAAATCCAACTGATAGTATAGAAGTTACATGTACTTAAAAATTGGTACTGTCAGCAGGCTTATAATCATGTTGGTAGAACTGACGTATATATCTTACTCCAAATTAATCTAAAATGTCAGAATATACGTGTGCATAGTTTAAAGCTGTTGGCTTGCATACTTTCTGATATATTGGTATTTTGATTTTAAAAAAATAGAGAGAGCAATTATTAACAGTTGGCAGCCCTGGTGGCTCTTAAGAATACGCTCAGTCATATCTGTTTATGTACAGATATTACATACAAAATTTGGTTGAAATACAATTGATAGTGTAGAAGTTATATGCCTTTAAACATTGGACCTATCAGAAGGCTTAAAATTATTTTGGCAACACTGCCATGGTTGGCCTTCTGGAAATTAAACTGAAATAGTATTATCTACATGTGTGCCAATTTTGTAATAGCTCTCATGCATACCTTGCAAGATATCCAACATGGAGCTCAAATTTCTAGTGCGTTTTTTCAGCAGTTGGTAGCACTGACATCATTTTCAAATATGGGCGTGATATATTCCGGTGCACATCTTTACTCATACTAAATTTGGTTTTGATTGCTGCAGCCGTTTGGGAGTTGATAGGGGGGGACACACACACAGCCAGACAGACAGACAGACACACATTTTCCCGGATCGATCTCATAAGTCTACTTTTTCCTCATTTTTGCAAAATGTGAAAAGTAGGCTAAAAAAAACAGATAACACATACTAATACAGACATCACAATTAACACCGATTATCAGACAGATATTACACACATCCAAAGTACACGGAGCTACATGACCGCGTTGTCGCAGCCCCTAAACTAAGGAACCAACCAACCAACCTCATTGTTAGCGCTCGAGACACACCACCAACCGTCGAAATCTCGCGTATAGATATTGAGCTTGTCTTAATATTATCCAATTCTGGTGCAGAATCCTGAAGGTGCGCAATTCTGAGGAAGCCGTGTCAGTAGATTTACAGGCACATTGAAGATCCCCTTCGGGCCGAAATTCTGGCACCTTGGCGTCCGTAAAAGCAGCAGATGTTAAAAGAGACGTAAAACAAGAAACATTATTTTGTCTCAATATTCTTAGTTATGTTGTCAAGACATTCAAATACCTCGATACAGTTACCTAAATACTGATGTGGACCGTAGTCGGTAGTATGCTGAGCTTCTACGCCCAAGATCGCGGGTTCAAATCCGGCCGAAGTCGTCGGATTTTTAAGTGCGTTAAAAATCCCTCAGTATGCCTTCCTTCGGAGGGGAAGTAAAGCCGGCGGTCCCATGTCATAGACTTATGGCATGTTAAAGAACCTTCCAGTAATTACACCTGTGTGAAGCTAAATTGTATAGGTTAAGAATGTAAACAACGCTCTTAGGTTCCTACGTTCGTTGCCAAGAGCCGACTGCGATGGCGTCTGGTAGCTAAGTTCTGAACTAGTAGTCGGTGACGATGGCGTTTGGTGGCAAAAGTAGGAACTATTTGAAAAATTCAAAAGTCTGCAGTCCTTACTTGAATTAAAAAACAGATAACACACATTAATACAGTCATCACAATTAACACCGGTTATCAGACAGATTCTACACACACCCAAAGTACACGGGGCTATATGACCGCGTTGTCACAGCCCCTAAACTTAAGAACCTACCAACTGATGTGGACCACTTACCTGATTGCTGAAAAAACCTTGCGACAGCGTCCACTGTTCAGCACCGTTGTTACGGAACCCCACCGCCACAGGGATTCCACCCTAGCCACCAGGGTAGCTTGGTTGAGTGTGTTAATGCTATTGCACATACTCCTACAGTATAAAGGTTATTGACCCTGTTAAATGTGCGATGCCATGTCTAAAGGACGATGACCATACAGTTTCCTCGTTTATATTAATCATTCCCTTTCTTTCTCACGGACCATTCCTCATTTATAATGCTTTTTTAACAGTAAAGTCTACGACCGGGAGGCACATTCCCTAGAGTTAAATAGCATTACATTCATTTTATGCATTCACGACTGGGTGGTCATTAACGTTGTGAAAGTAACGTCCGACAATTTGGCAGTCGACGTCCTTGGACTTTGGAGTGAAGTTAAACTTTAATGATGCGCAGATCACTTAGTTGTAATTCTTCAGCGATTTAGAACACTTGACGTTACAGACAGCTAACGCACAGCGCTGCGAGTAGCGTAGAAAGCCGAAGTTTACGATTGACTTCGCGTCACCACATGGTAGCTTTACGATTGCTTACGAAGTGAGAAGCTTATATCCTCTCTGTTTCAAAATAAATCATGTGATTGTGCCAGAGCTTATCTATATTTACGACACTTTACTAAATGTAAAATACTGTAGTGTAATATTCAACATATCATATTCACAGAATACATTACATTGAATTACCTCCATTTTCTGTATCTTACATGTGGGCATGTTGGTCGAGGGGTACCGCGTTCATATCCCGGAAATGCACAGCTTTTTTACTTTTGTTTTATCTCTTGAAAAGATTCAAAAGTGTACAACAGAACCTTAGGAACGTACATGGAAATGTATATAATTCTGGATATGTTGCTGTCTGGTACTACTCATTAGGCTTCATTAACACATTTATTACAGTTTGATATAGTCTGAACATTTAGACATGTTAAACAATTTGTGACGAGTGTCTGATAGTGACTGATAATGTAGATGTTAGGCCCCTTAAAACAATCATCATGATCATTCATAACTGTAATACAGGTTATCAGCTGCATAAAATGATCGTGTTTTGAAATTTTCATTGATGATAGTTATAATTAGGTTAATGGATCCGATCGGGTGATTATCGGCCAACATTCTTGATTTATAAAGCATAACCAGCATAATAGAGTCATACATGTTACTAGTAGGCCTATGCTTTGTCGAGTTTATTAAGGTTCAAAATTACAAGTAAAATATTGTATTCACCGTCTTATAATTTCCTAACCATGTACACACGTCACCAACACTGATATGTCAACTCACCAAAATATCGCATAGAGTGATGATACATCACACTTTACATGCACAGAAAAACCAGCAATATTCAGAAGGAATTGTATTTAATGCCACCTTCAACAGAAATAGTCGGTTAATCACAAGGAATACGCTTGAAGCGGGATTTAAAGTCACTTCATAATGCTATTCTTATGGGAGACAACTTTGTTTTGCCCAACATCAGCTGATTTTATTTTGGCCCCACTGAAATGTTATATTTACTGAAATCGTGCAGGCAGTGATATATCTGTATTTGGTTAGCTTCATATTCTTTGCGATTGTGGTGAAAGGTTGAACTAGATTGCTAGTTTTTGGAAGCAAAATGGTTAGCGCAGGTTGGAGCGCGCGTGTGGTTGTAAGTTGAACTAGTTGAATAGGAGTGCTTACTCTAAAAAAAAAACCAAAGATAGAGAGAGACAATGAGAGTTAAACAAAAAAGAGGGGAGGTTAGAGGTTATTGGCGTTTATAAAAGAAAGCTATTTTATGAAAGACATTATATGAAAGATAAACGCGAAGCAAGTTATAGATTGAATAATTCTGTCTTCTTTACTGCATCGTAATGGTTATATGATGATAGTTTCTAAAATAAATTATTCTAAGAAGGGAAACCAGAATAAAATGAGTATTTGAATGATGGTATGAAACTGGAAATTGTATCTTGTTGTGACGGCACTATTGATACAATTTATATTTACCTCCCTTGGTACTACAAAATAGTAAGTGGCATTACGATGAATTGTGGTTATGTTACTGCGTACATTAATCTACCTTGTTTACTGTAGTGTCCTGGTTGGTGTCGGAGACACGTCACGCCTGGGGATAAGAGTATTCTCGTGCAGCTTATTAAAATATTTTTCATAGTGTATAGCCTATGAAATGGCGCCCTCCTGGATTATGTCAGAGATATCTATTTAATTTTTAATACATTACACCACGGTCGGAAGAAGCATAGCGGGCGCACTCTCTATCCTATTGTATGCTCGAAGCATTCCACAGCAAAAATATAAAGGAGAATGTAATGGGAACGTACCAAAAATACTGATATCAAAACAGTTCTGTAGGAATACTATGAAAGCTTTTAATACCTGGGATATTCCGGCGCTGACATACACGTTTGCTCTACTAAGACGGCCAAAGACAGTACCGATTGACACTGATATAAATACAAGAATAACAAAGAGCAAATGCTGAGTCTTTCGTCGGAAATCTACAATTGGGTCAGCGATATTTCCTCAATTTCATAGACTCCGGAGTTCGCATGAGCGTTCCCCGGTCAGTATGTCATATATATTCCTCATTGTTTCCTCTTACCACTGCTAGCTGGATCGATAGATCTAGTGGTGGATCGAATGGAAGTGTAAGCGGGCAGACTTCCGTTCGATCCACCACTGCCAGCTAGATCGTTCCGATCTACTTCCGTCCCATTTTTTGAAAATCACTCCCACAAAAATATCCAGCAACCGAGTGGAAAGATGTTACACATGAAAAACATAGGTGGTATAGAAGACATTAATGACATCCGATATGCTGATGACACCGTCATCCTTGCAATATGTATGGATGATCTACAAACACTACTGGATTCTATTTCTGAAGAGAGTAATGCCATGGGATTACATTTAAATGTAAAAAAAGTGGATGGTTGTTAGTAGAAAGAAAGATGAAATTCAGGGCATTCTTACCCTTGGTAATGAAGGAATTGAAAAGGTTTCATCATATAAATATTTAGGATGTCAAATCAATGATAACTGGGACTTATGTCAAGAAATTCGCTGTAGAATTGAGCAGGCCAGAAGTTCTTTCATGAAAATGAGAACGGTTTTGGCCAGCCGTGATTTAAGTCTCTCATTACGCGCTCGACTGCTTCGATGCTACGTTTTTAGTGTCCTGCGCTATGGAGTTGAATCATGGACACTTACCGAGGTTTTAAGTAAGAAACTGATAAAATTTGAAATGTGGACGTATCACAGGATTTCAAGGATATCATGGACAGCTAAAGTCACAAATGTGGAAGTACTGCGGCGTATGAACAAAGATTTGGAAATTATCAGTATCATCAAAAGGAGAAAACTAGAATACTTTGGTCATTTCATGCGCAACAACAAATACCACCTCTTGCAATTAATCATCCAAGGGAGGATTGATGGCATTAGGGATCCAGGACGCAGACGAATATCCTGGCTAAAGAACTTAAGCCAGTGGTTCGGACATAATACAGTGTCACTGTTTAGAACAGCAATGGACAAACAGCAGATCATGCTACTGATCGGCAATATTCTTGGAGGACGAGGCACTTGAAGAAGAAGAAGAAGAAAGTATAGAAGAAATTAAATTTTATTGTAGTTAAGAGTAGTAGTGGTATTGGTAAATAATTGAATGAGTGGCCGTGTAACACCACCATATACGGTTTGCTAGAGAATGCGAAAGGGGCTCTACCTAAGTTAGTCGACATCTGAACAAGAAAATAATAATAATGATAATAATGTTTTACGTCCCTTTTAACTACTGCGGCTTTTAGAGACACCAGGGTGCTTGAATTTCGCACTGACACGGCTCCCTCGCATTTGCGCACCCTCAAACACCAACTGACTGCGCCAGGTATCAATCCTGCAACCTTGGGAACAGCAAACGAGAACCTTACCGCTGAGCCACACAGCCAGTCATCTGAACAAGAAACAGGAACTTTAGTTTGAGGTGCCTACCAACAGAGGGTCTGTGATCCTTCTGAGAAACCATCTGTTGTTGAATCGTCAGTCTTTTGATTGGTTAGATGCAGTTTGTAGTTGTTGTTGCTTACTTTAGGGGCTGCGACATCGTGGTCATAATAGCCCCGTGTATTTTAAGGTGTGTGGAATTTGTGTGATAACCTGTGTTATTGGAAATCGAACCGTGAATTCTGGGTTGACAGTCAAGAACGCTAGCCACTACACCTGGAGATGGTCTACAAATATATACCGCTATATGTAATGGAAATAAATTGGTTTCTTTGCCGCAAACGAACTTGCTCAAGAAACTGAAATAAGGGCAATGGAATTGTAACATATAACAAGAGTTAATTCAATAATATTTACAAGTACTGTATAGTGATTAAAATTACAGCTGTGGTTATATCACAAACTAATTATCTGGATATGAAAAACATTTTATAAGAGTTCTATTAAAGTAAAGTGAAAAAAATAATTATCTTAATTAATTATGGGAAATCGAGTGACGGAGGATTTTGAAATATTGACGGGTCTCAGGCAAGGAGACGGCTTATCTCCTACACTGTTCAATTTTTCCTTCGAGAAGATAATACGTGAGACCTTTCGAGATAATTTTGAAAAATCCAAGTCGAAGGGAAGAACCTAGCATACCTTGCCTACGCAGATGATATCAGTTTACTCTCCAGCTCTCGCGAAGAGTTGAGGCAAATGACCAGAGCACTCAAGGCAGCTGCCAACAAATTTGGGCTAATCGTGAATGAAACCAAGACGGAGTACCTCAATATGACTCGCGGGCAAGGCCACGATTTTGGGCAACTACAGTCACTCCGGGTAGGGGACCAGTCCTACAAGAGGGTCCATGAATTTAAGTACCTAGGATCGCTTTTCACGGGAACTCATCATGTGAGGCAGAAATCAACGCCAGGATCCACGCAGGAAACCGAACTCTCTACAGCTTAACACAGCTTCTTCGGTCCAGATGTCTCTCCAGACAGTTCAAAATTCGTTTGTATAAAACTCTGAACCAACCCGTTGTACTATATGGATGTGAGACATGGAGTATCCGAAAATAGGACTTTCATAAACTACTCGTTTTTGAGAGAAAAGTTCTTCGGAAGATCTTAGGACCGGTGAGGGATGTACAAACGGGTGAATGGAGGATTAGACACAATCATGAAGTAGAAGACCTGTACCATGATGCCAACATAGCTGGAACCATCAAAACCAGAAGACTGCAGTGGGCTGGACATGTAGCCCGGATGGAAGACCACCGATAGCCACGGAAGCTACTGGATTTCATCCCCACATGAAGAAGACCACCAGGGAGACCAAGGAAGCGGTGGAGTGATGGACTCCATGAAGATCTGCAACAGGCAGCGATGCGTGTGGACAGTTGGTGGATGGGAGCTATGGATAGGAGACGATGGAGAAGGAAACTTGCAGCAGCGCGCGGTCCACTGGGCCTGATCGCTTAGAAGAAATAGAAGGAAGAATTAATCATATTCATGTGTTTATAGACCCATTTAAGTTTTGTCGTTAAAGGACACCGCAACGCCGTGAATCAATTATTTTAGGGGTGGTTCAATAACGTTCCAGTGACTGTACTAAAAGTAAACTCGTGTAGCTTACAAGCGTTGTGGAAGACTCCGAGATCGACATCGGATGCTGAAAATACTGTTTTCCAGCCTAGAACGGAAAAATCAGCTGCATTCAAGAATTCGCTCAAGCGCTGCAGAAGGTGATTGACCAGGCCCTTGGTATGCGAGCATGAGGGTTATGACATTTGTTTATGTCATTGGGGATAACTTCTTTGCCGACCCCTCGCCAGAGCCTGAGCGGAGTTGAGGAACTCATTTTCGGGTCCCATGGAGGACCGAGTGGAATTAAGGAAAATCGAGGGGAATTGATGTTCGACGCGAGTGGAATTCATGCCCGCCCGAAATATCTTACGCGCATACCTCGCGTTAGAATTCTTAATGATCTTGAGAATAGGGGGCGAGAGCCTTATAACTGCGTTGCAAAGCCGGCTCAAATTTTTAGCCTACTTTTCACATTTTGCAAAAATGAGGAAAAAGTAGTCTTATGAGATCGGGCAAATGTGTGTCTGGCTGTGTGTGTGTCCCCCCCTATCAACTCCTAAACGGCTGGAGCAATCAAAACAAAATTTGGTAGGAGTAAAGATCTATACCTGAATATCTCACGGCCATATTTGAAAATGATGTCAGTGCTACCAACTGCTAAAAAATCGCAATTGAAATTTGTGCTCCATGTTGGATATCTTGGAAGGTATGAATGGAAGATATTTCAAAATTGGCACACGTATAGATAATAATATTGCAGTTTAATTTCCAGGAGGTCATACATGGCAGTTTTGCCAAAATGATTACAAGCCTGCTGATAGGTCCAATTTTTAAATGCATATAACTTCTACACTATCAATTGTAATTCAATCAAATTTCGTATATTGTATGTGTACATAACCTGATATGACTGAGCGTGTTCTTAAGACCCACCAGGGCTGCCAACTGTTAATAAATAATCTTAATTTATTTTATCCAAAATACCAATATATCAGAAAGTATGCAAGCCGACAGCTTTAAACTATGCACACGTATAGTACCTGACATTCTATATTAATTTGGAGTAACATATATACGTCAGTGCTACCAACATGATTCTAAGCCTGCTGAGAGGTCAAACTTTAAATACATGTAACTTCCATACTATCATTTGGATTTCAACCAAATTTCGTATTTGCTATGTGTACCATAACAGCTATGACTATGCGTATTTTTAAGAGCAACCAGGGCTGCCAACTGTTAGTATGTGCTGTCTCTATTTTTGTTACCCTAATATCAATATATCAGAAAGTATGCAAGCCAATAGCTCTAAACTTTGCACACGTATAGTACCTGCCATTCTAGATGAATTTGGAGTAACAAATATACGTCAGTGCTGCCAACATGATTCTAAGCCTGCTGATAGGTCCAATTTTAAAATGCATGTAACTTCTATACTAACTAATGGATTTCATTCAAAATTGGCACAACAATAGATCATATTATTTCAGATTATTTCTGACCATTACATGCATGACACTGTTGCCAACATGATTTTACGCGCGCTGTTAGATCCAATGTTTAACTGCATGTAACGTCCATGCTATTTATTGGACTTCAACCGAATTTTGTATTCTGTACCTTAAGAGATGGAACTAAGAATATATTCAGTCACCAGGGCTGCCAACTGTAGTGCTCTATTAGGCTATATTTTGCCAGGTATACAGTATTTCGAACTAATTAGAAATTTCGATATTAGCAACTTAATTTCGTCATTATTCTAGATAGATTCATATAGATTAATCATTGGCATGAATCTTAAATTTTAAGAAAAGTAGGCTCTTTAGTTCATCACGGAACTTCTTGTTCTTATTTAAGTTATGGCTGAAGGTTGAGAAATTGGAAATGAATACATAATAAAGTATGGTAATATTGTTTAGTTAAATTATGTTGTTATATTGGCAGGCTAGACATATTTTGTGTACTTATAAATTCTTGTAGAAAGTTGAATGGAAATGAAAATCCACAGCCTGATTCCAGTCGACCGACCGGGTCAGGAAATGGAATGAATGAAGCCCCCATCTAGCGGCGAGGATATGAACTGTGCCGGCTGCGGAAGCCTGTCTTACTCCCCTGGGGCGATGAGTAAATGACAGATTAAATGAAATGATAGCGGAGAGTGTTGCTGGAATGAAATTGTGACAGGGAAAACCAGAGTACCCGGAGAAAAACCCGTCTGCCTCCATTTTGTCAAGCACAAATCTCACATGGAGTGACCAGGATTTGAACCACGAACCCAGTGGTGAGAGGCCGGCGTGGCGTGCTGCCGCCTAAGCCACGGAGGCGGCTAAGAAATATTGAATAAAGAATTTTTAATATTCTCTGTAAAATTAAATCCGCTCTTTGAGGTTATCGATCATTAAAGGCTGCTACAAATGATGCCACCTGGTCTTGTTCGATATCTTGGACGGCTGTTCCCAAAGCCTTCACTGTGCTGATAATGATGAATGGGTTTATGGTTTAACTATGCTTAGCTTATTTGCACCACCTGGGAACCGGCACCCATTACAGAAGATAGCACACCTGCGTGTCTCTCATCTGCTCTCTAATATCGATTAATGCACTTTCAGCATTCAAATGACGTACACTATTAGATTCCATTCAGTCTATGATGGAAAACAATCTCCATACCTTGATTAAGGATTTCACAGTCCAGGGTTTTGTCATGTTTAACGTTTTTGCGAGAGAACTCGTCTGTTTTAACAGTAGATGATTTTTTATTTTTAGCGTATGGCTTTTAGTGCCGGGAGTGTCCGAGGACATGTTCGACTCGCCAGAGTTTTGTAGCTGCTTCTATACGGACACCCATTGGGTGAGCTACAAGTACCGTCGCGTGTGACGTGTTGTCTGGGGAGGTATGTGTTAATGTAAGGACGAGGAATTGGAAGGTAGCGGCTGTGGTCTATAGTTAGGGACCAACCCCGGCATTTGCCTGGAAGGAAGGGAAACCACAGAAAACCATCTTCAAGGTTGCCGGCGGGGGAATTCGAATCTCCTCGCCTCCCGGATGTGAGCGACTGTCTACAGCCACACCGTAACGACCACGGCTAACTCACCCGGTAGTACAGTGAGTCTCTCTCACGAATCAGCCGGCCAGCGCACCAAGCTTATCTGCCTCCCGTTGACTGATCACTTCCTGTTAAACAGCGCGCACTTCGCAGTTCTGGTCCATGCTTTATAACGTGTATTTAGTGTTCATCTGTCGCTCCAACTATTCTCGAGTTGTGAAGTGTTACTTTTGGGTATAATTCTCATAATGCCTCCACGTGTGTACACGGTAGAGGAAAGGGTATTTATGTACGATAATTATGTGAAAACAGAGTCTTACAGGGAAGTCGTTAAACGTTTCATAACACATTTTCCAGGTGTGCACCTTCCACTTAGAGAGACCGTGCAGAAGCTCGTAAACACATTGAGGGGAACTGGTTCTCTACTCAATAAGAAGCGAAGTGTTAAAAACGTGTACTAAGCGAGAAAAACGTAAATGAAATCGCAGAACATATCCGGAGAGAAATAGCCTCAATTACTGAAGACGAACTTATGCGTGTGAATCGGAGTTTCCTAAGACGATGCCAGAAATATGTGGATGTAGGAGATCATTTCCAACATCTCTTGTCATAAGGTACGACCTTAGTTTATTAATTCTTACTTCCTAAATTTTAATTGGTATCTCATATCATGCATGGATAAAGTGAGCCAAGTGCTATGATACTATGCCGAGCGGGGAGTGATGAGTCAACGGGAGGCAGATAAGCTGGGCGCGCCGGCCGGCCGAGTCATGACTGAAACTCACTGTAAATGGATATTATCTAAGAACTAAACTGGCAATGTCGTTTTAAAACGTTCATCTGCTCGTTACTAGAAGGATGACCGGAGCCAGTATATGGAGTTAGGCAGACAATGCGCCATTTTAGTATTAGGGTGGAGATTGTATTATAGGAATTATATTATTTCTAAAATTTGAGGGCAGTGAGAGAATCCGACTCCTCGAAGACGTAGGATGGCCAGCTAGGGAGGTGAGGGTTGGGAAAGAGGAGAGAAAACAAACAAGAAGTTCCATGAAGAATTTAATAGCATATTTTCATATATCCTACTTCCCCGGCTATTAAAGGATTGTCCAAGTGATGTATTATAAATGGCTTTCGATACACGTCCTTTGTCTCCACCAACAGCATTGTATAGCATATATAAATTTCAATATCGATCAATAAGACACCTACCACGATATGGCATCATTCTGTAACGCACCACGGGACTTTAATTTAATTAAAGTGAAATGCACGGCTACGTTGATTTGCGAAGAAGAAGAAAGGTAATTTAGTGTCATTAAACTATGATTATTATAATGACCTATCATACAAATCTTCTCTTCAATCGCCGGTAAAAACAAGATGTTCAGTAAAGAACATATAGTCTACTTTCTCCTAAATGTATGAGTATAGTTATAACTCGTTGTTATTATCAAAGAGTATAATAGAACTATTCTTTGTTGAAGACCTTAGAAACGATTTACCTCTACCAAACGCCACAACCTAGATAAAAACTGCTACCATCATTGAAGAAAGAAAGATAAGAAGTATCTAAAGAATATTATGGATCTGGAGACATAATCGACCGGACTGGCGGCGTGGCTCAGCGGTAACGTTCTCGCTTGCTGGACCGTATGTTTCAGGTTCGTATCCTGGCGCAGTCAGCTGGCATTTGAGGGTGCACAAATGCGAGGGAGCCGTGTTAGTAGATTTACTGGCACGTTAAAGATCCCCTTCGGGACAAAATTCTGGCACCCCGGCGTCTCTAAAAGCAACAGTAGTTAAAACGGACGTAAAACCAATACCATTATTATTATTATTATTATTATTATCCCTGAATGCAAAACTGAAGCACTACTGCACGGTCATCCGGCCAGAAGCTTTGTATGCAGCGGAATGTCTCTCCATGAATAGAAAAGGCATAATGGAAAAACTGGAGACCAAGGAAAGGAAGATATTGAGGAAAATCCTGGGTCCAGTCAAAGAACACGGCGAGTTCCGAAGACGCCACAACCACGAGTTGTACACTCACGTAGAGAAAATAACGGACGTGATGAGGAAAAGGAAAATTTATTTTTATGGACATATAACCCGAATGAAATCAACACGGCTATCCAACAGAATTTTTGTTTTTCTCCGTGAGAAAAAGACAAAGGGGGCCAGGTTCATTGAAGTAGAGAAAGATCTGTTGGAGACTGGGATTACACGTGAAGATATCCAGGAGCGTGGCCCACTTAGGGATAAACTTCAGAAACATCGGAGTTTTCAACTTAAGCCGAAGCTAAAAAGCCGGAAGGCGTGGACGACAGAGAGAAAGGTGCCACATCGATTGCGAATGAAGGAGTACTGGGCTAACATTAAAATGCAGAAAAAACAGTTGACATGACGTGGTCCTTAGTTGGCCGTAATGAAGGAAGAAGAAGAATTATTATTATTATTATTATTATTATTATTATTACATAATCGGCCTGACGCGGGCAACATCCAACTTTGAGTTGAGGCATGTCTTTACACGTCTGGCTGCGTATGACTTTCACAACCCTAATTGAATTAACAAATCTTTCCATGACCCTACAGAGACGTGTGTATACCAACTATGTGGATATTTTCGATTGCTATTTGGCTGAAATAAAAGTATTAATTATTATCCTGAACTAGCACCAACGGTAGAGTTCAGATACTATGTGAAATCGTTTTGTTCTGTACTTCAATTAACATTTTCAAATAAGGCACAATAGGCTGTTACATACCCTTTAAAATAAAAAGTAAAAATGTATCGTAGTATCATCTTGTCATTCTTCAAATTCGATGCGCATAGAATGCCAATGGTATAGTAATCAATGGAGCCCCACGTAGACTAGTCGTGACATCTAGTGGTGAAATATCGAACAATGTAATCCTAACAGAGCGAGTGCATTCTAGCGGCCAGAAGAAGAAACTTTTCAATAAAATCTGCAGTTACCTTTTTGGCAGCTAGATGTCTCGAATAAATCTGCTGGCGAATTATGTTTTAATTAAATATATATTTTACACCATAATATGCACAATATAACGCTTAATTTTAAAACATCTGAGTCATTACAAAACAATAAACATATAACATTTCAAGCAAAAAATCTAGCTCTGACCGGGTTTGAACCATAGGCACATTACCGATAGGCTAACGCTCTACCACTGAGCTAATTGTGTCTACGAATAACGTTCTATATAAAATGACTTACATAGAACTTGTTAGCAAATAATGATTTATACTAAACGATTTCATCACTGGAGTATATTATTTATATATAAAGCATGTCATACAAAGTTTATTTATTTTGTATCAGTACGCTATATTGCATGCAATACTCAAATTAGTGAAATATAAGTCAGGCACAAGATATCCGCTGCCATCTTGTCTTATTACTGAATCGGCTCAGCTTTTTAAAATCACGTCTGCACTATAGTATTACAAAATAAACTTTTAATTTCGAACGTGCCTCTTCCTTTAGAACAGTTAAAACGATTCTCGGCTCGATAATCGGAACTGGTGGGTCCCATGATATGGATTATAAAGTTTGCATAATTCGCACGGCCGCCATCCTGAAATGGTATGGCGGACGACCTTGTACTTTGGTCACAAGACGCATCCTAAACGAAGGTATGTTGTTACCAAATTTGATAGAGATCGGATGATTTGGTTAGTCGTTATTTGATTTTACGTTTTGAACGTTTGAGTGGCCGCCATTCAGTTTTAGTAAAAATTGGCGGCGATATAAAACATGACACTGAGGTGTCCTTTGCTAGTGCTACCTTCGTACCAAATTTCGTTCAATTCGCATTCACCGTGTTCGAATTGATAGGGGGGGACAGACATTCTGAGTACACACACTCACACACACACAGACACACACACACACACACACACAGACTCTCACACACACACACACATACACACACACACACACACACACACACAGACTCACACACACACATACACACACACAGACAGACACACTTTTTTCGCCCTGTGTTGATCTCATAAGTCTACTTTCATTTTTTGCAAAAATCGAAAGTAGGCTAAAAATAAGAATTATACGAGCCTTACAGTAGTCGCATATGATGTGTAACATGTGACATGTTATCCTACTATGTGTGTCCCGGGAGCGCAATTCCCTTGTTGACAGTGAACTCTGTAGGTCATTGAAATAACTACTTGTATAACCCCAGGGCCAAATCCTGAATCATAATTGTTATTTGCCGTGGCGGAAGCAATCCACTGCCTACTTGATGCGAGCTGCGCTCTATACCAGCCAGTTAGTGAACCCACGCCAGCGATGTTATTGAAAATGGCCTCGTTTAGCCGATAGAGCGCACTGCCAAGTATAGGCGCGATCAAAAATCAGGTGTGCGGAAAGTATATTAAATGTGATATGTTTAGACCAACGAAGTTTCAATCATTGTTAGTAGTCAGCGTTAATATACTGAATTCCTACGTTGTTTGGAGTGTTTTTTGATGCGATATAGATTCCACATAGCCACATGGCTGACAGTACATCGAGTGCTTACATTAAATAAGAATACTGCAAATGTATGAAGATTTAATAAATCGTAATTGTTTTCAGCAAATATGATAAAATTAATATTTTCACACCAAAGAATGACAACTTGAAGATGATTTATTGTGGGAATATCTTAAATGGGGTCTCCAAACCTTGATCTAAACTGTATGCGATATACATTCCCCATAGCCACACGACCTACAGTACGTCGTTGTACCGATGTCCGCCACCACGCGCGCTTATTGTTTCCGTCCCATGCACTTCCGTCCCATCCATTTCCGTCCCTTTTCCAAAATCACTCCCACAAACATGTCCAGCTACCGAGCGCCACAAAAATATCCAGATACCGAGTGGAAAGATGTAACACATCAAAAAATAAGAAGGGTTTAAAATTTCAAACAGATGTCGTCTTGATTATAGAAAATAACTGAGCAAGAGATGTCCTTGAACTATAGCAAAGATTCGCTGTTCATAGCATCACTGATCTCGGGTGCTTAGACCGCTAGAAAAATAATTTTAAATATTTGCAAATTACTTGGCTGCCACATTGTGTTTGTGTTTCTAAGGATTAGGAAAGTCACATATAAGTGGGCCGTTCCATCTTGACCGGTACATATTACATGCGCAGTGGTGTCTCCACGCACAGTGAGCCTTCATACCTTTGTGATCAATGCAAATAAAGTACACAATGTGTCTTCGACAGCGCATATGCTTATTCAGTGGTCTCAGTGTGCTACTTGGGCTTTAAGACGAATTCTCACGGTGCCTGGCTGCGTGGCTCAGGGGTAACGTTCTCGCTTGCTGGGCCCAAGGTTGCAGGTTCGTATCCTGGCGCAGTCAGGTAGCATTTGAGGGTGCGCAATTGCGAGGGAGCCGTGTCTGTAGATTTACTGGCACGTTAAAGATCCCCTTCGGGGCAAAATTCCGGCACCCCGGCGTCTCTAAAAGCCAGAGTAGTTAAAAGGGACGTAAAACCAATAACATTATTATTGAATTCTCACGCGCTTACAACCAGCCATGAATGACTGGCCCATTTATACTTAGTTACTAACAAAGAGGATCTATGGATAGAGATGCGTCTTAGTGCAAAATTTTGACGCCAACCTATTGCTCGGCGCAAGTAGTTCCAACCGACAATATGGGATGGCGCGGCGGTGCACTTTCGAGCGTGAACCATCCATGACCTGCCCTACTGGACCCACTCTTCTCCCGGCCCGTGCCTACCCATCCCTTTCCGCTATTCTATTCCGCCCCCTTTACTTTTCAATTCCTTCTTTTCTTTTCCCTGCCTTATTATGGTCATAATTTAGTAATAAGTCTCTTCCAGTACCGGTATATTAATAACAGGTGATTTCTTGCCCCTATGATATCATTTGATAGCATTTTGCATTTATGGCATACCGTAATACCTCATTAAGGTATTGTAATAAAAAATATAAAAAGATAATTAATTAAGTCATCAAGATATTGATAACCCGATAGGCCAACTTCAAATAAAGCAACAGCATTGAAATTTGCAATTAATAGGCTAAGTTCTTATCAGGTACCAGTAGGCCTAACAATATTACACCATTAGCAACCAGGGGGAAACTATCCTTCTTTCATCATAAATAACATGTGGCTTCGGTGGCGTAGTCGGTAGCATGCTAAACTGCTATGCCCAAGATTGCGGGTTCAAATATAGCCGAAGTCACAATTTTTAAGAGCGTTACAATCCTTCATTTTGCCTTCCTTCGGAGGGGAAGTAAATTCGGTGTGCCCATGACATGGATTTAGGCACCTTGTAGTTTGTAGTCAAATTTGTCGGTTTCGTTAGAAACGCTCTATCTAGTTCTAACGTTCGCTGCTATGTGTCAGTGGCATCTTGTAGTGTGACCGATCCAGTCAGGGTCAATTACCAGCCCCGGATGACAGAAGATGAAGGAACTCGGAGAGTCAGTATGACGTCATGGCATGACGCGGCGAGAGCAGGGGAATGCTCCAGAAGGTTCCAACCCCTCCCACTTTCTTTTTTCTCGAAGAAGGACGGAGTTCCGGAATGTTTAGTATGTGAATCAGCAGTATGTGAGTCAGTAGTGCGTGGACGAGAATGTCACACAGCGGAGCACGGAAGATTAGCCCATGTCATGTAGACAGTGATTTTACATCGGGAACTTGAATGGTTTTTGTGAGTAACCAGCAGGCCATGAAGCCTGAAACTAGCGTGCATATATTGCCAGTGAGTTTTTTTTCAGTGAAGCATGTCAGTTTGTTTGTCGAACAGTGTGAATTTCTAGGCGATATCGGACCTGCTAGTATGTGAGGAAACAGTTAGAACTGATAAAGGAAGTCCGTTTATGCCGACAATTTATGTTCATTAAAGATTGATACCAGGAGGTGTTTAAATTTACGAGTATCAGGGGAAGAACTATATAAGGATAGTCGAGGCGAAACATTATCGCGAGGCCCTATATTTTAACTGACATTCATTCGGAAATAGCATAGCAGTACGGCGTTTTAAGACACGTAGTGAAAACGCAGTAAGGGAGGCCACATCTACTTTAAGCTTGGGTTGGAAGACTACGGGCCGCAGGCAACTTGATATGTCGGTCAAGGCCAGCTCGAAATAGCTCCTCGTGGAAGGAAGTGTGTCACCGGGCTAAAGGAAGTGAAAACCTATAACTCAAGTGAACCAGGAACTAGACGCTTTAGTGTGCGAGCATAAATGTGCTCTGATATAGTGAGGTGTATATTGCCGCACGGCAGCATGAACTTATTAGCCATGGACTCACATATTCTGGGCATCAACATGCATATTAACACGCGAATTATGCTGCACTGAACTGCTAAG
The DNA here is from genome assembly GCA_946902985.2 of Meconema thalassinum. Taxonomy (NCBI): domain Eukaryota; kingdom Metazoa; phylum Arthropoda; class Insecta; order Orthoptera; family Tettigoniidae; genus Meconema; species Meconema thalassinum. Next base: position 2,011,101,630 of record OX336388.2, on the reverse strand, counting down.
GGGCCATAATGGGGTGAACGGTCTCAACGAGGTGGACGAGTGGACCATGGTTGGGACGTCGATCCACGGCGCTGATGAAGGTGACGGGGGACAACCTGTGGGCAGACATGGGCGTCGCCAGGAGATCGGGAGTTGCCAGAGGCGGATACCTCTGCCAGTACGCTGGGAGACCACATCGCGGGGACGCTGGAGGGACGCCGCCGCCCTGACGCCGCCGACGATGACGACGCCGACGCCATGGATTTCCGAGGACGCCAGATATAAAGTAAGACGTTTCCTTTCCATCCTTGTTCATCAGAAAGAAGAGAACTTCTACCTCGAATAGCCATGCCATGAGATAACCTGAGATCGTGTAACTTAACGCCCTTTATAATAATTTATTCCAGATTGAATAAGAGCATCATTTTTTTTTCTTTTCATAGGGTCGTGCAGATGTTTTTTTGTCTTTCTTCTCGGGTCATTTGACCTATATAAATTTACAGCATCAATGGTAGGAGTAAGACATGTATTTAGTCTCTGAGTCATAATAATAATAATAATTTGAAATTGGGTAACCATAATAAGAGATGCCCATTTTGCTGGGAGATCCTAGCACGTCGATTTCAGAGGTCATTATTCGAATTCTATTCTGAAAGGTTTGTCACGGAATGAACAGATTTTTTTTTATAGCAATGAATATGGTTGAAGATTGCCGGATAAGGTTCCTTGGATAGGATGCCATATTATCATACGACCTCGTGGTCCCGATAAAGTTGATACGCTCTGTTAGTGTGGGTTCTTGACACATGCTGATAATGCCTGATTTATTTTGTAATGATGTTGTGTAAAGTTTATGTGATAATTATGTGGTAATTAGATATGGTATTTTTCCGTCAAAATGTGACGAGATTATTCACGGGGCGACGGATGTCCGTGGAATTGTAGTTGTAAGGACAGGGTCCTCTTGACGAACGTGCCACGTTCATTGATGAGTTGTATTGAATAGCGCAGGGGTGTAATTGATGGTGCGCTCGACAGTCAGGTTGTTTGGATCTTCACACAGAGTGTTCGGCGGAAGGGTTACGATTAAATGTTGGTTATGTGAGTATGATATACGCTAGGGCGCCTTATTGCGAGGTTCTTAACCTTTCATAAACATTTGACAATGCTATAATTTAATTACAAGGACAAATATGACCATGTGGATCAAGGTTGTTGGAAAGAGGAAGATAAATTAATAATAATAATAAGAATTAGTAGTGTAAATATGTAAGCACAATCTGGGTGTGTTAATAATTTATGATAGGTTATAATTAATTGTTGAAATGTCATCTTATGTGAAGCTGAGTCGATGTTTGAGTGCTATTTGATGTAACATGATGCTCTTTAATTATTCATTTGCAGTTCGATAGAGGAGATCCGTCCAATACTGTATAAGGGTAGACAGTTGTAATTTATATAGACATTCGATATTTTCTTAAGAGTTTTTTTTGCCGCAGGTGAACTTTATGTTGATTGGCTAGTGATGTTTACATGCGTGTGCACCGATAAATTATGGTTAATTTAGCTTTTTGAAAGACGATCTCCCTGTCGGAACTTTAAGAGAGGACACCCACGAGTTTGAATAAGCGTAATTTTCTTTTCTTTGTTTAGGGACTATGAACTTTATTTCTTTTCCGGACTTTGTCCCACCATAACATTATACTCGTGCGTGATAGGCAGGTTGCATACTTATTTATCCTTTGGCCAATAAAGGAGCAGATGTGATTTTACGAGGGCTTTTACTTTCTTTTCTGTTTGTCAATTCAAGTTAGGGTTTTGCTTGTGAATCCTGGTTCAGTCTATTTACCATCCCAACCCGTAAACGACCCGAGACCCTTTGTCTCTAGCTCACTGGAGCTTTTCATAGTCTTGTCTGTATGAACCAAGATTCATGCCCTAATTTTTTTTTTGTACCCACTCCCTTGGCTGTTTCTTCTAATGGGGCCGGGGTGCTAGCCGGGTGATCGCCTGTCCCATTGGAGAAGCGGGCACAGGGGGGGGAAGTGGCGCCGCCAACGTGTTGGGCTCGACGACGATGGTGTGTTTCGTTTCCGTCATGGGCATGTTTTTTTTTGTACTCAATCATTTGTTGTGGTGATGGGAGTATACTGTGTGGTCAGATTCGTGCCTTTGATGGGAGCGCGATACTTGCCATGTGTAATTCTTGTGTAAAATTAACCTCGTATCACACTGAGCCTTTAGTGAACCATTTGACAGGGTTGGTACACGATCTCAGGTTATGGCTATACTCGACGACCTACATTCCCATGTAGGCCCCTATATTTAAGTTGTATTGTAAGATGTCACAAGTAGTAACCACAGAAAATATTGCTGATATATTAAAACAAATCCAAGTTGGATTAACTGGTCTAACCACTGAAATTAATAATGTTAAGGATAGTGTTGGGTCAATTAAAACAAACATGAAGAGCGATATGGATCGCTTATGGACGGCACAAGAGAGTGTCGGCATTCAGGTAGCAGAGGTACAGAGGACACAAGAGGGTGTCGGTATTCAGGTAGCAGGAATAAAAAAGGATGTTAGTGATAAAGTTGATGGTCTCAGAACCGACTTATTAGAAGTCATGGGATCTAATCTTAAGAGTTTAGAATCTCATTTGCAGAAAAACATTGATGCTGTAGAACGTAATCTTAGGCTATCAGGAAAGGCTATAGACAATAAGATTAATCTACTCGATAAAAAGGTAGAAACTACATTCCAAGTGCTCACCGCGGAGCTCAAAGATTCTATGGCACGGCAAATCAGGGATACTCAGAGTTCGCTTCGGGGGAATATTGAAGGACTTGAGGAGAAGTTGAACAGTAATATTAAATGCATGGGACAAGATTTGACGGCAAAAATTGAGCAAATTGGTCAGTCTAGTGAGGAAACCCTGGATAAGTTGAAACAGGACGTGTCAGGTTGGAAAGAAGAGGTTGCGAAGGACGTGAAAAACATGCAGATACAGGTTGAATCATTCCAGGACACGTATGACAGGAAAATCACTCATTCACAAACGACATTAATCGAACATGTGAGAGAATCTATCCACACTTCCATTGTTGAGTTGGAGGAGAAGATCATTATTCAACAGGGAAGGCAGCTCACTCGATTAGGCAACTTAGAGGCGGAAATGACGCAGATAAAAGACAAATCGGAGTCAGAAAGGGTTAGATGGTCCGAAATTGAAACCACGCCACATCTTAACGGGACGGAAAGTGAAAACGCCCCATTTTCTAGAAAGGCGGGTGAGGTAGATGCAACGCCGAGAATACGGAGTACAAATCCCGCGGGACACCTAACTATCATTAGAAGTATAGACCACCAGCCGAGGAAATTCTCGGGGAACAATGGGACTAATAACGTCACACCTATCGAATTTATGAGGGAGGTCCGTGAATACATGGCGGAGAATAAGATACCACGTGAGAGGGAACTAAGAGTTATTGAGAGGTCCCTGGAATCGACGGCATTAACTTGGTTTCGCGCATTTCGATACACGTTCACGAGCACGGACGAGTTCGAACGATTATTAATCAAACGTTTTTGGAGCCCTGAAGAACAATTGAACATACGGGCGGAACTATACGCTAAACGGTATGCGACATCCAATCCGACTAGGTACGCGGGGTACTTCGCGTCGCAACTCGCCAGGCTGCAGTATTTGACTCCACCAGTGCCGGAGGACGAATTGGTCCAAGCTATTATTCGACAGTTACCTGTAGAGGTCCAGAAGAGTGTAATAGCGTCAGGAGCCGAGACTTTAGAGGGATGTGAAGAGATTCTTCGAAAACTGGACCACACTAGCGCACAGTTACAGGCGAGGTCCGGACGACAGGAAAATAGAGATGTGAACACGGTCGTGATTGACAAAATTGCGCAGACGGAAGAGCGAACGCCGCGGGAGACGGACAGGCCAAGGGACACGGGGTACTATCGGAGCCGAGATAGGAGCTACAGTGGAACAGACGAGCGACCCAGATGGAGGAATAAACCGTATGAAGAACGTAGGAGATCCCGATTCAACAATACGAAGGGACGATATGGTGAATATCAACGAAGGCAGTCAAATCAATATTATCAAAGACAGAATGCCTATAGGGATTCTCGTTCGCAGGGGTCGCGGCCGAGCTATACGGAAAGACATCGAGAGAGCCAGGAATATGGTCGGTCAGATCAACAACAAAAAACTTCAAATTAAGAAATTCCTCAAACCTTGGTCCTCCCGAACTGATAGAAATTCAAGAGATATTTCAGGACACCGACTCGTCCGAATGAATTAATGGCTACGGACCTGTATGGCCCCCTTCCGAGGTCCACCAGGGGTAACCAATACATCTTGGTGACGATGGATGTGTTTACCAAATTAGTCATGTTGCACCCTATCCAGAAGGCAACATCCCGATACGTGATTCGCAGGATTGAGACCGGCGTGATTCCAACTGCAGGGAAGCCAGAGTTCCTTCTGAGCGATCACGGAACGCAGTTTACGAGCGCTGAATTTCAAGAAGCGATGGCACGACTCGGCATAAGGCATATCTTGAGCTCCATAAGATACCCAGAAGGAAATCCTGTTGAAAGAGTAAATGCGGAGATTGGAAAGTACTGCCGGATTTACTGTCATGAACAGCATCATCGATGGATGGAAGTGGTACCCATAATTGAACGTTGCTTGAATTCTACAACACATGAGAGTACCAGACAAATTCCTTGCCTTCTGCACCATGGACGAAAACCGAGTAGACCTTGGCATGCTGTTATACAGGCACCCCCAGAGATTGAGCCGTCGGTGCAAAGGAGAAACGAACTGGCTCGGGAGAGGATGCAGCTACAGGCGCAGAAACGGGAGAGAAGGAAGGCTGGCCGCCGTTTTCGCGAGCCACTTCGAGTCAATGACCTAGTGCTGATTCGGAAACCCACGTCATCAAACTTACCACTCAGAGTGTATGGGAAATTTGCGCGCCCATTTTCGGGACCCCATAGGGTTGCCAGAGTGATGGACAACAATTGCTATAGGGTGGTTAACAACGTCACGAATGCACTTGTTGGGAATTTCAATGCTGCGAATCTGCGGAAGTATCACCGGCAAGCCCGTTAGTCAGCATTGAGGAGATGACTGAAAAAGATCGTTCACATGCATCACTTGAGGAAAAACATAAGCTATGTTCCCACCGCTTATATTTTGAAGGCCGCGGGAGAGATGTGACCGATCCAGTCAGGGTCAATTACCAGCCCCGGATGACAGAAGATGAAGGAACTCGGAGAGTCAGTATGACGTCATGGCATGACGCGGCGAGAGCAGGGGAATGCTCCAGAAGGTTCCAACCCCTCCCACTTTCTTTTTTCTCGAAGAAGGACGGAGTTCCGGAATGTTTAGTATGTGAATCAGCAGTATGTGAGTCAGTAGTGCGTGGACGAGAATGTCACACAGCGGAGCACGGAAGATTAGCCCATGTCATGTAGACAGTGATTTTACATCGGGAACTTGAATGGTTTTTGTGAGTAACCAGCAGGCCATGAAGCCTGAAACTAGCGTGCATATATTGCCAGTGAGTTTTTTTTCAGTGAAGCATGTCAGTTTGTTTGTCGAACAGTGTGAATTTCTAGGCGATATCGGACCTGCTAGTATGTGAGGAAACAGTTAGAACTGATAAAGGAAGTCCGTTTATGCCGACAATTTATGTTCATTAAAGATTGATACCAGGAGGTGTTTAAATTTACGAGTATCAGGGGAAGAACTATATAAGGATAGTCGAGGCGAAACATTATCGCGAGGCCCTATATTTTAACTGACATTCATTCGGAAATAGCATAGCAGTACGGCGTTTTAAGACACGTAGTGAAAACGCAGTAAGGGAGGCCACATCTACTTTAAGCTTGGGTTGGAAGACTACGGGCCGCAGGCAACTTGATATGTCGGTCAAGGCCAGCTCGAAATAGCTCCTCGTGGAAGGAAGTGTGTCACCGGGCTAAAGGAAGTGAAAACCTATAACTCAAGTGAACCAGGAACTAGACGCTTTAGTGTGCGAGCATAAATGTGCTCTGATATAGTGAGGTGTATATTGCCGCACGGCAGCATGAACTTATTAGCCATGGACTCACATATTCTGGGCATCAACATGCATATTAACACGCGAATTATGCTGCACTGAACTGCTAAGGGGCCATAATGGGGTGAACGGTCTCAACGAGGTGGACGAGTGGACCATGGTTGGGACGTCGATCCACGGCGCTGATGAAGGTGACGGGGGACAACCTGTGGGCAGACATGGGCGTCGCCAGGAGATCGGGAGTTGCCAGAGGCGGATACCTCTGCCAGTACGCTGGGAGACCACATCGCGGGGACGCTGGAGGGACGCCGCCGCCCTGACGCCGCCGACGATGACGACGCCGACGCCATGGATTTCCGAGGACGCCAGATATAAAGTAAGACGTTTCCTTTCCATCCTTGTTCATCAGAAAGAAGAGAACTTCTACCTCGAATAGCCATGCCATGAGATAACCTGAGATCGTGTAACTTAACGCCCTTTATAATAATTTATTCCAGATTGAATAAGAGCATCATTTTTTTTTCTTTTCATAGGGTCGTGCAGATGTTTTTTTGTCTTTCTTCTCGGGTCATTTGACCTATATAAATTTACAGCATCAATGGTAGGAGTAAGACATGTATTTAGTCTCTGAGTCATAATAATAATAATAATTTGAAATTGGGTAACCATAATAAGAGATGCCCATTTTGCTGGGAGATCCTAGCACGTCGATTTCAGAGGTCATTATTCGAATTCTATTCTGAAAGGTTTGTCACGGAATGAACAGATTTTTTTTTATAGCAATGAATATGGTTGAAGATTGCCGGATAAGGTTCCTTGGATAGGATGCCATATTATCATACGACCTCGTGGTCCCGATAAAGTTGATACGCTCTGTTAGTGTGGGTTCTTGACACATGCTGATAATGCCTGATTTATTTTGTAATGATGTTGTGTAAAGTTTATGTGATAATTATGTGGTAATTAGATATGGTATTTTTCCGTCAAAATGTGACGAGATTATTCACGGGGCGACGGATGTCCGTGGAATTGTAGTTGTAAGGACAGGGTCCTCTTGACGAACGTGCCACGTTCATTGATGAGTTGTATTGAATAGCGCAGGGGTGTAATTGATGGTGCGCTCGACAGTCAGGTTGTTTGGATCTTCACACAGAGTGTTCGGCGGAAGGGTTACGATTAAATGTTGGTTATGTGAGTATGATATACGCTAGGGCGCCTTATTGCGAGGTTCTTAACCTTTCATAAACATTTGACAATGCTATAATTTAATTACAAGGACAAATATGACCATGTGGATCAAGGTTGTTGGAAAGAGGAAGATAAATTAATAATAATAATAAGAATTAGTAGTGTAAATATGTAAGCACAATCTGGGTGTGTTAATAATTTATGATAGGTTATAATTAATTGTTGAAATGTCATCTTATGTGAAGCTGAGTCGATGTTTGAGTGCTATTTGATGTAACATGATGCTCTTTAATTATTCATTTGCAGTTCGATAGAGGAGATCCGTCCAATACTGTATAAGGGTAGACAGTTGTAATTTATATAGACATTCGATATTTTCTTAAGAGTTTTTTTTGCCGCAGGTGAACTTTATGTTGATTGGCTAGTGATGTTTACATGCGTGTGCACCGATAAATTATGGTTAATTTAGCTTTTTGAAAGACGATCTCCCTGTCGGAACTTTAAGAGAGGACACCCACGAGTTTGAATAAGCGTAATTTTCTTTTCTTTGTTTAGGGACTATGAACTTTATTTCTTTTCCGGACTTTGTCCCACCATAACATTATACTCGTGCGTGATAGGCAGGTTGCATACTTATTTATCCTTTGGCCAATAAAGGAGCAGATGTGATTTTACGAGGGCTTTTACTTTCTTTTCTGTTTGTCAATTCAAGTTAGGGTTTTGCTTGTGAATCCTGGTTCAGTCTATTTACCATCCCAACCCGTAAACGACCCGAGACCCTTTGTCTCTAGCTCACTGGAGCTTTTCATAGTCTTGTCTGTATGAACCAAGATTCATGCCCTAATTTTTTTTTTGTACCCACTCCCTTGGCTGTTTCTTCTAATGGGGCCGGGGTGCTAGCCGGGTGATCGCCTGTCCCATTGGAGAAGCGGGCACAGTAGCCAAAGTTGGAACAAGTTAAAATTGAACTTGCTCATTCATATTCATTCATTTCATCTCATCCATACGCGACGGTAGTCTACTTTTAGCTCACCCCATGGTTGTCGGCATAGAAGCAGCTACAAACTCTGGCAAGCCGAACATGTCCTCGGACACTCCCGACACTAAAAGCCACACGCTATATAAATGAATAACCATAAATAAATTCAGTTTTATTACTTAGTTTCAAAGATGCTGTGAACCGGTAAAATAAGTTCCGTTCAGTTTCTTCAACACATGTCACTGACATCTAGTGGTTAACGTTGGAACTTTGATAGAGCGTTTCAACGAAATCTAACCGAGAAATCTAGCTTCACACAAGTTTAATTCGTGGAAGCATCTTTTACCTGCCATCAATCTATGACATGGGACCGCAGGCTTTACTTTTCCTCCGAAGGAAGGCATACTGAAGGATTTTTTGAAAGCTTCTAAAAATATCCGACGACTTCGGCCGGGTTTGAAGCCATGATCTTGGGCCCAGCAGTGCAGCATGCTACCAACTACATGCATGGACGCTATGTTGGATTGCTTCATGTATAAGCTATAGAATTATATGCCAGCAAATGAATATGCTCATTTTAGATCATTGCTTGACTAAGATACAAGAAATAAAAACGAGATTGTAAAGAACTTGAACAGCCGCCATTTTGAAGTTCTCATAAAATTCCATTAAATTATTCGTCAATATATTAAGGCTTGTATGAAGATATAGCCTACCGTGTCAAGTTTCACAGCACTCGAACGAAAATTCCCGACAAAATTCCATTCTAATATTAAAACTTTGCCTCGCGGCCATGTTGGGTTCGTGCTCATCAGGTTATGAAAATTCCCATAAGAGAACTTATGTTTATAGCCTTTATCAACATACAAAAATTCAGATTAATTGCTGTTATAGAATCGTAGATAATGAGAACCGTCTAAATATTTCGTACGACCGCCCATATGGATGGTAACAACTAGTTCCGTTAAGAACTATACAGCATATTTTCATATATACTACTTATGTTAATTGCCTCTATCAACATATTAAATTTAAGTTTGATTGCTGTAACAGATTCGTAGATTTTGAGACCCGACTAAATATTGCGGATGGTCGCCAAGTTTGATGTTTATATATGTAGGTCATAGAGTTATGTACTGTTACATGAAGATTATTTTGTACTTGTAACATTCAAACTTCAATCGCATGATTAGGACACAAGAAGTAAAAACGAGATTTTAAAATTTCGCACACCTGCCATCTTGTGGTTACGGAAATAATTGAAAAATTAGATGCCAGTGGATTAACATTTGAATAAGGATTTACTGTACCAAGTGTCACTGCACTCGGATGGTAAGATTGCGAGAAACGACCATGTGAATATTTATATTTCGAGTCGCCGCCATGTTGGATTTGTGATCACCAGGTTATTGAAAGTCCCATAGGTGAACTTATGGTCATAGCCCCTATTAACATAAAAAAAACATTCAGCTTGATTGTTGTAATAGATTCGTAGATATTGAGATCCGCCTAAATATTTCGGATGGTCGCCATGTTGGATTGTTATATGTATAGGCCATAGAGGCATGTACCATTAAAGGAAAATCATTGCGTAGGTTCATTATTCAAATTTTCACTTCGATTGCATGATTACGACACAAGAAATAAAAACTTAATTTTAAAATTCGCAAATCCGCCATCTTGAGGTTATGTAAACAATTGAACTATATTAGATACCAGTGCATTACAATGTGTATAAACATTTTCTTTACCAAGTTTTATAGCGTTTGGTTGCTTAAATCGCGAGAAACCTCTATTTAAATGTCGCAATTTCGCTTGGCCGCTATGTTGGTTTTGTAGTTACCAGTTTTTCAAAAGTCACATAGATGAACTTCTAGTAGTTCCCTTTATCACCGTACAAAATTCCAGGGTGATATCGGTAATAGTTTCGGAGATATTGAATGCTGGTGAAATATTTCGCACGGCCGCCATGCTGGATTGGTGAGACGTAAGAAAATTTGAAGGGCACGGTCGGGGTCGTCCGGAATAGTGCTATGAACTTACCGAGTTTTATTGAAGTCGCTCCAGGTAATTGTCATTAGGGGGGAGGGACACACACGAATTAATCACTCACACACGCACACAGAGACAGACACACGGACAAAAGGTGATCTCATAAGCCTAGTTTTAGCCTACTTTCGATTTTTGCAAAAAATGAAAGTAGACTTATGAGATCTGAATGTCTGTCCCGCCCTCTCAATTCGAAAACGGTTAAACCGAATTGAACGAAATTTGGTACAGAGGTAGAACTAGCAAAGGGTACCTCAGTGTCATGTGTGTTTAACGCCGCCATCTTGACGGAAACTTAATGGCGGCCACCCAAATGTTCAAAGCTTAAATCAAATTACGACTAACCAAATCATCCGATCTCTACCAAATTTTACGACAACATATATTTATATGTCGTGCGTCTTTCGACTAATCTACAGAGTCATCAGCCCAATCGTTAGCAGATGGCGGCCAGGTATGTGTGCAAATCGATTCCCCCAATCGATTCAAACACGGTGAAACCGAATTGAACGAAATTTGGTACAGAGGTAGCAAAAGCAAAGGACACCTCAGTGTCATGTTTTATATCGCCACCATCTTGATGAAAACGTAATGGCGGTCCCCGGAATGTTAAAAGCTTATACCAAATTACGACCAACCTAATCATCTGATCTCTACCAAATTTTGCAACATTTTACCTCTATGTATGAAGAATCTTTTGACCAAACTACAAGGTCATCAGCCCAATAATTTGCGGATGGTGCCACGTCTGTGTGCAAATCGATTCCCCCTGTCTTTTCAAACACGGTGAAACTGAATTGAACAAAATTTGGTACAGAGATATCACCGGCAAAGGGCACCTTAGTGTCATGTTTTATATAGCCGCCAATTTGACGGAAACGTAATGGCGGCCACCCAAATGTTAAAAGCTTAAATGAAATTACGGCCAACCTAATCATCTCATCTCTACCAAAATTTGCAACTACATACCTTTGTGTCGGAAGCATATTTTGACCAAACTATAAGATCATCAGCCCAATAGTTTACAGATAACGGCTGTGTATGTGTGCAAATGGAGTCCCCTTATGAACTCAAACACGGTGAAACCAAATTGAACGAAATTTGGTACAGAGGTAGCACTAGCAAAGGAACTCCAGTGTCATGTTTTATATCACCGCTGTCTTGACGAAAACGTAATTGCGACCACCCAAATATTAAAAGCTTGAATCAAATTACGACCAACCTAACCTTCTGATCTCTACCAAATTATGCAACATAATATCATTATATATAAAGAATCTTTTGACCGAACTACAAGGTCATCAGTCCAATCATTTGCGGATGGCGGCCATGTATGTGTGCAAATCGATTCCCCATTTCAATTCATACACGGTGAAACAAAATTGAATGAAATTTGGTACCGAGGTAGCACTGGCAAAGGGCACCTCAGTGTCATGATTTATATCGCCGCCATCTTGACGGAAACGGAATGGCGGCAACCCAAATGTGAAGAGCTTAAACCAAATTACGACCAACCTAATAATTTGATCTCTGTCAAATTTTGCAACTACATACCTTTTTGTAGGAGGCATCTTTTGACTGAACTAGAAGGTCATCAGCCCAATAGTTTGCAGATTGCGGCCATGTATGTATGCAAATCGATTCCCCTATCAATTCAAACACGGTGAAACCGAATTGAATGATTTTTTTTACAGAGGTAGCACTAGCCAAGGGCACCTCATATTCATGTTTAATATCCGATAGCTAGTTGTATTTCAACAAGCTACTATAACCAACATTCAATTAATTATACCCCTTGAAAAGGACAAAGAGTTTTAACAATACCCATGCATTTAGGAGAAAGTATGCTATATGTTCTTAACTGAACATCTTGTTTCATAGATGAAAATAGGCTAATGAATGTAGGCCATAGAGTTATGTAACATTAGATGAAGATTATGGCGCAAGTTTATTATTGGAACGATCACTTCGATTGAATTATTAGGACACAAGAGAAGGAAACTTAATTTTAAAATTTTGCACAACTGCCATCTTGAGTTCATGAAAACAATTGAATAAATCAGATGCCATTTGATAAAAGTTTGTGAAATCATTTACCTTACCTAGTTACACTGTGCCCGAACTGTAAAAATCGAGTTCATTAAAATATTTACATTTCGCGTCACAGCCATGTTGGATTTCTGCTCATCGGGTTATTGAAAGTTCAATAGGCGAACTGATGTTAATAATCGCCATCAACAAATGAAAGTTCAGTTTGATTGCTGGAATAGATGCATAGATATTGAGAACCGTCTAAATATTTCGGATGGCTACCATGTTGGATTCTTATATACTGTATGTAGGCCATAGATTTAAGTTACATTGGATGAAGATTATTGCGGAGGTTCATTATTCAAACGTTGACTTTATTAGGACAGCCAATGTCATCTAGTATCGTCGGTAGAAACTTCTATCATAATAGCATGAGCCCATTCTTTGAAATAGAGCAATATACTGTATATTTGCTATTATGCATGACTATCTTTAATTCCTTCTCCTGACAAAACACACTTTGGTGACTTGTGCCTCTCTTCCACAGGGCCCCTCTATTATAGTCTACTCCTTGATAAGTACAAAGGGTTATAAGAATATCCGTATTTTTAGGAGAAAGTAGGCTATATGTTCTTTGCTGAACATCTTGTTTATTAATATCATGTATTCTTTTTCAGGATTAGGAAATAACCTATCATACTTGGGTACAATCGTGTTGACGGATTGAAAAGCATCAAATTTCGATTACTAAGGCAACAATGAAAGTGGCTTCAAACACCATTATGTTCTGTAATAATAATAATCATCATAATAAAAATAATAATAATAATAAGAAGAACAATTTGTAAATGCGTACGCCTAACTGGGGCTCAAGTTGCAAATTATAAGCTTCAAAATGCAAGTATAAGATATTCATTACATTATTGCTATTATTTTTATAAAATTCATATTATATATCATCATAATTATTCTGGCCGTTGAATCTATATTTCCTTTGCTTCTTATTGTGATAACTGTAACTTCATACTGTGATATGTAGAGAATGAAAGAAAGGCAAATACGACTGACTTGTATTTGTATGTTAGCCTCATTTCTTGTATGAATGCCCCAAGCTGCAGAGAGGGAGAATACCAGACAAACAATTTTTAATTTTAAGTGAATGTAATAAGCTCAGCCATTACATTATTGCTGTTATTTTTATAAAATTCATATTAAATTCCATCATATTTATTCTGGTCGTTGAATCTGTATTTCCTTCGCTTCGTCTTGTGACAACTGTAACTTCATACTATGAGATGTGGAGAATGAAGGAAAGGCAAATACGACTTACTGCATTCATATGTTATCCTCATTTCTTGCATGAATGCCCCAAGGTGCAGAGAGGAAGTACCAGACAAACAATTTTTAATTTTACGTGAATGTAATAAGCTCAGCCATTACATTATTGCTGTTATTTTTATAAAATTCATATTAAATATCATCATATTTCTTCTGGCCGTTGAATCAGTATTTCCTTTGCTTCTTCCTGTGACAAGTGTAACTTCATACTGTGATATGTGGAGAATGAAAGAAGGGTACATACGACTTACTGAATTGGTATGTAATCCTTATTTCTTGCATGAATGCCCTAATGCGCAGAGAGGAAGAATACCAAACAATTCGTATGATTTTAAGTGAATTTAATAAGCTCAGCCACTCGTAAGTGTGATGAGTCTGTCGCGTTTGTTAAAATTAAACAAGTGGAATTCTCCCCAGACTACATTCTTCTGTGATCTCTTTGACACAGACTTTTCACCCACATCAGAGGTGCGCTCCACAACTTTCATTTCACACTCTACAACGTTACGGGGAACATACCACCCACATCATGACTCACATACTGTGAGTTCGAAAGAAATTCAGACCTTTCCACTGTAGAATTCTTGCATGAAATTCACAATGTGATCTTCCAGATCAGGGTTTGACATAGCGGGCAGGAACTACCTCTAACCAACACATTCTTGCACTCAGGTTTGGTCTTTTGAATCTTCTACCCCAAGCTTCTTCACCCTCTAAAGGGTGCGATCTGGCGCAGCAATGAAGTTCCTTTTCCTTCATCAAGACGGACCACGTTCCATAATGGAACTGGTAAATCCTTGAGAAACTCTCGAGGTGATATGTCTATATTCAGAGGTTCGGCTTTCACATAAATCGGAGGCTTATGATCGTGAGGTTAAGATTTGGGCAAAATTACAAGCTTCCTGCCTTTTATCTCCGAAACAAGAGATGCGAGTGAAGGCAGCTTTTGACTAGCCTACGATGGCCAGTTTAGTGAATAGGAGCAGGGTTAAGTTCGTAGATTAATACGAATATCAATTCAAGGGAACTTATCATTCCAAAGAGCTATATGCACCGTAGAACATTTGAAAAGGGGCCAAATTGTTTTTCGTAGGCATACGAGGCTGGAGTTGTCGCTGCCATATCTAGGTGTTTCTCTGTCCGATATACATTTTCCGTAGTTCCTTAAGTTGATTCCGTATTTATGGCACGCTATTCACATAGTGTTGGACTGCCTGAGATAAAGAGATGTGCAACTTGTTTCCTTTTTACGGCCTATTTCGAGACACTGCATCAAAATACGCCTTGCCCATGGTTGAAATTTTTATTTTCTCTCTCATTTTCCATTCGTTAAAGTAACTGTTATGGCACTGATAATTGTGTTTCATCGAAGAGTATGAAGAAATCAGTCTCAGTCGAGCATGTATGAATGTATGTGAGTGAAGACTGCGGCGTAATAGAGTAATTAAAGTAGACTATAATATTTGGGATGGCATGGTCTCGTACACTTAGATATTTGATTAGGAAACAGAAAATATAATATTTATTTCCACTGTAAATTAAACACACACATATCTCTCAATGAGTTGATTATAATGATACAATTATATATTGAATGTAACAATGGATGCGTATATGTATTATTGCACTAGGACGTTCTTTTGTCACAGGATGCAAGATTTATATCTCTGGCAAATCAGTCAGTTCAGAAATTCGAGCACCTCCAGCAATGATGCGAAAGACGGGAACCTGATGCTATCCAGTGGCTAACTAGGAAAACAGACGCCCAAGGATCAGTACAAGGGATGCAGTGCTGCAGTGCTGTTACTAAAACGAATATGAGGCCGAAACAAAGACATTGACTAAAACAAACTACTAGCCTCCGATAACCATTTCTATCGCAGAAATTTTAAAGAGACATCTAAATATCTAAGTTTACCAGCAGCAATCATTTCCAACTCATGTGCATATGGGGTTGGTTATCTATCTTCAATTTTTAAATGTGGGGTGTGCGTGAATGAAGGAGACGCGGAAATATTAAAACCATAGGGCGAAATATGTTATAGTGAGAAATGAGAAAGCTTGGGATAATCTAAAAGCGAAACAGTCATAGCATTTTAAGTTCAGTTAAACCGTAAGAAAGAGCGATGAATATTAAAGCATCGTCTGGGCTAATATGTTAATATAAAATTAAAGCCGCTCCAATTTTTGTTTAGCTGTTGTATTTGAATAACTAAGTACACCTAAATTCAAAATAAATGACTTGACTCTATTAAAGCCAGCAACATATGGACAGAGTTGTGTAATGCTCCACGTCTGGATTGTATAGTTGCAAGTCTGGAGATATGCAGTTCAAATTTTGACGCTGACTATGGGCATCATCATGAGTGTGTTTTTTTCCCGCCTATTTCCAGGTAAATGGTGGTGTGTTTGATTAATTATATTTTGAAAACTTAGGGCTCTTTACTTCCAACCTTAATTATTACACTTCAATCATTATTACCGCCACAGCAGAATATAATATTGAAAATCCACAGCCTGTTTCCAGTCGACTGACCGGGTCAGGGAATGGAATGAATGAAGACCCCGTCTAGCGGCGAGGATATGGACTGTGCCGGTTGCCGAAGCCAGTCGCACTCCCCTGGGGCAATGATTAAATGAATGACAGATGAAATTAAATGATAGTGGAGAGTGTTGCTGGAATGAAATTGTGACAGGGAAAACCGGAGTACCCGGAGAAAAACCTGTCTGCCTCCGCTTTGTCCAGCACAAATCTCATATGGAGTGACCGTGATTTGAACCACGGACCCAGTGGTGAGGCCGGCGTGCCACCGCCGAAGCCACGGAGGCTCAGAATATAATATTAATCATAACAATTCATTGCAAAATCTAGTTAGTTGGTTATTGTTGTTTTTAAGGGGACATACAGAAGGCCATCTGCCCCTAAATTCATTCTAGTAAAAAAGGATGATGGCCAAGATAATAATGCCTAGACCCTAAAAGATTATTCTATTGCAACTACAGGCCACCGCTCTACCAACTGAGCTACCAGAGGATAAAAACCCTAAATGAAATGACATCATAAAACGCTGAGGTGTATGTTTCACAAAACTCAAGCTCTTAAACCAGAGGAAGTTAGAAGATGCGGTTTGTACCAAAAGCTTCCAAATTGTCTCAATATGACTGGAAAAATCTTACATTTCATGAAAAATCAACGCAAATATATTTATTTGTTTATAAGGTGTGTTTAATCAAATAAACAAGACGAGAGCCCCTGTCAGAACTGTATTGCATCCAACCCACATAACAGTAAAGCAGGACACTGGCAAGTAACCTATAATATCCTGTATTGGTTTTAAGCCGCTTTGACTACTGAGGTTTTCAGGGACGTCGAGGTGCCGGAATTTTGCCCCGAAGGGGATCGTTAACGTTCCAGTAAATCTACTGACACGGTTCCCTTGCATTTGCGCACCCTCAAATGCCAACTGACTGTGGCAGGATTCGATCGTACAACCTTGGGCCGAGCAGTCGAGAACGTAACCGCGCACCACGCAGCCAGTTTCACAAGTAACCGATCGTACCAAATGACCATTAAAAAGAATGAGAGTTACCCGCAGCAGTGACGAATTAAACTCTGATTTTACACATATTGGCAGGTTGTTTAGAAAAGTGTGATTAAACAAATAAACTAGACGATAGCCCCTACCAGAAATGTATATATTCTCGGGCAGTAAGTTGCGAATAGCAATGGGAGAAGAGACTGGTGCCTCACTTGGTGCTCCTTTTACTTTAATTCCTTCATGTTTGGTTTAATATTAGCTCAGTACATGGGACGAAAAAAATATATAAATAATTGAATAAATATTAGGGCTTACTGTAACGATAGTACGGTATGCCGTAATTTTGTAGTTGAGTGGTTTATAATACTAGTAGTTGATTGACATAGATTTCGTTAAGTGGAAGAAAATACTTTGGGGGGTGGGAGGGGTGAAAATATATACTAGCCTATCCAGTGGGCAGTTCGAAATTTAATCCTGTCATTTGGGTCTGGAGAATGCATATTTCGTGTTTGGCAGTGTGTAGCCATGGCCGAAAGAATCAGTAGCAGCTTCAGGAATTTTGATAAAATTTAAAATGATAATAATAATAATTATTATTCAATTTGTTACTTGGTAATCGTTAAGGAAGGAAGAGATAGGCCACTAATGGGCTGATTTTGAAAGTATGAAATATATTTATAAACCTGTAGTAGGTATTTTGTTAAAAAGTAAAAGTGGATAGCAATAAGCCTCAGTTTTGGCGAGGGAAGTGTAATGTTTAGTGTAAAGTGTACCTTGAATAAATTATGATTGTGGCGCTGGCAGTTTGAATTTGTGAGTGGTTGGCTATGATTGGCTGCTTTGTCCTATAGGTGTTCTGTGATTGACTGATGCTTATGGTCTAGTCGAACTTGTCTACCAATAACGTCGAATGGGTGGTTTATACGCCTGCGATAGTTCTCGCTTGGGTCCGCTAGTTCAATTATATTTCCTACTCCATCAATTCAAATATTAGTCTAAAGGACACGCAAGACTCAATCAGATAAGTAGCCTGCACAATACAACTTGAATTGACAATTTAACTACAATCACATATTCACTCTAAACAAGCATGTTTGGAGGTCAATCACCACTTTCAGTATTTTAACAAAACATCACTTAACTTACACTTACACTAACAAATATTGACGAGTTGAACTATCTCAACTAATACCGCAACTAAGGAAGCATGGCGCGGGGACAGTACATATGAGTCGTCCAGTTGCAAAACGCGTTTAATCCACTTGTGAATAAGAATCATTTTCATGAGAAACGTTTCTCTTGACTTTGCCTCACGTATCTTTTGTGTTGGTCGTCTTCTACTTTTTCCTTTTTGCTTTATGTTTTGGTTTTGTGTTTGCTTTCTGGTTTTGCTTTTGAATTTTACCTTTTGCTTTTCATTCTTGGTTTTGGATTTGTGTTTGTTTTCTACTTTTGCTTTTTTGAATTTTACTTTTTGCTTTGTGTTTCTTGCTTATTGTTTTCTGCTTTTGCTTTTGATTTTTGCTTTTTGCTTCGTGTTTTTATTTTGTTTTTGGTATTGTGTTTGTTTTCTGCAAAATCAAAATAAAACAAAACAAAAATAAATAAAAAATAAGCAAAATAAAATCAAAATAAACAAAATAAAATAAAACAAAATAAACAAAACAAAATAAAAGTAAAAACAAAATAAAATAAAACAAAATAAACAAAATAAAATCAAAATAAAACAAAATAAAATAAAACAAAATAAACAAAACAAAATTAAAGCAAAAACAAAATAAAATAAAACAGAACAATTTAAAACAAAATAAAACGAAATAAAATAAAACAAACTAAAATAAAATTAAACAAAACAAAATAACACAAAATTACATTAAATAAAGTAAAATAAAATAAAATAAAATAATAAAATAAATAATTTTATGACATGATCCTTATTAACTAGTGGATTAAACGAGTTTTGCAACTGGACGACTCATATTGTAAATATTTTCACCCATACTTTCAGACATAAAATTTTTGTAGCGTAAGTGTAATGAATCTGATGATGATCGCTTGACCATCGAAATTGGTCATCAAAGTGTATTTATTAATCTCATGAAAATTATTTTCAGGATTAGGGAATAACCCATCTCATTTGGGTACAATCGTGTAGACCGACTGAAAAGCATCAAACATTCGTCGGCTAAATTTTAAGAATTATATGCTGAATAAATCGTAAGATAAAAAATATTTTATTCTATTACTGAGCACTACTACGATGGTATATCGAGGTCAGTCTTAGTCAAACAGGTTGCCCCTTAGTTCTCTCTTGACTCGGTGATCATTGCGCCAATATCTACCTTTGTGTGTAGGCGTCCATAACTTTTTCTCGAAGATGAATCTGCACCCCACTTCCTTCCGACAGGTCATATGTTTTCCTGAATGTCCTACTTGTTGGAAGTGATCCAACAAAGTTCCCTCGATTTGCATTTATATAGCTTTTCTTGTGTTACCTTCGCCAAGACATCATTTTATACAATGCAGTAAAACGTCCTCATATTAATGGTGGCCGAGACACAACAGGACATTTTCTGTCACTTATCAAAGTCAAAGGGGCAGGCTCTCCAAAAGGAGTAGACTACTTCCAATATTATTAATAACAAGAAGTTCCGTGACGAACTAAAGAGCCTACTTTTCTTAAAATTTAAAATTCATGCCGTTGATTAATCTATATGGATCTAACTAGAATAATGACAAAATTGAATTGGTAATATAGAAATTCCTAATTAGTTCGAAATACTGTATACCTGGCATAATGTAGCCTAGTAGAGAACTACAGTTGGCAGCCCTGGTGACTGAATATATTCTTGTTTCCATCTCTTAAGGTACAGAATACAAAATTTGGTTGAAGTCCAATGGATAGCATGGACGTTACATGCAGTTAAACATTGGATCTAACAGCGCGCTTAAAATCATGTTGGCAACAATGACATACATGTATTGGTCAGAAATAATCTGCAATAATATGATCTCTTGTTGTGTTAATTTTGAATGAAATCCATTTGTTAGTATAGAAGTTACAGGCATTTTAAAATTGGACCTATCAGCAGGCTTAGAATCATGTTGGCAGCACTGACGTATATTAATTACTCCAAATTAATCTAGAATGTCAGGTACTATACGTGTGCAAATTTTAGAGCTATTGGCTTGCATATTTTATGATATATTGATATTAGAGAAACGAAAATAGAGACACCATTTTTTAACAGTTGGCAACACTGGTTGCTCGTAAGAATACGCATAGTCGTATCTGTATGGTGCACATAGCACATACAAATTTTGGCTCAAATCCAAATGATACTATAGAAGCTACATGTATTTATAGTTGGACCTCTCAGCAGGCTTAGAATCATGTTGGTAGCACTGACGTATATAAGTTACTCCAAATTAATAGAGAATGTCAGGTACTATACGTGTGCATAGTTCAAAGTTGTCGGCTTGCATACTTTCTGATATATTGGTATTTGGAAAAAATAAATTGAGAGCATTTATTAACAGTTGGCAGCCCTGGTGAATCTTAGGAATACGCTCAGTTATATCTGTTTATGAACACATGGCACATACGAAATTTGGTTGAATTCCAATTGATAGTGTAGACGTTATATGCATTTAAAAATTGGACCTATGAGCAGGCTTATAATCATTTTGGCAACACTGCCATGTATGGCCTCCTGGAAATTAAACGGCAATATTATTATCTATACGTGTGCCAATTTTCAAATAGCTCCCATTCATACCTTCCGAGATATCCAACATAGAGCTCAAATTTCAATTGCGATTTTTCAGCAGTTGGTAGCACTGACATCATTTTCAAATAAGGACGTGAGATATTCAGGTATAGATCTTTACTCCTACCAAATTTTGTTTCGATTGCTGCAGCCGTTTAGGAGTTGATAGGGGGGGACACATACACAGCCAGACAGACAGACAGAAGGACAGACAGACAGACAGACAGACAGACGGACGGACAGACAGACAGACAGACAGACAGACAGACAGACACACATTTGCCCGATCTCATAAGTTTACTTTTTCCTCATTTTTGCAAAATGTGAAAAGTAGGCTAAAAATAATAATGTTATTGGTTTTACGTCCCTTTGAACTACTGCGACTCTTAGAGACGTCGGGGTGCCAGAATTTTGCCCCGAAGGGGATCTTTAACGTGCCAGTATATATACTGACCAGGCTCCCTCACATTCCAACTGGCTGCAACTATATTAGATCCTACAACCTTGGAGACAGCAGGTGAGAACGTTACCGCTGAACCATGCAGGAAATTAAAATACCTCACTAGTGTGTAGGTTATTCATCATTCGCACACATGTTTATTTTTTATGTATCGATATGAACTTAATCGCATTAAATTTATTATTGGTTTTTATGGATAAATATACTAATAAATACACAGTGATCCACCATAAGTCATTAAATTATGAATTAGAAGTTGTTTAATGCACTACTTTCAGCCACATTGTGGTCTCATTCAGCATAACTAACAATTGACAATTGTTATCGATTTGAGAGACAAATGGTTAATAATTACGAATACGTTATTGCTATATTGTATGAAGTGTGTTGCTATCTGGTAGCGTGATCTTTCATATTCTTATAGGACTAAATAAAATGTTATACATAAAACGTATTTACTATAAATAGTTCTTTGGAATGTTCTTAAAATTTAGAACTGTTAAAAAGGAATAATTCAAATCTGTTACAATGTTAATTCATAATAATTTTCTTAAAAACTTTCAAAATATTTGTTAAAATGTAATCAAAGAAACGTATATGACGCTTGTTGAAAATTCATCTATAAAATCTCCGTTAAATTGTGACCTAGTCATATTCCATCAAACTTGTAACAAAATGTATTTTTTAAAATATCTGATAGGGCTTATTCTACAAAAGAAGTATATGATGCACTTTAGATTTCATAAGTAGAAATCGCGGACCAATTCTTCAAATGTACCGGGGTTGGTCCCTCACTATAGGCCACAGCCGCTACGTTGGCAATGGCTTTGGAGGAACTGAAAATGAAACATCTGATTGCCAGAATACAGAAGGCAGTGCTGCTGGATACGTGCCAGATTGTTAGGTTATTTTTATCCCAGTAATAGGTTTACAAGGTTCTTGATAAAAAATCCCTACCTTGTAAACTGAATTGTACCATAATTATGAGAAATTTTAGATAATAATAATAATAATAATAATAATAATAATAATAATATCGTATGGCCTCGGATGCCGAGTGCAAGCTTTGTTATTTGACACCCAATGGGTAGTTTGCATGTCGAATTTCGTTGTTCCTTGAAGCACTATGAAAGTCAATGAGGTTAGATATCTAAGCTCCTTGAACACTATAGCGCTTTCTAGTAGAGAAATGAGGAACTTTGTGTTGGCGGAAACTCCCGAGATTAATTTTGCCATTATGAACACGGCCTACTGAATTCAAATGGGTTCTTTGACTTGCCAACATCGTATGACATGGTGTCGTAATTTTTGCAGCCTTTCAAAAATCACTTACTATGGCCAGGAGCGAACCTGCAAGCTTGTGGTTAGTAGACCGACACATTGACCACTGAACAACCGTGGAAAGCTAATCCGACGATTGGAATATGCGACGTTGAGGCGATTCCGCACATTTACATGAAAGTGACCTGGAGCTCCGCCGCGTTGCAACCTCATTACCTGCCGAACATTTAGTGGCACTTCCTCCAATAGGGTAGGCAAAACATCTCGAATAAATGTGAGGTAGATCTGTCCTGTCAGTCTGTTGGGCAGTAGATATGGCTGAATGAGATGGTCACAAATGATCTCAGTCCAGATATTAACGCAGAATCTGTGTTGGTGGTTGCGAATCACGTGCGCACTCGGATTTTCATCCGCCCCAAAGTGTCACAACCGTTCTCAGACTACGACGCTCTCTAGCGCCCACACTGTTTATTTCCGGACAGGGGCTCCTTCTTGAAATCCGATCGTACTGGCTTCCCGAGCATCATACTAAGCCTCGTCGGTGTTCTTTGGGACACCCTGTAGACAACGCACGGGTTTTATTCCTTAATAAGACCAAGCCATGAGGTGTATACTGGCCTTATACCTATATAACCTGAGCTTCAATTATGTCGGTTTTGTCTGATTTTATTTATAGATGGGCGTCAAAACTAATGGAGAAAATCACAAATCATTTCATATGTATAAGGTGCGTTCAAAAAGTAACGAGCCGGAGGCATAAGTACAGAAACCAGTACCTGTATGTTAGAAGTAATGGCCCTGGCTGTTGAGGCACTTGTCCCATTGTGACACGAGGCGGTGAATGGCTGTCTCATAAAATTCCCTGGGCTGCGATGTGAACCAGTTCCGCACGTACAGCTGGACGTCGGCGTCCGAGGTGAATCGTTGACCCCGCAGAGCCCTTTTCAGGGGACCAAACATGGCCTAATCACAGGGAGAGAGGTCTGGACTGTATGGAGGGTGGCCGAGAATCTCCCATTTGAATTTCTGCAGGAGTGCCACGACTGTGTTGGCCGTATGAGGTCGTGCATTGTCGTGGAGCGACCACGGCGACTATGGCGTTCACTGTCACTCGGCGGTCCTGGGTAATGATTGCATCAACCAGCTGGACGTTGTCATCGGTAATGCAGGGGAGTGCCCCAGACCGGGCATCATCGGCTAACGACACCCGTTATTATTATTATCGACGGATTGGTCGAGGTGGACCAGTTCCATGGCTGGTACGGTCGCCAGATTTGACACCTCTCGACTACTTTCTGTGGGGTAGTACGAAGAATCTGCGTATTCTACTACAGTTACGTCAGCCGAGGACCCCTTATTACTTGAGTTCACGGAGCGATTGCCATCCTTCAAAGACAACCGCACGTATTGGGTCATATGCATGCGACTCAGCACCGCCAACGTAGGCTCTGCAATGACGTCGGAGGTACACATTTCGAACCTTGTTTGTTAGGAATCCCATGTGCTACTCATGTTGAGTTTATTGACTGCCTGTGAAACGCACACCCCTCCCACAGTTCGATGCGCTACAACGTCCAAGCCGTGCGTTTCTGGATATGGTTTCCTTCTTGAAATCCGATCAGTTTGCCTTCCCGCACATTATATTAAGCCTTGTGGAAGTTTTTTGGGACACCCTGTATATCTTTTCTATTATTTAAAATAGTTTCCATGATGGTTCCGTATTGACGTACTAAATAGTTTTAACAACAAATTGTATATCCGCCTTAGTCAATACATAAACGAAAATAAATTATAATTACACTAAATTTCGTTTATGTTTTGACTAAGGCGGATATACAATTTGTTGTTAAAACTGTATATCTTTGTCACCACAATACCAATCTAGTGATCCTGCACACTAAGAAACACGATCAATGTAAATCGGGTGACCAACATAAGAATTTGAAAATCATCTCTAATTCTGTGCATAATACTGTATTAGGGAAATTGGAAAGTTGGGACAGCAGAGTGTCCCGTCATATTCTTGTCAGGACACGGGGCAATATAGGAAACTAGGGCCATTCTCACAATATCGGAACGGGCAGCACACCTATCAGGTAGCATGCTTGGCTGTCACAGTGGAGGCCCGGGTTTGATTCCTGACTCTGCCAATAAAGTTACTTTTGGTCTGAGGACTGGAACATGATACACTCTGCATCGTGAGATAAATACTGAGCTGAGATGGGTTCTATTCCCACCTCAGTTATCCTGGAAGTAGATTTCCGTGGTTTCCCCACTTCTACTTCAGGCAAATGCTGGGATGGTACCTAACTTAAGGCCACGGCCACTTCTTACCCAAATCCTACCTCGATTATATGTACACACACTAGTACAGACATTACAGTGACACAAGTTATCATTCAGCTTCTACACACACCCAAGTACACGGGGAAACATGACCACGATGTCACGAAGCCCCAAAAGAATCAACAAAGACACCTGTCAGAGTCCCTGAACACACTGCGAGTTCGAAGGATGTATGATAAAGCCTGTCCCAGAAACTCACAGATCGACCCAATGTTTAACCAAAACATGTAATCTTTAAGTCTGTAATTAGAATCATTCTTGCAATTGGCAGCACTGCCTCTACCGCATACAGAATGCTGTTTGGAAGAAGCCAGCGGAAGCTATAAAATAACGCCAGCCCAAGAAGGTTCATACAAAGAGACAATTTATAGCTCACGTAATGGGCAAGGTGCTGTGTTATTTTGCAGGACCCAGGAGGTTTCCAATACTGAACATCACCTTCAATGTGCTTGCTGTGAACTTTATAGTCGTTATTTTTCAGTCTAGTTTGACGTTTCTGCTACACTATCCAGTCATAGATGATAAATGAAGCCCGTGCAATATCGACTTGAGACAGACAATACTGTCGTACAGAAACATCCATCTCAATATCGGTAAATGTTATTTGGTTTCCATCGCTAATACACACTCGGATAGGCCTACTCCAAAATATTTCCTCAATATTCAAAATTCGAAATGAGGTTTTCGCTAAATGATAATACAGTACGTATTTGGAAGGGAGTGAGTCTTTTACCCCTTACATATTACCAGTAATATTCGAAAACAAAAGTTTGGTGCTTTTCAGTCGGTCAACACGAATGTACCCAAAAAGAGCTGGGTTGTGCCCTAATCCTGAAATACATTACATGAGATTAATAAATACACTAGGATCTCATGTAATTTATTTCAGGATTAGGGCATAACCCAGGTCTTATTGGGTACATTCGTGTTGACCGACTGAAAAGCACCAAACGTTTCTTTACTTAGGCAACACTGAAAAATGGCTTCAAATCTCACAACAGTAATATTTGTTCGTAATAAGAAATTGAATGATATCTTATACGCTAGTTAAGAGAAACAATATTCTGTTTCCAACTGCATTTGAAGTCTTTTTGAAGAGATGAAATCAAGGATTTAGAATTTGAAAGTAGATTGGATTAATATAAATGATTAAGACCACTTAAATAAAGTTCTATTTAAAAGAAACTTAGCTGATCGACACTTCTTCATCTAAAATTGATTTTCACAAATATATTAACTTACACTATAATTCTCTTGAAACAAATCAAAATCTTGAAAAAAGAAAGTCATATATTTTTAACACCATTTTTCCCAGCGACCAAAGTTTAGGCACTATCTGGTATATAGGCCCTACTGAAAATGCATCGTAGAATCCTCATTGACGATACTGTTGATCAATCTGATTCTATCCACGACAGTCTAACCGGAAAATTCCTTTCCTTTAGTTTCCTAAATTTCTTAATCGCGTTGAGATCCAAAGATTTGCCAGACCACTCCATAACCTTTACTGTGCTGTCACAAAAGTACTCCATCACGTTTAGTTTTGCAACAAGGGGAATAGTCGTGCTTGAATACTAGTTTGCTATCTTGGAGCTATTCACGGATAATTATGTATAAACAGCTGTTTCTTGAGAACCTTGATGTACACAACGTAACAATGTAATATACCGTATTTCAGATTACTCTTCACATATTCCAGTGATGGGAATGATTCTTGTGTTTACCGACTCAAAGCTGCTATAGTAATTGAATCAACAACAATAAACAACTTACTAAAAATGGAACATACATACAAAGCACATTTCATGATAGCCTATACATAAATCTTGTATTTTTTAAGAGAAAATAATGTGAGCAGCTATGTCTTATTTTTACGTTTTAACACTGCATGGTGGGCAGGTTTATATACCATCTGCAGTGGTAAAATTTGGAAGAGGTTTTCCAGTACATTAGCCAGACCGTATATTATCTGACAAGAGGGCGCTTAATGCTCTTACAGACGAAGGAAGACATAAAATATGGAACATGGAACCAGAAAGCCTTGTGATTACATTGAGAAACGCAAGGACCATTCAAGTTGAGTACATTTTAATAATGCCCGTGAACAGTGTTTGTTTGCATTCTCTATTGCAAATACTATGAAAACAAACCAGCTATTAGCTGAATGAATTTTGCTCTAGTTAAGTGCACTGTTGCGTGTAAACAAACAGCAGTCATCCACCGGGAGGAAGGCACGAGACAGCGTACTACGTATTGAGTCTCCATTGTTGCTACCGTTAAGAACTTGGGAATTTTGTTCTTTCAATTGCATCGAATTAATCTAATAACCATTGCTTCAGTGATGTCTGAAACAAAGTGTGCAAGTGTAATTCTTTGTGTTTGCAAGTAGCGTACGTGCCTCTGGATTTAAAATTAAATTAAAATAAAATCTAATAGAACTAAATTAAATTAAATTAAATTAAATTTGGATGGAGTGAGTGAGAAAACGATCCAGTGGGAAACCAATTTTAAATGACCACTGACAGCGCTGGGATTCGACACATTGACGTCCAAGGGTTCATCTGTCGAGATCAATTATGGAACGTGCCTTACACCTTTGACTGCGCTTGTGATTCTACAATGGGTATTTACTCGTATATAATTTCTTCTTACATCAGACTAGCTGTACCTGGCATGCGTTGCAATGTCAATCAAATAAAGTTTTGGCCTTTGTGTGTTGAAGTTGTTTTGGATATAAAATATTAATTAATTATTTAAATTATTTATTTATTTATTTATTTATTTATTTAATTTTCATAGAGAGGATGTCCTAGATGGCAAGGCCCTATAGTAGGACTATACATTGTTATATATTGTAATATATGATTCACTGTATATATAATATAATAAGGACTATAAAATATTATTTAACATACAAAAACAAAGTTACAAAATATTTTACAATGACAGTACTATTCAATGTTTTATTAAGTTTAAGTTTATAAATTAGGATGTATCAGAGTGAAGTTGTGAAGAATTGTTTGTAGGCATTTTTAAATTTTAAGGCAGGATTTATTGATTTTATATGATTTTGATGGGAGAGCGTTATAATCCTTTATAGCCTGGGTAATGCTTTTGGTGCCATATTTAGAGGTATAGACCCTGGGAATTGCAAGGTACTTGGAATTTCTCGTGTTATACTTATAGTTTTGTCATTGTAGAGGAAACTTTATTGTGACTTTATACGAAAGTTCTCCACTTTTATGTATGAACAGAGAAGCAGATACTTTTATACAGGTTGCTAGAAGGGGGATTCCAGAGATTAGAACTAAGTCTGCTGTATGTGTGTGTAAGGGATGGGAATAAAATGCTTTTATTGCCCTTTTATGGAGTGTACTTACTTGCTTTAATAATGTGGTAGTGCATCTTCCCCAAATACTGCACATATATGTTATATGGTTATGTACTAGACTGTAATACAGTGTTTTTAATATATGAGATGGAAGAACATGTTGTAGTTTGTAGGCTATATTGCTCCTATTGCAGGAAGAATTTTTTGCTTTACTTTGTATATCTGTTCTTGCCTGCTCAGATGTTCATAACAATTCTGGCCGAGATATTTTATTGATGAGACCCTTCCAATTACTGTATTATGTAGTGTTATAGGAATCATGGTTTCTTTTCTGTTGCTAGGTTTAGTGAAATATATATAGTTTGCCTTTTTTGTACTAGGTAGCAATCCATTCAATTTACACCAGTTGTCCACGACTTTTAAATCATCATTTATTTTTGTTGCTAGTTCTTTTTAGGATTTTGATCTATATATTAAACTGATATCATCAGCAAATAGTGATAAGTGGCCCTGTAGCAAACAATTATTGATATCATTTACATAAATTATGAAAAGTAGAGGGCCTATAACTGATCCTTGTGGTACACCACTGACGCTGTTAGTAGGAGAGCTTTTAACGTTGTTTATTTGTACATACTGGTATCTGTTTCTTTGGTAATTTTTGATCCAACTATGTGCTACTCCTCGGACACCTCATGCAGCTTATACAATAATAAATTATGATCGACAGTGTCAAATGCCTTCTGTAGATCCACAAATAGACCTCGTGATATATTTCCTTCGCCGAGCGATTTCTCGAAATTTGTGACAATATCAAATAAAGCATCAAGTTCACTTAGAGAGTCTTGGAAACCATACTGGTGTTTAAAGAAGTAGTTGCATTGAAAGACAAAATTTCACCCGCCTGCTTTTTATAATTTTTTCAAAGATTTTTGACAGATCAGGCAATATAGTTATAGGTCTATAGTTGTTTGGATCATCTTTAGATCCCTTCTTATGGACAGGAACTATTTTACCAATGTTCAAAGGATCTGGTAAGATGCCAGTTTCCAAAGACTTATTGATCAAATCTGATATAGATTTGACTAGTATCTGTTTGCACTTTTTAGTACTATGCTGTTTATATCATCATTTGGGTTATTTTTGGATTTTAGAGAATCAATTACTTTTATTACTTCTTTCTTTGATGTGGGAGTAAAATTATACAGTCTACCTGCATTGTTTATCATAGATGTATTGGGACTGTGTGGGTCTACTGGCCTTAGGTTGGGTCCTATATCTGTAAAGAATTTGTTAAATTCATTAGCGATTGGTTCTTATTCGATCATATCTTTGCCATCAATTGTTAGTTTATTACATAATATAGACTCTGGTTTTGTTTAGTTATTTAGTGCTTCATTTATGACTTGCCATGTTTTACTTGGATTGTTTATTTTTTAACTTGTTAAAGTAATCTCGTTTAAGTTCTCTTCGAAGTGTTGTTACTTTAATATTACATTTTTATACTCTTCCATGGTGAGTGGATGACACCAAGGTTTTAGTGTCTTTGCATATAGGACACTTTTTCTTTGAGTGAAGTTAATGAATTCCTCTGTAGCCCAAGCTGGGAAATTATGTTTTATGTTTTTCCTTTTTCCGTTATCTGCCTCAAAACTATTGTAAAATGGATTTTATGTTCGACCCTGACTATTATGTGTCTGAAAACTGTATCAAAATGATGGCCATTATAACACTATTATTCATTATGAAACAGTTTCTCCCACCAATCACAGCTCAAGAAACATTTGTTTGACCAATTTGATAAGGATACCTTCGCGCATGCTCTCAAAATCCAACATGTCTATATAAATTACCGAAAGTGCACCGTCCATATGTTCGCTTAAATAAACTGGTGAATATGAGACAAGAAATAGCACTGTAACTTAATATACCTAAATCCAATTTCCACTCAGCGCGTTGATTTCAAACGACTACGGTGACAGTTTTGCTGAATACTGGTTCACGATCTACACATCTGGCATTGAAGCACACAGAGCGCATGCGTCGGTCGGCCAGAGAGCTTGGAACACGGAGATATGCTACCTAGCGCACCACCCGATCACAAAATTCTAGTTACTGAACAGATATTTATGAATATTTATGTTAAAACATAATAAAGTTATAATTATCGTCGAACATAAACAGTCGTATGCAACTCGCCTATAATGGCTATAATTAAGACACGAGTATGTTTATAAAACGAGCTTTAGCGAGTTATATAATTTCGTTGCATAATGTACTATACTATCACAGAAACATTTATGGGAGCATGCTCAACAACTCACCAAAGTTTCATCGCAATCGGATGAATGGTATATGATCGCATACGGGACTTTGTTTAAACGATTCGCGCGCCACCCATTTGTGAATCTACTCTTGCGCTACCTATTGTATAATGGATACACTAAGTCAGAAACCTTCGGAGGGGTGTACACAATAACTCACCAACGTTTCATCGCATTCGTATGAGTGGTTTATGAACCCATACGGGATTTTGTTGAAATTATTCGCGCGCATTCACTCATTTATTGAATCTACTCGTGCGCTACCTATTGTAAAATGGATTTACTAAGTCAGAAACCTTCGTAGGAGTGTACACATCATCTCATCAAAATTTCATCGCAATCGGATGAATAGCATATGATCGCATGAGGGACTATAATGAAACGAATCGCGCGCTATTTTGTTGAAGCTACTCGCGCTCTATCTATTGTAGATTGGATTTAGTATGCCTATACCCATCACTGGAGTGTGCAAAAAAACTCACCAAAATTTGATCGCAATCGGATGAATTTTATATGTACGCATAAGGGACGAACAAGCAAACATTAATTTTTTTATTGTACCTAGGTATATTAGCAACCCGCCCCGGCTACGCCAGGGAACAGTTAAGAATGCAGTACGTTCTGTCTCGTAAACTGTTACCTCTGTAATTGAATGGAGATTGTTGGAAGAAATGAAAACGTAAAAATACTTATAGTGGGCGATGTATTGAAGATAGAGTAATGCTCTCGCGGACTTTTTTTTGTAGAACTTTTTATGCTGAACAATTCTTACGCTCATAGTCTAGTACATTGATATTTTTAGCGGTTTGCCCAGCGTAAGCTTAAAAAAGCGCACGGATGCCAGTTTTATTTTCGACATTTTCACTGAAATTGTTACTGCTTGGCTTCCTTGGTTGGTTGGTTGGTTCCTTAGTTTAGGGGCTGCGACAACGCGGTCATGTAGCCCCGTGTACTTTGGGTGTGTGTAGAATCTGTCTGATAACCGGTGTTAATTGTGATGACTGTATTAGTGTGTGTATCTGTTTTTTTAATTCAAGTATGGACTGCAACTTTGAATTTTCAAATAGTTCCTACTTTTGCCGCCAAGCACCACCGTCAACGACTACTAGGCCTAGTTCAGAACTAGCTACTAGACGCCACCGCAGTCGGCTCTTGGCAACGAACGTAGCAACCTAAGAGCGTTGTTTACATTCTTTGTTGTTGTTTGTTTGAGTCTTCAGTCTTTTGACTGGTTTGATGCAGCTCTCCATGCCTCCCTGTCCTGAGCTAATCGCTTCATCTCTACATAACTACCACACCCTACATCTGAGGCAATCTGTTTAACATATTCTAACCTTGGTCTACCCCTACAGTTCTTGTCCTCGACCCTTCCTTCCATAACTAAGCTTGCTATTCCTGGGTGTCTTAGTATGTGTCCTACCAACCTATCTCTTCTCTTCATTAGCAGTCGCCAGAAACATCTCTCCTCTCCCACTCGTCTTAATACCTCTATGTTTGTAACCCTATCTACCCATCTGATCTTCATCATTCTCCTGTAACACCACATTTCAAATGCTTCTATTCTCCTCTTTTCTGCTGCACCAATAGTCCAAGTTTCACTTCCATAGAGCGCCACGCTCCAGACAAAGGCTTTCAAAAATGACTTCCTAATACCTAAATCTATATTCGATGTCAGCAGATTCCTTTTTTGTAGAAAAGCTTTCTTTGCCTGAGCCAACCTACTTTTTATATCCTCTTTGCTTCGTCCATCACTGGTTATTCTGCTTCCTAAGTAACAGAAGTCTTCTACTTCCTTCAGCTTTTCACCTGTCAATTTGATCTCCATAGAGGTTTCTGATTTATTTCGGCTGCATTCCAGTATTTTTGTTTTACATTTATTAATTTTCATCATGAATTCTTTCTGTAAGACGGAGTCCATACCATTCAAAAACTCATTCAAATCCTCAGGCTTGTCGGCCAAGATGACTATGTCATCAGCAAATCTCAGAGTTGAAATTATTTCTCCTTGAATCTTCACTCCCACTTTAAATTTTTCTCTAATTTCCTTCATTGCTTGTTCAATGTAAAGATTGAAAAGTATGGGTGATAAGTTGCAGCCTTGCCTTACACCTTTCTGAATACCAGCTTCTCTCTCATGTCCTTCAACTCGAATGACTGCTGTCTGGTTTCTGTATAGATTGTATATCACCCTCCTATCCCTGTACTTTAATCCAATCGATTTCAAAATGTCAAACAATTTAGTCCAATTAACCTATCCAATTTAGTTTCACACAGGTGTAATCAGTGGAAAGATCTTTAACATGCCATAAATCTATGACATGGGACCGCCGGCTTTACTTCCCCTCCGAAGGAAGGCATACTGAGGGACTTTTAACGCTCTTAAAAAATCCGACGGCTTCGGCCGGGTTTGAACCCGCTATCTTGGGCATAGAAGCTCAGCATGCTACCAACTACGCCACCGAAGCCGCCTTGGCTTCCTTTGATCATAAATAAATTATTTTCTACATAAACCTTCCTCGAGATATTCTTTACAGCATGGTGAAAACCGCAAAAATGCATCCAGCGGTTCTCGAGATTACCCGTGACATTCAAGAATCGGGGACTTTGTTTTATACTAAGTAGAGATATAGTAGATAGCTGTCTCTCCAGATCCATAATCCTATTTAGGATATGGGTGTCACTAAGAATAATGGGGCTCACTATCAAAAAGAATTTGGAGTCCTTGATCGTATTTATGTTTGAAGAAATGAAGAATAAAAATAATAATTAAAGTTTCACTTAGCTTTAAATCATTTGACCCTAAACTCTATTTGATACAGTATGAAAACCCCTCAAACACAGTATTGAATTTTACATTAAATAACCGTATTTGAACCCACGGTTAAAGTCTTGTGCTGATCTGACTGAACATATAACTATTGTATTAAGTTGATAGTATAGTGGGTGTGGAGGTACATTTACTTATAATGCTTAGAAGTATGTTGTGTATTATCGTAACTTAAAATAGCTGGTTTATTTTATTCAAATATGTTATAGTTACAACATACAGCTACATGAATTTTTGTATCTTTCTAGGTAAGTGACAAATACAGACAATTCATCTCGAGAGAAGAAATCCTAAAGGTACCAACAGGAAAGGTAAGTTTCATAAAGTTATGTATGGAAACTGTATAAATAAATGTGATCTGTTCTGTGGGTCAACAAACAACTAGCTACACACATTTCATATGCTACTGTGTCCCTACAGGAAAGGTACCATCTGTCGGTCTGTGTGTTTGTTTGAAAGTTGTGATCTCAAGAATGACAAATATATTTATTTTCTAACTTCCAGGAAGTTGCAGAACATCCATCTACTGGTGGCATTGATTATTGATTAAGGGGCAGAATATTAAGTGCATTTGTCCCTGTAATGATGGTATAAGCTAACGGTATGATTATGATGATGTAAATGAAGATTAACATTCTGTTTATTAAATTAACAACAAAGCCTTTCGTTGTTTCGGTGGCATAGTTGGTAGCATGCTCAACTTCTATGCCCAAGATCGTGGGGTCAAAACCGGTCGAAATCGTTGGATTTTTGAGAGCAATAAAGAATCCTTCAGTATACTTTCCTTCGAAGGGGAAGTAAAGTCGGAGGGCCCATGTCATAGATTTAAGGCATGTAAAAGAACCTTCCAATAACTACAATTGTGTGAAGCTAAATTTGTAGGTTAGATTTTATTAACGCTGTATTAAGTATCAACGTTCGCCACCAGGTGCCGGTTGTGGTGGCATCTAGTAGCTAAGTTCGCAGTTAAGTGTCGTTGACGGTAGCATTTGGTAGCAATAGTAGGAACTACTTTAAATTGATAGAGGGCAGTCCTTATCTAAATTACTGATAACACACACTAATACAGCCATCACAATTAACATACATTATCCGACAGATTCTACACAAACCCAAAGTACACGGGGCTACATGAGCGCGTTGTCGCAGCCCCTAAACTGAGGAACTAACCAACCAACAAAGATCTGATCTCAATTACTTTGGTTTATTTACAACAACACCGCTGAACAAGGCCATAATAAGGCCAAAATGGTACATTTTAATAATTAATTTATATCAATTTAATTGCTATTGATTAAGGTGTAATTAAATACCAATACTCTACTAAGCAAACGCACACACAAGCACTGTTTTTGAAGTTTAGTGTAAGTCACATATTTATTTATTTATTTATTTATTTATTTATTTATTTATTTATTTATTTATTTATTTATCGTATGACTTTTAGTGCCGGGAGTGTCCGAGAACATGTTCGGCTCGCCTTAGTCTGTAGCTGCTTCCAACGGACACCCTATAGGGTGAGCTACAAGTTCCGTTCAATTTCCAGTAGTTCCAACTTTCGCTACCAGATATCAATGATACCTTGTGGTGAACGTTGGAACTTTGATAGAGCGTTCCGACGAAATCTAACCTAACAATTTTAGCTTCAAACAAGTTTAGTCTGTGGGAGGATCTTTTACATGCCACAAATCTATGACATGGGACCACCGGCATTACTTCCCCTCCGAAGGAAGGCATACTGAAGGATTTTAAACGCTCATTTTATTGAGCTTTAGCAAACTCTAAATATTTACTTAAATAAAATGACATAATAGTACATTATGCAACGAGCCTATAATGGCAATAATTAAGACGCGAGTATGTTTATAAAACGAGCGAAACGAGTTTCATAATTTCCATACGAGGGTCTTAATTACCATTATAGGCGAGTTGCATACGACTGTTTATGTTCGACGATAATTATAATTTTATTATATGTTTTAACATAAATATTCATAAATATCTGTTGAGAGTCAGCCACAAGAATTTTGTTATCGGAGAGCGAGCGCGAGACATCTCTCTGTCTTTCAAGATCTTTGACGCATGCGCTCTGTGTCCTTGCAATGACATATGCAAGCCATATGTTTACACCTGCCGTCCCTCAGTAATATTGTCACCGGAGTCGTTTGAATGCGCTGTGTAGAAATTAGTGTTGGTGATTTTAAGGTACAGTGCTATTTCTTGTTTCATATTCGCCAGTTTATTTACGCGAACATATGGACGGTGCGTATTCCATGTCGGTAATTTATTATAGTTCGATGTTGTGTTTATGTCCGACATGTTGGATTTTGAGCGCATGCGCGAAGGTATCGTTACCTAATTGGTCAATGAACGAGCTCTGATTGGCTGGAGAAACTGTATCATAATGAAAATAAGTGTTATAATGACCATCATTATGACACCGTTTTCTGACACATAATAGTGAGGGTCGAACATAATAGTACATTATGCAACGAGCCTCTAATGGCAATAATTAAGACTCGAGTGTGTTTGTAATTTCCATACGAGTGTCTTAATTTCCATTATAGGCGAGTTGCATACGACTGTTTATCTTCGAACATAAATATTCATAAATATCTGTTTAATGTACTGAACAGAGCGCTTGAGACGCAGAGAATACCATGGTCCCCTTGAATACCCCACTAAGACACTAGAAACCACGCAGTGAAATTTAAAATAGAAGGCCGTGGAAGTCAGCGCAGGCGCGATGGTATCATTACCTAATTGGTCACACAACTGAGCTTCGATGCCCAAGATCGCGGGTTCAAATCCGGCCGAAGTCGTCGGATTTTTAATAGCGTTAAAAATCCCACAGTATGCATGTTAAAGAACCTTCCCCTAATTACACCTGTGTGAAGCTAAATTGTATAGGTTCCTACGTTCGTTGCCAAGAGCCGACTGCGGTGGCGTCTGGTAGCTAAATTCTGAACTAGTAGTCGTTGACGGTGGCGTTTGGTGGCAAAAGTAGGAACTATTTGAAAAATTCAAAAGTTTGCAGTCTTTACTTGAATTAAAAACAGATAACACACACTAATACAGTCATCACAGTTAACACCGGTTATCAGACAGATTCTACACTCACCCAAAGTACACGGGGCTACATGACCGCGTTGTCGCAGCCCCAAAACTTAAGAACCAACCAACCAACCAACCAACCAACCAACCAACTGTTTCTTGAGCGGTGATTGGTGGGAGTAACTGTTTCATAATGAATAATAGTGTTATAATGACCCTCATTATGATACAGTTTTCTGACATATAATATTTACATTTCGACATTATCGAACATAAAAATGACCATGATAGCCCGATTCTTTATTGACGATGTAATTATATTAAAATGTATTTAGCCATAAGTCAATATATGTTGTACATTAAACCCGTACTGGTTTCAGTCTCATTGTCACCTTCCTCAGCCCATTCTTAACATTACCTCGTAAGATGTATTTCCAACGTTTTCATTACATTATTTCTCTACCTCGCAAATACGTACCAAACTATCAGTTATAACCTAACTACAATGAGTCCGGGAATGTTCTCCGCAGCGCCCACAAGCGTCTGCGAGAGCTAGCTACAGCAGTTTTGTTGGTAGCAAGGCTCCCGCTTGCATCATAACAAATAAACAGTAAACTTCGTACTCACCACAGCCATTCATAACAAATGCTGGAACCATTCACAGTACATCACTCTTTTTCCTTAATCAGTTTGTTTTAATTCATGAACCACGGTAACTTTATAAGGGAACAACTGAAGCTTGTCTCTTACAGCTCTATGTGCTGTCGACTTAGAGATTCCTGTTTGTTAAGCTAATTTTCGTCTTGATTTACTTGGACTATGCAGCATTATATCGGAGATTTCATCAAGTTTTTCGTCCGTTAAAAGCGTAGGCCTGCCTGTTGCCGGTACATCGTGAACTGAGCTATTCTCATGAAATTTAGTTATCAAATCCCGAACTGTATCACGGGTTGGACACTTTGAATTAGGAAACCGCGCCTGAAATCTTAATTTTACATTTTCTGTAAACCGATCGCCTTCGCGAAAAACGTATTCCACCAAAAAAAATCTCTCTTCAGTAGTAAATATTACTGCCTGTATACTCTTGCACTCTGCCAATAATCTATCTGAACGCTCGCTGACTGTAATGCACCCTGAAGACATGCAGGCTCGCTCGCTAATCGCAATACACATTTGACAGCCTACACGGGGGAGTCCCGCTTTCAAGGACACAGTGCAGCCAACTAAACTCATGACTCAAACACTCACAGATGCACGTACCCACTGCGGAGAACATTCTCGGGCGCCCTGTATTTCGACCTATCTATTTTCACATACACATCTCTTCTATTCCACGCTGTTTTTATGTTTTTCTTAACACATTTTGAAACATGTATTATTTATTTTGCGTATGGCTATCATCACATCATGGAACAATAAACAAGTATAACATGCCTACAATATTTACAGTACACTACACAGAAAAAGTGACAGTCAGTCTGAAAGACTAGACGTTGTATCATTTTAAATGCTACAAATGCTGAAAAATGCTAGAAAGGCTCGAAGCCAAAAACTCTTGACATGTTAGAAAATTATCTGCATAATACTTATCTTGCTTTATAATACTTTACCTTGTTTCAAATTACTCGCGAACGGCAAGTGCAAACCAAGGGCAAAGCAAGGTCAATCGCGCGGGATGCCGTCACGCTCACCAGAGCGCGCGGTGACGTGCCCCTTCCATCCAGTCTAAAAAACACTTATAGTGGGCGATGTATTGAAGATAGAGATACGCTCTCGCGGACTTTTTTGTAGAACTTTTCATGCTGACCAATTCTTACGCTCATAGTATATTGATACAGTATGTTTAACGGTTTTCCCAGCGTAAGCTTAAGAAGCGCACAGACGCCAAGTTTGTTTTCTACTTTCTCACTGAAATCGTTACTGCTTGGCTTCCTTTGATCATACATAAACTATTTTCTACAGAATCTTTCCTCGAGATATCCTTTACAGAATGGTGAAAACCGCATCAAAATTCATCCAGTGGTTTCTCGAGATTACCCGTGACATCCAAGAATCGGGGATTTTTGTCTTATACTAACGAAGTAGAGATTGTCGGGAACACATGCACCAAGCGGTACTATAACGTCACACACCTCAGTGCATCTGGGTACATTTCGTCCCGTCACCGTAACGTAACGCCAGTCCCCAGCGTAACGACGAAGTCGACAAGATCATTTGAATTGATAAAAATAGGTCATATTGAAACTTTCAATGACCGTAGATAGTCAACAATTCGATCAGTCGCCAACAGGAACTCAGAAGGATCTCCGGGGAAGGCTGATATTGGACAAGATCGGATGATATGTCGAACTGTTTGCCTTTCTGCACCGCAATCACATTTTGGAGATTGATCTTTGTCCCATTATGGCATCCAATCCGCTCATATGTCACAGTTAATCCTTACTCTTTTTAAGGAAGACCAAATTTTCCGATTCAGTTCAAATCCTGGTGGTTTGGTCGTAATACACAGCATGCTAAGCTGCTCTGGAGGAGAAGATGAATTCCACATTGCTTTCCAACGATCAAGCAAGTTAAAGTTGCTCTCTTCGAGTGTTCGAGCAGTCTTCAACGGTGGATAACGAGAACGAAGTCTGTTTCTGTAGATGGCATGGAAGTTGGCATGCTAAGGAAGATGAGATGTAAAAGATCTCGTTTTGTTAAATTTTAATTTGTGAGCTTTAGGAACAAGACTATTTTTAGAATCCTCTGTTATGGCAAAATTTATATTAAGTGTATGTTCTTGCACATTTACATAATTACGCTGAGGAAGGTCGCAATGTGACTGTACAACATATTGACTTAGGGTTATATGAATTATATTATATTTACTTAAATGTTACCAGAGAGAAATACTCTCAGCATGTGCTCTTTTTTATGACTTAAATATAAGATAAGCAGTGTATATATTTATTTAATGAGATGGTAAGTGAGTTCTGACCTTGAAAACAACTCTTATATCTCCAGTCATTCATCAGGACGTGCTGTGCATACTCGCCTTTGAGAATAGTGCATTGTATCATGGCTGCGATCGGTCCATTGACAGAGATCTGCCGACTAAATTGAGAAATGTATTTTAGTTCCTCAAGAACATACGTTCAATATTGTTTTGAACTATTGAGGGAACTTAAAAAATAGAAATTCACGCTGTTGTATTTCTCGCTGTTGTTGTTTGAGTCTTCAGTCTTTTGACTGGTTTGATGCAGCACTCCATGCCTCCCTGTCCCGAGCTAATCGTTTTATTTCTACATAGCTACCACACCCTACATCCGACGCAATCTGTTTAAAATATTCTAACCTTGGTCTACCCTTACAGTTCATGTCCTCGAACCTTTCTTCCATAACTAAGCTTGCCATTCCTGGGTGTCTTAGTATGTGTCCTACCTACCTATCTCTTCTCTTCATTAGCAGTCGCCAGAAACATCTTTACTCTCCCACTCGTCTTAATACCTCTTCGTTTGTAACCCTATACACCCATCTGATCTTCATCATTCTCCTGTAACACCACATTTCAATCGCTTCAATTCTCATCTTTTCTGTTGCACCTAGTCCAAGTTTCACTTCCATAGAGGGCCACGCTCCAGACAAAGGCTTTCAAAAATGACTTCCTAATACATATTTCTCGCATCATCACGATATAACCAATTTTATATTAACCATGTATTCACATGATTAATTGAGTAATTGTTGAATAAGACGTCATTTTCTGACATATTTAATACGCAATCCTCTGTCCACCAACTTGTTGCCTACTTCCGAGGTCCTGGAAACCTGGATACCCACGACCTCAATAAATGGTGGTTTATTGGGAATGGAGCATAAGTATGGATTATAAGGAGAATTAGAAGAAAGTGGCCTCAATAATATTGAAGTGATCACCAGGAAAATTTAGTTATAACTTCTGACAACAGACTCCGCGGGGTACGATGTTCAGGCTGAACCGCTCTATTGCGAGTCAGTCGGGTGTAGGGACCCTTAAAGCATACACCTGTACAACCAACGTCTGTGTTCTAAATCTATATATATAAAGCACAAAGTTTGTCTGTCTGTCTGTCTGTCTGTCTGTCTGTTATGTATACAAATCTACACCGTTTCACCGATCTGAACCAAAATTTGTATACTTACCCTTCGGAACCCTGCGGGTAACCCTGTCAACATTAAATTTCGGACAGACCACCCCATGCCCTGCATTTAGGCCATTTTGCAAAAATCTACACCGTTTCACCGATCTGAACCAAAAGTTGTATATTTAACCTTTGGAACCCTGCGAGTAACACTGTCCACTTGAAATTTCGGACAGACCACCCCGTTCCCTGCATTTAGGCCCTTTGGTCCAAATCCACACCGTTTCACCGATCTCAACCAAAATTTGTATATTTACCCTTTGGAACCCTGCGAGTAACACTGACCACTTAAAATTTCGGACAGACCACCCCATTCCCTGCATTTAGGCCCTTTGGTCCAAATCTACACCGTTTCACCGATCAGAACCAAAATTCGTATTCTTACCCTTTGGTGCCCTGCGAGTAACACTGTCTGCTTGAAATTGCGGACAGACCACTCCATTCCCTGCATTTAGGCCCTTTGGCCCAAATCTACACCGTTTCACCGATCTCAACCAAAATTTGTATATTTACCCTATGGAACACTGCAACTAACACTGCCTGCTTGAAATTTCGGACAGACCACGCCATTCCCTGCATTTAGGCCCTTTTTGCACAAATCTACACCGTTTCACAGATCTGAACCAAAATGTGTATACTTACCCTTTGGAACCCTGCGAGTAACACTGTCTGCTTGAAATTGCGGACAGACCACTCCATTCCACGCATTTAGGCCCTTTGGCACAAATCTACATCGTTTCACCGATTTCAACCAAAATTTATATATTTACCCTATGGAACACTGCGACTAACACTTGAAATTGCGGAGAGGCTACTCCATCCCCTGCATTTAGGCCCTTTGGCACAAATCTACACCGTTTCACCGATCTGAACCAAACTTTGTATACTTACCCTTTGGAACCCTGCGAGTAACACTGTCCACTTAGAATTTCGGACAGACCACCCCATTCCCTGCATTTAGGCACTTTGGCACAAATCTACACCGTTTCACCGATCAGAACCAATATTCGGAAACATAACCTTTGGTACCCAGCGAGTAACACTGTCTGCTTGAAATTGCGGACAGACCACTCCATTCCCTGCATTTAGGCCCTTTGTCCAAAATCTACACCGTTTCACCGATCTCAACCAAAATTTGTATATTTACTCTTTGGAACACTGCGACTAACACTGTCTGCTTGAAATTGCGGCGAGGCCACTCCATCCCTTGCAATTAGGCTGTTTGGCACAAATCTACACCGTTTCACCGATCTGACCCCAATTTTATATACTTTCCCGTAGAACCCGACAAGTAACACTGTTCACTTTAAATTTCGGACAGACCACACTATTCCCTGCTTTTTGGCCCTTTGGCAGAAAACTACACCGTTTCACCGATCTCAACCAGATTTTACATAATTACCCTTTGGAACTCGACGAGTAACATTGTCCACTCGAAATTTCGGACAGACCACTCCATTCCACGCATTTAGGCCCTTTGGCACAAATCTACATCGTTCACCGATCGAAAACAAAATGTGTATACTTACCCTTTGGAACCCGATGAGTAACACTGTCCACTTAAAAATTTGGACAGGCCATTCATTCCCTGCATTTTGGCCCTTGACACAAAACTACACCGTTTCACCGATCTCAACCAGATTTTACATAATTACCGTTTGGAACTCGACGAGTAACACTGTCCACTCGAAATTTCGGACAGACCACTCCATTTCCCGCATTAAGGCCCTTTGGTACAAATCTACATCGTTCACCGATCGAAAACAAAGTGTGTATACTTACCCTTTGGAACCCGATGCGTAACACTGTCCACTTGAAATTTCTGACATACCACTCCATTCCCTGCATGTAGCTCAGGAATTCCTCGGGGTTGCCAGCTTCCTAACTCACCAGTCATGAGCCCTTGAGGGTGTACCAGAAGTGGTGGGTCTACACACACCCTGCCTCTTTGAGGGCCATGAGCAGAAGACAGGAGATATTATGAAAAGGAAAAGAAGGCAGACCCCTCGAAGAATGAGGGTATCAGGAAAGATGAGACAAAGCCAATTAAGGCGGGAAATTGAAAGACTCCCTAGCCCTCGGATATCCTAATACAGTCTGGGTCGGAAGAGAACAAGAGTTGACCAAGGGAGGCCGACAGGAAAGAGAACTGAAATGAGCCCGGCACCAGGAAGTGGAAGCGATGCCAGACTCAGCTGGGGTTCCGTGGTCAC
Organism: Meconema thalassinum; assembly: GCA_946902985.2. NCBI lineage: Eukaryota > Metazoa > Arthropoda > Insecta > Orthoptera > Tettigoniidae > Meconema > Meconema thalassinum. The sequence continues at coordinate 2,011,058,668 of OX336388.2, read as the reverse complement.
CAACCCACGTCCCACAAGTTGTGAGACCCTGGGGGGGGGGGGTCAGTTGTGAGAATAGCTTGCTGATTCATCGCGAGGTGACTTGAGAGTTACTTTCCAGAGCCCGCCGTGTTATCTCCTGCTGTCCATGCTGATGCCAGCACAGGGCCGTTGCGAAACAGTGAGTGATTCCTGGTCAATCTGTATAGGACGGGGGACCCCGAACGTGTGTCACCATATTTCGTCATCACCTGCGATCATCTCAGGTTAGTGCAGCTTGGACCTATATTCTTTGTCTTTGCCGAGCAGTACGCTCTTTCACTAGACGCATCCAGTACAGGCCTAAGCCAGAAAATAAGGTTGAGACTTTGGAAGACATCGAAGCTAGACACCTGAATTACCTATATCAGTTTTAAAATAACACCATGTTCGTTTAGTAGTCATTTTTTCATTACCTTATTATTATCATCATCATAAGTGCAAATGACCTAGATGTTACGCGCATCATACCAATAATCACCGCCGCATAAAGTCTTTCTCGACTGTGATTTTTAAAATATTTATTTTTGGTTGGTTGGTTCTTAAGTTTAGGGGCTGCGACAACGCGGTCATGTAGCCCCGTGTACTTTGGGTGTGTGTAGAATCTGTCTGATAACCGGTGTTAATTGTGATGACTGTATTAGTGTGTGTTATCTGTTTTTAAATTTAAGTACCAACTGCAACGTAGAATTCTTCAAATAGTTCGTACTTTTGCCGCCAAGCGCCACCGTCAACGACTACTAGGCCAAGTTCGGAACTTAGCTACTAGACGCCACTGCAGTCGGCTCTTGGCAACGGACGTAGGCATCTATGAGCGTTGTTTACCTATCAAATTTAGCTTCACACAGGTGTAATTAGTGGAAGGTTCTTTAACATGCCATAAATCTGACATGGGACCGCCGCTTTACATCCCTTCCGAAGAAAGGCATACTGACTGATTTTTAACGCTCTTAATTTATCCGACGGCTTCGGCCGGGTTTGAACCCGCTATCTTGGGCATAGAAGCTCAGCATGCTACCAAATACGCCACCGAAGCCGCCATATAGTTATTTTTATAACAGTACGTTGTGTACATTATACGTTGAAGTGTCAATTCAATACCGGTAGTAGTTTCCCTTATCATCCTCATCGTAAGAGCAAATGACCTACAGTAGATGTTACGCCCATTACACCATTAATCACCACACACAATAAGTCTTCCTCGCCTGTGAATTTTGAAATATGTATTTCTATTACGGTAGTTTGTAAGTTTGACGTGTCAATTCAACAGTAGTTTTTATTATCATCCTTATCAAAAGGGCAAATGACCTAGATATTACTCCCTCATTGTCTTTGGGGGCAAATGACTTAGATTTTAAGTCCATTATATTTCTAAGGAGACCTTAAAACATTATCATCATTCCACCGGGCGAAGCCGGGTACTTCTGCTAGTACATAATATAATTCAAGTTCATGTTATAATATAATTTTATCAATTGTAGTTTTAACTGTATACACGAGAATTATACTCATACGTAATACACAAACACTTATAAAAAAAATAACCTTAACGAGATTTGAACACCGAGTCGTAAAAAAAATCAACTCACACGTTCACCATCATTCTACCCACACTTCAATACGTCGTATCACTCACTCCCTGCATCAGCATCATCGAGAACTTCGAGAATAGAAGGCCGGGGTCTTTAGCAACGAGGTAGCGATATACCAACGCTCCCCGCGACCATAACATATTCAATATCTTCACTTACTCCTAATTCATAAAAGGAGTTAAGCAACCTGGTCTCTGTAATGACATAGTCGCTGTCTGCGAGCGGAACGAGAGAGGAGAGATATTTCTGGCGACTGCTAATGAACAGAAGAAATAGGTTGGTAGGACACATACTAAGACATCTGTGAAGAGGTCGCTTAGTTATGGAAGGAAGGGTCGAGGACAGGAACTGTAGGGGTAGACCAGGATTGGTATATTTTAAACAGATTGCCTCGGATGTAGGGTGTGGTAGCTATCTAGAGATGAAATGATTAGCTCAGGACAGGGAGGCATGGAGAACTGCATCAAACCAGTAAAAAGACTGAAGACTCGAACAACAACAAAGGGGAAGAATAAAGCTATAGTGCTGCTCTTGTCTTGTTTCTGTCTAGCAATCATTGAGCAATTCCTGTACAACACCGCTCATGTTAATTTTAGCACTGAAGCACAGTGTGGCTGCTTACGTCTGACCGAAAGCTGTTAAGTTACGTGAGAGCGCACAGTTGTAACACATCCCTTCACACACGCAAAGTTCAGCGGCTGCTCTCTGTGAACGGAGATGTATAATGAACTATTGCAGTACCTCACTCGAGTTCAACACATCTGGTACAATTCTTATTTAATCATTTTACGCCACAGGGCAAAATATAAATCAAAACCATTTATAAACATCATTATTATTATTATTATATTTCCGTCTGTTATTCCTTCAGTTTTCATGAGGTTTTAAACGACGTTGGAAGATTTCCGTTGTCACAGTTGCTTTTGGGCCAGATAAACTCATTGACCCCAACTTCATGAGAGGAGTAAATTATTCGTAAATGAAATGAGGAAGGATGGAGTTAAAGCCTATTATAAAATACTGTCCCACTATTTGCATGGAATTGAATATGAAAAGTGACGGAAAACAACTAAAAGAAGTGTTTACAGTGGGGTTCAAACCAACATATACTCTGAATCTGGAGATAGTTTGATCCCGAAGCCTTTAACGTAATGCGTATAGCAATCCTGGTCAGTGTATAAATGGGAATTATTACTCATCAGTGTAATTCGTGACTGTGATGTTATGTTTAGCCTACTTTTCACATTTTGTAAAAATGAGGAAAAAGTAGACTTATTAGATCGATCGGGGCAAATGTGTGTCTGTCTGTCTGTCCTTCTGTCAGTCTGTGTGTGTGTGTGTCCTCCCCACTATCAACTCCTGAACGGCTGCAGCTATCAAAACGCAACTTGGCATAAGTAAAGACTAATGCCTAAATATGTCAAAGCCATATTTCAAAATGACGTCAGTGCTACCAAATGCTCAAAAATTACAATTGAAAATTGAGATGTATGTTGGATATCTCGGAAGATGAAAAAAAATCCACAGCCTGCTTCCAGTCGACCGACTGGGTCAGGGAATGGAATGAATGAAGCTCCCATCTAGCGGCGAGGATATGAACTGTACCGGCGGCCGATGCCTGTCGCACTTCCCTTGGGCAATGATAAATGGATGACAGATGAAATGAAATGATAGTGGAGAGTGTTGCTGGAATGAAATTGTGACAGGGAAAACCGGAGTACCCGGAGAAAAACCTGTCTGCCTCCGCTTTGTCCAGCACAAATCTCACATGGAGTGACCAGGATCTGAACCACGGACCCAGCGGTGAGAGGCCGGCGTGCTGTCGCCTAAGCCACGGAGGCTCACATCTCGTAAGATATACATGGGATTTTTTCAAAATTGACACACATATAGATAATTTTACACCAAACTAATTCACAGGAGCCCATACATAAGAGTGTTACCAACATGATTCTATGACTGCCGATAGGTCCAATCTTTAAATGCATGTAACTTCCATACTATATTTGGATTTCAACCAAATTTGGTATGTGATTTGCGCACCGGAGAAGATATGAATATGGATTCTTAGTGTCAACAGGGCTGTCAACTGTTGAAATATGCATTCCCTACATTTTTATTCTAATCTCAATATATCAGAAAGTATGCAGGGCAATATTTCCAAACTTTGCATACATATAGTATATGCAAATGTAGGTTAATTTTCAGTAACCGATAAACGTCAGTGCTGCCAACATGATTCTACGCGTGCTGTT